>CM077025.1:91229488-91854488 GCA_039090855.1 Macrothele yani
GTCTTACGGCGCTGGTGCACTCCCTTCCCTGGAACCAGTGGCCCTAAATTAGTAACGGGGGACTGCTTATAGCCCATTAAGTTGCTCACGGTGGGCGTCAGACCTCCAATAAAAAAAATCACCTTTTCTTGAGGCTTTACCTTTGCAGATACGTGGTTTGATGTATGCACAAATTCACAGAGGCTGTATGTGTATTTGTTAGAAGTTTAATGCTCGTAGCTAGGAAATCTGTCCAATAATTTTCGATTTAGACAGATGCAAGACTGACCAGATGTTATAGAGCATTTTTTGCTGGTCTTCTAACCAAATGATTGTTTGTTACGTCATTCCTTCCTATTTAGAAGGTATAATGCACAAGATGTTTGTTGATCTGATTGAGGGAACAGTGATGTAGAATTAGCATTTCTCTTAAGTTTGTTTTGGTGAAGAAAGGACATTTTCTTCTTCAGTGGCGCAAACATCCGAATTTGCATCTACCTATGCTTCCGAGAGACGTATACTACAGAAAACATTTTGGAATTCCGGCATCATCAAAAGTTTCCAGTTTTTGTTTAATCTGAATTTTTGCACTGTTATCCGAAAGCTACCCACAACATCTCTGAATGTGATTCCTGGATTGAGAAGGAAAACAACAGATTGTTTTCCTTTTCTTTTTTCCTTTTTTTCTTCCGAATACTTTTGTAGCGCTCTAAACTTCTGATTTTCTTTTGTCAAGAAATAAGCTCATGACACCCCGGTCTTCGATGACAACAGCCTCCTTTTTCTGCATTCTTAATCATTGTACTGGAGCTCTTTCAACGTTTGTAGCAAATGCAAAAATTGAATAAAATATCATCCTTCGATTTTCATCCTGTCAGGAGTAATGTGCCCGAATGCACGCTGTGACAGAAGCTGGCCAGGTTTCCGTATGAATCATGTATGCATAGCTGTCAGTTTAAATCATTTTTCAATGTACGCTATTTTGAATGCTTTCGAATCTCTGCTTTCAATCAAGATCACATATTCCCATTTCTTCTTTTATTATACTTCAAAAAGATATTTTTCCCATTCAGGTTATACGAATAGATTGGATGATGTTTTATTAAAAAGTGGAATCACACATTTTATTCATTGATATGAATCTGCGCAAGATTAATGACGTGTCTAGTGTTACTACACAAATACTTATTCTGTGGGATTTAAGCTGGATCCACTTAAAGACTTTGTCCTATGTTTCCAACAGTAAAAATTTCTGTAGACATTTTCTTCGCAATTAATGCATTCCTTAGGATGGAAATTTGCTCATCGCTAAAAATAACTTGGTATTATAGCCTAGTATACTTAATATTTTCTAAAACTTAACCATGATCACATTAAGAATCGTTAGCTTTTCCTTTAGTGGTGTTGAGATCTGAGAAACAGATGGCGCCACATGCACATGTGACGTGCTAAATGCAATCGCGTCGAGTTTGTTTATAATTTCATTCATTTTCGGAATGGATCCAACACTTGAGTTTATCCATGCGATAGTCTGCAATGTTTACAATTCCATTGCAGCCACTTCTTCTGTAAACAATTCAGTTGAAAATATTGCAGATCGAGCTTGCTGATTTATTTCGGAACTAAAAATCAGCAGCACCTACAGTTCTGTTAACATTTTCAGCTAAATTATTCTCAGAAAATTTAATCTAAGTGCCTCAAATCATTCTAAACATTCTAGACAATCGAATGGATAAACTCAAATGTTGATTCCATTAAACATTAATAAAATTATTGGAGAAATGTGCGACGTGATGCATTTAGCACGTTACATGTACATATGACGCCATCTATTTGTAGGTCTCAATACCACCAAAGGAAAAGTTAATCATGATCATATGTAAAGGATTTTAGGAAGGGACACCAGGTCTTAAACAACACTTAGAAATAGGAAGCTAAGAGATTTGAGCTAGAGTGCCCGATATGAAAGTGGCACGGAAGCGAAGTGGAAAGGGGAAGGAAGACGTCCTTATTTATTACCGGCTGGCCAGTACCTGGGGTTCGAAGGCTTAACGTGCCCATCCGAAGCACGGCAGATATTTAGCGGATCGAGCTTTCGTACCTGCCTGGGATCGAACCTGAGGTCCTTTCCATGGCAGTCACGAACGTCAAAGGAAAAGTTATGGATTCTGGACATAATTATGGTTAAATTTCAAAAATATTTATTAGGCTAAAATATCAAGTTATTTTTATCGATGTGCAAATTTCCATCTTTGGGAATGCCTTAATTGCGATGATAATGTCTACAGAAGTTTTTACTTTCGGAAACATAGGGCAAAGTTTTTAGGTGAATCCCAGGTAAATAGGTAAAGCAAGGGCGAGTTTTAGGTGAAAGGTTTTAGAGCAAGTTTTTAGGTGAATCCCAGGCCTTTCAAATTAACGTAGGCACAACACTGAGCCACCATCTTTTATACCGAAAAGACGGTGGCTCAGTGTTGAGCCTACGTTAAATTTCAAGGCTGTGCTACCTGGGATCCACCTTAAGAGCTCCTATTAAATATTCCAATACTCGAACGAAGACGTCAAAAATATGAAAAGCACTGACACTGGCGGTCCGGATCGCACTTTGTCCCTTACCCGTAAGCAGCAGAGGAATGAGACGCAGGCTTCATTAATTTGCCAGTAATCCTCAAGGGCGCATTGTCCTCTTTGCGGAATTCAACCCGCCATGGGCTGACGAGAGAGAGAGAGAGAGGGATTGACACTGGTGTCCAAAATTAAAACTCGAAAGGCCATATCGGGTAAATAATCAAAGCGCAGAATGAAATGTTATAATGTTCACAGGGCACATATGATGAAATAAATTTCTCCATCATCTTTGTCCACGTGGGTTATGAGAATACGGGTCCCCTCACTCCGGAGTAAGTCGCTCTTGCAACTAAGCTACGCGGAAGTATACTCTCGCTGCTATCTGCCTTTATCTCACGTGCGTCCTGCGGTGCAGGCACGTCACACACATGAAAATGGACACTGAGAACAAATGCGCGTAATGAAGTTCCCATATCAGTGAGCAAAATACTGTCCAAAATATATAAGCTGAGTTACTTGATTAAAGTCAATGGGAAAACGTTGTGGCACTTCTCGTTGACAGAACGTGTAAGAAGTGTTCCGGCGGCTGCAGATGCTTTCCTTATGTCTCCTACTCGTGTATCCGACGATGTCCGATGGCTACCGATATAAGTCTCAGGCCCAGGAAGTCTCAAGGAACTTACATATCCACCCAGATGGTTTTCACGGTCATGGCAGCAATCCAACAAGACCGATGGAGTATCACGAAAGCCTGGCCAAGGTCGTCCAAGGTTTACGATACATCGTGAGGACCGTTAAGTCGCCTTAATTGCACGGGGTCATAAGTCCTATATATAGCCCAAGAATTGTCTTCGGAACTCTCGGCTGCGAACGATACATGTAAGGCTTAATAAAATCGATCTTTATACTAGGATACCCACAGTTTGCGTCCCGCTAACCGCATCTCACCGAACAGCTCGCTTGAACAGATGCAGGCAGTATTGTTTCAGAAGCCCAGAAGAGTGGACAGGTGTTATGTCTACATGCGATTCGAGATTCTGTTTACAAATGGATTCTTGTTCGCATTTCATCTGGGGAAACCCGCAATGATCTTTCAAACGTCCGCGAACTGGGCTCCTTCGGAGACGACGATCTGCTCGTGTGGGGTGGCGTTATGTTTAACGGACGCATAGGTATTCACAGGAGGCAATGTGAATAATGAAAGCCATAGGAAAGATATTATTAGAGACCTTTCTCAGACGTTTTCGGGGCGCTGTTGGCTCTCAGTTGCTTTTAATGCAAGATAACGTTCGCATGCATAGAGCTCAGCTCGTCGATAACTTCCTGCGCAGCGTGGTTATCCGGCATATGGAAAAGAAAGCCAAGTCTCCGGATCTGAACCCTATAGAGCATGCTTTGGATGCTTTGGGATGACACATAGCAGCTCACCAGCCCCCTCCCAAAACTCATTCCGAGCTACGCACTGCCCTTATCGTGGAATGGAATTAAATGGGCTCCAGAGTTTATTAACAGCTTGGTGATCAGAATATGTCGTTTTGGTGAGAGTTGTTTGCCCGTACATGGTGATTACATTCCTTATTAAGAAAGTTTTATATTACATTCCTTATTAAGCCATCTTTAGATTACATTCCTTATTAAGACATTTTTAGATTACATTCTTACATCTCACCTTGGTGACATTTGCAGATGTGACCCTGTATACGCAAAACGCGTACATACATCGATGAGCCATTGCATTATGACCACCTAAATAATAAACTGTAGGACCCCCTTTAGTCCGCAAACAGCGCCCACTCGGCAAGGCATCATTACGTGTTTTTCCTTTTATCCCTGAAAATGCCCTCCGGACTTTAATTTTGGTCACCAGTGAAATACATTTTCACATTGAATGCGAAAAAATATGTCGCTGCGGGTAGATCAAATTCACCCATAGTTTGTTTTCTTTTTTGATGAGATATCCAAACAGTAGCTTCGAAATATATTTTTTGAATGCTTTATAAGCATTTTACTGTAACATAGTTTTACTATAAGAGGGAATTTTTTTTTTTACTTGACTTTTTTTTGTTTCTGTTTTTAACGCGCTCTATGAGCATCGAATACTATAAAGAGTTGCCCAAAGTTTGGCTTACTTTTAACAGTTCGAGCTCGTCAGCCAGAACCAAAATTTTAGATCGCAAAATAGTGCCAGGGCCCAAATGGTCCCGAAAACTACAACTAACCTCTTTTGGTATTAATAAAAAGAATATTTTCTTACAAATTTCCACTCTCTCATCCCTCAGCAATTAACCGATGTCTTTCCCAATTTTTCAATTAGGGAGTACGAAATTGATATCTGTTTACTTTATAATATTGAGCAACGTACAAGTGAAGGTCGAAAAAAAACCCGATTTTTTTTTCGACCATTGGTTAATTCCTAAAATGCTTCCAGCGGCCGAGTATCCAGCAAAATCGGGCTGCACTGCAACCTACGTACGGTGCTCAATATTATCAGGGAGCTGCTGCGTGGAGGAAAGGGTCGAAATTTCGGCGGCGTGATATCTACTATCTAGCATCTACACTTCATGAAGACTCTTCTTTTCTTTCTTCGTAGAGATTCACTAATGCATGGCCTATGTACTGTTTTTTCCCCTCAAGACCACAATGAGTAGCCCTCCCCACACTCTTCTCCCCTTTTAAATTCACTTTCCAGTTGCCTGTAACAACTGGAAAGTGCTATAAAAGTCTCGTGCATTAAATCATATAAAATAACAGTTTAGCCCCTTCAGTGGTTAATGGAACGGCTGAATCTTTGAATTAACCGTTCCATTAATCCCTTCATTCGGCCAACACATGAACTACACTGGCGGGCAAAAATTAAGGACGAGACGGTTTTTCGAATGTAACGTCGTGCAGAAGTGCTCCACATCGACTCAAATCATACCATAAGATCCTCAAGATGTAAGAATATGGGACAAGTGAACAAAACCGTCCAAACAAGGAATCCAAAGGATACAAGGACACTTTATTGAAAAGGTAGCTTCGAGCACAACTGGACAGAAGACAGAAATGTCCATGTGATAGGCGGCTGCCAAGAAAAATCCAGTCTTTGGTAGGGGATATGATCACCCCTGACTGCGTTGCAGGATTTACAACGTCTGTCCATGCTGACGACGAGGTTGTCAAGGAGCTGTTGAGGCATCGCGGCCAATTCCTCTTGTAGCGCCAATCGCACCTGCGGAATCGTTGCTGGCGGCTGGTGACGTGCTGCCAAGCGTCTCCCGAGAAGGTCCCACACGTGTTCGATTGGATTTAGCTCCGGGGACCTTGCGGGCTAATCCATGCGTTGAAAATCTTCACTCTCCAACAGCTCTGCGATAGCCACTGTACGATGAGGTGGAGCGTTGTCGTCCATGAAGAGGAACTCAGGACACACAGCACCTCTAAACAGACGCACATGAGGCAGGAGAACCTCGGTACAATAGAGGACACCAGTGACTGAACCTCAATGAAAGATGTGGAGGTCAGTGCGGCTACCAAGCATGATACCGCCCCAAACGAGAACTTCGCCACCTCCAAACCGGTCTCTTTCGATGATTTTGGAGGTCTGATTGCGTGTTCTCTGCTCTCTCCAGATGTGTATACGTCCAGAATCGTTCGTCAGACTAAATCGGCTCTCATCGGTTAAGAGAACTTGACCCCATTGCTGATGTGTCGAGTTCTTGTGTTCCTGGTACGACAGAAACCGCCGTCTCCGTTAATCAGGCGTTAATGGCATACACCGCACTGGTCGTCGTGCAAATAGACCACCTTTGTGCGGCCTCCTGGCCACGGTAAAACGCGATAACGGACGTCCTGTTGTCTGTGCCTTGCGATATTCCCGCTGTCTGCCGTCTGTCTCTTCTCGCCTGTTGGACAATATACCGGTCGTCCGCCATTGTGGTTGCTCGTGGACGACCACTGCTAAACTCTCGGACAGCTGTTCCTGTCGTTTGAAATGCTCTCCAAGCTCGTGAAACGATGCTGTGAGCGATACCGAACTCTTCGGCCACACTAGTCACACTTCAACCTTTTTCCAACTTCCCAATGACGCGACCTCGGGTAAAGTCTTCCAGATGTCGTCTACTGGATTGCCTGTTGGCCATATCACACGGTGGCAGCAACTCGACGTCGTTCAAACCGATGTACACCGCGCAATAGCTTTCACCGAATTGCTGAGCGTACACCTCCCGTGTGCTTTATATCCTTCCGACACCCCCACCCCCACCCAATAGGTCATGCTGCATGTATGTGCATGCCCTACCGTACCGGACCCTAGTCTATCTCCTGAGTGGTCTTTCGGTCAGTTCTGCCTGCTCGTTCCGCTGTTATGCTAATTTTTCCTCTTAGTCCTTAATTTTTGCACACCAGTGTACTTTCAAATTAGTAAAATGAGCCCGGAAATGTTTCGTGCGTGAACGCGTTGGACACTAAACAGACCACGGAAATCTTTCGGTATAGAACAGTGCGGGAAGTAGAGCTAGCCCCGGAATATTTCCAGGCATACCACTTAAGAGGTTAAGGAAACGAGAAGGAGATTCAGATCCCGAGATTACAGGAGCCCGAAACGTAGTAAATGTTATGCAGCCGGTTCGGTCCAGGGCTCGGCTTTGGGCTTTCGAAATCGGGCTCTTTTCGTCTCAGCATTGTGCCTAGCTACTGATTCAGAGCTACCAGCTCCAGAAAAGGGGGAAATCTGTACAGAAAATGACAGCACAAAATCCTTGTTGCGACGCATACTTCCTTTTGATCTTCCTTTTGAGTTTCTGTTTTCTCATGTAAATTTCGTTTTTCCTTATTTAAACATTTTCTAACTGAAAGGCACATTGTTTTCACGAACAGCTTGCACATCTTAGCAACGCTGGCAGTGAGTCAGGGCAAGAAAAAAGGTTATATTGAATGTAAAACTACGTGGAATTTTGTGGAAATGTAAAAAGGTTGCAAGTTGATTGTGAAGCTTTGATATTGCGAAAAATATTGAAGCCAGTGAGATATGCGTATATGGTCAAGGAATACGCATTAGTGGCATACAATTGAGATCTACGTATATAAGATCAGGAGTACCGAAAAATATGACGGCCCAGAACCCCCAAAAGTGTTAAGACGACACTGCGTCACCCAAACATGAAGTACCAAACACAAATACACTTCATGCGAGCGTACCTTCTGGTTGACAATCATAATTTGTAGTCTTCTGACAGTAGCAATAAATTTAACAGTCTCTACTCTTTCCGCGTACTTCAGTCTCCTAACAATATTTGCTTGCGACGTAGCTTTTTATTTACTTTTGACAGTAGTTGTCAAACATGCAAACAAACTTAAAGGAGTGATATTAGTTCAGTAGGAAAAATACAACTGAGAAATAACAAAGATTAAAAGATTAAAGTAGACGTTAAATTAGAGATGAACATGGCAAGTGTACTGCTTCTATCCATGGAAAAAATTATTAAAGAGACAATAAATATTCGCATTTTAATTTTGTACTTTTAAATGTTCACAGCAATGAAAAATGTAAAAAAATATATCTATTTACTCTCGTGTAGTGGGAAGTTTCATGTGTTGCTGCTACATGTAAATAGGTTGTTATTGGTCTTCATGAAGGAAATGAGTGGTTTGCAGTTAATTTGTCATCCACAGAACGGACAGGAAATCGCTAAGTACGAACGTGTTCCGAAATACAGAACCGGAAAGCCAACTTTTCTGGTAATCCGGCTTAGAAATAAGATAACAGTGCACTCAAGGTCCCTCAAGAGGCGGAATTCTATTAACGATTCCCTTGTAGCCATGGAAGTTTTGCTTCGCTGTTTGTATCTCGATCAGTAGAACAGAGGAGCAACGTTGCAGAAACGCCTCCTTCTAGATCTCAAAGGAAAGAAAAAATATTCCTTGGTAAGTTTTTCTGACAGAAATCTTTTCCTTAAACGTTATATTTGTGAACAAATTTAATTGATTGACTGAATGCTTATAATTGATTCATTGAACATTATCTTCGGCTAATAAAATGCATTAATAGCAATGAATGAAGAGTCACAAACCCATGTACACTAATATATAAAAGGATTTTTATTTGTTTCTTTATATATCATAAAGAAACAAATGGAAATCCTTTTCTTTATATTGTTTTTTTTATCTATCAATCTATCTATATATCTATCTTTATATTTGTTTCTTTATATATATATATATGTTTCTTTATATTCGTTTCACTAAAAAGAAAAGCAAAAACAAACAGATAGACAAATAGAGACAGAGAATTTCTACTTAAGCGATGGCATCTGATCATTCGTCCGAAAGGGGTCAGGGTTCGAATCCCGGTGAGGCATTGATGTTGTGTTTGTCTTAGGGCACTGGCTCTCTCCCTTCCCTGGAACCAGTGACCCTAAATTAGTGAGGGGCGACTGCTTATAGCCCATTGAGTTGCTCACGGTGGTCCTTAAACCTCCAAGCAAAAAAAAATTTTTTTCTACTTACACTGTGGTAAAACTGATTTATACTAAATTCCACAAGTTAAGAAGTACTTTCGGCTACGCAGTACACATCATGCATCATTGCTAATGATGATGCTCAACTCCACTGAACACATTTTTGTTGAAGATTTTCTCGAAAAGAAATATATTCGCCGAATGGATTGCTACGCAAATCCCTAACCTCAATCCTATTGAGCCTGTGTGGGATGTTCTAGGTAGGTGCATTGGTGTGGGTGCTCGCGAACCTCCTGCCAAAATACTTCAATAGTTAAGAGCAGCTGTTGAGGAGTGGTCATTAATCTCTCAAGACTCTATCAATATACCCTCATAAACAGCATGCCATGTCTTGAGCAAAAGACTTTATTGTATTATAAATTGCTCTTTCATGCAAATTAAAGATTATGATATTAACATGCTTAAATTTATGGTTTTATTCTACTTGAGTTACATAAGTAATGTAGTAATAAGCCTCTTTACCGAATTTTATTGCATTTTCTCATAAATACTTTGAGTTATATACGAATTTATAAACTATCCTATAATTTTGAGCACCAATGTATACACCACCTGCGTTGGCACACATAGAAACTGAGAATCATGGCAACACCCATATGCATTTTTTTAAATTGTTGTCTAGTGTTTGACTCGTATTTCTGGGAGATTTTTCAATGCTATTATCATCCTCAGTTAAAGAGAGATTTGGCATTTTAAAGAACCTGATTTTTTAATATTTACATATACGCATATTTATGAGTAAAAATGTGAAATCGCTTGCAGTGGATTAAAAATGTTCAGCTGTTGGTTTCGGCTTGTACTGAAACACAACCTTAATGGTACTCCATGCAGCAGTTCCATGGCATGTTAGCACTGCACTTGCAATCTGTGTTTTGATATTTATACGAAGCAGCACAGCGGAAATTTTCTGTAAGTCTTATGTTACTTTGTTTGTTATTAAAATCTTTGTGTTTTCTATTTAACTTTCGTTGCGTATTTTATAAAGCACATCGAAGTTATTAAATTTTTAACCCTTTTACCGACTGAGACGAATTAATCGTGTTTAGTAAAAGGGACTGATATCAGTTCGAACGAATATGTTCTCTGCCTAAGAAGGGAGCCAGACACGAAGAAGGGAGCCAGGCACGAAGAAGGGAGCCAGACACACGAAGGGAGCCAGACACGGCTGTCTAAGAAGGGAGCCAGACACACGAAGGGGGCCACACACGGCTGTCTAAGAAGGAAGCCAGACACGAAGAAGGGAGCCAGACACGGCTGTCTAAGAAGGGAGCCAGACACGAAGAAGGGAGCCAGACACGAAGAAGGGAACCAGACACGAAGAAGGGGGCCAGACACGGCTGTCTAAGAAGGGAGCCAGACACGAAGAAGGGAGCCAGACACGAAGAAGGGAGCCAGACACGAAGAAGGGAGCCAGACACGAAGAAGGGAACCAGACACGAAGAAGGGGGCCAGACACGGCTGTCTAAGAAGGGAGCCAGACACGAAGAAGGGAGCCAGACACGAAGAAGGGAGCCAGACACGAAGAAGGGAGCCAGACACACGAAGGGGGCCAGACATGGCTGTCTAAGAAGGGAGCCAGACACGAAGAAGGGAGCCAGACACGAAGAAGGGAGCCAGACACGAAGATGGGAGCCAGACACGAAGAAGGGAGCCAGACACGAAGAAGGGAGCCAGACACGAAGATGGGAGCCAGACACGAAGAAGGGAGCCAGACACGAAGAAGGGAGCCAGACACGAAGATGGGAGCCAGACACGAAGAAGGGAGCCAGACACGAAGAAGGGAGCCAGACACGAAGAAGGGGGCCAGACACGGCTGTCTAAGAAGGGAGACACACGGCTGGAACGAAAGAACCTGCACATCAGTTATCTTGTCACTTACATTGATCATCTATGGGGATGATTGACATTAATTCTTTCTTACCGATTATATACTGAATGGGCTGCAACAATGGCGACGAACCTAAGAAAGGAGAGAGAATATCAATGAATGAAATACGGGATTACACCATTGTACAATACAAATTTGGTAGTTGTGAATCCGTTTATTGGTGTAAATATGACATGAATGCTAAGGCAGATAATAACCGAAAACTTGAAAATTTCGTTGTCCTGGAGCGGGAATCGAACCCGAGTCTCCCGTGGTACGCTCGAGTATGGTAATCACTACACCACCCAGAGCGACCAAATTTCAAATTTCCGATTAATTTGAATAAAACCATCACATTATTTGCTAGTCGAAGCAACCGGCATTCATATATAGCGAATGTGGAGGATAAGAATTCATTCCCCTGATTGCCCGGATCCGCAAAATATCAATGAATGAAATACTGGATTACACTCTCGTACAATGCAAATTTTGTGGTTTGGAATCCGTTTATTGGTGTAAATATGACATGAATGGTAAATCAGATAATATCCGAAAACGTTAAAATTTCGTCGTTCTTGTGCGTGAATCGAACCCGCGTCTCCCTGATAGTGACCGACTGTGCAAACCTCTACACCACCCAGAACGACCAAATTTTCAAGTTTTCGGATATTATCTGACTTACCATTCATGTCATATTTACACCAATAAACGGATTCACAACTACCAAATTTGCATAGAGAGAATAAGTTACTTGTTTCTACTCAGTGGCATGATGTCTAAATCGGGGGACTAGTCTTTCTTCAAATCATGCCCTTTGTCATGGAGCGGATAATAAAGGACTAGAATGGAGCTCTTATCAGCTGTGACAGGTTTACGATTAATACTTCTGAGATGGGAGAAGAGAAGGTATTGTTTTGTCGTAGCTTTCGTAAGACACGGCCGTTATATAAACATTTCTATTTGGAAAGCACAGAAAGGTTAGAGCGCAACTTGGTATTGGTACATCTGCTGCTTTAAGGGCTAACGAAATGACTTGCGACGGACGATATTTAGCGAGATCATAGAGTTTGTTGAGGTTCTATACCATCTTATGCAGTTCTAAGCTCTTCGTCTTTTCTGAAGCCATGAAACATACAGTTTATGAACGAAGGAGAGTTCAAAAAGACTACAAAGCCTTGGTTTATAAAAGACGATAAAGACTTTATTACGAGATACTAACGTAGCCAGATTTCAAAGATGCTTATTAAAAGCAATAAAAAATACAGAATGAGTACATGAAAACAACACTGTTTATAAGGGTCCCCCGAATGAAACTGAAGCTGTCGGTTTTTTGCCGTAAGGGTTTATAGGTTGGAATATGTGAACATATAGGAAGTAAGAGTGATACATGGGCTACATACCCGCTACACATAGTCGCCTTCTAGGTTCAAGCAAGTGTCCCAGCGCGGCATGAGATTGTGGATGCCCTGAGCGAAGAATGTCCAAGGTTGGATATGGAAACACTCTTTAACGGCGTCCAGGACCTCAGCGTTGTTAGCGAACTGACGGCCCTTGAGAGCTTTTCTTCGGTGTTCCGAAGATGTGGTAGTCGCAGGGCGACAGATCGAAGCTATAGGGTGGAATGGACGAAGACCTGCAAGCGGAAGCTCCGCAGAAAATCTTGGTACACTGTCGCCACACATGCGGGCGAGCATTGTCGTGCAGCAAAATAACTCCATTTGATAACATACAGGGTCGCTTACGCTTGATGGCCGTTTTGAGGTTGCGTAACGTATTGCAGTATGTGGTTGCCTTAACCGTACTGCCTGCGTCTAGCCAATCCAACAACAATGGGTCTCTCTCATCGAAGAAAACCGTGAGCATCCCTTTTCCAGGTCCTAAGGAGGACTGAGCTTTTTTGGGGGAGTGGAGAGTTGGGATGCCGCCATTTCATAATCATCAGTTTTTTACAGGATCGAAGTGGTGGCACCAAGTTTCATCTGCGGCAACAATTTTGGAAAGAAACTGTCCCACTCTGCGTGGTAACGATACAGATGCTCCAGGCAAGCACCCATTCGCCGAGTCTACTTCTCTTCCAGGAGATGCTTGCGGACTGTTAAGTTTCCTTACTCACGGACAATGTTGACGCAAGCTCGCAGATGGTGATTTAGCGATTCTCCTTCACAAGGTTGTTCACAGCAGTAATCGATTCCACGGTGATGTCCACGTGTATTTGCCCAGGTCTCGGCCTGTCGTCCGTGCTCACATGTCCTTTACAAAATTCACTACACCAGAGGAACTCTGTGCACCGTAACTGACACTCATTGCGATACACATCCTTCATACGACGATAAATTTCGGCTCCACTAACACTTACCGCCGTCAAAAATTGCATAACGTCCCGCTGGGCCTGTTTGGACGCATCTATGTCCCGACCCTACGTAGCCACCTTACCTCCGCACGTGCAAACAACACACTGGCGCGTGCCGCAGATAACAGCGTGCTTCCTGACATGCACTGCTCTGTGTAATTAATTATACAACGACGCTATTACACGAGTCTCACATTCATTTGGGTGGACCTTATACGAGACCTGTTAAGAAAAAAAACCATGCAATGAACAGGTAATGAAAAATAAAGAACACAAGGGAGGAAACTCCTGTGATGTGAAAATCAGGGAAGAAATGACGATGAAGAAAGGTGAAAATGTTCGTAAATAATAAAGCTGGTCTTACATGTAAGTAGAAAAAAGTCAACAGTCTATATACAATTGCTAACGAGCGGAGAAAATGTGAGTTCAGAAAAATATGTGACTGACAGATGAAGAAAAAAGTTCACAAATAAAGCTGATCTTACTGATGAGGAGAAAGTATACCTGGAGAGTCGTAACACTCTCAAGAAGCAAAGTTTGTACACAAGCACCTAAAAATAAAATATTTCGTAAAAGACTTGTAACTAACAGGTGATGAAAGATAGTTCACAGTTTAAGTTGAAAGTCTGAGAGACGAACGGCGGTTGAGTAGCAGATGACATGAAGCACAAAAGTTCGGCAACCGTAGGGAGGAAAATGGTGCGACAAGACACACGGAAGAAGAAATCAGCGTGAATCAGTTAGTTAACAAAGTGATGAGATGAAAGAGCTCCAAGTGGAAGATGTATACTTCGATTCACCCTAAGATGACACTGCAGTTTAAGGGTTTAAGGTACAAGAGCCTTTTAGTCGCGGCGATAGGTTTCACGTTCTTCATCTGTTAGTCACATATTTTTATGAACTCACCTTTAGTGTCCTCTTAAGGTGAATCGAAGTATAGTTGAATGATCAGTCAATTATCGTTGAGCGGTGAGATTGAAAGAACTGTTAGTGAAAATTGTAGTTGAATGAATAAGTTGATATTAACGGAAACGTAGGCGGGTACGGGTTTGGTGCACCGACACCCAGCCGGTTGCGGTGCGTCAGGAATTATGAAATTTGCCGAGCTGGGTGGAATTCCGGGTTGTAATATATTTAAATTGAAGACGGGAAACGATTTAATTTCAGTAAGTATGATATAATCGGTGTTGTGCTGCAGAGAGTGAGGGAAGGGAAGTTGTAGTGGCTGTTTGAAGAAAAAAATAATAAATCACTGATTTCCTGAGAAAAAAAGAAAAAGTTACAGAGCGGGCTGTGACAGGGAGAAGATGGATCATGGGCTGAGGTGAACATATACAGTAGTGGCCAAAACTGTGGAAACCTTTTGGAAAAAGTGTATTTTTGAGGTTTGGTGGCTCATATCACCACATTGTTTAAGAGCAATACCATAAAATTTTATATCAATGGAAAGATAATTTCATCAAGAATGTAATGCAACAACGTTTGTTCAATTATCTGTGTTGTACGAAAAATTATTTCCAAGTAACCAGATAATGGAAGCGCAACTTGTTTAGGTTGATATGAAGTGGCTTTCCTTCATCTGAATTTAGCCAGTGAGCATGAGTGTTTAGAGAGCTAATCAGATTTCATCTTGTTTTGGCAATGAGCCAATCAGGTCACAGTAGGATTCAGCTATTGATGTCATATATTGGAGCTGAGAGGAGGACATTTGTCAGTGTGTTATGTGATTGTTATCAAGTTTTTTTTTGTGTGTGTTCTTCCCTTTAGTGAGCTTGTAAAACGTAAAAAAATTAAATAATGGCGCAAAAAGTTGACTGGTCACCCAGAAAGCGATGTAAAATAGTACTATTAAGTAAACAAGGCTTCAGTTATGAAGAAATTAGAAGAAAAATTGGTGGAAACTTATCCATAGGTGGCAATTCTAAATTTTTGAAGAAGCATAAGGAGAGTCAGTCACTACAAAACCAGACTGGTAAAGCAGGAAAAGGTGCACAACAACAGCAAGTGATGATAGAAGAATTAAGAGACTGTACCTAGATGACAGAAGAAAGTCATCTGGGTGTATACAAGATGAAATGGCGCAATGCAATGTGAAGTTGAGTGCAAGGAGTGTTCGACGCAGACTGCAGGAATTTGGTCTAAAAGCTAGAATTCCACGAAAAAAGCCATTTTTATCTCTCAAAGGTTGAAAACATTAAACTGGGATAAAACTCATGTTAACTGGACAGCGGAACAATGGGACAGTGTTATTTGGAGTGATGAGACCAAAATCTCCCTGTTTTTGTTTGTGATGACATAAAATACGTAAGGAGAAGAGTCGGAGAAGATTTGCATCCTGATTGCATTACATGTACCGTGAAACACCCAGTTAGTGTTATGATCTGGGGTTGAATGACATCGAAAGGTGTGGGCATAATTTGCGGGATTAATGGGAATATAAATGGCCAAAAATATATTAATGAAATACTTGAGCCCAAACTGAAGTCTTTCGCACGTGATCTTTTCCAAGATCATGAAGCATTTATATTTCAACAGGATTCAGCTCCATGTTATGTTGCTGCTGTGTGCAAAACGTGGTTTCAAGATAATCATATTTCACTGCTGGAATGGCCTGGGAATAGCCCAGACTTTAACCCCATCGACAATTTATGGAGCCGACTAAGGAAACTTATTAGTCAGAAGCAACCCAGCAATAAAACCCAGTTAATAGAGGAAATAATTCAATCTTGGTTTCACATTATAACAGCTGCAGAACTAAAATAACTTGGTTCACTAAATGAGAAAGCGTTGTAAGGCCGTAACTAACGCTAAAGGTTGCCCAACTAAGTATTAACTGGCATGGCGGGAATTTTTGTATATCTCACTTTTTCTATATGTTTCACTTTTCTTCTTTATAACTGCTGTTCTTATACAAAATCCTTCATAAAAGTTATTGCATTACATTCTTGATGAAATTATGCTTCCATTTATAAATAATGTTATGGTATTACTCCAAAACAAATGGTGTTATGAGCTATTAAACCTCAAAAATACACCATTTCCAAGAGGTTTCTACAATTTTGGCTACTACTGTGTAAGTTACGAAGCGTGTGGGGAGCTTGACAAACTGATGAAGTGAGGCGGAAAACATATCTGAGGAGATTTTTTGTTTTGTTTGGTGGTTTAAGTACCACCGTGAGTAACTCAGTGGGTTATAAATAGTCGCCCGTCCCTAATTTGGGGCCACTGGTTCCAGGGAAGGTAGAGAGCCAGTACTGTAAGGGAAACACAACATCCATGCCTCACCGGGATACGAACCCGGACCCATCTCGGACGAATGATTATCTGGGGAGAGACAAAAGTACAAAACATTGAGAATGCACATGAAGGACGAAGCCGGAAACATTGCAAAGCCGGCATAAGGGTGAAGGGATGATTTGAAATTGATGAAGTCTGGAGAAGGAGAGAAGACGGTTATATAAGAAAAGCTATTGGTGATCTCTATCATTTGGCGAAGCAAGAAGAAGACGGTTATATAAGAAAAGCCATTGGTGATCTCTATCATTTGGTGAAGCAAGAAGAAGACGGGTATATAAGACGGTTATATAAGAAAAGCCATTGGTGACCTCTATCATTTGGTAAAGCAAGAAGAAGACGGTTATATAAGAAAAGCCATTGGTGATCTCTATCATTTGGTGAAGCAAGAAGAAGACGGTTATATAAGAAAGGCCATTGGTGATCTCTATCATTTGGTGAAGCAAGAAGAAGACGGTTATATAAAAAAAGACATTGGTGATCTCTATCATTTGGTGAAGCAAGAAGAAGACGGTTATATAAGAAAAGCCATTGGTGATCTCTATCATTTGGTGAAGCAAGAAGAAGACGGGTATATAAGACGGTTATATAAGAAAAGCCATTGGTGACCTCTATCATTTGGTAAAGCAAGAAGAAGACGGTTATATAAGAAAAGCCATTGGTGATCTCTATCATTTGGTGAAGCAAGAAGAAGACGGTTATATAAGAAAGGCCATTGGTGATCTCTATCATTTGGTGAAGCAAGAAGAAGACGGTTATATAAGAAAAGACATTGGTGATCTCTATCATTTGGTGAAGCAAGAAGAAGACGGTTATATAAGAAAAGCCATTGGTGATCTCTATCATTTGGTGAAGCAAGAAGAAGACGGTTATATAAGAAAACCCATTGGTGATCTCTATCATTTAGTGAAGCAAGAAGAAGACGGTTATATAAGAAAAGACATTGGTGATCTCTATCATTTGGTGAAGCAAGTGGATTGGAAACTGCAGACCAGGTGCGAGTGAGAGATAACAAAGATATTCTGTATGCACAAAAAAAATGTAGAGAGCACTGTGTAAAAATGTAATGGCGCAAAAATGGAAGAATACAAGGAGATGTAGTACAAGCTCAAGTTACTAAACGTTCCTTGTAGCTGCGTGCAGTTTTGGCAGCACAATGCATTCCGACAAGAGACTGTATTTAAATTCGGTGCCGTTGTATTTACAAAAGCTCACTTAATTTCCCTTGTTCAATAGGTGAATGCACCGAAGTTTGGTATGTCGCAATTTTATCATATTGGTGCTGAGATGGAGTACATATTCAGCTGTTGTAGCTCTATGAAATTATCTTTCTCTGTTTCGTGTCGTTAGTTATTAAAAAAAAATAATAAGGCCGAGAGAAATGCAAATTAGCTTTTTCTGATATGCCCGGAAAACATTTGTTTTCAATTTAAAAGACTCGACATGAGATGAAAGAGAAAACAGAGCGTTTATATACTCATACATGCGTGGAATAAAATTAAGTAAGAAAACTTAATGAAGTTGGAATTGTTTTTTTATTCATTTAGAGTCATTACTGAAGAAAATGTAAAGTCTTAATGCATAATCACTCGTTTCTGTTTTTACTGTTGGAAAGTAAAGTTTTTGTAGGAGTGAAGTAGAAACACGTCGTTACGGTTCTTTCGAAAATATTTTAAGATCCAGAAATGAAAAATATCTTAATCTTAATAATTCTTCTGTTTGCTTCTCAAAAAATAATTTGATTAAACTACTCGAGAAATTTTTTTCATTCATATACAATAGAAAGAGGCCTTGGAACTCCCGTGGATAAAGAAGTCATGATCCACAATATGGTACTGATGTCTGGCGATATGAGCACATTAAGCACGTTTTCTTTAAGCGGGTTTTTAAAAAAAAATTAAAAAAATTGTAGAATGCCAATTGAATTTACATTGTTGAAACTGAAATTAAAGACGACGTCTAGCAGATTAAAGGTATGAAGCGTTGAATTTGAAACTCAAAGATATATCCAAACAAATGAAATCTTTCCTATTTATGCATTTTGTTTTCACTTAAGTTTACAACACGAGAAAAATATTTCGACAAGAACAACGAAATATTCGGAATTTCGTTCCCATAAATGTCCTTGCGTTTATGACGGGTATTCGAATCCCGGTAATGCGAACCATCTAGTCTGCGGTTGTTTCTGGGATTTCCGTTTAGATTCAATATTGAAATAGAGTGTCAAAATTTGTTTTTGTTTTCTGTCCTGATTTTCACCTTTTATTGCCAAACGGTGGTTCTACATTGACGTTGACCATTTTTTAGGCTTAGATTCTTATCGAGACCCTTTAGCGCCGAAAGGGATAAAGGCTTCAATTTGTCAGAAATGAAGAAGATGGATTATTTGCGAAGTCATACGTGTAATCATGAATACGCGCGTACTCAAAGTAGAGATTCGGTTGCCAGAGATCAAGGTTCGTATAGTTTAATTCACAAATGTTTATGACAGTTTTACCCATATTACCGTTTTGATGATGAAATTTACAGCAGGAATCCATTCATTTTCATTAATAACAAGTTAGTAAAATCATGCAATGCATTGATAATGATACGTTTTCCAACATACCAGAAATCATTACTGAAATTATGAGGATAATGGCTGTGGAATAAATCTCGTTCCTGTGCCCTGACCTTTGACCCCATTTCGATTATATTCAACAGAACCGGTTCAGTATACCTCCGGAACAACATACTAAACTTTTGTCGCAATCTAAGCATTTTTACCTAAGTTATGACGCATGAGGGTAATGGAATGAATCCCGTTTCTCTGTCCTGAACTCTGACCCGATTTCGCCCATTTTCAACAGGTTTTGTTCCTAGGTGGTCTTCTACCACATAATAAAATTTGATCGAAATCGAACCATTTTTATTCGAGTTATCGTGAGGAGGACGGACGGACAGACGGACGGACAGACAGACGGACAAAGCTAGAGCATATACGCTTCTTCAACCTAAGTTTGGAATGCGTAAAATAATGCTGAATGAACACTCCATCTTATTGACGCTATTTCTAGCTGGCTACTAATGACATCTAGGTTCGAATAACGAAGAATAAACTTACTTCCTTTTTGTTTGTTTATCTTGGGTTTCAACGACTACCATGAAAACAATGAGCAAACGTTCGTCCCCAATTTGTGTCCCGAACGACCTAATCTTCCAAAATAGAATGTTATGAACAAATATAATTTTTTTTACATATCATTTTTGCTATCCCCACGTAAATCTTTTGCATTTAAAATCCTTAATTTAAAAGGAGACGACTAACAGATATACGAGACCTCATTTAACATGAGATTTAATATAGCGTTTTCGTTATCTCCTAATTTCGTATTGTTTCGCCTTCTCACACTCATCAGTAAGATGGACACAGTTTTACCTTTCCTTCGTTTTTGTATCGGAGTTCAGCGACCACCATGAGCAAATTTGAAGACTGAAAAATGAACTCGATAAAGGACCCACTCCGTATGTATTATGAAAAGATAAAGAACCCACTCCGTATTTATTACTTACTACCTACCTTTATAGGGGACTCGAGCCCAGCTTGAACGGTAAGCTTATAAATCACGTCTCTGACCACTAGGGTACCGGCAGGGTGTTCATTTTCTTGAAATTTTCCATGTGCTAGCCAATAGAAACTGTTTTTACTTTTTACTGTTAAGTCTTAAGACTTTCACATAAGCCACAGAGTTTCAAGCAGTACTGATGCTCTTCTATATGGGACCCAGCTACACTTGACTTTCTGTGTTTCGTCATTCTAATAGTATCCTTTTAAGCGAATTGTCTTGTTTGTTCGATAATGTGCGTTGAAAGCCATAATGAGGAGATGAAAGATACATATTTACAGTGTTCTCCTTTTATGTAGGATCTGTCTGCATGTTAGGGATGTGTGGCATTTACTACCTCTGTTTCAAGATATAGAGTATGAAGATGAATATTTAATATAGCATGAACTTATACAGTGTTTGAAATAACTATATTAAAAATACAGAAAGTCAGCCTACAGTAGATGTTCGCAGATATTCCACCTAAGTTGACCCTAAAGAATCGTGTGCCTTCATAAACGATCTTCAATTTAAATGATTTGGTAACGATATCACGTCTCATACATTACAACATTATACACAATATCAGTGGACAATATATCTTGATGAGTAAGTGTTAGAACTACCTGGAACTTACATAATGGGCATTACGGACTTCGCTACCATTCAGGGAATGCTGCTATAATCTATAGTTCAGGTAAAGCTCTTCGAGACCGTTAAGTATATGGTTGCACCATGGGGAACCACCATTTAATTGACGATATTTGCAAATTGTACTTGTCACAGAATTTCTTGCTTGAATATTATGAACACATATACACTGAAGAGCAATTGAATTAGAGATACCTGTCTAGTAACGTTTAGCACCACCTTTCGCCCTGATGACGGCGGCGATTCGTCTCGGCATGGACTCGACAAGACACCGGAAGCGTTGGGAAGAAATACGGATCCACGACCCCTGAACAAGCTCCCAAAGTTCACGAAAATTTGATGGAGGGTGGTCAGAGCCTCAAACATGTCTATCGATGGAATCCCAGATGTGCGCGATGGGATTGAGGTTAGGTGACATAGCTGGCCAAGGAAGCGCGGTCACGTCGGCGGTGTGTTCATCCAACCATATACAATTCGGGAGCGATGGCAAGGTGCATTGTCTTGTTGCAGGATGAGGTCCCCAGTGGGATGTTGAAGACGCACAAACGGAAGCAAATGGTCGTCCAGAATATCCAGGTAACGTTGGCCTGTGAGGGATGATGTCACACGTACCAGGGGTCCCATTTTAGTCCACGTAAACGGTCCCCAGACGAGAATGCCACCCCCACCAGCATGAAGAGTACCCTGCTGGCAAGAAGGATCCATCGCTTCATGTGGTTTGCGCCGTACTCGTATCCTGCCATCCGCATATACCAACGTGAATCTCAACTCATCAATCCAGGCAACATTTTTTCACATGTCTAGGGTCCAATGGCGATGTTCCCGCGCCCATGCTAATCTTTGAACCCTGTGATGTGCGGTCAGCAGCGGCACCCTCGTGGCACAATGGCTTCTGTACTCCATAGCGAGGAGATGGTTCTGGATGGTGTGGCTGCTTACACGTTTTTGTGCACCAGCGTTAAATTGCCGAGTGATTTCTTGCATTGCGGCCCGTCTATCCGTTGTTACAATGCCAGCTAGCTGACGATGACCCCCGCTCATCCACACGCTGTTGTCTGCGGTAGTTGGCACTTGCAATGATGGTTTTACCGGATTCATTGTACCCACGGATGCACCTGTGACACAGTGGCTCGTGAAAATTCCAGTGCCTGCACGACTTCCGAGATGGAGTGACCCATTCGTCGGGCCTTGACAATTTGCCCACGATCAAATGCGTTTAGATCCTTCATCTTACCCATACTGCGTCCGACTCTTACTGATTCCCGTCGCATCATTCCTTATATTGTCGGATCGCTGCATACGTCATGTCGTTTCCGTTTACAGGGCCGCCCACAGCGCCACATTTGCATAACGCTAGCTGTCTCTAAGTCAATTGCTCTTCAGTGTAGTTGTGTTTGAACGTAATAGTGTATGTACGCATATGTTTGTAAATCATTCGCAGAAGTATTTTTTTTAAATTACAACATGCTACAATGACAATAGCAACGGATAGATCATACATTTTTATGTATATAATTTTTATAAAATAAATGTCAGTGAAATATGTATCAGTTGTCATCCATTAGATTTACTATACTTCAGTGTCGTGTGGTCCTTAGCTACTCAAGAACAACGTGTAAAGAGTTTTCCTATAAGCATGCACACTTTTTTTCAAGGTGTATGATATTATTATATATCTCGATAGCACGTTTCATTTAAACGATACTACAAATGCTAATATCGAATTTAGAGCGTAGGAATTACATTTGTTCCTAATTTCAAATTTTCAAGTCTGTTGGTTCCAGGAAAGTGAGATGGGCATCTTCTTGAAAATGTACACAACATTCATGAGCTTTACTCTAAATTTCAAGCTAGAACCAGGGGCACAGTGAAACAAAAGCTTTCGTCTAATGACGTTAAATTAATATTGAAGGTCAATCAAAATTAAAGATCCGATATTTGGTAAATATTTGAAAATTGGGATTAGGTTTCCAAAGAACGTCCCAACTGATAAAAATTTTGAGAAATCAAGATCTCATAATGGGGTTCAAATATTCCGAGATCTGCGAGCAGTATCGAGACCTTATTGGTGTAATTAGGGGAAATATGATTTTGAAAATTATTTGGTTTGATCTGATTTATTATATTTTACTTTTCTACAGATTCTGTTGAAGCTATTTTAAAACTGCAAACTCCTTTTCTAGGAACATTAAAATCCACGATCCGAATAACCAAAACTCGTTTTTGTTTTTGTTTACTTAGTTAAAAGGTTATTCATTCGCAATGGCGATCCTTATAAAAGAATGCTTTCCTGGAAATAACTCAGTCAACATATTATTCACAGAAAGCGATGAGTTCATCTGTAAGCAAACAATATGTATCACTGTTAGAAAATAAATCGCTTAAGAGCTGTGTATCCTTCAAAACATTCTCTTCCAAATGAACACGTTGGGGATTCTTTTGTTTAAAATTCCCGAGGTAATTTTCTTTCTTTTTGAGTCTCAATTTTTAGAAATCCTTTAAAAAGGCGTGAGTTTGTATATACTTGAGCCATTTGAATGACATCATCTGGCCTCAAGAAGTACTGTAATAGTGCTAAATGTAAATAACCTTTAATAATAACGTAATGGAACGGAAATATTTATTTTATGAAATGTCATGTCACGTAAATACTTAGAATCCTTTACAAATTTTGAAGATGACAATCCGATTTTTGGCGTAAATGTGACAAGGATGGTAAGTCAGATAATATCCGAAAACTTGAAAATTTTCATCGCCCTGGATCGGGACTCGAACCCGCGTCTCCTAGAAAACGCCCGGGTATGCTAACCACTACACCACCCAGAACGACCAAGTTTCAAGTTTCCGATCAACCATCACAGGATTCGCTAGTCGAAGCAGTTGCTTCGACTAGCGAATCCTGTGATGGTTAAATTCAAATTGATCGGAAACTTGAAACTTGGTCGTTCTGGGTGGTGTAGTGGTTAGCATACCCGGGCGTTTTTCTGGGAGACGCGGGTTCGAGTCCCGCTCCAGGACGATTAAAATTTTCAAGTTTTCGGATATTATCTGACTTACCATCCTTGTCACATATACGCCAAAAATCGGATTGTATTATATGGCGTAATCCCATATTTCTTTCATGATAGAATCCTTTTTTTGTTGAATTTTAATGAATATGTAAATGATTAAGAACCCTTGGAATTTTAGAATGTTTGAAAAGTAATCGTGGGAAACTTCTTAAATATATAACTTTTGAGTTCGAGTTGGTAGAGCCAGTAAGTCACCGGACACGATTAGTTTTTCGGCAGACGTCCTGGAGATGGACAACACACAAGACATTCGTGTGTAGATAGCAACAATAGAAAAAAGCTTTTTTAGAGTTTTAAGGCTACTCATTAGGATGTACTTCCGTTCTCGAGTAAAGGCTTTTCCTTCGGTGTGATGGCATTTGGCAGTGGACATTTTTGGGACGCATGGGAAGAGGGTTTTCGGACGAAGGCTTAAGGCGCGTGTTTTGAAAGTAGTGCGGTAAACGATAGAACGGGTAGTCTGAAGAAAGGATGATGACGTATCTTTTAGGCAGCATGTGACTCAGAGTGAGAGAAGAACAGAGAGGTTGAGGAATTTTGAGGAAGGAGTAATTTCGAGCTGGGAAGCTTGTCTCCAAGTACGAGCGGTAAGAATAAATGTGGCGAGCGGGTAACGCAAGTGCTAGAGGCCAGCTGAAAAATCACATTGATAATAGCGGGTGACCTGGAGTAATCATTAATTAAGCAAATACTCGATAATAAAGGACTTTATCAGACACCAAAGCGCTTCTGTGGAATTACCTAGTACTTCCCTACTGATGTTTACAGTACTCAAGGAACCTTGCAATCTTCTGATTATAACATACTTCGGTAATTGAAGAACGAGTTGAAACAGCGCTGTGACAGTACAGTGAAAGGTTTAGGGGATACTGTATATCCTTGCAGTGATTTGTCTACAGCTCAGGTGGAGTCTGTTTGGATTCTTTTAAAGGAATGGGTCTTGTACTCGCGTATGTACTTGAAATTTGCAACTTCAACCCTAGTACTAGACATTTGCAACGTAGTACTTCTCGAGTACTAGACATTTGCAACGTAGTACTTCTCGAGTACTAGACATTTGCAACCTGGTACTTCTCTAGTACTAGATATTTGCAACCTAGTACTTCTGTATTGATGTTTACAGCGCTCAAGAAGCCTTGCAATCTTCTGATTATAAATACTTCGGTAATTAAAGAACGATTTGAAACAGCACTGTAACAGTACATTTAAAGGTTTAGGGGATATATCCTTACAGTGATTCGTTAACGGCTGAGGTGGGGTCTGCTTGGATTTTTTTAAAATAATGGGTTCTATACTTGCGTATGTACTTGACGTTTGCAACTTGAAGCTTGGAATTTTAGGCACTAGTGGCATATTTGACATATGACACTAGCTCTCTCGGATTCCTGGAACCAGTGGTGGACACAAATTAGGGACGGGCGACTGCTTATAGCTCTCAGATTTGCGTATGGAGGTTGCTAAACCCACAAATAAAGTTCTAGAAGCAACTTCTAGGAAGAGCTAAAAACTTGGGTACGATCTCTCTTAAAAGGCTGCTGCTACCTTTATTCTCCTAACTGGAAGGTACTGTAGTATATAGTATGGAACGATTTAACTATACATCAGAGTTTGAAGGGTGTTATAGTATACTGATTTCTACTGAAGAATGTTTACGTTCATTCCTTCGAATTTGGTTTTTCAAAATACTTGAGTGTGCTGATGTACTGCAAGTTCCGCGAGGCTTATATTACATGACAACATAAATAGTGAATTTAAAATTTGTCTTTCAATCGGATTGAAAAGACCTGGATCTACCACCAATGAAGGATTTAGAGCTCTTTTAGAAATACTAATTGGGAACCTACGCGTAGAAATTTTTCCACTGCTAACTTCGAAATAAGCATCTACGAAGTCTTAAAACACAAAGGCACAAGTTGATAATTGAACCAGTGCAGTCTGGGATCATGAGACCATAATTTTGCGTTCGACGGAATCTGAAATCTAATTTGGCTAAAATTCGTGGTTCAGGAATTTGATACATAGCCTCTTAGAGTCCGTTGTTGGAGTAGTAGCTTAAAATAAGCGATGAAAGTGCACTTAATGCAAATGCTTTAACTCATATAAAAACTTTAAACTCCTGGAAAATTTAAAAAATCCAATAAAACTAGTGCCATAAAAAATATCAGCTTAGTTTCGGTAAGTTAGAGAAGTTTCTGTTCCGGAATAGCTTTGTTTTTACATTTTTACTATACTTTCTCCATAATAAATGAATGGGAGGTCAAAGTACTAAGCACTTTTAATTTTCACAAACATGTTTCTGTAAACACAAGAGCATGTGAAACTTACATTAGTCGCTACTAGCGTCATTGACCAATATGCAACAGCACTGCAAGTTAATGCGGTCTGCATCTTCAGAGGAGAAATTCCCCAGGAAAATGTTCGTATAGCGTGCTCATCTTTTCTTCTCTCTCTCTCTTTCCTTTTTTAAATCTGAGTTTTGTTTCTTGAAAATTTGTTTTTCAACAACAGTGGAGTGAAGTGCTGTTTCTGCCGGAAAAGTTTTGAACTATTTTTTGAAAAATACATCAACTTAAATACGTCTTTTGATGAGGAGAGCTTTTATCGTGATCGTGAAATTGCGCAGGTGTTTTATGTATGCAAAAGGAATTTAGATGCAAGATTAAATTAGTTTGAAAAACGGAGAGCTTCTACAAAAGTCAAAAGGAATGCGTGAAATCCGGCAAAGAACTTATCTCTTTCATTATGTCGTAAGATTAAATTAACGGCTTTTCAACGGAAGAGTTACAAGTTCTACCCGATAAATAAACCATTTATTTGGAAGCTCATCATCCTTTAATATTTTATTTTTCTGAAATTAATGATTTTTTAATATAATTAGAGGTAATGAAAAGAAGTTTAATTAAAAGAGATTAAATATATATATCATTGTCCCATGACAGTTTTATTGCTTGAGAATTGTTGTCCATTTCTTATTAATTCCATTGTATTTATTTCAAAAATGACCCTTAGATTGAACTGTCATGTACAGTTTTCTTACAAAATGAAATTTTTAGGTTAAATGAAAGTTTTATAAGTTACTGTTTCTATTCGCTCCCAAACAAAATAATGCTAAAAGTCGAGAATAATTTGCCGCTTTAAGCCCGATAATTAAAATCTTTAATTAATAAAATATTTACAAGTTAAAAATACGAACACAAGATCTTTCACAAGGGCGACCCTTGCATCATCAGGTGAAAGACTACATTTTAAACATGCTTAGTGCATAGTTATATATTGTCAGTGTCTTGACGTCATGATGTACAATGATGTTCATTAGCTGGGTGATTATTGGTCCCTTCCACGTAATTTCTGAGCGCTACGTAGTTCCATCATCGAAAGATGGTAATAGGATGAGTTAACTGAGTAACTGATGAAGTCATGAATTTTTTTGTTTAATACAAACTGTATTAAGCAGTTGTTTCGAAACATATGGCAAAGTAGTGGAAGTGTCATCTATACAACATTGTTTACGATAGTGCTGGATAAACAGTGCATCTTCAAATAAAGTAAATCCATTTTCTTTGGTACGTAATAGGATATAAGCATGATTCCATGAGGTGATGTGAGTTCTCTCCTGGGCTGTGCGGGCCAAAGCAGTGTTAGAGGCACCTGTTCGGGTTGAATATCGGTGTTCGGCTGTTCGAATTCCTACGCTCCGAAGGGCCGAGCCTATATACCCGCTATCGTTGAACTCTGAGTTCAGACTTTTTAATGGTATAGAATATACACCACATTTTTCATTTTTAGGTTTTTCGTTCGATCCCTGCGCATCAGCTGGAAAAAATTACTGGAGGACTCGCCAAATGAAAGGCCGTGCTTCTTGCAGATGCTGTGCAAGATGTGTGAGATTTGTGGCTGGTATTCTATAGTACCAACGTATTTAATAATTTTATTATTGCTGGTTAAAGTTTTAGATAACTTTTTCTTGTGTGGAACAATCAGAAAGTACCTACTGTACCCATTGTGGGTCGCGATTTGTATTATTTTTTCAAGATCAGTCTTCCGCAATCTGGCATTCGACGAGTGTGAATATGCTTGGATTATAAAAAATCTAAAAGTCGCCGCTTTATACTTGTGTGGATGGTAAGAGTTACATGGGATAATCACAGAAGAGATGATTGGCTTACGATACACGGAAAACTAAATGGAGTGAGTGATCATGTTCCGTCTGATGCGCAAGTCAAGGTAGGGGAGAAATCCTTCTTTCTCCAATTCGATGGTAAATTGTATGGTGGAGTATACCGTCGACAAGCTTAATTTGAATTCTTCATGATCCTCGATGGAATGCGGCCAAAGTACTAAGATATCGTCGATATACTGTACCTCATATATAGCGAAACAAGAAAAAGATCTTCACAACTTTAACCAACAATAATAAGACTATCAAATACGTTGGTAATATAGAATACCAGCCGCAAATCTCACACATCTTGCACGACATCTGCAAGGAGAACGGCTTTTCATTTGGTGAGTCCCCTAGAAATCTTTTCCAGATGATGCGCAGGGATCGGGACGATAAGCCTGAGAATGAAAAATGTGTTGTGTGTTGCATACCATTAAAGGGTCTTGGATCATACCATTCTGAGTCCAATGATAGCTGGTATATAGGCTCGACACTTCGGAGCCTAGGAATTCGAACAGCCGAACATTGATATTCACAGTTCAGGAGGGAACCCACATTTCCTCATGGAATGATGCTTATATTCTATTACGCACCAAAGAAAAAAAGATCTACTTTATTTGCAGAAGCACTGTTTATCCAGCACTACCGTAACCAATGTTGTATCGATGACATTTCCACTACTTTGCCTTATGTTTCGAAACAACTACTTAATACAGTTTGTATTAAACAAAACATTCAAGACTTAAAACCCCCATCAGTCAATCAGTAAACTTAACCTAATACCACCTTTCAATGATGGGAGTACGTAGCACCCAGAAATTAAGTGGGGGGGGGGGGCAAATAATCACCCAGCTAACGAACATCATTGTACATAATGACGTCAAGACACTGACAATATATGACTATGCACTAAGTATGTTTAAAATGTAATCTTTCACCATATGATGCAAGGGTCGCCCTTGTGAAAGATCTTGTGTTCGTATTTTTAACTTGTAAATATGTTATTCATTAAAGATTTTAATTATCATGCTGAATACAGCAGCTTATACTCTATTTTTAGTTATTCTTAGCACGAAGACATTTATCGTTTACAAAATAATACTGCCACTCAAGCTTCTTGTGTAGGAGGTTTGAACATAAATCTTGTAGCAATTCGAAAGGAAAAGAGGCGGTGAAAGAGTGTGTTTGCGTGACAGAGAGAGAGAGAGAGAGAGAGAGAGAGGATGCAATGCATCGTGGCCTCTCCGTCAGATAGGCTTCAAAATTATTTTAAAGAATTAACTAAACTATCTATGGGGAAATTATTTATAAAAGAATTTGAAGGAGAAACGTAGCTGGATTTACGGAATCTGTAAGAATTTATTTACCAGTTAGTACCTAAACAAAAACTAAACTTAACGGGGACATTTTTCTTGGACTGCCCTTCTGAATTCTGATCTCCTGTAAACACAACACCTGTTGAGTTACATAACAGGTAACAGTTGCTTAAATCAGTGCCCAGTTGATATGCCTTTTTACCAAAATAAGCTGCGCTTCCGTTGAAGCTATAACATCAGCTAACGGATTCATGAAATTTAGGGCCGAATTATCAGTTGATCTTTTAAATGAGTTACAAGTTATAAAGAATCTTCTGGCAGACAAAAAGAAATTCAATATCCTAAATAGCTTCTTCAACACATAATTGATTGCAATACTGGGACAATTTTCTAAACTCGATCGTTCGTTTTATGATTATTTTTGACTATACCAATAATCTATTGATGTTCTGAAAGATCATTTAGTAAACAAAAAATGATTAACACGTATTTTAGATCATCGTGACCCAAGATCGCTTGTCATCTTTAGCGATATTAAGCACAGAAAGTGAGGAAGCAAAAGAAGTTGGAATTGATTGCATAATCAAGAAATTTATTCAAAGTAAAGAAAAAAAAACAGTTATGTGAATTTACCGAAAAAAATAATTTTAAAAATAAGTACGAAAGCGATCGTCAGATTTTTTAATGTTTTCCTGTAAGAATGGCAGTTGTATTAACATTTAATTATTTCTATTTTTAAAGAAGTAGTCCTGATTTTTTAAAGAAAAATCTATGTTCTGATTTTTAATGCAAACAACTAAAATTTGTTTACTGTGGAATTTCAGTGAAGTCGGAATACTCATATGCCATAAATGAAAAACGACGAATACATTCTCAATTATAATTACTATGACATTTGAATATCTTCATATTTGTGAGTGAGTACTAGTAAGTAACCAACGTGTATTTGGATAAGGGCGTGTTATGTTAACTTTTGGCCCATAATGACAAATATGTAGTCAACAAAACAAAAATTACACGTTCATAAAATATTAACCTATTTAGTTAGTTTATAAGCAGAATAAATATACAACACACTACTATAGGTGTAAAGATTGTTATCTACGTATACGATGCATGTTCAAAGATACACAACTGAAACGCTTTGCAAAAGCTATTAATATTGTGGCTTATGTCATATTTGGGCACGAGATTTTCAGAGTTCACCCAACAACGCAATGAAATATTGTTGCGTTCATATTAGTGAAATATCGTTGTGCAAGAGTGCAATGAAAAAATCTTGAGCAAAACTGAAATGAACTATTATTTCGTGAACTTATAGCACTGCCTATCGCAAGATGAAATTTCAACAAAGACTTGTCAACAATGGTTGAAAGCTTTAAAAATTTATTATATTCATTGAAATTTTGAAAATTTAAAATTAAAAAAAAAATGGCTCAGTGGTTCCCGCCCCCATGTGCATCTACAGGTTTCTAGGAAATTTTAAACCGCTGCGTTCAGAATTTTTTTTTATTTTGTAGACGACAAAAACGCAAAGTTATTACATTATTCTAGATAGATAAATACACACACGGAGTGAAACAAATCTAAGTCACAAACATAAAAGTTGATATATCAACATAACAAATAACAAGGATTTAATGGGATTTGGTAGAGAGGTACATCAATCTAAGACAAAGGACACGTGCAAAAGGAATGTCAGATAATTAGTGCTGGCGGTGGCGTATGCAAAATGTCATAAGCCTAAGAAACCCTATAAAAGAGACAGCGCAGATACGGCGATTATCATATCATACCTCGTAGACTCCTAGCCCGCACGTTTTCAAGAGGTGGAGAACATGTAGACGAATTGTCAGAGTCTCTTGGTAGATTGAGAGAGGTGTATAGTGTCATCAGTAAGATATTGGCAGGGGAAATCCAAGATGAGGTAACTATAGCGCATAATATCTCTCGGATGGTCTTCTGTGGGCCATAATCAAAGTATCAGAAATCCGAGAATGTGACTGAAAGATCAGTTCCAGGATGGCAAAAGTTACGACATTTCAGAAGAATTGATATCTCGCCTTAATAGTGAGAAAGCATAAGGAGATGATATAAGCATAACTCATCGTGGAGCTCGGCCGTGCTTTAGTCATGATGACGTCAAGAAGGCGAACTGTGTGTAGACTATTTCATGTAAGGGGTTTGCATTGCTGTAATACCGATTGGTTTTTTTTTTCGTCATCTCTGAAAGGAGAGCTCAAATAACTTAATACAGGCAGCATTACACCTGGACGGAACAGCAGCAGGGCATATGTTCGCTTCACTCGATCGGACAGCAGTAGAGCATATATTCGCTACATTGAACCAAACAGCAGCAGGGAATATATTCGCTTCACTGGACTGAACAGCAGTAGAGCATATATTCGTTTCACTGGACCGAACAGCAGTATAGCATGTATTCATTTCACTGGACCGAACAGCAGCATGGCATATATTCGCTTCACTGGATCGAGCAGCAGTAGAGCATATATTCGTTTCACTGTACCGAACAGCAGTAGAGCATATATCCATTTCACTGGACCGAACAGCAGTACAGTATATATTCGCTTCACTGGACCGAACAGCAGTAGAACATATATTCGCTTCATTAGACCAAACAGCAGCAAGGAATATATTCGCTTCACTGGACCAAACAGCAGCAGGGCATACATTGGCTTCACTGGACCGAGCAGCAGTAGAGAATATATTCGTTTCACTGTACCGAACAGCAGCAGGGCATTGATTTGCTTCACTGGACCGAACAACAGCAGATCATATATTAGCTTCACTGGACCGAAGAGCACTGGGGCACATATGTTTGTGTCTTGTTTTAGATTGACTGTGGATTATCTAGGCGTGCTGATCTGAGGAGAACGTCAAAGGAGAGAAATCGTCACCTCAAGTACCAAGAGTACCAATGGGAAAAATTCTTCTGGTTTGGGCAGGCATAGTGCTGGATGGAGGGACGTCACTCCAAGAGTTTGAGCGTCATACTGTGTATACTCAATGGTACATAGAGAGAAAACAGTACATACAGAAGATCCTTGAACCTGTTTAAGGCTTCCTAAGGTGCTGGGGTCTTCGACATTTAAATGGTCGATAAGCCTCAACCTCATAGTGATCGGCTTGTGGTCAAGTAATTCAAGAGTCGGGATATCCACAAGAAAAGGTGGATAGCCAGGTCTCCGAATGTTAATCCTATTCAGCAGAAGGTGAATCCAGAAGCTCACCTGGGATGGGGGAGCGGTTGTTCTAGTCTAAAAAAAAAGATTGACGGTGAGACTTTGTGGATGCGTCACATGCACAAGCACAAACTGGTAGAGCTGCCTCTCCCTGGCATTGCACTGCTTTTTAAGAACTTTCTTTCTTTTCAAAAATTGTGCAAAATTTTAAAATCATAATGTGGTAAAAATGGAGCAGTGATAAGCCAACCTGCGTAGTTCAGTTGACAGAACAGTCGCTCCGGAGTAAGAACACGCGATTTCGAATCAACCACCGGCAAATATTTTGTGTTAGCCTTTATAGTGGTAGCATTGACCAAATGAAGGGAAGCAAAAAATAGAAGAAAGAAACAGGCTCCTAAATGAAATACGATAATTTCTCATGATCTTTCATTGCTTGTTTGTGAGTATAAATACACACTTTGTGTTCTTCCGATTGATTGTACATAGGTAAATCTTGAAAATATGCACAAATATTTTGTGTGGGTAAAGCTTCATAGATGAAAAGTTCTGATAGGGATGTAAATTATTAGTTACTAACAAGAGTTAACACTATTTTTAATCGCACATGTACATGTAAGGATAATGTTCTGAATATCTCTTACGAAAGAAAAGCTTACTCACTTCGTGAGCCAATGTTTTCATGTATATCAGTGAAACAGCCTTTGATGTTTCTAATGGAAGTGAGAGAGACGGCTTAGCTTTGTAAGGTTCACCGACCTCTTCAGAGCTGCGGGATTAATCCCCTTCTTAACTTGTGCGATGACAAATTTCTTTCACCTTTCTTAATTGCTTTCATAAAGCACTTTCACTTGAAACAACTCGACTGTTCCAATTTAACTTCAAAATACGATGCTGCGAGAAACAATTTTTTCTCATCATTGAAAAAAAAGACTCGAAATGTTCAACGTAACTTGGTTTTGAGAGAAAGGACTTTGTCATAATGTTTTTTTTAACTTTCATGGGAAGAAACCTGATAAAAAGGAGCTCTTCATCAAAGAAAGAGAAAGGCACATGCTACTTATACATATCGCAAGTCAGAAAACCATAAAGGTCAAACTCAACTGACCAGCACTGCGAGCTTCTGCTTGAAGCATCTTTGTTGGAAACTTATTGAAAGTAAAATAATAGGAGAGGAAAAAGCTTTGCCAAAGAAACTCAAAACGAGCAATTGAATCGATCCTCAACAATATTTCACGGATTTTGTTTTTCAATTTTCCTTCTCTTCCAGCTTTTTTATGTGTATAACTTAAAGGGGTGATGGACGACGTTTCCACTTCGGTGATTTAAAAGAAAATCTCGTAGAACTATTTTTTTCTGCAGAAAATCCCATGAACCATTTAGAAAAAATCGTTCAAACCAAACAGTCCTTTTTGAAAATTCAAGTAAGAGAAATCTTTCGATTGGCTCCATAACAAAACCGTTTTTTTTTAGGATGAATTGATGTTATACCTCCATGTTGTGTAGACAGAGAAAAGCACTCAAAATAAATAGAAATGCTGTTGAATTTGAAAACAAAAGTACTGCACAGAATAACTGTTTCAGAATTAAATAATGCTTGTCTGAATGTAATATGTCAGCTTATGCTTTTGTATCAAATCACAACAAAGAAAGAAATGTCTGTGTGCTGACTAATATTTAAACCACAAACAAAATGAAATAAATCCGTGTAAATAATAACTACGTTATGTTTTCCATTGTTTTGCATCCCAGAGTTTAAATCCTCCACCGTTAAGTTTCTATTTTTTTGCAATTATTACAGCCATTTGCAGAAGTTTAAGACCACCTGTTGGTATTAGAAGATTTCTGCCTATTGCATCAGCTACTGTCTGTATTACTCAACTTCCTGTCGGCGTTGCATCATCTTACAGCTGCAGCTGTTAATAGAGTTGATATTCTATATAGCGAAAAGTGGGCAAAAAAGCGTCATTAAGCGTTATTCAGAAGGCACAAATAGTGACTTAAGGATACTCCGAACGTGACATACGCAGAAAGGTGAATGTAAGAAAGATCGCTATTCATAATACGATCATGAAATTTCGAGAACAGGTGAATTTAGTGACAGAAAAAGAAGTGGACGTCCAAGGAAAACAACCTCACGTGATGACAATGCCATAAGACGGAACGTTATGCGTTCTCCGAGGAGTTCGTACAAGAAAATAAAGGTCTTTCTTCATTCAAAAGGGTCTGATATTAGTATCTTCACTGTTTCCCGACGTCTCAGCAAATATTTTGGATTAAAGTCTTATAAACCTGCACATAAACCTAGACTAATCTCTGTCATGAAAAAGAAGATACTCCAGTTTGCGAAGCGTCATCAATCGCGGACTGCTGAAAATTGAAGCCAAGTTCTTTTTCCGATGAATAAACTGTGCGTCAGTTTGAATCACATGCTCGACGACCAAAAGGCAAAAGGTTTGATGAAAAACACATCTTTAGCACTGTGAGACATCCGCTTAGTCAGATGACATTGGGAGCTATGTCAGCATACAGTACTGTTTCATTATCGTTTTTGACGACAGGAACTATCATGACTGGTCCTTTTTATGTAGAAATGTTAGGTGAGAAGCTATTAACTCATATACAGGTGCACAGATACATAATTTTTATGCATGATGGTGCTCCATGCCACAGATCAAAGACATTAAAGGACTGCCTGCAGAGGAAAAACATAACTGTGCTTGACTGGCCCGGTAATAGTCCCGACCTTAACCCCATCAAAAATTTGTGGACCATTTTAAAAGACAAGGTAGCAGGAAAAACAGCCATCAAATTCCCAAGCTTTGATTGACGCGATAAAGTACTTTTGGTGTAAAGACATCTCAAGTGACTACTGCAAATCTCTCATTGAGAGTATGCCACATCGTATTCTGTCCGTTAAAGATCAAAGATGGCCACACAGAGTACTGATTTTGGTCTTTTTGTGTTCTACAGAATGTAAGTATTCATCTGTGGTGTCATTTTTTCAAATATCTCTGACTAGTAATTAGTAGTTTCTTTGAAAATCTTAATTTTCAATAAATTGACAGATGGTCTTAAACTTTTGCAAATGACTGTACATACGCAGCTGGGCATTAGGTTATGTAAATTTAATGGGTTCTGATGAATTTGTTTGCAATTTTTGTTTGTTTGGGGGTTTAACATCCACAGTGAGCATTTCAATGGGCTATATGCAGCCGACCGGAGGACACCAATTCCAGGGAAGGGAAAGAGGCAGTGTTTTGCGACAAACACACCACCGATGTCTTACCTGGGATTCGGTATCGACTCGCACTACTGGTTAGAAGCCAACTTTTCCTACCATTCTATTAAAGGACGGAAGTTTACGATACTTCAGTACAGTGTTTGATTAATTTAGCATCTTGTAAAAACCAGGGAGCTCAGAAGGTTTTTGATAAACATAGTTTAAGATTTCCTCTATAAATTCATTAATTAGTGTGCATACAGCTCGCTTGAAACCGTTAATTTTTCTGGAATATTTAGTGATAGTATGTCGTAAAATCAATTTGTGTCACTTTTTCTGTACACTCTACAACATTGGAAGTTTTAATTACATGTAGTGATACGGGATTAACTTCTTGGTTAATTAATTAGCCGAGACGCAGAGCTAAAGTAGGAGATAAATCTGCGTAAGTAAACTATGTAAGCAATTTGGGGATAATTATGCAAATTGTCGGGAATAATTAGGGATCAATCATTGTGAACAACGGAAAGTGTTAGCGAGCTGAGGCAGAACAGGAGAGATAATCTGTTCTGTGTGAAAAATAAAAGTCCCCATTACATTCGTTGTTCTTGAAAGCTCCTTTACGACCATCTAGATTGCGGCGATGAGGATTCTCTCGAATCGTGGTAAACAAGCTCAATAATTTGTCACGTGGCGAGACATAAGCGTCAGTAAAAGGGCCTGTTAGCACCGAGAGTTACGATTATGAAGATGAAAAGGCCACTAAGCTGAAGGGATTCTAATACAGGCAGACACCAACGCTCTGTATTGCATACATCCACTTGACGGTTTATAAAAACGATAAGACTCTGTGAAGACCCGAATAGGAGTGGGAATGAGACAAAGAAGACAGTCGAATTCTGATTCGAAAAAGTGAAAGAAGCTGCATCCTGACGCTCTCCTATAAGCAGCGGTCAGTCTAGTCGGAGATGGTAAATAGTGGTTATAAAGAAAGGGATGGCCATCGTACTAGAACAAGATACCTGACGAGCATCGAAAGAGCTGAATTTTCAGGGCTAATAAGAAAGGACGACTGTAGCTCAAACAGGTGATAAGCGTAAATGAAATTCTTCTGTATCAAAAAAGGGCCGGCTGCGAATAGCGGCTATGTGTTTTGGCCCCAGCCGCTATTTGCAGCCGGACCTTGTTTGTTACACAATAATTGCTTTTGTCCATCAGACGTGAAGATTAACTTATGTCAATCTTCACCTCCGATGGAGAAAGTCAATGAAATTGAGGCTTCTTACAGAGTGAAAGAGAAAAGAGAACGTAGAGTTCTCATGGAACGAAGCATCCCTGAGCTTCCGCCAAGAAACACGGTATTTACCGCCAATATGGGTGTGAGACATCCCCTGAAAATCTACGGGAAAAGCGTCCAACCTCACCTATATACCGACGTTTGTGCGGGTGTTTATATATAGGCTATTTTACCACCAATCTCTTCGAAAGAGCGGGTTCGTGAAATGCGCTAGTAAAACCAACGATTACTTATCCATCAATGAAGTGGACCGTTCAGTAAGTACTCTTTTATTCTTATCGTATCTGCCAGGAGATTTTGGAAGGGATGCCCATCCCGCACTGAAACTGATTGAACTGGAATGAACTCTATAATTTCTAGATCCTTTAAACTGTGCGGAGCTTGGACTCTGACTAAGCCGGGGCTTAAAAAGGAATTAGATAACCGTAAGTGCTTTATTTTTAATGCAATTAATTAATTGTGTGTGCGTTTGCTAAGTGAATAAATACAGTATATGCGTGTACGTTAAAGTTTGGAGTGTTCCTTTTACCTGGTTTTGCATGTTGTCGACCTATAGTGAACTGGTCGTTATGCACCGCCTATTTGGTGATTTTCTAAATTGGCCATTGAAGTTAGTCTTCGCAAATCAGCTTCATGCCACTCAATTTATTTGAAAACACCCGCTCGCTACGCATCAAATGATGGCCTATTGATGATATAGGCCACCACGAAAAACATCAATATATTGTTACAATAGCTTTTAGATGAGAAACATGATTATTCAATATATTGTTTTGTACGAATATTGAAAATGATAATGATTGAACTGACCTTGCTCTACGTTGTGCATTAGTATAGATATCTTAAAATTACATTTTTGTTCTTCACGTATTGTTTTGACAATAAGTTTTACGAGTCAGATTAGAGCTTTTTGTTATGATGTTAAATAACAAACACCGTCCTATACATTAAATCAGAATACAATCTCACCAATGCCCCACCCCTAGGGTCTGTCTCACCAATGACTTCTTGTTCATCAGCTTTCCTTCCTCTGATGCAAAGTCAGGAACAGATCCATAACCACATCTTTTTTGAGCGACTCCATCGGGATTGGAATAATTATTTCTACCCATCGCAAGCTCTATTATAAAGCTTTAAACTTCATGAATTACCTGTATGCATTTCTGCAGGAACAGACCAGCCGTCATCTGCAGGCTGTTTTTCATAAAGTGACCTGAAATACCTTTTTTGAGGTCAGTGTCGATTGCAGAGATTCACGTGACGCAGTTCATCTCGTGTTTAGCTTCTATTGGTTGTTTCATTGTGTTATATATTATTGTAGACACGAGTATTACGCCATTTCATTACCATCGTGATTTGTTGTTTGGTTCTAATAAATGTCTTTATTTAATGATTAGGTTGTGATTAAGTTTGGGATAACTGTTGAGTACTTTTCTTTCCTCTTATTTGGTCTTTAGCCTTTTCTTTTTCTTCTTTTGTTAGGTTACGCCAAGTTTGTGAAAGGTTAATAGGAAAATGAGTGTTGCAGTTCTCGTCGGAGTCTTTTTTCGGTACAAATTGATTCTGCAATAAGGATTTCGTACTTTTTCTTTTCTGAAATGAGATTTGTTTCTTCCCAAATTGGTTCAAATTCGCTTTCAAGACAGTATTAGATCATTGAGGAAATAAATCTCATTTCAAAACAAAATAAGTAAGGAATCCTTATTGCAGAATCAATAATCCTTATTGCAGAATCAATGAGAAAAAACCTCCGACGAGAACTGCTACACTCATTTTACTATTAACCTCTCACAAATTTAGTGTAATCTAATAAAAGAAGAAAAAGAAAAATATAAAGACCAAAGAAAAGAAAAGCATAAAGACAAAGAAAAGAAAAGCATAAAGACCAAAGAAAAGAAAAGCATAAAGACCAAAGAAAAGAAAAGCATAAAGACCAAACAAGAAAAAACGAAAAGCACTCAACAGTTAGCCCAAACTTAACCACAACCTCATCATCCGGGGGTTTCGTATAGAATTATAACTATGTCAGTTTTGCACAAATGCGGTTAGCAAATACTTTCTCCGGTTTCTTGTTAATTTATTTCTGCAGAGCACAGTTTCAAAATTAAGAAGGAAAAGAAAATTTTCTTTATCCTTGTAACCTTGTAAGTGGAAGTTGGAAATTTTTTCTAGATAAAACTAATTCCAGTAGTACAAAATACCACTTTACGTGTGAAAACCAAAATACGAGAAACGTTAAGTAATGAAATTTTTAAAATCAAGTTTGTGAACTACCTGGAAAATTTTGCTGTTTACAAAGCTATACACAACAGATTTGCAAGCTTATTTCTCCTGCGTAAATGACAGAGCTGTTTTGTCAAATGCTGATGTACATAGATTAATAGTAAATGAAGATTATCGGTAAATATTTTTGAGTAGGGAATTTACTTTTCTTGAAATTTTATAAGAGCTACTTAAATTTTCGTTGTTTGAATCTTCATCGCAAGTCTGCTTCCGACATCTGCTATTTCACTATTTTTTCTTTCTCTCTTGCCTTCCTATTTTTATATTCGTTAGAATTTTTCATTTCCCCGAAAAAAAAAAAACGCTGTTTCTTCCACCCTTAAACCTTTGCATCAACAAGCCCTGAAGGAATGCGTCAGGGAATCATTGACAGAACCGCTCGAACAGATTCGTCTTGACAAGTTGAAATTTCTTTCATATTCTCCATCGTTTCCGATGCTGCATCTGAATTTTACTTTAAAAAAAAAGAGTTCAATACACAAAAAAAAGGCAATTTGTACTTATAATTTTTTTTCCCAAGCACTTCATAACTTTATTTCAACAATATCACACTTTCCATTGCCGGAATTGGAAAAATATCTTTTAACATTGGTTAACTGTCGCTGTAACCAATATTATCTACATATTGTCTAACTTCCTTAGTGTATCTAGTACTAAAAATTTTGGTGAATAGAATTTTTATATTTGGAAAATTATGTTAGATCTCATTATTGCAACCACGAAAGAAATTTGCTATGCACTTTACAGATCTTTAGACCCAATGTGCTTCCCATAGATGCCATAAACTTAGGTTTTTATTGTGACGATATATCACCTTCCTCTAGTTCAGTGTTTCCCAAACTTTTTTACTTCGCGGAACCCTTGAAGTAGGCCTTCAGACATCGCGGAAGTTCAGCTCGCATAATTACGCAAGGCCTACACGATGTTAAGCATTTACATAATATTTAGTTCGTTTTATTATATTATCTAAAAAGAACGAATAAAATGACACAATATTGAATTGGGATGAAAAAGTATGAAAACAACGATTCGAATACAAATTCTATTAAGTAAGAGTATTTGATAATATAATAGGAGTTAGTTTTTGCCACAAATAATACACAGTGGAATGGGACAATGTTCATCACCATCCCATGTAAAAGCCATTGCTAAACAGCCATAGGCGATTCTTCCTAGTGTCTGTAACCTCCTAGCTCTCACTATTTGTACTTGGTTTGGACATCGAATCGTTATCACTAGCCTTACTTTGGTCACTGGTTGGTTTACTGTTCTCTGTACTGTCTTCTTGATCCTGTGAGTTACGAATACGTTTTACGAATTTCCACATGTTCAAAACACGCAAGCCTTAATTGTTTGCTCTACATTCATCAAAGTATTCACACAAGCAATATAATTTAAGTGTGATATCACTGATTAAAGCACTACGGGCCGATAAAGGAAGTTCGAAATGTTCGAGAACTTTAGAAGTTATGAGCCCGAATGTTTTTAAAGTCGGTATTTCTATGAAGAATGAGCACCTCATCGCTAGGGCAGGAAGTGCCGGCAGCTTACGAATTATCGGAAATACTGGTGCTGTGTCAGAGAGCACAAACTTGGCGTCCCACCACAAGGGTGTTTCTGCTCTTGACGCAGTAGAAAGTTGACTAACGGAATTTCTGTAACGGTAAAAATTACTCCATCATGACGGCACTATCTCCACAGACAAAATAAAGCATATTTACATTTGATTGTCATTATTCTTACGTCTTATAAGCAATATATACATTTACTCCACCGTTAAAATTTGGCCTTTTAAAATTTCACAAAACCCCTAGCGGGGTCTTGTGGAACTCCGGTGGGGAAACACTGCTCCAGTGTGATTGGAAAAATTCTTGTAGCAAACTCCAGCACTCTTTTGTTTTGAAGTTTAACGACCGCCTTCAGCAACTGTTAGTACAGTGGACTCTCGCTAATCCGGCCCATGATGATCCGTCCTCTCCGTAATCCGGCCTCTTTGCCTATTTTTGGTTGCAGAAATCGTGTTGATATCAGACCGGAATGAATTATACTTCATACACGAGTGAAGTTTTCAATTTTAATGTTATGTTATGTTACGTTATGTCTTAAATTGACACTAACGTTTATGTAATTAAATTTAAAATAAAAGCAGGAAGGATCCTCAAAATAATTAAGAATATTACAAAAAACATCTTGGTTAAAGCGGACAAAAATCTGTGACATGTTTCGAAGTGACCACACTGAGTAGAAAATGGAAGACTTCATTTGTGCTGTATTGTAATTGTACGTTTCTTTAGCTGTGTATAGTACGTACACACATATATATTGTGCTTTACTGTACTGCTAATATGAAAAGATCATTTCAGTGTTGTTAATGAGACAGTATAGTGCGTACTGATCGTGTTCTTTTACTATTATCATATGCTTGTCTCTTATTTATGTTTTTTTTAAATACATATGTACTACACATAGTAAGCTTGTAAGTGTAACATTAAATTTAATGAAGAATTAAACTGAATTTTTATGGACTCTCGGTATTCCGGCACCACTCTGTGCAAGGGATGGCCGGATCAGCGAGAATCTACTATACTATAAACAGTTAGCCGTCCCGAATATAGGCCCACTGATTCTTCGGAAGGGAAAGAGTCATCGCCATCGGACAAACACACCTCCTATGCCTCATCCGACTCTTGAACCCCTAGCCATCTTGGACGAATGATCAGAGTCACACTACTCGACCACCTGTGCTGTTCATCTAGGTGTAAACATTCAAAATATTATCCACATTATTTCTATTTTTCCGGATGCAATTTTCCATAATAATTTATCTTGACATTCCATTTGTAATAACCATCATCATCAACCATTCTCAATCCATTACTGAATGAAAGACTTCCCAAGTGTCTTCAGCAGTTCTCTGTCCTGAGTATTTCTCTTCCTTGTCACTCCAGCGTACTTTCAAATTTCAATCCATTACTGAATGAAGGACTTCCTAAGTGTCTTCAGCAGTTCTCTGTCCTGAGTATTTCTCTTCCTTGTCACTCCAGCGTACTTTCAAATTTCAATCCATTACTGAATGAAGGACTTCTCAAGTGTCTTCAGCAGTTCTCTGTCCTGAGTATTTCTCTTCCTTATCACTACAGCGTGCTTTCAAATTTCAATCCATTGCTGAATGAAGGACTTCCTAAGTGCCTTCAGCAGTTCTCTGTCCTGAGTATTTCTCTTCCTTGTCACTCCAGCGTACTTTCAAATTTCAATCCATTACTGAATGAAGGACTTCCCAAGTGTCTTCAGCAGTTATCTGTCCTGAGTAATTCTCTTCCTTGTCACTCCAGCGTACTTTTAAATTTCAATCCACTACTGAATGAAAGACTTCCCAAGTGTCTTCAGCAGTTCTCTGTCCTGAGTAATTCTCTTCCTTGTCACTCCAGGGTACTTTCAAATTTCAATCCATTACTGAATGAAGGACTTCCCAAGTGTCTTCAGCAGTTCTCTGTCCTGAGTATTTTTCTTCCTTGTCACTCCAGCGTACTTTCAAATTTTATCCACCATCTCTCACGTTGGTTTCTTCTGGGTCTTTTCCTGTCCTTTGGTCCGTTCTTCTAGCAATATGTCCAGTCCATCGCAACTTCAGGGTTTTCATTTTGATTGTAATATCATACAAGCTTCTTTGAGTTGCTTTTCCTACTTCTTGTTTACATCAACCATTCACCTCCCCATGCATATTTGAGTCATACCCTGAAGACATTGGTGCTGGTGGAGAGTATAACCTACCACGAGGACGACGAGATATGATGAGTGTGTGATAACGTTTGCTGTCATCTTGATGGTATAAACCGTAAAAATGTTTCTAAACTTCACGAGACATTTCCCTTGTTTCCTTTTGGAAATTAACGAAGCATATTCCTGATACAACCTTTTCCGTGAAATGTCGGGAAAAAAACTCACGGAGTTTTTACAAGAAAAAAAATTCACGGAGTTTTCGTACGCCAGGTAAATTCTGAATTTATAGAAAACTTTAGCAGTAGCTTTCGTATATTGACAGAAAAATTCTGTTCTCACTATTTCCGTATCTATATAACTGAATAATTCCGGTATTATGAGCAATTCGTGCGAATATACTTGAGGTTTGATTAACTTTTAAATTTCAGTCGTCTGTCGGAGTACTTGATTTTGAAGTTCTGTAGCAAGATCAGATATTGTAGATAGGATGTCGCATTAAATTTTGGCTATTGTGGCAGATGATATTTCTTTTTCTGTTCTCCATTTTGTGCACCAGCTCTTGTATATTTTGTTACCGTAATAAACCTGGAAATTAAAGTATTGTAAAGTGGATTGCATGGTGTTTATGCTTCTGCCTATGGATCCCTTCAGGTGGTTCCACCTAAAATCTCTGCCTTATGTTTCCAATAGTAAAACTTCTGTACATATTTTCTTCGCAATTAATGTATTCCCAAGGATAAACATTTGCACAGCGATAAACCTAACTTTAAGTTATAGCATGGAATACTTGCTAAAACAAAACCATAATTAAGCAATCCAACATTTGTTTGTCTACTGACGTCATCAATGTACAAGTCACGCCATCTATTAACAAGTCTGAACATTACTCAATAAATGATTCATTTTTAATATACTTATGGTTATGTTATGTTTTAACAAGTATTAAGTATCCCATGCTATAACTTAAAACTACTTTTATCAATGTGCAAATTTTCATCCTTGGGAATACATTAACTGCTAAGAAAATATGGCAATAAGTTTTACCATTGGAAACATAAGGCACAGATTTTAGGTGGAACTACCTTAAGACAAAAGCTATCTCATATTATAGCTATCAAAAGAAAATTTAACTTTTAGGAATTTTGTAAAATAATACTATAAAGCAATACAATTTTCCTTTTCTTAAAAATTGTAGGTCATTGTCAGTTTAATAAGATCTCAAGTTCCAAAGCAATCTGTTGCTTTCAATAATCACGATGAAAACAATTACGCAATTTGTAATAAGTCCTCCTACTGAAAGAAAAACATATTACAAAGCTATTCAGAAAAATAATAAGCTTCAACAGAAAATTAAATGACTGATTCACCCACATTAATAACAAAAAACATTTTATCATCACGCGATTAGGGTTCTACTTTATACGTAACTGTACGTTACGTGTCTTCCTGGCTCAACGGTCAGAAACCAGCAATTGGGAAAGGATTTGTAAAAGGGCTGAAAAAGACAAAAAAAAAAAAAAAAAAAAAAAAGATTTCGCGAAATTTCTGTATAAATACGGAAAAGCCCGAAACGGACGTTTCTGTAATAAATCGAATTACCGACTACGGAAATTTTGTCAAAATACTGAATTTGGAAGAAAGAGATTTTTTTAAATCGAAATTTAGTTAAAAGACAGACCCTTACGGGAAATCTTTTTGCACGTTCTTTTCAGGAGTTTTCGGTGAATTCACACCACTTATTGTTTTACATTGTAGTTGTACCGCTGTTGGTCAGTTATCAGAGCTCCTTCAGTGTCAACAGCATGCAATACGGGAAGCTGAGGTTGACATTTATCAAGGGGAGCTTGTATTTTGTCCATTTATAGATCTCACATGTCGTGTTCATAGCATTTGGTACTGTATGTGCAACATCCTTGTGCTGAATAAAGTTGAACCATGATCAAAATGGTCCACAATTTTTCTCGATCTTAATTTTGTAAACAATGCCACTAAGTGGTGTGAATATATACGGAATTTAGATCGCTTGTAACGTATACTCTAATTTAACTTTCTTTTTAGCTCCTGTTATTTTATGTCAATTTTGGTTTATTCTCCTTAAGTATTGTCCAAACTTAACGCTACATTTTCTGTCTAACTGAATGTTTTTGTGGCAACCTGACTTGAGGTCAAAATTGAAATGATGTATTTTAACGAGACAGATAAGATAGATGTATACTACGTATCATAGCTTTCATTAGATTGTGAGATCGATGCAATTGCGTTGGAGATAGGTTGAATAGAATTATCTGAACTTAACGCTACATTTTCTGTCTCGCTGAATGCTTTTGTGGCAACCGGACCTGAGGTCAAAAATTGAATGATGTATTTTAACGAGACAGATATCGATGTATCAGAGCTCTTGGTAGATTATGAAATCAATCAATTGCGTTGGAGATAGATTGATACTCGTGGATGAATAGAGTTTCACGTTGAATATTACGTTTCATAGATATTAAAGCTTTAGATTGTTGAGTTATAAGCAGTTGCGCTATTCTCATATTGACGAGATGGTCGATTGATTACGAAGTGAAGTTAGTTATGTGCAACGCATCTTGTTATGTGCTAACAATGTGGATTATGAGTGACATATGGCAGAGATAAATAAAACCAAAATCTGTGAGTAGACCTTGTTCTCGCTGAACCTCTGGATGCATTCTTAAAGTGACAATTTCTGTGCTTCGTTAAGAATATTTCCAGCTGTTAGGTTTTAAGCTATCAGAGGTGTTTCAATTAAGACGAATCATACACGCATGTTTACAAAACCTGCAAAGAAACTATTCGGAGATCCTAAGATGCTAGCTGATTGGCTGAAAATCCGTGACGTATTTTCATCTTTCGCGCTGCAGCTCAGGTCGATCGTAAGCATCAAAGATCATACAGAAAGCACTGCTTTGGGGGCCGCGGATGGCCTAGTGGTCAACGTTCGTGATTGTCACGGGGAATCTCCCGGTCGATCCCAGGCAAGTACAAACGCTCGAACCACTAAATATCCGCCGTTTGTCAGATGGGCACGTTAAGCCGTCAGACCCCTGGTATTGGCCCGCCGGTAACAAATAAGGGCGTCTTACTCCTCCTTTCTACCTTGCTTCCGTGTCACCTTACTATCGGACACTCTAGCCCAAATCTCCTGGCTTCCTGTTTCTATGGGTTGTTTATGACCTGGAGTCAGACACTCCCGCCCTAAAATCCTCTACATATGATATGATATATGACAGCACTCCCAATGGTTGACTGAAGGTTTATTTAGGTGATTTTAAAAGATATAATGGTATTTCATTTTACTATATAATTATAATTTTCTTTTGTACTGAGTATTGCTACCAAACAAGGTCTAGGATATTTAAATGCAACAACTAGCTGGCTGCTACTTTACGTAGATGTAATATTTTTGAATGTCGACAGGGGCTCAAATACAGGGTTACCAAAAGTCAAGATGTTTGCTCCAATCGGAACCGATTCGTGAAAAAGCAAACTAAATTTTATTTTTTGGCATACTAGTTTTCTATATTCAACAATTTGGGTGTAAACCATAAGGTTGAATTTCAAAAAAATAAAAAGAATATCAAAGTTGTTTTTGTATAATACGAATTTATTTATCATCACTATAACAGAAATAATACGAATTTAGTAATAGTTGATGACATTAATACAGACATTTGACGTGGACGAGGAACATCAAACAGAAGTCATCGCTTTTTCGACGTTTATAAATGAATCACGGAAAAATTCTCATTGGCCGCCACCGGGAATGCAACACAGGGTCTTCCAGTTACGCGCCGGAATTATTTGCCTTCTAATTATTTGTTCAGTTGCTGCTTACTATCTTTGGTAAATAACCAGCATTGTGCGGGGCTCCAAGAAGCAATCTGCCAACTGGCTTGGCAGTTAATGTATGTGAGTCTGGAGGAATTCGAAGACGCTGTGGTGCAGTGTAAGCATATCCGGCGCGTAACTGGAAGACCCTAGGTTCGATTCCCTGGCGGCCAATGAGAATTTTTCTGTGACTCACTTATAAACATGGAAAGAAGGATGACTTCTGTTTGAAATTGATGACATGGTTATTTCTAGACTTAATGCATTACAAATATTTGAAATTTATGGGTTTTACTAAGGAATAAAGGAGATGTTTAAGTCAAATTTTCGAAAAGGAAGGGTAGGAGTACTTTAACTAAAAATCAGTTTGTAAGAGTAATTTGACTTAAAAATCTCCTTTACTCCTTAGCGAAACCCATAAATTTCAAATATTTGTAATACGATTTTATTTTAGAGGGATCTACACTATTCTCTCCGCAAAAATTTTATTTCTCTATTTGAACTTTGATTCCATATTATGGTATTATTCCTAAACTTAAAGAAAATACTTCTTTGAGATAATATACTCCCATCCTGAATGTTAGTGTCAAAACTTTCCGGAAACTTACTTTAACTGATGCTTTTGTCAGCAATTTTTCTTTAAAAAAGCAACAAAATTTTTTCCCTTCTTCCTTTTCTAACTGCATGATTTTGTACTCGTAATTTTCGAGAGAACTCGATATTATAGTTGTAACATTGTAATCCATGTTGATATTGATCACTGAAACAGCTTTTATTTTGACACAGAACTACGTCTTATGGTACGATAGAGTTTAGCGGTGAAGGCGACATAATTGTGTGACCGAATTCAACTTGCAATAACTCCGGGGTTATCGGGAGCGTGGGAACGGCGCTGGTATCGTTTGATAGCTCATAGATGACATTTAGTGACAATTATTATGAGTGGTGGGGCCGGCGGGTCAATGGCAGTTCGTGACAGAACGCCGAAGTGGATGGTCATTTTTGTGCTGTGCGCCGCATGTGCACGTGTGTCTTCATTTTCAGTACTTTTGAACTAAAGGTGATTGAACATTGATTTTAATATCTAATTAATGTCAACATAACGGACTAGTCGTGTGAATTGAAAATATTAAAATTGCAGCTGTTAACAATAAAAGTAGATGGTAATGTAACGGTACTTTATTATAATTTTTTTCTTCCCGTTCCTTTCTCTTACGTAGCGTTTACTAGAGACCATCTCCAATTTGTGTCATGTAATTACATAAGCCAATCACAAAACGTTGAGTGCCCTCCGAACAGTTCCTTTCCAGGTTTTGTGCACATGCATCACACACACACACACACACACACAGTTACGATAATTCAGCAAGCATCACAGAGAAGCCGTTTACTTCAGCAGGTGTTAATAAAGTTTTAGCCTGTATCCAGATAGTACTTTACGTTAAGTTCATGTAGGAGTTCTAGTTAGAACCTATGTACAATTTCTACAACCAACTAAAAATACTACGGGCTTGTAGAAGCCGTGTAAATATAACTGGTTTGCGTCGAAAAGCTTAGGCGCCTGCAATATTTTCAATTCATTATTGTGTTTTACGAGGTGATGTATGGTTTTCTTAGTTGATGTGTCCACATAATTTTATTTAGCACCCTATCTTCCCCTTCATTTGCATTTTTTTATAATTTTGGGGTCTGATGACCTCCACGAGCAACTCCTACAGCTACGCGCAGTCGACAGTCCCTAATTTAATGCCACTGGTTTCCTGGATGCGACATAACCTACGCCATCAGAAACACACACACACCACTCATGCCTTAACTGGGACAAAACCAGCGGCTCACATTGGAAGAATAGCAGAAGCCAGCTCCTAAGACCACTCCGCCAAGTTCCATTATAAAGACGCTTTCTTTTGAGGAGGATTGGTGACCGAAATCACCCACTTGATTTTCAGTTGTTCTTAATGAAAAATAGTCCTACTAAGTACCACAAATATATGTTTTTATTATGCTCGATATTTTTTCTAAATCATATGACAGGAAGGATTTTTTGCATCGGCTAAGATTAACATGATAACATTCAGTATGAAAAACCATCAGTGTTTAGGAAATTATATGCGTTGAAATACATAAAAGTTCCTTTATCAGACTACCTTTGGCAGCAAAGGTGCTTATCACACACCAAATTTTGAGGGCATTCTCATTACCCAGACCGTCTTTTGGAAAAACCAACCTACGTCCAAAAAGTCTCAGGACTGACGCAATGAAGAATACTAGTTAGTAAAATCATGCCCTGCATTGATTATGACACGCTTTCAAGCATACCAGAAATCATTACTCAAGTTATTACTCAAATTATGAGGATAATGGCTCTGGAATTAATCTCGCTCATGTGCCCTGACCTTTGACCCCATTTCGATGATATAAAACATAACTGGCTCAGTATACCTCCGAAACAACATATTAAAGTTTTGTCGCAATAGAAGTATTTTTATTCAAGTTGTGAGGATATTGGCTGTGGAATAAATCTCACTCCTGTACTCTGACCGTTGACCCCATTTCGATAATATTCAACAGAACCAGTTCAGTACACGTCCGGAACAACATGATTTAGGTTTGCTTCAATCGAAGCATTTTTACGAAAGTTATAACGCATAAGGGCGATTAAACGGATCCCACTCCTATGTCCTAATCTTTGACTCCATTTCGCCCATTTTCAACAGGTTTTGTACGCAGGTGATCTTCTACTATATACTAAAATTTCACTGAAATCGAACCATTTTTACGCGAGTTATCGTGCGGACAGACAGACAGACAGACGGACAAAGTTGCTGCATATACGCTTCTTCAAGCTACGGTTGCAAAGCGTAAATAAGAAAAGTTAGTAAAATCATGCAATTCATTGATTATGATACGCTTTCCAACATACCAGAAATCATTACTCAAGTTATGAGGATAATGGCTGTAGAAAATCTCGCTCCTATGTCCTGACCTTTGATCCCATTTCGCCCATTTTCACTAGGTTTCATCCCCAGAAAGTCCCCTACCACATACTAAAATTTCATCGAAATCGAACCATTTTTACGCAAGTTATGACGCATGAGGGAAATGGAATGGATCCCGCTATTATGTCCTGACCTTTGACCAAATTTCTCCCATTTTTAATAGGGTTCGTCCCCAAGTGGTCCCCTACCACATACTAAAGTTTCATCGAAATCGGATCATTTTTATGTGAGTTATCGTGGGGACAGAAGGACAAAGCTGGAGCATATACGCTTCTTTAACATACGGTTGGAAAGCGTAAAAAAGTACCATACACACAATTAATGCTGGTCACCTTCAAAATACCACTCTTCTGAATCAACACACAGTTTCTAGCGTTTCGGAAGATCCTGAAAAAAGTTCTAAAAGGCACTTTCCGGATGTCTGCAATTTGTCTTGTAACGGCTGCTTGGATAGATGTAAGGTCAGCATGATACTGTCCTTTTAGTGCCACATTTATCGTGAGAAACAGTTCCTAGATTTCTGGATCATAGTGAAGGCACCATCCTGCAATAATGCTGGAGAAAAATCAGGATCATTAGCTGCAGTGCCCAGCAGATCGATGAACGAGCCGTCTTCATTCAGATTTCAGGGTACCAATCTGGCATTAAGTCTTCGTTTTACCAGATAATCGCGTAGAATCTCATGAGAGATAGACTTACTGATGCCCACCGACTTAGTCAAAAGCCTCACGGTGATTCGGCGATCTTTGTTTAACTGATTGCGCACCTCTTCGATTTTTTTCCGCTATCTGCACACTGGAGGGCCGCCCAGATCTCGGATCATCATCAAAGGATTCTCAACCGTCACAAACCATGCATATCATTCGAAAACCATGCTGCGGCATAATGCTGTGCTTCCATAAGCTTCTTTTAACATCTTGTAAGTTTCAGTAGCTGATTTACCAAGTTTTCAACAAAAACGGATGTTTACTTTCTGCTCTTCCATGACTAAAACGAAATGGGACGAGAACGATTTATATGACTGTATACGCCTTTCGGTACCTGTATAAATCGATTTCCAGCTGTTCGCTGTTTGGCCAAGGACTACTGTTTTCTGGCATATATGTGATATTTTTATCCCACTATTGTTACGTCAGTTATGCAGTCAATCCTGAAATTATTGGGTGTGGGTTGCATATCAAGAAATCATTTGATCGTATAATTTGAATTTTTTTGTTTGCTGACGTCATCTCCGGAGTCATACTTGAAAAATTCTCTTGCTTTGAACAGCTAAACTCATGCCAATGATGATCATTATATTTCTCATATTTTGAAATGTGTACATTTAACTTGCGTGCTGTAAACGTGTGTTTTGTATTTCTCACATTTGAGCTACGTACGAAATTCAAATTAAAAGAAAATGTTTCTATTGTATAACTCATATCATAGCCTGGTTTTCACTTACTTTCCAGGTGATGAAATATTTTTTCTCTAGTTGCCGTAAATGCTTATTTACATTCGTCTTGCTAACTTTTATTTAAGAGTAGAATTTGAAAACTTTTTTCCTCCTAAATTCTTTTTGTCATTCAATTCTTTTTGATGTCTTAATGATCCCGAAAAAAATTTCGTAATTCTCATATTGTTTTGAAACAAATGTTTTCGTTTGCTGTAGTAGTTGTATGTTTACAATTGCCAATGTATTCCTTTCATAGCAAATCAGATTTTAAAAAAATATTTCTGCATGAAACAACGGGAAACATAATCAAACCCATCTAAATGTTTTTTAAAGATTCTTAAGTTTGAGCGAAATTGCTAATTTAACATTTCAAGTGTATCCAAGCTTGCTGTCAAAAGTTCTGCTGGTTATGTTCTAGAATTTTATGGCATCCTTTTATTGGTGTTCCTGGCTTAATCACCATCAATGCTAAGCATCATTCGCACTACTTTAATACCTTAATAAAGACTGATAAATATTGTCACATGGTAAAATGCTCCAAAAATGTATACGGAATCGTTAATAAGAAAGAGAAATACGAACTGCCTGAACAATGAAAATTCTCTTCATAAAGGCAGACGCAAATGTTTCCAAACACCATCAATTTCATTTGCATATGTGCTTTGTAAAGAAGTTTATCTAATTACATTTCTAAGACAAACGGAAGACAATTATATGGCAGATGCATTAGCACTGTTTATTCCAAGTGGGAAATGTTCTTGCTAAATTAGTGTCATTTAGAACAAGACACGTTTCATTAAAGTCGAGTGTAAAACACACGGTTGACAAAACTACACATATTAAGGAAATTTCGTAGCATTGCAAAATTTTATAGAACATCAAAAAACAATATTCCAAAGGCAACGGTTATAGAGATATGGGGTTTCTTTAAACTACATTTTTATAGACTATCGGGCCTATATAAAAACACACACTTCATTCAGACCAAACGAAGAAACATATACATTCATATTCTTAAAAAAAAACAGAATACCTGAAATGAGTGAAGCAACGACTTGGATTTTTACAGGATATACTAATCAGATAACATCGCAGAAATTATTACCGTTTCGGCGTCGTACACTGGTGTGCAAAAATTAAGGACGAAAAGGGGAAATTAGCATACCAGCGGAACGAGCAGGCAGAACGGACCGAAAGACCACTCAGGACATAGACTAGGGTCTGGTACGGTAGGGCACGCGCATATATGCAGCATGACGTAGGGGGGGGTGTCGGAAGGGTATAAAGCACACGGGCGGTGTACGCTCAGCAATTCGGTGAAAGCTATTGCACGGTGTACATCGGTTTGAACGACGTCGAGTTCCTGCCATCGTGTGATATGGCCAACAGGCAATTCAGTACACCACATCTGGATGACTTTACCCGAGGTCGCGTTATTGGCAAGTTAGAAGAAGGTCGAAGTGTGACTTGCGTAGCCGAGGAGTTCGGGATCGCTCGCAGCATCGTTTCACGAGCTTGGTCAGCATTTCAAACGACAGGAACAGCTGTTCGGGTGTTTAGCAGTGGTCGTCCACGAGCAACCACGGCGGCGGACGACCGGTATATTGTCCTACAGGCGAGAAGAGACTGACGGCAGACAGCAGTAGAAACCGCAAGGCACAGGCAACAGACAACTGAGAGTCCGTTATCGCGTTTTACCGTGGCCAGAAGGCTGCACAAAGGTGGTCTATTTGCACGACGACCAGTACGGCGGTTTCTTTGGTGCCAGGAACAAAAGAACTGGACACATCGGCAATGGGGTCGAGTTCTCTTTACGGATGAGAGCCGATTTAGTCTGACGAGCGATTCTGGACGTATACACATCTGGAGGTAGCAGAGAACACGCAATCACACCTGCAACATCATCGAAAGGGACCGGTTTGGAGGCGGTAGCATGCTTGGCAGCCGTACTGACCTTCACATCTTCCAAGGAGGTTCAGGCACTGGTGTCTGCTGTTGTACCGAGGTTCTCCTGCCTCACGTGCGTCTGTTTAGAGGTGCTGTGTGTCCTGAGTTCCTCTTCATGGACGACAACGCTACACCTCATCGTACGGTGGTTGTCGCAGAGCTGTTGGATAGTGAAGATATTCAGCGCATAGATTAGCCCGCAAGGTCCCCTAACCTAATTCCAATCGAACACGTGTGGGACCTTCTTGGGAGACGCTTGGCAGCACGTCACCAGCCGCCAGAAACATTTCCGCAACTGCGATTGGTGCTACAAGAGGAATGGGCCGCGATGCCTAAACAGCTCCTTGACAACCTCGTCCTCAGGATGGACAGACGTTGTAAATCCTGCAACGCGGTCAGGGGATCATATCTCCTACTAAGGACTGGATTTGTCTTGGCAGCCGCCTATCACATGGACGTTTCTGTCTTCTGTCCAGTTGTGCTCGAAGCTACCTTTTCAATAAAGTGCCTTTGTATCCTTTGGATTCCTTGTTTGGACGGTTTTGCTCACTTGTCTCATATTCTTACATCTTGGGGATCTTATGGTATGATTCCAGTCGATGTGAAGCACCTCTGCACGACGTTACATTGGAAAAACCGTCTCGTCCTTAATTTTTGCACGCCAGTGTAGGTGCATGCGTACCGCGTCTATGAAAATCAGAAGCTCAACGTCACAGACCTGAACCCGGCCGTCTTTCTGTCATCAGTGCCAACTGGCTCGGTCGGTATAACAGTGATTAGTCAGTGCTTGGTAAGGATGCTTCGTCATCGTGTAAGATAGTCGTACACTCACATCAGCTAGTTCGACAGAGGTCTCTTTATCGACACGAGAGACTAAATTGCTTCCCATTAGGAAATTGTAGATCGTTTGGGACGCAATGTGTCCGTCCTGGCAAGAGAGTACAGTGAACGGTACAAAAAAGGCCGCAGGCCAAAAAGAGACGGTTCTGGAGGTCGTGTACAGAAAATGCTGAGATACAAACGTCATCTCATGAGGATGTCTTTGTGCTGCCGTTCTGCACCATCAACTGAGTTGGCGCAGCAGTGGTGAATTGTAACGCATTCTACCATGTCAGCTGTGCATCGCCGATTATTACATTCCGGAGTGCAGGCTCGTCGGCATCTATTCAGGCTACACCTTTGACACCACGGCAATGGACTGACAGGGTGCAACTGCGCATCGGACGAAGCTAGTGGCGTGATGAAAAGCACAAAATTATAAATACACAGTTGACGTGGACCAGGAACGTCAAAAAGAAGTCATCGCTCTTTCCGCTTTTATAAGTGAGTCACGGGAAAATTCTCATCGGCCGCCACCGGGAATCGAACCCAGGGTCTTCCAGTTACGCGCCGGATATGCTTCCACTGCACCACAGCGGCCTCGAAATTCTCCAGACTCAGAAACGACAAACTGCCAAACCACATGACAGGTGTCTTCTTGGAGCCCCGCACAATGCTGGGGATTCACCAAAGATGAACAGCAGCAACTGAACAAATAACGAAAAGGCGAATGAATGATAAATACACAGTTGACGTAGACCTGGAACATTAAATAGAAGTAATTGCTCTTTCCACGTTATTTCTCATGGGACTAACTTTGGCAGTGGAAGCATATCGCGCCGGATATGCTTCCACTGCACCACAGCGGCCTCGAGATTCTCCAGACTCACAAACGAGGGTTAAACGCGCTTCTGTATAGGCCCAAAATTATGGCAGCATCGGTGTTCCCTGAACACACGCGAGGGACGACCGGAAGAGTGTATTTGGATCAGGCATACCGCCTGATGCAAATACACTTTATGGCCCCGAATGCGAACTTGTACGAAATAATATCCCCTCTCGTGAGAGTCCGTACCACCATAAAGAGTGCCTGTTACGTTAATGATATTCTACTGCCAGACTCCCTTCCATGCCTGCAGGACGTCCCCGGGGCTATGTTTCAGCAAACATATATGCCACACCGTACGCTTCAGCGACAACACATGTCTTCTTCAGGAACCACAACGTTTCACTTCTGCCCTGGCGGACTATAACCCCGTATTTATCACCCATAAAAAATCTCTGGGACATGCTCAAAGGACAGGTGTAGCGGTGCGACCGTCCGCCAGAAAATCTTGATGAAAGTTTGATGCGGGTCAATACATCCCGGATGGCTATTGCACTGGGAATCATTCACATAAAATTTGATTCAATACCTCAGAATGTACGATCGTTCTCCAGCAAATCTTGGTGAAATTTTGATGCGGGTCAATACATCCTGGATGGCTATTCCACAGCGCGTCATTCACACATAATTTGATTCAATACCTCAGATTGTACGACCGTCCGCCAGCAAATCTTGGTGAAATTTTGATGCGGGTCAATACATCCTGGATGGCTGTTCCACAGGGCATCATTCACACATAATTTGATTCAATACCTCAGAATGTACGACCGTCTGCCAGCAAATCTTGGCGAAATTTGGTTGCGGGTCAATACATCCTGGATGGCTATTCCACAGCGCGTCATTCACACATAATTTGATTCAATACCTCAGATTGTACGACCGTCCGCCAGCAAATCTTGGTGAAATTTTGATGCGGGTCAATACATCGTGGATGGCTGTTCCACAGGGCATCATTCACACATAATTTGAATCAATACCTCAGAATGTACGACCGTCTGCCAGCAAATCTTGGCGAAATTTGGTTGCGGGTCAATACATCCTGGATGGCTATTCCACAGCGCGTCATTCACACATAATTTGATTCAATACCTCAGATTGTACGACCGTCCGCCAGCAAATCTTGGTGAAATTTTGATGCGGGTCAATACATCCTGGATGGCTATTCCACAGCGCGTCATTCACACATAATTTGATTCAATACCTCAGAATGTACGACCGTCCGCCAGCAAATCTTGGTGAAATTTTGATGCGGGTCAATACATCCTGGATGGCTGTTCCACAGGGCATCATTCACACATAATTTGATTCAATACCTCAGAATGTACGACCGTCTGCCAGCAAATCTTGGTAAAATTTGGTTGCGGGTCAATACATCCTGGATGGCTATTCCACAGCGCGTCATTCACACATAATTTGATTCAATACCTCAGATTGTACGACCGTCCGCCAGCAAATCTTGGTGAAATTTGTTTGCGGGTCAATACATCCTGGATGGCTGTTCCACAGGGCATCATTCACTCATAATTTGATTCAATACCTCAGAGTGTACGACCGTCTGCCAGGAAATCTTGGTGACATTTGGTTGCGGGTCAATACATCCTGGATGGCTATTCCACAGCCCGTCATTCACACATAATTTGATTCAATACCTCAGATTGTACGACCGTCCGCCAGCAAATCTTGGTGAAATTTTGATGCGGGTCAATACATCCTGGATGGCTGTTCCACAGCGCGTCATTCACACATAATTTGATTCAATACCTCAGATTGTACGACCGTCCGCCAGCAAATCTTGGTGACATTTGGTTGCGGGTCAATACATCCTGGATGGCTATTCCACAGCCCGTCATTCACACATAATTTGATTCAATACCTCAGATTGTACGACCGTCCGCCAGCAAATCTTGGTGAAATTTTGATGCGGGTCAATACATCCTGGATGGCTGTTCCACAGCGCGTCATTCACACATAATTTGATTCAATACCTCAGATTGTACGACCGTCTGCCAGCAAATCTTGGTGAAATTTTGATGCGGGTCAATACATCCTGGATGGCTGTTCCACAGGGCATCATTCACACATAATTTGATTCAATACCTCAGAATGTACGACCGTCTGCCAGCAAATCTTGGCGAAATTTGGTTGCGGGTCAATACATCCTGGATGGCTATTCCACAGCGCGTCATTCACACATAATTTGATTCAATACCTCAGATTGTACGACCGTCCGCCAGCAAATCTTGGTGAAATTTTGATGCGGGTCAATACATCCTGGATGGCTGTTCCACAGCGCGTCATTCACACATAATTTGATTCAATACCTCAGAGTGTACGACCGTCTGCCAGGAAATCTTGGTGAAATTTTGATGCGGGTCAATACATCCTGGATGGCTGTTCCACAGGGCATCATTCACACATAATTTGATTCAATACCTCAGAATGTACGACCGTCTGCCAGCAAATCTTGGTGAAATTTTGATGCGGGTCAATACATCCTGGATGGCTGTTCCACAGGGCATCATTCACACATAATTTGATTTAATACCTCAGAGTGTACGACCGTCTGCCAGGAAATCTTGGTGAAATTTTGATGCGGGTCAGTACATCCTGGATGGCTATTCCACAGCGCGTCATTCACACATAATTTGATTCAATACCTCAGATTGTACGACCGTCTGCCAGCAAATCTTGGTGAAATTTTGATGCGGGTCAGTACATCCTGGATGGCTGTTCCACAGGGCATCATTCACACATAATTTGATTCAATACCTCAGAATGTACGACCGTCTGCCAGCAAATCTTGGCGAAATTTGGTTGCGGGTCAATACATCCTGGATGGCTATTCCACAGCGCGTCATTCACACATAATTTGATTCAATACCTCAGAGTGTACGACCGTCTGCCAGCAAATCTTGGTGAAATTTTGATGCGGGTCAATACATCCTGGATGGCTGTTCCACAGGGCATCATTCACACATAATTTGATTCCATATCTCAGAATGTACGACCGTCTGCCAGCAAATCTTGGTGAAATTTGGTTGCGGGTCAATACATCCTGGATGGCTATTCCACAGCGCGTCATTCACACATAATTTGATTCAATACCTCAGATTGTACGACCGTCCGCCAGCAAATCTTGGTGAAATTTGGTTGCGGGTCAATACACCCTGGATGGCATCATTCACACATAATTTTATTCAATACCTCATTCACACATAATTTGATTGAATACCTCATTCACACATAATTTGATTCCATATCTCAGAATGTACGACCGTCTGCCAGCAAATCTTGGTGAAATTTGGTTGCGGGTCAATACATCCTGGATGGCTGTTCCACAGGGCATCATTCACACATAATTTGATTCAATACCTCAGAGTGTACGACCGTCCGCCAGCAAATCTTCATGAAATTTTGATGCGGGTCAATACACCCTGGATGGCATTATTCACATATAATTTGATTCAATACCTCATTCACACATAATTTGATTCAATACCTCATTCACACATAATTTGATTCAATACCTCATTCACACATAATTTGATTCAATACCTCATTCACACACAATTTGATTCAATACCTCAGAGTGTACGACCGTCCGCCAGCAAATCTTGATGAAATTATGATGCGCGTCAATACATCCCGGATGGCTATTCCACAGGGCATCATTCACACATAATTTGATTCAATACCTCAGAGTGTGCGACCGTTCGCCAGCAAATCTTGGTGAAATTATGACGCGGGTCAATACATCCTGGATGGCTATTACACTGGGCATGATTCACACCTAATTTGATTCAATACCTCAGAGTTTAGGACCGTCCGCCAGCAAATCTTGATGAAATTTTGATGCAGGTCAATACATCCTGAATGGCTGTTCCACAGGGCATCATGCTTCAGCGCGTACAGTAAGAGATACAAGCCAGAGGTAGCCACATCGATTTAGCTATGTAGGTGAGTCAAAAATGTAAGTTACACTTAGCGCCATCTGGAATGGGTTTGCAGTCATACTGTGTGTGCTTGATCGCGAAGTAGACAGTACGTCAGAGCTGCCGACGGGAGGTGTTTTAGTTTAGTTACTTCGTAAGGCGTGTGTAGCAGGCGGTTCGTAATGCTGCGTCAACTAGATTCTTACTGCAAATTAGAAGTGAGAGGAACCATTCAATTTTTGTGGGATAAGCGCCTAACGTGCTCTGACATCCATCATGAAATCTGTGCTGGCCATCGTAAAACGGTGCCAACCATTTGAAAAGAGTTGCGCGAATTTGACGAACAAATATCGCGAAGGCAGAGAATCAATATCCAACACTCCGGAGCATGTTGACGACGTGATACGGGATAATACGCGGATCAAAATCAAGAAAATTGCCAGTACGTTAGGCATTTCGTACGGGACTGCGCATCTCATCATTCACGAGCAGCTGGTATTTCGGAAATTGTGTGTGAGATGGGTGCAGCGTTTACTCGCCGACCAGCACAGAAACCAACGTTTCTTGTCGTCTTCGGCTCTTCTGCAACGGTATTCTGATGAGAATAAATGTATTCTCAATTCGATAGCATCTGCATTTACGCCCTCTAGCGGTGATATTGTACATCTTAAAAAACGAAATAAAGGATCATTATTCGCATATTTCAAGTTTCCCGATGCAAAAAGAAGTTTTCAAATCAAACTAATAGTTGCAGAGATATGGTGTCTACAAGCGGACGGACGGGCGGACAAACTGGTAACATAAGCACGATGTTTTTTTCAAAAGACGTGCTAAAAAGTACGATGTTCTAGCAATACAGCTAATAGTACGTTAGATAACATTTACTGTATTTTCCGGAGTCCTGGAGCTATTTTTTCCCTGAAATAAGTCTCGAAAATTTACCGTGCTTCCTATTGACCGAAGGTTACATTATTCGCAGGTCTATGCTATCCCCAGAGCAAGGTTATCTATGTTAAAATGTTTACCGGTAAACCTTCTTATTAATAACAAGACTACCTTCGTCGTGAAACGCCATGGGAAAACATGTTTTTTTTCTTTGCTTCGCTTTTCCTGGGATGCATTGACGATAAATCACGTGGTCTGTATTACGAGAGAGAGACACACACAGACGGGGTTCTAGATTAAAAGGGCCGCTCCAATGGGTTTTTGCCAAAACGTGTAAACAATCTCAGGTTGCCCGCTCGGAAGCTTTTAATCTTTATGAAAGTGCTGAGACCTTAATTTTATGTATATCCTTTTTCATCAAAATTTATCTTTTTTCATCAAAATTGGGGTGCGTTCTTGATGTCGGGAAATACAGTAAGTGAAGCAGTGATTACTATACGAAAAACATTACAAACTTTAAAACGACGTATAACATGACGAGGTGTAGCCCGTAGATATCCTAGACCGAAAGTTACAATCTCCTCTCCCCAACACACCTGCGATGCAGCTTTTCTTTCTATCTTGAGGTCACATTTTAGTTTGCGCTTGTGCAGAGAGACTTTTGCAGCTACTTTACGTTTCAACGGTGTCAAAGTCGTTTCTTACGCTCGTTTAAATCTGGATAATATACAATAATAATAATAAATATTGCTTTTGAAAAACTAAATAGTCGAAATATTTACTATTGCCGCCACCATAGTTTAGTAAATATTTACTTTTATGACTCATATATCTTCTTTCATTGGATTTAGGGAAAGAACATCAGATCATATGTAGATGATTTTAGGAAGGGAGTGTCTGACCCCAGGTCTTAAACAACCCTTAGAAATAGGAAGCTAAGATATTTGGGCTAGAGAACCCGATAGGAAAATGACACGGAAGCGAGATAGAAAGGGGGAGGAAGACGCCCTCATTTATTACCGGGGGGGGGCAGTACCCAAGGTCCGACGGCTTAACGTGCCCATCCGACGCACGGCGGATAATAGAGGTTCGAGCGTTCGTATCTTCCAGGGACCGAACCCGAGGTCTTTCCCGTGGCAGTCACGAACGTTGACCACTAGACGACCCGCGGCCCAGGGAAATAACATTCATTAATCCCTCTACTTAAGTACCACTCAATGTCAGGAATTAGAAAACCTTATTGTCTGTTGTTATGATTTAATTCTACTTTTAGTATGCACCGGAGTGTGGCTTAATGCAGTCGTGAGTGACGCGAATAAATGCAATGTGCTGTACATATATAAATGTATACAATGTACTCCCGAATCACTCGTTTTATTTCACAGCCCTAAAGACCTTGGTATGCAAAAGCTTCATAGCATAAATTATCTACAAAGAGATGGTACTCTCTTGATTGTTTTTACCTTTTGAAGGGAGTCCTGCTAAATGAAACGAGGCTTTTTCCTGAGAACATTCCAAATATACCTTTTACGAGAATTTAATGATTGGTTTTCTGCTTCATGCAACAAAAAGAAGAACGAGGAAAGAAGAAATGCTCTGTCATCTAAATGTTGTATACTGAGTTATTATTACCAACGCTGTGAATTTTAATCAAAAAAATAATCGATAAACTACCTTCTCACAAATGTTTTCACACTCATAGACAGAACGGGGCGCCCGTTGCGATCTCTCGCGTTCAGCGGCGAACAAATAGGGGAATGAGTTTGCTGTGTGGATACAGTCTTCATTATTACTTGCCCGTTGGTGCTACTGGGTGTTGCTGAAACTATCCTCTTCTCACTTCCTGATAAGAATCTGTTTACGGAAGGTCATTTTATATTTCCTGTGTGTTATGTGGCGACATGGCTGGAGTACGGAAAAGGGGTAGGTCTATATTCTGCATTTTGTTTTCTACTTTTCTGTTGGCATACTAGGGCAAATTAAAAAAAATATATACTTTGTTGGTGTTTTTTTTTTCATTTGCCAATATTGTGCATATTTTTTTTTTCATTTATTTCATTTGTCAATATTGTGCATAACATATAAACAAAGATGAATTCCCATTTTTTTTTTCTGCAGGTGAAAATCTGTAGTTCTTATTTCGTTTCTCTAAACGAAACATTTTTTTTCCACTATTTTCTCCAGAGGAACAAGTGTTATGCAATTTTTGTGTCCATAGATCTTCTCAGAAATAGCGACATTTTGCACTACAGAACAAGTGTGACCCCATGTTTGGAGTGTCACTAGGGCAAGTATAATGTTGCCAACTTTACAAGTTATTATTATTATTATTTTGGTGTTCAGCAACCACTATGAGTAACTCTGTAAAGAAGTTTTTAGGAGTTTCTTGAAAGTTAACCACATTCATATACATGTCTTTTTTTATTCTTCTGATCGGATGTTTTTTTTTTTTTATTGAAGGCTTAACGACCACCGTGAACAACTCAATGGGCTATAAGCAGTCGCCCGTCCCAAATGTAGAGCCACTGGTTTCAGGGAAGGGAGGGAGCCAGTGCTGCAAACACAACATCCATTCCTCACCGGGATTCGAACCCGGACACTTCTCGGGCGAATGGTCATATGCCATCGCTTAGACCACTGCGCCACCGGGGCAGCGATCAGATGATTAACGACCACCGTGAGTAACTCAGTGAACTATAAGCAGTCTCCTGTTCCTAGTTTAGGAAAATTGACCCCAGGGAGGGAGGAGAGTTAGTGCCGTAAGACACAACATCCATGCCTCAGAGGGATTCGAACCGTGACCCATCTCGGAGGAATAATCAGACGCCAGCACTTAGACCACTGCGGCAGAGAGACGGCATGTACGAGGGGATATCAAAAAGTTCGTGCAATCACCCAAAATTATTGAAGGTACGGAAACCATTTTTGATTTATATATATATATACATTCAGTATAATGTACAATATAAGTAATATTTAGCAACCGCTCTGTTTTTTCAGGAATCGAAAAGTCCATGATCATGGAGAAAGTGGAATCTTGCAGTGTGATCAAGTTCCTTCATCTCCAAGGAAAGTCAGCTAAAAAAATCCATCAAGTAATGTTAAATGTATATTGAAATCAGTGTCCAGCATACCAGATTGTGGCAAAGTGGAAAAGAGATTTCCGAAGTGGTCATATGACCATTTTTGACAAACCAAGGTCCGGACAGCCATCTTTGACAGATGATCAGGCAGTTGTGACCAAAGTGGAGAAGTTTATCCTTGAAGATAGGTGTACAACCATTGAAATGCTTTTTCAAGAAGTTCATCTAAGCTATGGGTCAATGTGGACCAGTGGCGGCCCGTGACCAAAATTGCTGGAGAGACAAACTACTTTTCAGCCTGAATTCAAATAAATTTATTGAATTTAATGCCATTTTTTCGCATTATAATTTTTTTAATTTACTTTCTCATGTGCGAAGTATAAAATAAGTAACGTGACCCGTGAAAAAAATTATAAAGATTTTACCGGAGACGCACCTTTTACATGACTTTGAGACCAACACAAAACCTGTTTATGTGAGATTCCAGCCCTTCGCCTAAATATATTTTTTCTCAGTCTGAATTGCCCTCTTGGACTATTTGGGAACTGTTAAGCCAGTTTAAATATGAAATATATTGCATCGAAATAATTTTTTATTAAAGAGATCAACAGAATATAAAAAGTAAGGCTGAACTATACAACTTTTTCACCTCAAATGAAATTCTATATATATACCTCTAACTTCACTGACGCCAAAAGAAAAAAAGTCTTGAAAACTTCTGCACACAGCATTTACTTGCTGTGTGCAGAAGAGTGAAAGCTTACTTTACGCTTATATTGTCTTGTATATGAGGTCTATCTTTCGTTCTTTCTGTTTGGCGGAGTGATTTATTATATGGTCATACCATGTCTGTTCTGCTTCCATTCACTTCACAAGCGCCTTCTCGATGGACAGAACTGATTAACTTGACAACCTTTCTTGCCCAATGGAGTTTCTCTTGTACTTTTTTATCCTCTTCAGGCACGAAAAACTGCGTTCCACAGCGGCCGATGTTGCAGGAATTGTTACTACGAGGGAAAGAAATCTGAACAAATTTGTCAGTGCCTGTGCTAGATTATTATTGTATATGGCAGATAGAAGTTCTGTTGTACTTTTGGCATTGTTCCACAGATCTCTGTCTGAATACAAAACCTGCAGCTCACTATGCAGTTTGGTGCTGTCAGAGTTTTTTTCATAAGTTTGAAGCAGAGCTTTAAAACAATGTTCAGGAAAATTTCTAGAATGAGCTTCAAAGCAGTGTACATCGACCAGCTGAAGAAATTTTAATTTCTCACGGTCAGAAAACCGGCATTTTAACTGAATTGTAACATTGTCTATTACCGCATAATACAGTCTTCTGTATTGCACGGTGGGTGGAATATCATTGCTTCCTTTAAATCTTTTATTTGGTGAATCAACCTCACTGCACGCGTTATGATAGAGATCATCAAATTGTCTGATCTCGAAAGTAAAAAATTTTTTCACATAAGCCAGTAATTCGTTTGCTACAGAATGTAACATCGGAACTATTTGATCGCAGTACAGAGAAAGTAACATCAGTTAAATCACATAATTTTTATATGAGAAGAAAATAAAAATGAAATTAAAGTCTTGAAGCCACCGATTTAGTTCTGCTGTTTCGTGAATTGTCTCATCATCATAGTTCGAATCATCCTCAATTTTTTCAAATACTTCAATTAGCAGCAACCTGTGCTAAGCTATGGTAGACACTGAACAAGATTTGAAGTTCCACCTGGTCTGCGATACACGAGGTGATCTGGGTCCACCAACAGATTCTAGTAAATGAACACGCTGTGTCGATTTGGAAAAGAATGCTCAAATTGCATTTAAATTTGCAAAACAAATACGTGATTCCTTCAACATTGACGCTGCTCTGCTCAAAACTAAGTTTAGCTTGCGTGCGTAGCAATGAACAAATAATGCTTGAAGGGCATCACACTTCACTTTTGCTTGGAATTCATTCATCTCTGATGCCATCATATGTCTGTGCACCTTGTTTTTCTTTGTAGCTAAATCTTTCCAGCTCACGAGCCAGTAATTCTTTAAGCGAAGTAGCGCACCAATCAGAACTTACGTCAAAAAAATCCCAAGAATCTTTCTACTGGTACTCCATCTTTCACGAATCGAACTATAATTGATACTTGTGCTTGGGAGCTATCGCTTCATCAATCTGCCAAGAAAAAAATTGGGCATTTTCAATATCTGCATTTATTTCATTCTTAACTATAGGAGCAACTGATTCGATTAAATCATTCTGTATTGTTTTTGAAGTTCCTGAAAATGTTGTACTATTTGTAACGTACCAGGAGATGTGACGTACCTGCCAGAAGGACGCACACGACATAAAGGCAGATAGGAATCAGAATAAAACGTCCGCGTAGCTCAATTGGTAGAGCAACGTATTCCGGAATGAGGGGACCCGGGTTCGAATCCTGGCGCGGATAAAAATGACAGAGAAATTCACTTCGTTATATATTCTCCATAAACACTCTCAATGTTTCGTCACTCTTGGAGAGTAAATCAATCATCTCGAGGTAATTTCCCTTATTTTCAGAGACTTCGCTCTCATCGTGTCCACGAAGTGGGAGCTCTTGCCGGACCAGTAGTGTTGTAATATCAATCAACTTCTTCATTACATCACTATTCTTTTTTAATATTCATTATGACGTAAGTCACTTGTTGTCTTCGCTTCGTTGAGAGAGTAGTCTATCCTTGTTTTGTTTATCAACTCTAATCTAACAACTGCCAGAATGTGATCTTTACAAAGCATTGAAGCCTTTCTCTTCCCAGACTTCATTACCACTCACAGGAAACAGCAAACATGGCCAACAATATAGTTTGTTCGTTGATTCGCTACCAGTTAGCCTTTGTTCTTTTCTGCACCAGTCAATATTAAAACCTCTGTTTAAAGTTTTGCCCTTTGAAGTCATCTTTTTCATTTCAGGTGTAGGCCTACCATCCTTTTTAATTTGATTATTTCTTTAAAATCTCTCCTACTGAAAGGCTTTTACAGTAAGCTCTCCACCATATTAGATATGTTTGAAGCAGAGGCCATGGTCTGACAAACAACTCTTTATAAAACATAAATAAAATCAGTTACACAAACATTAGTGTGGAAAAAAGGCAACTTGTAAGAAGGCGCTATGTAATGCCGCTCGAAGATGTCAGATGAAGAGCTAACACAGTGGAGCTGCCTACAGGGAAACAGCTGTTCCTGTGAGGCAAGATAACATCTGCTTCACAGGAAGTCCACTCTGCGCGTGCGCTCTTTGTGTTCGCCGTTCCACCGCCTACCCTTCAGATCTACTGATTCAGTGGAAGTAAACAGGTTTGGCGCAAAATCTATGAGAGGCATTTCGCTTCTTGCATCACAGACAGAGATCGCAAACTGAGGACATTTTGTAACTACGCGTTACCGACTGTTTTCCAAAAGCGTCAATTTAAAAAACTAAATGAACGCATGGACGACATTTAATTCAAAATAGTTAACTAGCTTAAACTTTTGTTTTCCTATATCCAAAAGTACTGAATAAACAAAACGAATAATTCTAACTAAAAGTCTTGAAGTTCTGAGGAGGCACTGCCTCCCTTGACGCCTCCCAAAAGCCGCCACTGGTGTGGACAATCAATACATGACCAATTGAACATGTCCAAGGTCTCAGCGCGATGGGTACCTAGACTTCTCACCCCATTCCAAAGGGAAGCTCGGGCACAATTCGCGCAAAAAATGTTGGATCTTTGTAACGCGAATTCTGGAGATTTTTTTGACCGTTTGATTACTAGGAATGAGTGTTGGTTATACCTCTATGATCCAGTAACCAAAGGAATGAGCAAGCAATGGAAACATCCCTCTTCACCCCCGCCCCCTTACAAAAAAGGCAAATGTGCAAAAGTCTTCCCAAAAAGGGGGCCGTTTCTCGCACGACAACGCACCAGCTCCTTCAGCAGTCAACACCATCGTCACTGCGAGTAATCTAAAATACAATATATTGCCTCATAGGCCATATTCCCCTGATGTGGCATCAAGTGACTTCTTTTTGTTCCCCGAGATGAAACGTCTACTACGTGGAAAGCGATTTGATAACACTGATGACGTCATTTTTCACGTACAGCCGTACTTTCAGTCACAATCAGAGGTGTTTTTCACTGAGGGAATGAAGAATGTCAAGCGAAGCTGGCAGAAACGTGTGGCAATGGGTGGTGCCTACGTAGCGAATTCCCAGAAATCTGAATAGACAAATTTTTTCTAGCTTGTTTATTTCTTGGTGATAGCACACACTTTTCGATACACCCTCGTATGTCTTTGAAACATTTCTTTATCATGCCCGCCTGGCCTGAAACGCCTAATGAACTCCTTGCGGTTTCGTTATCGGGATTGTGAGCGATTGGGGTGGATATTTTCTAGATGCTGCAAATGGACGGATGGACCACACATGCCTCAACCTGAATATCAGAGCTAGGCCCAGCTATCACGCAGTAGAATGCGCCTCTGGCCATTCAACCTTCGGGACGACTTTAATACTCAATATTAATTAATTATATATATATACACTGCTGGCCACCCAAAATGCAACTCCAAGAAGGACACGAGATAGCAAAGCCAGATTTACTGGACACATACCAACAGATACAAAGATGAAACGATTGAGCTTACAGGCCAGTTTGACTTGCGAAACACGCAGACATCAAGAGTTCGTGTGGCCTACATGGCTGGCAATAACGGCCGCTACGCGCCGCGGCATCGAACGAAAAAGGCTTCGGATGTGGGCTTGGGGTATGTCGGTCCAGGCTGCTTCCACCCGTTGCAACAGTTCATCAGGCGTAGCCGCAGGTGGTGCTTTTCGGGCCACTCGGCTGCCGATCAGCGACCAGACGTGTTCGATGGGCGACATATCGGGAGAACAAGCGGGCCATGGCAGCAGTGACACCTGGTGGGCCGTGAAGAATTGTTGCACGATACGTAACACGTGCGGGCGCGCATTATCCTGTTGAAAAGTGGCCGCTGGCAGGTCCTACAGGTAAGGTAGGACTACAGGCTCCAAAACATCGGAGATGTAGCGGTGGCTGTTGAGTGTACCGGCGATGTGTACCAGAGGGGCGCGAGTGTCATATCCATTTGCGCCCCAAGACATAACGCCAGGCGACGGACCTGTATGGCGATGCATAATGCAGGCGTCATACAGTCTCTCGCCGCGGTGCCGCCACACGTGGACCTGACCATCGTAGTGTTGCAGGTAGAAGCGGGATTCATCGGAAAAGACAATGTCCTGCACTTCCGTAGTCCAGGTGCGGCGTTCAAGGGGCCACTTCCGCCGCAATCGCCGGTGGTGCAAAATCAATGGTAATCGGAGCAATGGGCACCATGCGACAAGTATCCGCTCCTGCAGACGACGTAGAACAGTACGTGCTGAGACAGGTTGTTGCGCAACACACCCTAATTCCTGCGCCAACGTTCGTGGTGTGGCGGTACAAGCCGTCAATGCCCGCCGCACATATTGCCGGTCCTCTCGTTCGGTGGTGTGTTGCGGCTGCGGCAATCGCTCACGTCAGTCCGTCTGTCCCTCCTGCACCCACCGAATCCATACTCGACTTACTGTGGCTGGATGTCATCGCACACGCGACAGCGGTTTATCTCGGTACGATAAACTGCGGTAGCGTTTAGCCACTATTCGTCCTCTGTTGAACTCCAAAACGTGCTGGAATGATTGCCGTATTCTGTGACGAGGCATTAGGAAGCTTCCCACGCACAGGTCCGGCAGCACAGCACACTTCGACTAATTACACCCTGCTTTCTGTGCACCCTATTTATAGTGCTTCTCGGTGGCGTGCCGGGCGCACGCCACCGAGAAGCACCGAGATTTCCATATGCCCTGCAATGCTAATCTTTTGCATATCCTCTCGCGGGCGACGCATGCTGCGAATTTCAGGCCAATCGGGTGCTTCCTTCTTGGTGTTGCATTTTGGGTGGCCAGCAGTGTATAAACCGCCCTTCATTTTTGCACAAATGAAAGCATCTCAAAAGGCAGCACTGTTAGGTTTATCGCTTCTTTCGTCTGCGGGCATATCTCTCCTTTTAATTGTTGAATCTAAAACGTGGTAGCTTTTCCGTATTTTCCAAATGCTTAACCTGTTATTCGCAATACTTCTACTTCTACATGTGCGATTCAGAAAATTCCTTCAACATCGTATGCCATTTACCTTGTAGAACACCTTAGGCTAGTACACGAAGAATTTTGTAGTTCACAGTTCTGTCGGTAGGTGGCGTTTGTGTATTTCAGTTTGCAGCTGTTTCGTCGCTTCTGAAAACACTATTGAGAAATTTGTTCTTTACTGTATGACATTCCCTACGCTGGAGATGTGAAGCATTATCCTCTTTAAATAATGCACAGATTTTCCGCTAGGGAACGTAAAGGTCGAAACATTTTTCTCGCTATTTCTGCTTCCGCGAGACGTATTTGAAAAGTTCTTTTTCTTTAGCTTAGCTCCTTCCATCCATCTTTTCCATTGTGAAAAATTCTTCCGCTAGAAGGCATAGAATTATATAATGTTTCTTTCTGTCGCGTATTTCTTCTTTTAACTATTCGATTTGAAAATATTTTTGTCTCTGATATCTTCTTTGTGTTTTGAGAAACTTTGTGTGTGCCATTTGTTAATTTTTGTAACATGCTTTTTAGCCGCTGGTGGATCTACGTACATGTTTCTATTTCTGGATGTTTTATACTAGATTGTAGAAACCGGTTGATTGTTTTTCTAACCGGTTCCTTTGATTTTGAATGGCTTTGATAAATTTAATTCGTGTCAGAACGTATTCAAAAGATGTGCTCATCACAACCGAAAGTTCGGTGTCATCTTTGACGTTTCCCATGTGGTTGAAACAAATCTCACTTCATAAAAGAACTGTGTGGTTGTTTTCTTCTTTCTTCTTTATCGTATTCAGTCCGTATTACTGAATACGATAAAGTCAATACGTGACTTCGATCGACTAAAAATCCGGAGGGAATTTTCGGAAAAAGTAGATGGTTTTTTAGTAAAGTTCCGAGAAAGTATTGGTAGCATTTACTACCAGAATTAATAGTGAAGCTTTAAAACACTGGTGATTTTTTTTCACCAAACGAGGTTACAAGCTGAGAGGGAAAAAACGCCATACCTTATTGCTGGTGGAAAATTCAGTGCTGAAGATTTAACGCACCAGTCAGCAAGTTTGAAAGAAAAAAACACATATGTAATTGCTGCAGGGGAAATTCAGGAGGACAAAACAAAAATCGATCTTCAGATAAAAGCGTTGAGACCACCCAAGAGTTAAGAGCGGAAATTGGCGAAGCATATTGAAAGTGGTATTATCTAAATGAAATGCCGTGGTTTTGTTATTTAGTGGAACATACTAGACGAACAATCTGAGATAGCATTGGATCAATATCACGTGACAGCTTCATAAACACTCGCCTTCAATTCACTGCAGCTAACTGGGGGAAAAAAAGGAAGGGGTTTTCATGCACTGTGGAGTTGTAAAGAGAATTTACAGCGGGATAATTGTACTCGTTTTTGCTCTTTGAATTAAGTTCTGCTGAAATAATATTTGGAGTTCAGATGCGATCTTTCATTTCGAGCATTTCACAGTTTGCTAAAAATAAAACATTTGAAAACTCTCTTTCCCTCGGGCAAGGATTTGTTCTAGTGCCATGAAGCTTACAATTTATGCAGATTTTATTTGTTGTTCAGTTGAGTTTTAACGCTTTTAATGGAAGAGAAGCAGATGTGTTGAAAAACATGTTGCTTAAACTCAGTTATTTGCATCATATTTTTTTAGCAAAAGACAAAAGGGAATAATGCGTGCTACCGTTTGCCTATTATATTTATTCATCTGGATGATATCTCCGCTTCTATAAGTCTTATTGAGAAAATCCTTTTCGTGTGTAAGATTTTCGTTCATTTTCCCCTTTCGTTGGCACATATTTTCTCGACAGTTCGGGTAGATGTCTATTTGTGTCTATGAAAATAGCCTGTTTTTTTCCTTTAAGAAGCACTCGAAGAATTCGTTTTGCATATGATAGAGGCAAACCTCACCAAAGTGCATAATTTCCATTTTAGTAGACGTGCATATCTGTATCAGTAATGCTATCTGATTTTAAAACACCAATGGACAAGCAATATGTGTTATCAAGTCAATATGTCAAGATGACAAATACACATTTGTATTTGTCATCTTATACATATTTTGGTTTATTCTCCTTAAGCTTAAGGATGGAGGATAACGACCACCGTGGGCAACTCGATGGGACATAAGCAGTCGACCCTCCCTAATTCAGGGTCACTGACTTCAGGGAAGGGAGAGAGAGCTAGTGCCGTAACACAAACACAACCTCCATGGGTCACCGGGATTCTAAACCGGACCCATCTCAAACGAATGATGAGAAGCCATCGCTTAGACCACTGCGCCACGGGGGCGGCTTAAGCATTTTCAGAACGCTTAAGGAATAAAGGATGGAGGGTTTAACGAGAACTGTGAACAACTTGTTGGGCCATGAGCAGTCGCCCATCCCTAATTTAGGGGCACTGACTTTAAGGAAGGGAGAGAACTAGTGCCGTAACACGAACACAATATCCATGGCTCATCGGGAACCGAACCCGGATATACCTCGGCGGAATGGTCAGACACCAGCGCTTAGACCACTGCGCCACAGGAGTGGCTACTTTTCCTTAGAGTTTCTATTTAATTTTGTAATTTTAGTTACTTTTTGGTTAAACGTTTTCTCACTGAACGATCCTTCACTTCTCCGAAGAGCTTTTTCCATTTGTCAACGCTGAGAGTGGGTCAAAACACAGTAAAACGGAAACGGAAACGCAGATTGTAGAGTTGTCGATATCTATGTACGTGGAGTTGTAATAACTAGAAGAAGATGTTGAAGTTTCAAATTGTAAAATTTTAACTCAGAGCTTGTTCAATTACATGTTTTCGACTATTGCCAATATTAGATCGCATTGTGTGTGAAGATTTGAGCGTCGCGCTGCATTCTTCCTCGGTGGCGCAGTGGTCTAAGTGCTGGCTTATGATCGTTCGTCCGGGATAGGTAGGGATTCGGATCTCGATTTGGAATGGATGCTGAGTTTGTTTTTCGGCACTGGTCCTTTCACTTCCCTGGAACCAGTGGCTCTAAATTAGAGACGGGCTACTACTTATGGCCTATCGAGCTTCTCACGGTGGCAGTTAATCCTAATCCTCCCTCAAAAAATGTCACGCTACGCACTGTAAAAAATAAGTCGTGTGAATTTAAGGAAAATTTCTGAAAATAACGTTCAGCAAAGTTGCCGGTAAGTGTCTGTCTTTTAACGAAATTTCCGTTTTTAAAAGTGCCCATTTTTTTAACTACCCTATTTTCACGACTTTCCGTAGTCGGTAATTCCATTTATTTCAGAAAAGTACGTTTTGAGTTTTTCCGTATTTATTACAGAAATTTTGTAAAATCGAAAACCCTGAATTTTCCAGCCCTTAAGCCAGATCCTTTCACACCAGTAGCTGTGATCGATGCGATGTTGATCGGGTTGGCTCTACACAAGCCGCACACCTTAACCACTGAACCAGAATGTCTCCGAAATCACACTCACTTTCAAGGCAAAACACATTGTCCTACGATGATTTTTTTCTTCATTAATGCGAGTGATTAAGTCATTTTATTTTCTGTCGGAGCTTTTTATTTTCTTGAATATGTTTGTAGCAATTTTATCTTTTCTGAAGAAGGACTTATCACGAATTAAGTATTTTTTTTCATCGTGATTTTTTCGAAGCAACAGAATGCTTTGGAACTTGAGATCTTTCTTTTTTTAACTGAAAATAACTTTTAATTGTATTTAAGAAAATGTTAAACGTACTGTTTTATAGTATTATTTCACGAAACTTCTAAATATAAAAACATAAAATTTATTCTTGATAGCTAAAATAGCTTTTGTTTTAAAGAATCCTCAGATTGATACATAGACGTCGTACAATCACGTGTACGATCATTTAAATACCCGGTTTCTTACGGTAAAATATATATATATATATATAGCTAGTGCACAAACGCGGGAGAGGAGAAGAAATATCCTGTGCCACAATAACCACATTTTTTGCTATATGCTATCCACAAAATGCGATCTCGCTACAAAACTTCAAAATCAGTTCCTTTGACAGACGATTGCAACTTAACATTTAAACCTGAAGTATTCCCGTGGATATCTCTTATTACCGGATCGTTTTTGGTATATGGATACGATAAAAGTGAGAACGGAGTTTTTCCCTTAACGTAAGAAAGGAATTGCGGAAAGGTTTCTAAAAATTCCGAATTTTCCATTCACACATCATGAAACCGGCAATTTATCGTCAATATAAGAAAGGTATTGTCAATATAAGAAATGCGAGTGATATCAATCACAACTATAAAACAGTACGTTTAACATTTTCTTAAATATAATTAAAAGTTATTTTCAGTTAAAAAAAGAAAGGTTTCTGAAAATTCAGAATTTTCCGCAACTTACCTCAATATAAGAAAGGAATTGCGGAAAGGTTTTTGAAAATTGAGAATTTTGCCTTAACGAATCTTGAAAACGAAAATTTACCGTCAATATAAGAAAGGAATTGCGGAAAGGTTTCTGAAAATTTAGAATTTTTCATTAACACATCTTGAAAGAAAGGAATTGCGGAAAGGTTTCTGAAAATTTAGAATTTTTCATTAACACATCTTGAAAGAAAGGAATTGCGGAAAGGTTTCTGAAAATTCAGAATTTTCCATTAATACATCTTGAAAACGGCAATTTACCGTCAATATAAGAAAGGAATTGCGGAAAGGTTTCCAAAAGTTCAGAGATTCCCATTAACACATCTTGAAAACGGCAATTTACCGTCAATATAAGAAAGGAATTGTGGAAAGTTTTCCGAAAATTCAGAATTTTCCATTAACACATCTTGAAAACGGCAATTTACCGTCAATATAAGAAAGGAATTGCGGAAAGGTTTCCGAAAGTTCAGAGTTTCCCATCAACATATCTTGAAAACGGCAATTTACCGTCAATATAAGAAAGGAATTGTGGAAAGGTTTCTAAAAATTCAGAATTTTCCATTAACACATCTTGAAAACGGCCATTTACCGTCAATATAAGAAAGGAATTGCGGAAAGGTTTCCGAAAATTCAGAGTTTCCCTTTAACACATCTTGAAAACTGCAATTTACCGTCCATATAAGAAAGTAATTGCGCAAAGGTTTCTGAAAATTCAGAATTTCCCATTAACAGATCTTGAAAACCGCAATTTACCGTCAGTAAAAGAAAAGAATTGCGGAAAGGTTTCTGAAAATTCCTAATTTTTCTCGAGTACCAAAAATTCGTAAAATTCCGGTTTTTTTCCGTCATTTCACAGAAAAGGTTGTACCAGAAATATGCTTCGTTAATTCACGAAAAGAATCATCACAGAAAGTGGCTCGTGAACTTTAGGATTTTTTTTGCAGTGTATCAGTGGATTTGCTTTTATTCCTTCTTTATTGAAAGAAGGAATAAAAGTAGTCATCTAACCTAATTCTATTCTATATCATAGTCATCATTGTCAAACATTATCAATCACATGCTGGATGAAGGTATCCCCAAATTTGTTCCACAATTGTATGTCTTGAGCCTGTCTCCTCGATGTCACTCCGGTATACTTTCGGATTTCATCCATCCATATCTCACGGGGTCTTCTTCTGGGTCTTTTTCTGTCCCTTGGAATCCAGTCTAAAATTTCAGTTGTCCATCGGTGGTCTGTTCTTTTAGCAACATGTCCAGCCCATTGCCATTTCAATAATTGCACTCTGGTCACGATGTCGTCCACTTTCGTCATTTTCCTTATCCACAAGTTCCTCTTATTATCATTCCTGATTGCACCAAGCATTGATCTCTCCATTCTTCTTTGAGTTTCCAGCAGTCTTTGCATATCTTTTTTAGTTAAGGTCCCTGTCTCTGCTCCATACGTAAGCACTGGCAGGATGCATTGATTAAACGCATTCCTTTTAGGACATAACGGCATAATGCTCTTAAAAATTGTACTGGTTCTTCCAAAAGCTCTCCATCCAAGTTTTATACGCCGATTAATTTCTTCATCAATGCGACCCTCACTTGATACCTTCTGCCCAAGATAAATGTAGGTATCGGTTGTTTCAAGCTTTTTTCCGTCAATCAATAAATCTTCCTTTCTTGTAAAAGCCTTGTACATCACTTTTGTCTTCTGAAAGTTCATTTTTTATCCCCATTTCCTTACTCTTGTCAGCAAGTTCTTGGATCATTTTCTGCAGCTCCGAAGGGGTAGTTGCAAAAATGACTACATCATCAGGAAAAAAGGTGAGTTAAATAATCTCCGTTAATCTTCATCGCTTTGTTTTCCCCGTTCAATGATTGAAAGACATTTTGCAATGTGGAAAGAGCTTGGGAGATATGGTGTCACCTTTTCTCATTCATTTTCCAAGTTTTATTAGTTCTGTATCCTCAAATATCCGAACTTTGCACGTGCATTTATTCTATATACATATTATAATTTGCCGTTTTTGCTAATTGCTTCACAAATTGCAATTTATGTGTAACAGAGCTATTCAATGATTAGTCAGTTAACCAATTGCACCTAATGCTACAGTAATGAAACAGTTTGAAACTTCAAAAATGTCTCTATTTCTAGAAAGCATATTAGAAACCGTCTTTGTCACTTCACTGAGGTTAATATATGAAACATTTGTGGCTGTTTTGTAGTTGGAATTTAACATTTAGGTAGTATAATTGAAAACAAAAGCACGCGACTTTTTCCTCTTGATTCAATTTTTTCTGTCAAAACCATATATTTTTAGCCAATGTCAGCCTACGAATTTATCCTCGTTGGAGCATTCACGTCTTTTAAGAAAAATAAAAATAAAATTCTTTTATGAGCACAACACCAAATGGATATTTAGAGACATTGCCATTCATCTGTCTGGTACGGTATAGTCTTTAAGCTAAAAACAAAAAGGAGATAAAAATTGTGCTTTGGTGCACATATCACACACAATGCTTCCAGGTACCTTGAGTATGATCGTGAAAGCCCTGACACATTTGGTTGTCTAAAAATTCTTTGCAGGAATTTCTACCAGACAGTATTAATCATGACAAATGGAGCATTAAACCTACGATCGTATTTGATAATGACTAATGGAGACGTTATTTCGGGAAGTCTTTAACTCCCTGTGTCAAAGAATCAGGCAGAAGTTGATGTATGCTGTCTCTAATACTGGGTGCGCTACACAACCTAAGTCCACGAAAGCCCCTCTAAATCTTAGCCTTCGTCAGTAATTACTTTTTTGCAGACCGTGAGCTAAACTAGAAGTAAAGTCCTTTTCGAAATTATTGTTTTTTGTGGCGGAATGACTGCCAAAACATTAAAGAAAACGAGGACTACAAAAGAAAGTCTGAAATTCGTATTCCAGTAAAAGCTTTCTCTTTAAACCTTTCTTGCGAATGCAAAAACAGGCTATTATCGTAATGCGAACTTCAATAAAATACGTTTAACAGCAATGTTGTTTTTTTAACTTCAACATATACATTGTTATCAACATTCTGTAATATGTAATAAATGAGGGATGGGTTTTGTGACTATATTCTAAATTAACTTTCCTTTTTAGTTTCTTTCCCTATGTAAATCTTGAGTTTGTTTTCAGTTATACTTCACATTTAACGTGATATCTTGTCTCTCAAACGAATACTGTTGGCAACACAATTGAGATAGAATGAACGTGACGTATGCCTGTTATGAAGTAAGAACCGGAGATAAAAACTACGAGTCAACAGTTGTTAATGTGGAGTGTGGGGTGTTGAATGTGGATGATACTTATTAGTTAAGTAAAATGTGAAGTGCTATGATGTATTGATGAAAACGTCTGGAATAAAGCCAATCTCCGTAAGTTTGACTTCTGTTTAAATATTTCGTCTGGCCGTTAAGGTTTAATTTAGGAACTCTTTCATCGTACGGTTGTGTTTTAAAATAACGTAAGAAGAGTAACAAAGAATCAGTACGAAAGACATTACGTTATAGTTTTTAATGTGCAAGGATTGTTCCAAACCAAATGAGAATGTTTTATAAGAAAAATACACGTACCCTAATTATCGAGGAAGTGGTCATCTTTTTAGAAAAGCTGTCCATTGCATTCAATACAAGTGTTCCAACGTTCCTCCTACTTTTTGAATGTCTCCTTAAATTCTTCTGAAATGGTGTTGAAGGACCTCTGCGCAGCTGTTATGATTTGTTTATCAGTCTCAAATTGTTGTCCCCATAATGTCTTTTTTAAAATGGGGAACAAGAAGAAGTCATATGATAACAAGTCTGGATTACATGCAGGTTGGGAGGCAACAACATTATATTCATTTTATCTAAATAACAAACGATAAAACTGGCCACGTGCTGCCTTGCATTGGCCCACACATGAAAAGAAATGGAGAACCCAAATTGAACAAACACGTTTCATGCCCAAATGCTCGGTTAAAATTCTGCGAATTTGATGATTGTGAAATGTAAACCATATCTTCGATATCTCTAATTGATAGGTGTATGCTTTCCCGTATAATAACACCTATTGTATTGATGTTTACCTTTGTAACACTCACTTCCTCCATGCGTGGTTAAAGCCGCCAACTCACGGTCATCCGTAAATTCCTTATGCCATCTGTGAATTGTTGATTTACCTAGACATTCGTCTTCATAAGCCTCTTGCATAGAAGGAAAGTATCTCCGACGAACATTTTAAGTCGATAGCATAATTTAAGGGGGCATCTTTGTTCCTCTTTCACATCCATTTTTTTGAAAAACCGCAGCGAGAAAACACTTGCTAGGGGTTCACGAAACAACGCTTATTAAACAGCGACGACGCATGCGTGATAAACAGGCGTGGCCGGTTGCTATGGTTACTACAACGACTACCATTTTTTCGAGACTCGTAGCGGAAGCATATCCGGCGCGTAACTGGAAGACCCTGGGTTCGACTCCCGGTGGCGGCCAATGATAATTTTTCCGTGACTCACTTATAAACGTGGAAAGAGCGAAGATCTTTGTTTGATGTTTCTGGTTCACGTTAAATGTCTGTATTGGTTATTCATTCGCCTTCTAATTATTTCTCCATTTGCTGCTTACCATCTTTGGTGAATCCCCAGCATTGTGCGGGGCTCCAAGAAGCAACCTACCAATTTGGCTTGGTAGTTAGCGTGTGTGAGTCTGGAGGAATTCTAGGACGCTGTGGTGTAGCGGAAGCATATCCGGCGCGTACCTGGAAGACCCTGGGTTCGACTCCCGGTGGGGGCCAATGAGAATTTTTCCGTGACTCACTTATAAACGTGGAAAGAGCGAAGATCTTTGTTTGATGTCGAACGCGGTATGGCAAATTTTTTATAAAAATATTCTCAGTTGTTTTGGGACAAGCTATGTATTAATATCTTTAAATACTTCTTTTGATCAGTTGGCTGTTTTCTACTTTGTGACGTACAACAGAGATAAAGCACGCGCTAAGACGACAAATTTGCAGCGATACATTCCGTCCATGTAGCTTAGTTGGGAGAGCAACTTACTCTGGAGTGAGGGGGCGCGATTTCGATTCTCGTCACTGACAAACTTGTTTTCACATTGGCGCCCGAACGCAAAAATGTATGTACTGGCCGTTGGATTCTACGAAAAATGTGTGATGTTTGTTCTACCACATCGTCTAGAATTAATGAAAATTCGTTCTTCCCTACAGAAAAAATAAATTAAGAGGAAGATGATGTGACGTATTATAGAGGTAAATCGCGTGTCAAATATGCAGGGATGCATTTGGTCCGTGTAGCTTAGTTGGGAGAACAACTTACTCCGGAGTGAGGGGGAAAGGTTGGATCTCCATTACGAACAAACTTGTATTTTCACAACTTGAGAAATAACCGACTTTCTGGAGTTCTTTCTGTTTGGAGTTTTTGAAACGAACGAATAATTATTTTGATGTTAATGAATAATAATCGTGAACTTCACTTCAGCTGTATTTCTGTCTCAAAAATTGTTTTTTAAAGAAAAGTTTCCTTTTATTTGTAAGTGGGGCGTTTGCTCAGAAATGAAATGGCAAAATTTCGTGTACTTATGCGGGAAAAGTACTGTCGGGGAGCAACAAGCTGTTAACTACAGTTCGATGTAGGTCATCGGATTCGGAGCCCAGGGTCATTGGTAAGTCAAATCCTCCTTTTGCAATCTTGAAGGATACGCTAATACCCATTGTGATGGTACATCATCCCTACATACCGGGTGATCCAAAAGTCATGCCCATTTTGAAAACGTAATAACTCGCGGAGTTTTGAGAGTAGGGCAACGCGGTTTGCGTAGAAATGGTCAGAATGACAACGGGTTTTTTTATTAAATCTCATAAATTTTTACTCATTTTACTTACATTTTTCATCGCCAGATGGCGCAGCAACCACAGGTTGGAAGTGTCGAGAAAAATAGACACCTGATTGTATCAGGTTAGACACCTCATTCTACCCGGTGTTCAATGTGATGACCGTCCTGTTCCAGCAATGCATGCAGACGAGAGAAAACACCATGGACGGCATTGAAGAGCATGTCCGGTGGTATAGCTGCCACATGGTGTCGAATGGTATCTTTCAGCATGGCCAATGAATTGGGGCGACATCTGTACACTTGTGATTTTAGGTAACCCGAGAGCCAGAAATCGCAGAGTGTCAGGTCTGGTGACCGAGGAGGCCAGGCCTTCGGAAAGTGTCAGCTCAACACATGATTTGCGCCAAACGTCTCTTGCAGCAGTTGCTTAACGGAAGGTGCGATGCGGGGTGGTGCTCCATCCTGCACATATGTGCACAGATTCACTGCATCCCCCTCTTACAAGCTAGGGATAACGTACGTTCGTAACATGTCGCATAACGTGCACCTGTCACTAAAACGGTTTCGAAGGAGGTGCCGCTGACCCCTTCGAAAAAAAAAAAAAAAGGACCGATAAGGAAGGTACCCGTGAATCTACACCACACTGTCACTTTCGGCCGATGAAGTGGCACTTCAACGACTGCTCGGCGATATTCCGTAGCCCAGATGCGACGGTTGCGCGTGTTTACCGCTCTGTTTACGGAAAAGTGTGCCTCATCAGTCCGTAAAACGTTCATCAGCCAGTTCTCGTCGACATCCATTTGTCGAAAAAAACATGCTGCGAACTCCGGACGCTGCATGTAATCTCCAGCTTGTAGTTCGTGATACTGTTGCAGTTTGTACGGGTATCTGTGCAGAATCCATCGTAATGTTCGCCATACAGTCCAGTATGGAATGCCTGTTTGCCGAGAAACACGGGGAGCACTGGAGTCGCCATGTGCGGATGAAATTCCAATCACATCCATTTCCGGCGTAATTGTCTCTGCTGCAGCAGCACGTTTTCGTGGACTACCGCTTCGTGGGCGTGCTGCCAAAGATTCCGTTTTCTCGAATTTTTTCACCATTTACCGCAGCGCAGCACTTTCCATCGGTCTTTTCCCACTGCGATCACCTTTCAGTGACCGGTTGGCATTCAACGCAGAACTCGCACATTCAGTGTTGCAATAGAACAATTTCACCAAGAGCGCTTTGTCCGGTAATGACAGCATACTGACACGGACCGCTGTGACTTGTGGCTGCTTCCCAGATGCTGCTTTTATACCAACCATCCCAGTCCTGTTCGCCTGTGGCGCCATCTGGCGATGGAAAATGTGAATAAATTGAGTAAAAATTTATGGGATTTCATAAAAAACTCGATGTCATTCTGATCGTTTCTACGCAAACCGCGTTGCCCTACTCTCAAACCTCCGCGAGTTATTACGTTTTCAAAATGTGCAAGACTTTTGGATCACTCGGTAGTTCTCCAGAGAGATTCAGAGCACAAAGCTATTCAGGTGTAAAACGATTCGAAATTCCTGTTCCACCGACATTTATCTTAAAAAATACGTCTTAAAAAATACAACGAAATTGCCAGTAATGGTTCATGGGTCAAAATGACGGGTAGACTTAGCAAAGGCGTCTAATTACAGAAGAGTACCATTGCGCGGAATAGGCGATTAGTGACCAAACAAAGGTAAAAAAAAATGCGTAGGAAAACTGCTGTGTGGCATATGCATATCTTAACTTTCAGAAATATATTTATGGTGACTTAGCTGGGGAGCGGATCTTCAAGAGAATCGTGAATTAAATTTAGTCAAACCAAATTTTTCAAAGGAAAATAATTGTCTCTTACGACAGCCGGTTTTGAGCGTCCTTTTTTGCAGACCCGATATGAGATATTGATGTTGTGTTTGGTTTCTGGCACTGGATCTCTCCCCGAAGTCAGTGGCCCTAAATTAGGGACGGACGACTGCTTGTGGCCTAAGGAGTTGCTCACAGCGGTCATAAACCATCCTATCCCACAAACTAACCCCCTCCTAGCCCACAAACAACCCCCCTAGCCCACAAACAACCCCCTCCTAGCCCACAAACAAACCCCTCCTTTCCAAAAACAAACCCCCTCATAGCCCACAAACTAACCCCATCCTAGCCCACAAACAAACCCCCTCCTAGCCCACAAACAAACCCCCTCCTAGCCCACAAACAAACCCCCTCCTTTCCAAAAACAAACCCCCTCATAGCCCACAAACTAACCCCATCCTAGCCCACAAACAAACCCCCTCCTAGCGCACAAACAAACCCCCTCCTAGCCCACAAACAAACCCCTCCTAGCCCACAAACAAACCCCCTCCTAGCCCACAAACAAACCCCCTCCTAGCCCACAAACAAACCCCTTCCTAGCCCACAAACAAACCCCTCCTAGCCCACAAACAAACCCCCTCCTAGCCCACAAACAAACCCCCTCCTAGCCCACAAACAAACCCCCTCCTAGCCCACAAACAAACCCCCTCCTAGCCCACAAACAAACCCCCTCCTAGCCACACAAAAAAACCCCCATGGTTTGATGCTACATTCAATCATGAGCAGATTTGTAAGATTCTTTCACGCTTAAATTGCTAAAATCGACTGAATTCGTTTAACAAAGAACTGTTGAACTGTTTAACTCGTTAACTTTTCAACAATTCTCTTTCGTGAAGGAGGATTGAAGAGGTGTTTTCTTATAGGTACGAGTTCTTTTGTAGCAAGCTTAGAATTACCGGCCTGGTTTGGTGGACTCACTCTGCCGCTGGTAAGCCCTACCTTTCACATCAAAGGAATAGTGAGACGGTGTGCAATTTTCGTCGAGGTTGCATTTGCCAGAAAATGGCTTATCTGTTCTACATAACTGGGTGGCAAAGGAATTTCACACCTGCTTTCTCGGTAGATGAGCCTGCTGACAGCAAAGATCGTAGAAATTTGGCCCAACCGGTTAAACCTGGAGTGTACAGGCTTCGGTCAAAATGGACCAAAAATGCAGGCCAATTGCGCGTCATTTTCAACACCTCTTTTATAAAAAAGGTCGTGCTTATGTTATCGGTTCATCCGTCTTTGGACACCATATCTCTGAAATTATTTGTCCGAATTGAAAAATTCTTTTTGCATTAGAAAGCTTGAAATGTGAGAATGGTGATTCTTGCATTCCGTTTTTTTTATTTTTACGATGCACAACGTATTCGTTTGAGGGCGTAAATGCAGCTGATATCGAATTCAAAATATATTTTATTGCATTTATTTGCTTCTAAATATCCAATTGAAAAGAATTATTTTTCCCTTTCGATGCCATTATGACAAAGACAACTTTAGGCAAATTTTCTTTTTCAAGTTATACATGGATTTTTCGCTAGGGGGCGAAAAGGTAAAGCACATTTTTCACGATATCTCTGCTTCTAAAACTCCGATTTGAAAAATTCGTCCTGCATGGTAAACAGCTCTTCATGTGAAATGTTTTGCATATAACTTCTACCTTTTGGTAAGAAATGCATTGGCCACCAGGAGGCGTAAATATCTATTTCTGCTTTTGACGGATTTGCAAACAAATCTAAGCTTCCAAAATCTCCATAGAGAAAATTCTTTCATGGACCGATACCGCTTACCTCGGAAAAGGTTTTGAGAATATCTCCTGCTTAAAATAGCACATAGTTTTTCCGGCACGCGGCGTTGATGTATATCTTTTTTTTTGTCGATTTTTCTGCTTCTAAGAGTTCAATTTGAAACATTCTTTCTTTGTTGAAGAGCGGTTCCGGTGCGAAATGTTTCTCATATGGTTTCAAATTTTTCAAGTATTTCATATATTTTCCGCTAGGGGGTGTAAAGGTAAATTGCGTACTTCACGATATTGGTAGCGATATCATTCTTCGGCTAGAAGGCGTAGAGTTATATCATGTTTTCCTCTTTATTTCTTCTTTTAACTCTTCGGTTTGAAAATCTGTTTGTCTCCAATATGTTTGTGCGCCATTTGTTAATTTTCGTAACATATCTTTCAGCTGCTGGTGGAAGTAAGTAGCTATTTCTATTTATGGATGTTTTATCGATTGTTGAAATCCGGTTGTGATTTTTATTCCAGCCGGTTGCATTGAATTTGAATAACTTTGATACATTTAATTCGTATCAGAAGGGATTCAAAAGACGTGCTCATTACAACTCAAAATTCCGTGTCATCTTTCTTGTTATTTATGAGTTCAAACTCAGATTTTCCACGGGCATCGCGGCCCGAAACATTAATAACATTAAGCAGTGTTCTGCGAATGAATGCACCATACGCCGATGCTTCGAAAAATTTCAAGCCGGAGACGTATCCCTTGCAAATGCTTCTTCTGAGCCCACCAATAGTTGTAATACACTATATTATCAAATCATTTGGACACTACTAAATATTTGCATAAGTGCAAAGAACGGTTGCGCGGGGATGTGCGCTGTGAGAGGGAAGATACTTATATAAAGCTGATATGTTTTGTCATGTTATCAGTAACTTTGAAGCGGATATGCCGCATCTATGTGACCTTTCCATGTTCCAGCGCGAGCTGGTCATTGGATGTCATTTGAGTAACTTTTCATGCAGAGCATTCCGACTAAACTAAACATACCTAAAATCAACTGTAAGTGATGTTGTGAAGAGATGGAGACAAGATGGTGCAACTACGAGAAGAAAAGAAACTTTCAGAAAGGCAGCACAAACTGACGGAACGTAACCGATGAGCCATGGTAAGAAATGTTTAGAAATCCCGTTCTCCCTCTTCCGTTTCCATCGCTGCTGAAGAAGGAAACTCTTATAATTGCCCAAAGAGAGTAGCACGGTATGGGTTATTATGGTAGAGCAGAGGCACACAAGCTACACATCACTACCGTGAATACCAAACACTGTTTGGAGTGATGTGTCTCTCGCCGTTTCTGGACTGTGAGCGACTGAAAAGCTGTTCTTTGGGGTGATGAGTCGCGCTTTTCACTGTTCAAGTCTGATAAGCATGTTTGGATTTGGCTACAGGACGGTGAGCGATTTTCGTCGGATTGTGTTCTTCCAACTGTTTGTTAAGGCTCCATCATGCTATGGAGTTGTTTTTCGTGGATAGGACTGTTCTACCAACAATGTCGCAGTATTATGGAAATGACCGTTGTCTCTTCGAACACGATCGAGCTCCCCGGCACACTGCACAGCGTGTACAGGGCTGGTTTCTTGAAAATGAGGTGGAATTGTTAGATTGACCTGCTCAGAGTTATGATCTTAATATCGTAGAACACCTCTGGGATGAACTGGATACGAAAACCACCACAACGACCGTCTTTACTCTGGCAGCAGATTTGGAAGAGGAATGGTGAGGCATCTTTGTCGAGACCTACAGGAAATTGATTGATAGTATGCCTGGACATGTTGACAGTCATACTAGCCAAAATGGACAGAATAACTACTAATTGCGATTATAAAGTCATTTATCCGAATACATTGTGGTGTACAAATTCTTTTGATAACATACTGTAGATGAGGTTCTGAAGAATATTGTGGTAGCTGACCCACGGGAAAGTGTTTATGAGATCAAAGCGAAGGTCCGCATGCATCATTCGACGGTTGTGCGGAGTCTGGCTGTGTAAGGTAGGGGAAGAAGTTGGATGCCTATGTGTCATGCGAGTTGACAGCAACTAAAAAGGGAACGTCATCTGGAGGTGTACATTTCAGACATAGCCCAGAACGAGTCTTGTGTCGAATCGTATTCTCTGATGATAAGAAGGTCCTCGAAAATCAAACAGTTGTAAGCTATCATCACACTGTTTGGAAACCATCGATCAGCCTAAGAACTGCCCAAAGTTACTTCTGCGGAACGTACGGTGGTCCGTTGTCTCCTTGATACATCATTCATTACTTCTTGGAAAGTGAGACAACCAGTTCAAACTGGTAATAAGCTGAAATGCAGCGGATGAACAAAACTCTCAATACCAAGCTGCCAATTTTCATCACCAGGCATCAGGACCTTCTGTTGCACGATAGTTAGAGCCCGCATGTTGCTTAAACAACCGCCCAACAAATCCACGGGGTAGACTACGAAAATCTGCAGCACACTGTTTATATGTCTCAGACCTTGCCCCCCATGTATTATTACTCTTTCTCATATTTGGAACATTTCCTTGCGGGTAAGATCTTCCCAAACCACTAACCTATGCTACCACCTTCACCGCCTTACAGACACGGAGTTCTATTGCTGTGAGAGCTACAGACTCAAAACCCTTTGGCAAAAAAACGTTTCGAAGCTGAAAGGAAGAGAGGAACAAATGTGACTAGATGACCCCAAATCCATTCGATCCACACCTGGCACATTGGGAGGGAGACATGACTTGTCTGGATAGGGTGTTCTTCAAAATTCGTGAGACCGAATTTCGTTGTATTGAAATTAAAAATGCATTACCTCATTGGGATTTTTGACGGGGATTGGTCTTATTTTCGTTAAAACGGAATTTTAGTTATATCAGATTTCACCCAAACTTGAATCAACTGTACTTGAACTTGGTGCTGTAGGAGTGCCAGAATGTGAATCTAAAAAGTTTGGAGTATCTTCAGCACTTTAATGACTTCGGTTCCAAAACTTTTTAAACTAAATCAACATCTTTAAGAAATTAAATTCAAGGTTTTTGTGTCAAAAGATGCTGCCCTTATATTCGATATTTCATGGAATCCAGTAATCCTATTTATCAAAGTACTGAATTTTTTTCAACATGTAATTTTTGTTGGTTAAGGTTTTGCATTACGGCGAATCAAAAATTTGTCCTGTTTTGAGCTGAAAACTTAATGATGCAAGAAAGTCATGCGTGCTCACTTTATTCTGCAAAGTACAAGTCCTTGTGTTCTGTATTCCTTTGCCAACGTTGCAGTGTACCCACGATCCTGCCGTCCCGATGGCGCAGTGGTTTAAATGCTGGCTTATGACCATGCGTCTGCGAAGGGTCCGGGTTTGAATCCTGGTGAGGCATGGATGTTGTGTTTGTCTTACGGCACTGGATCTCTCCCTTCCCTGGAACCCGTGACCCTAAATTAGGGACGGGCGACTTCTTGTATCCTATTGAGTTGCTCATGGTGGTCGTTAAACCTTCAATCACAATAGTAGTGCTGCTATATCGCGGCAGTACCACTACGCAGGTTTCGAGGACAGAAACCCTCTGATGCCAGGATTCAACTACCATTCAAACGAAGTACAGTTCGTGTAGGAAATGAGACATGGAGAGAAACAGGTGGTCGTCAAATTGAGCAAAAATCCGGACTGTATTGTGGATGACGCAGAATTTTAATCCTATTTCCAATTCCTCCAGATTTTGGCGGACAACTCTAGAGGTGTGCTTGTGTCGTTAGCTACTTGCAGCAACGCCGGCTTCCTATTGATGCGCTGCGTAGATTTAGCGCAGAGCATTATAAATCCACTGGAATTCTGCATAGAGGTTACCATTCACAGCCCGACCCTCTTGCACAAGTTCCCAGTCAACAGGACCCTCACAATTCCACCAAATGCATAGCATGAATTTAATCTCGAACCGCTTTCTTAGCACCACTGGCTATGCATTCTGACGTTGCCCCAGCTATTGGTTCCCAGTGATAGGATAAAGTAGGAATATCCATTTTTCATCACACGTAGAGATACAACGCCGAAACCTATCGTCTTGTGGATATGGTAGCAATCAGCGCCAGAGAGCATCAAGTTGTTCCATCTCCTCAGGTGTCAATTCATGGGGAACAATTCGATGGTGGCTTAAGGAGAAATAAAGCTGGTGCCAGTGACGCCCGATGGTGGATTGGGAAGACTTCACCTCAGCTACCAACTGTCGTGTATTTCGTTATCATAGCTTCGACGAAGCTGTTAGAGTTGGTGGTCGTTGGATGTGGTGACCTTGTCTTGTCTTAGAGAAACTGGTGTCTTGAGGATTGAATCGCCTGAGCCATTTTCTTGCAATGCTTTTGTCCACTGTTACCTCGCCTTCAATTGCATACATTTTTCTTGCTGCAGCGTATAACTCTTTAACCCGCTGGAACAAATCATCTCTGGGTAAGCAAAATGAGCGAAAATCAGTTCAGAAGAATGTATTCGTTGTCTAAGAAGTGGGCCGAACGTGGTTGGAACGAGCGAACTTGCGCATCAGAAAGCGCTGCTTTACCGTTAGCTTCGCTACTCAAAATGCTCATTTAAGGCTATGATTGACACAAATTCTTTCTGACCGATTACCTGTCAAAAGGCGATGGTGACAGACCCAGAAAGAAGATATTTGAGTTACTTGTTTCTATCTAGTAACACGATGTCCAAGTCAGGGAGACTAAGCCTTCTCATCATACCTTCGGTCGTGGAGCAGAGAATGAACTAGGACAGAGCGGTTATTACCATTGACAGGTTTACGATGGAGTCTACGGAACTGATTTCCTTTATCTTTCATAAAAATCCAGCCACTATGTGAACATTTCTGCTTAAAGAGCGCAAAAAGTTGGAAACTACAGTAGAAATCCATTTTTTCAGATTCCTGATATCCGAAACTCCAATTATCTGGATTACTTATTCTCCTTTAAAGGCCAAGTAAAATTAAGATTTTTGTTGATTTATTTACGTGTTTTTAGTTTCCGTTCATTTAAATAATACAGAATGATAATGCAGTACAGTAGATATTTATTGTTTAAACTATATAACACTTGTTATTATAAAACACGATAAACGAAAAAATTAGATTCTCTCACTTCAATTAATAAATACGTATTTTGCCTACAGAAACAAGACAACCCAGTTATCCGGATTTTCCGAATATCTGGATGGGCTGTGACTCGAGTTTATCCGGATAATTGGAGTTCTTCTGTATTTGGATCAACCACATCGGCTCCTTAAATGGTTAAACTTTTTGTGACGTACCTGCCAACAGGACGCACACGACATAAAGGCAGATAAGTAGTCAGAACAAACGTCCGCGTAGCTCAATTGGTAGAGTGACTTATTCCGGAATGAGGGGATCCGGGTTCGAATCCTGGCGTGGACAGAAATGACGGAGAAATTTACTTCGTTATACTTTTTTCCAGTAAAGGTGTACGAGCACACGAACAGCACGTTTATTGAACTCCATCCTCTGCTCACTTGATAAAGCAATGTAGCTCTGGGGCAAATGCACGTCATCAACTTCGTGTGTTTCACGTTATCGTGGTATCCAGTTGACGCTGGCGAGCGTTTCGCACAGGCATAGAAATCCAACATTATGTGTAACTCAAAATAAGAAGAACTTCCGACTCATCGTGGTGTACTAAGAATTGTCTTGAAGATACATATACACTTATTTATTCACTATTCAAACGATGACAGCGTCTCTTACATCTACTGATACATGTATCAGGTTATTCCCCCTTGAACGAGATAAATTTATTTACTAGGTAATGTAGTTGCCCATCGAGCAAATTGGATTTCCGGATCACTCTAGAAAACCGAAATGCGGCAGATAAAAGAGCTGGTCTTCTGAATGCGTGCCCAGCTTTCGACTTAAATCACTGCGGTGCAAATTTCGTATCTAGCACATGTGATAATGACTGAAGTCTATACATCTCTCAAAAAAAGTGTTTCGCGATGTTGAATTTCAATACATTTCTCTTATTTCCCCAAAGACCCCTCTCTCTCTCTCCATGGTTTCGCGTTTCTCAAAATATCATGAAAAGACCTCACAGAATTTTCAAATCATGGTGCTAACACCAGAAAGAACTGCTTCTCCCAAGCTGACGAAGAAAAATTATTCCTTTGTATATTTCATTTGTCATTAAACATTTTTGTTTCAAATATACTTAGATGATCGACTGAATACTAGAAACATGGGGTTTTGCGAATATTTTACGTGAGAAGTTTCGTTTTCTATGTAGAAACACGAAAAATTGATAAATATCTTCAGTAATTGATAATAATAAAGGTCTGCTACTCAAAATAGCGAAACGCTTTGACTTGAGGTATTGCCCCTTCTGTTTGTGAAGAAAAGCCCTTTTCTGCCGATGATGGGACTAGAACCAACATCTTCCTTCCACGGAATTAGCTAAGGTTTATCGCAGCAAACCTCTGTGGTAGGTACGTCCCATATATCCTCCATTGGGAAATGCGGGTGCACGAATCCGCAGGCTTTCGGATCCGCACGCAAGCTATGCTTGAAGTAGGTCATTGTAGAAGAAGGAAGTTTTCATTAATTCCGGACGATGTGTGGAATAATCGTCATACAATTTATTCGAATTAGTAAAATGAGAGCAATGCATACGTCAATAGGCTGTCGCTTTTCAGCCTTGTCCTGGTATCCGTGCTCCAGAAATACCGCATATTACCCGTCGTCGCTGTATTTGCGAGGCTAATAACGTGTTGGTGTCAGACATCTCAAAGCACCTTTAGAAATTTTGTAGCGTCTATGCCTCGACGGGTAAAAGATGTTTTAAAATCACGTGGATGATCAACGTCATATTAGACAATTGGTCATTATGTTTTGGCTTTTTGGTGTATGTACAGTCATTTGTAAAAGTTTAAGACCACCTGTTGGTATTAGGTGGCTTGTCCCGATCGCGTCAGTTACTGTCTGTGTTTCTCAACTTCCTGTCGGTGTTGCATCAACCTACAGCTGCAACTGTTGATAGAGTTGGAGGAAGAGTGCAAATGTCAGTTTCCTTCTGGTTTTCATGCTGAGAGGTTTTGTACGTATTTCCTATATAGCAAAAATTGGGCAAAACAGCGTTATTAAGTGTTACTCAGAGGGCACAAATAGTGACTTTTTTCATGCAGGATTCTCCGAATGTGCCATAAGCAGAAAGGTGAATGTCAACAAGACTTCTATTCATAATACGTTCATGAAATATCGAGATAGAGGTGAATGTAGCGACCGACAGAGAACTGGACGTAAAAGAAAAACAACCCCACGTCCTGACAATACCATAAGACGAAAAATTATGCGTTCTCGGAGGAGTTCGTGCAAGAAAATCAAGGCTTTTCTACACTTAAATGGATCTGATATTATTAAAATTAAGGACGAGACAGTTTTTCGAATGTAACGTCGTGCAGAAGTGCTCCACATCGACACAAATCATACCACAAGATCCCCAAGATGTAAGAATATGAAACAAGTGAGCAAAACCGTCCAAACAAGGAATCCAAAGGATACAAAGGCACTTTATTGAAAAGGTAGCTTCGAGCACAACTGGACAAAAGACAGAAACGTCCATATGGCAGGCGGATGCCAAGACAAATCTAGTCTTTAGCAGGGGATATGATGACCCCTGACTGCGTTGCAGGATTTACAGCGTCTGTCCATGCTGAGGACGAGGTTTTGAAGGAGCTGTTTAGGCATCGCGGCCCATTCCTCTTGTAGCGCCAATCGCAGCTGCGGAATCGATGCCGGCTGCTAGTGACGTGCTGCCAAGCGTCTCCTTAGAAGTTCCCACTCGTGTTCGATTGCCTTTATGTCTGGGGATCTTGCAAACCAATCCAAACGCTGAATATCTTCACTCTCCAACAGCTCTGCGACAGCCACTGTACAATGAGGTGTAGCGTTGTTGTCCATGAAGAGAAACTCAGGATCCACAGCACCTCTAAACAGACGCACGTGAGGCAGGAGAACCTCGGTACAATAGCGGACACCAGTGACTGAACCTCCTTGGGAGATGTGGAGGTCAGTACGTCAGTACGGCTACGAATCATGATACCGCCCCAAACGAGAACTCCGCCACCTCCAAACCGGTCCCTTTCGATGATGTTGGAGGTGTGTTTGCTTGTTCCCTGCTCTCTCCAGACGTGTATACGTCCAGAATCGCTCGTCACACTAAATCGGCTCTCATACGTAAAGAGAACTCGACCCCATTGCTGAAGTGTCCAGTTCTTGTGTTCCTGGGACCACACAAGAACTGGACACGTCACCAAGGTGGTCTATTTGCACGACGACAGGCATACACTGTACATGTCGTCATGCAAATAGACCACCTTTGTGCAGCCTCCTGGCCACGGTAAAACGCGATAACGGACGTCCAGTTGTCTGTTGCATGTGCCTTACGATTTTCCCCGCTGTCTGCCGTCTGTCTCTTCTCGCTTGTAGGACAATATACCGGTCGTCCGCCGCCGGGGTTGCTCGTGGACGACCACTGTTAAACTCTCGGAAAGCTGTTCCTGTCGTTTCAAATGCTCTCCAAGCTCGTGAAACGATGCTGTCAGCGATCACGAACTCCTCGGCGACACTAGTCCAGCTTCGACCTTCTTCCAACTTCCCAATGACGTGACCTGGGGTAAAGTCATCCAGATGTCGTCTACTGGATTGCCTGTTGGCCATATCACACGGTGGCAGCAACTCGACGTCGTTCAAACCGATGTACACCGTGCAATAGCTTTCACTGAATTGCTGAGCGTATACCGCAAGTGTGCTTTTTACCCTTCCGATACCCCCTCCCCTCCTACGTCGTGCTGCATATATGCGAATGCCCTACCTTACCGGATCATAGTCTATTTCCTGACTGGTCTTTCAGTTCATTCTGCCTGCTCGTTCCGCTGTTATACTAATTTCTCCTCTTCGTCCTTAATTTTTGCACACCAGTGTAGTACCTGCACTGTTTTCCGGCGTCTTAGCAAATATTTTGGATTAAAGTTTTATAAACTGCGCATAAACCTTTGTCATGAAAAAGAAGAGACTCCAATTTGCGAAGCGGCATCAATCGTGCACTGCTGAAAATTGAGCCAAGTTCAATACAAATTTTGAGGTTGTAATACCGAAAGGCAACTAAGACCACTTGCTACGACCAAAAGGCTTGATATAAAATACACCGTTAGCACCGTGAGACATCCGCCTTGGCAGATGATATGGGGTGTTATGTTGACATTTGGTACTGCTTCATTATCCTTTTTGCCAAAAGGCACTACCATGCCTGGTCATGTTAATGTGGAAATGTTCCGCGAGAAGCTGTTAACTCATATGAAAGTGCACAAATGAACAATCTTTATGCATGATAGTACTCCATGCCACAGATTTTTTTTCAGATAGTGCTCCATGACAGTAAAAACTACCTGCAGAGGAAAAACATAACTGTGCTTAAATGGTCCGGTAACAGTACGGACCTCAACTCCATCGAAAATTTGCGGACCATTTTAAAAGACAAGGTAGCAGAAAAACAGCCATCAAATTCCCAAGCTTTGATTGAAGCGATAAGGTACGTGTGGTACAAAGACATTTCAAGCGACTACTGCAAATCCTTCATTGGGAGGATGCCACATCGTATTTTGCCCATTATAAAAAACAAAAGTGACCACACAAAGTACTGATTTTGGTCTTTTCGTGTTCTATAGAATATAAGTATTCATCTGTGGTGTCATTTTTTCAAGTATCTCTGATTAGTAATTTGTTGTTTCTTTGAAAATATTAATTTTCAATAGATTGACTGGTGGTCTTAATTTTTTGCAAATGACTGTAGTTATTTCTGTTTGAAGACAAGCCTTATACATACGCATCGAATCATTTAACAAAATGTCGGTGACAATAGGAGTGTGTGAGAATGTTTCAAGTATTGTAGCTAAGCAGTTTTTAAGCAAAGGTTCAACTCAACGTCATTGGAAGGACCAAAACGAATGCTTTAACTAGTCTTTTCAGTGAGTGTTTCACTTAGGTGAAGCACTCACTGAAAAGCTACACATGCTCAATATGTGGCTTACCGCCCGACTCAAGACTGTTTTTTGTTTGACTAAATGACGTACAGCACTGGAGCAAAAGTGCTGAGCTGAAGAGTGATATTTTCAAACATATTTAGCTTGGAGTTACGGATATCCAGAGAAAACACAATGGCTTCCTCACCGGATGGGTGATCCTTTTGGAACAAGAACGGCCAGCTTCACTGCACGTGCGTACCAATACAACTCCTAAAGGAGTTCTTCTGGTCGTACTTCTTCCATCATCAGTACAGACCGAATTCTACGCCAAATAACTTCTAGCTCTAGAAGAAGCACCTGATGGCAAAACAATTCCGTAGTGATTCCGAACTGGTTCTAGAAGTGAATCAGAGCACTGCGAAGATTAACGTTTCCGCGATAGTGAAAACTTTCTAGTTAAAGTCTGCAAGAAAACCTCGGAGGAAAATTTTTTCAACCTTTCGAATTAATAGCCGTAATGCACTGACGCACCTCAAAGGAAAAAGCTTCTGTAATGGTTCCGATGTGGTAACCAAGATGAACTATTCATTTAACGTTCGGCGTTAATTTTATATAATTTCAAATTCATCGGGATTTTATATATAAGTTTCGATTCAGCGTTGTTTTTTTATATCGTTCAAAGAGAATTTCGTAGAATATCAAACTTAATTCTGCAACGTTAAATTTTTGAATTCTGCCTTTTCATGCTGAGCTCATTGCTTTAATTTTCTCACTGAATGTTAAAGTTTCATGCATGCTTAAAACCATAGTTTTTCAGTTTTATGTAAGCACACTGCACAGATAACTGAACAGTCGAAGTCCAACTGAATTCACAAAATGTGACCAACGCCATTCCTTGTTTCCTAGATGAGACTACTCAATAATAGCCAATGAAGAGTAGGGTGATATCCCAAGGAGATAAGAAGTCTCATTCTTGAATAATTATGCTAGCATGCCATACACTGTATTGACAAAAGTCACCAGACACCCCTTTAAAAGCAAATAAACGGACCCTCTGCGTTGTTAAAATGCGCGATACAGCTGCAAACGGTATAAAAAGAAGCCTGAAGCCGACCGCTATCATATCGCACTGTTGAGTGAAAATGTCGCGGCGGGAGAGAACTGACTTTGAGAAAGGAAAGATTGTTGGGTGTTGTATTAGTGAGTTGTCCCTATGAGAAACCGAGAGGCGTTTAAACATACTCAAGTCAAATGTTTTGGGTGTACTGAATAAATGGAAGACGTCTAGACGGCGTGCCTGAAGCAGCAAAACGTGCCCGCAGACCAAAGGAAATTAGTGATAGAGGACGTCGAAGACTCAGGAGAGTCGTTACAGCTAATCGCGAAGTAATGCACAAGACCTCAGTGTACTGGTGAGTAAAATGCTGAACCATCAGTATGTACAAGTACCATTCGCAGAGAACATCAATCCATGGATTACCGTGGTCGTACGGCTAGCCATAAGCCATTCATCTCCACTCGGAATGCTACTCGTCGTTTAGCATGGTGTAAAGAACATTTATCGTGGGCCGTATATCAATGGAAACGGGTCCTGTGGACTAATGAATCCAGATAAACGATACATCAGTCTGATGTCCGTGTGTGGGTATGGCGACAGCCGGGGGAATGCTATTTGCCGCAGTGTACTGTTCCTACGGTTAAGTTTGGAGCTGGCAGTGTACTCCTGTAGGGGTGTTTTTCGTGGTATGGTCCCCGCCCATTTATTATCGTGGACAAACCTGTTAACCAGCATGTTTACCTCGATATTCTGGACAGATATGCTCTACCAACTCTGTTGCAATACTATGGAACAGAGCCTTGTTGATACCAGCACGATAATGCACCGAGCCATAAAGTAAGGATTGTTACGGCGTGGTTTGACGACAATTCCGTATCGTGCGTGGACTGGACAGCACAGAGCCCGGATTTTAATCCTATAGAGCACCTATGGAATGAATTAGAGTGCCGCATAAGAAGTTTAGAACCAAAGCCTACTACTAAGCAACAGTTAGCGGCAGTATTATGTACTGAATGGAAGCTCATACCTATTGCTGTGTTCTAAAACCTTGTAGAAATCATGCCTGGAAGGGTCAGTGTATGCATTAAGGTCAAAGGTAGAACCAAAACCGTACTAATGTATGTCAATAAATGCTATGTTGTGTTTCTCTTCTTGGTGTCCGGTGACTTTTGTCAATATAGTGTATTTTACCCTGTGAGCGTCTTACTTCATACGAAAAGATTTTCGACTGCCCGAAGAAACGAATAAGTGATAGAAAATTGACAAGAAGAAGACACAAAAGAGAGGATTTGCCCAGAGATGTGTGCGCGTGGGGTATGGGGAGAAAATAAAACAACAACTGAAATATTCTTGTCTTCATGCAAACTGACCTAGTGTTCGGGTTAAAAAGGGTTAAGCAACCATTAATGCCACTTGTTTTATTTGTTGATAACCTTGCCGAAATTCGATGTATGAGGGTTCCTCAAAAATTGTTTTTCGTAATATGCAGTTAAAAATGACAGCGCGGGATAGTACAAAGTTCAAGTGATTTATGAAACCTGCGGTTTATCCGGAACTTCATATTATGCAAGTTCGTTATATGCATGTTCGCCTGCATATGCAAAATTCACGCAACAAATCATGCAGAAAATGCACGCAATATTTTTTGTTGATATGTGATCATGTCTCTTTTGGACAAGCTTGACTATCTCTTTCGATAGAGTTTCCGTCTCATGCACGTATTCTTGCTGTTGCTTATGGTCGCCATCACATCTTTGTGTGATTCATCTTCAACACGTTGCAATCGCAGTCTCCCCTTGACCTGTTACTTGTCAATTAGAAGCTGAATCTAATGAAACTTTGCCTTTTCCTTACCCGTTAAGTTTAACCCGGAGAATTCATTATTATCTGTATGCATTATTTCGCAATAGCCCATGTAATCCATCCATCAGTCTCCGATTTCCACGTCTAAAGCACAGCCCTCGGGGGAATTTCCATGATTAATCGTTGTCTTGACTTCTTGTAATGTGTCATTCCACTCGTTCCAAGAAGAAGCATACGGCACTCAATATATTTATATATATGTATACATTAGATTTTGAATTAATTTAAGATTTTGACGCATGTTCCGAAAGCACGAAGGCGTCTGAGCTTTTAAGCATTCTGCAACCATTAAATATAATACTTTCCTTGAGAACTCAAGTGAAACTTGAGATGAAACGTTTTTGAATAATAAAGCGTTGTTTATACGTTTGTAGCAAATACAGTCAGCTCCCAGAATAATGTCAGAACAATTTGCTGATGTGCACAAATAATAATAGTCGTAGAGTCAGTATCTGAACTCCCCCAAACAATGTGTGTATATTAGATAAATTAGCTTGACTGTCGCAACACATAAATCAATCATGAATTCCAATAAAGTATCATTAAAGTTTTTGCATGCGTGTCGAAAGAGAGAGAGAGAAAGATTGCGATAACTTTGAAAATTTCAGTCTAGAAACTGTGACGTCACTACATTACATTCTGCAAACTCGGCCATCCTGGAGATCATTGCCTCCAGGGACATGTCAGATGAGACATTAAAATGACAAAACATATTACATAGCACAAAATACAAAATGAACATCAGATATGACCATATCATTCCTTATTGCATGATTCCACATTACAAAAAGAAGTGTTGCACAAAATATAAATTCAATAAGAAGGATCGAACAAGTACACAGCAATGCATTATGAATAATAAAAACATTTCGTAATATGAAAAAAAAAAATCACAACGTGAAACTGTTATTCCTTTATAAAAGGGTTCCATTAGATCAGCGGAGGTGGTGGTCACAATAGGACCTGAATGATCACCGACCCTTTAAAGCTCATATCTGTCTCTGGGATTCACTCTGGTCACATTATATGGACCGAGAAACTTGGGTCTTAACTTCAAACCAGCGCCGAATTGAGTCCTTCGGTTGGCTACTAAGTCATCAAATTGATACTTGGGTGGTGCCTCCTTCCTTTTCTTGGTGTAAGTATTCTTCTTCTTTGCTTCCCGCCTGATAAAACTTCTTTGGTCTTGAAACTGTTCTATCATCTCTTCTGGTAGGAGATTCCTGATGGTGATGTCCTCTATGTTCCTCATTTTTACACCAGTCAAAAGTTTAAATGGTGTCCACCTTGTACTACGACTCGTCGTACTATTAAGATCTCTCTGCAATTTACCCACATGTCTGAACCACTTCGTCGTATCGTTTAATATTAACTTGGTCAGTACCGGTATAAGAGTACAGTGGACTCTTTCATGTAATTCTTCGGGATTCCCATTCGGTTTTTCTTCAACCACTTTCTCCACTTCAGCTAAAGATTCTGAATGCTCTTCTTCAATCTGTGAAAGCATAGTGACACCAGATGATGGAGGTAAATCTGTTAGACAGCCTGGTTCACTTGATGTTTTTGCACTCCCTGCTATGTTAGCTAAATCTAAGTCACTAGTAGAAGCATTCGTGGATTTATTACTTTCTGTTTCATTCTGTTTGCAAGAATTGTCTTCCTGATCGGATGTACTCACACTATTTTGAACATCTAATTCACAATTTAAAGCATTATCAGCACCTTCTGATACATAGTTATGACCTCCAATTGTCTCTGCTGATAAATTCATCTCAGAACAGTCAGTACTGCATGAGAGACTATCTATAGTACTGTTTACGTCCTAAGAGCTATTTTCAAACTGCGAAGCATCGATTATTAAAGATGATGTCTTGAAATTACAAGCAGAATCAAAACTCGGGCTTTTATCATTAATATCAACTAAAACTGAATTGAGTGCATCACTTTCATTTGCTTCCTTTAAGCTTCTTTCCACATCTACTGCCTCATTTTTGGTTCCCAGACTGTTATTCACAGACTGTGGCAGGGTGTTTTACTGAGATTCACAAACAACAGAGACTAAAGCCTTATTTTGGTCATTAACAGTAACTATAATTATATCTTCTGATATGTTTAAAGCATGTTCTTCACTTATGACTTCAATGGCTGAAGGTACTGTTGATTCCACACTTAAGTTACTTACACCATGATTGCTTTTATTTATGTAATCTAAATCACCTACTTCTATATTAAAATTACCTGAAACTGAGTTATTAATTGTGGTATTTTTCATACTTTCTAATGGTATATCGTCATGGATTTTAAAATTTTTGTTCTACATTTAAACTATTTGAAGTATCACCAAACTCTACTAAATTTTGGGTAGGTAGTACGACATTACTATCAACCGAAGTCAAACGTTTCTCTAATGAAGTAACTGATGCTGTATGGGGTGTCATATGAATTTTGAGATGCGTGTTATTTCCACCATTGACAAACTTACTTTGAATTTCACATGATGTCTTTCCTAAAAGCAAAAGCGAATGATATTTCACCACAGTTTTCTTAAACACAGAAAACTCTCTTGAACAATCCTTTGACTCATTTTCAAGATTTGCTTTGTGAATGACTTCCAAAGAAACTTCACGTTGTTCCTTATCTTCAACTTCCAATACCCGTTTATTCAAACTTCTCATCTTCTGTCTTCCTGGAGATGTGTGTTTGTTTGCACATTGAGTTTCAGATGCCTCCTCTTGTAGCTTTCTTGTTCGAGGGACATAAAATGGAATATCTGGTCTTTTCTGCTTCACCTGTGTGTCACGAATGTGATTCAGTTCGATTTCATCCTCTTGGGTCAATTCGGATATATGTATGAGACACGTCTTCGCCTCGTACTTACAAAATTCAGTGTCACACTTGCTGAAATTTATCGAAGCTTGGTCCAAAATGTCGGCACGAATTACCGCCTGAAAACTTAGCTGTGGTGTGGGCACACATTGACAAAATTAAGTGAAAAATGGTGTCCATCTATGGCGACATCCCGCTTAAAAGATCCCTTAGTCCAAACCTACGACGCTCCAATTCCAGATAAAAGCAAGTGTTTGTTCGCCAGCTTCGGAAGGCCAACAACTTGTCTATATACATCTTCACGTAGAAAGGTATACTGAACTACCTGTGTCTATAAGTGCAAAAACAGTCAAATTATTCAATGTCTTCTCTTTGGTTCGAACCTTCTCATTCACAATCTCGTTACGCGCTCGTGTGATGTGGGCGTCCAATGCATTCTCCTTCTCACTGCCTCGTTTCGCTGACGGACCACTGTCATTTCTGGTGAGTTCAGGGTATTGAGATCTTAAATACTTGTTGCTCCCACACTCAAAGCACCTTATTGAATCTCGTCTCTGGAACTTCTCAGCCTGTTTACCTCCAGACATCTCTCTTCCAACAATTTTGTTTTTGTTGAACATATCTGGAAAACCATGAAAGGGCGGTCCTAAGAACTTTGGTCGTTCATGCTTGACACAAAATGTTGTTTTCGCGGGCCTTTTTAATACTTTCATAATCATCGATCTTTTCCGATAATTCTACGGAAGAGACAATGTGGCTCCATTCATCCAAATAATGTTCTCTAAACTCCACTGGAGTTTGTTTTTTAATTTGATCAGTGATGATCAATTGTTCAAAAGCTGTTATTTTGAAGGGCCAAATCCAACTATCAAAGTACGTAAATAATTCATGGTAAAAGTCCCGCCAGGTACCGGTCTGTTTCTTCTGATGCGAAGCAGATAGCTGTCGAAACCTTTCACGAGTTAACTTGAACCTCTTTAGCAACACCTCTTTTACGTGGTCATAACTCTTGAAATTTTCCTCTGGTTCACGAGCAATCAGCTAATGTATTTCGTGGGGGAGAAGTCCCAAAAGATGAGTGACCCATTCCTCCTGCGGTAACGACACACGACGGGCTTGCCGCTCAAAAAGCACTAGATACAGGCTTATATAGTCTCCCATATTAAATTTATGAATTAGGTCTTTAAACACTTTACTTGGAGTTCTGGTGTTTTCAACCTGAACCCTCTCATCTTGTCAAGATTCAGCTTCGAATCTTATTTTCACAAGTTCAAATTCCAGTTCGTCTCTCCTTCGTTTTTCTTTAATGGAATTTTTCTTGCATTTATGATCGTGCTCAACATCTCCCTGCAAAACTCTTTATTATGATTTTCACTTTCAAGAATAACTCTCTTGAAATCTATGATTCTGCAGTATGTTGGCGTTTCTAACCCCAACTCATAAACCACTATTTTTAAGTCTTATTTAAGAACATTTGGTAAGTACGCCATTCTTAGTTATGTACTAAGTTTACAAATCACCCCGGACTGAAAATTTAGTATATTCAAATTAACTACGTACCAAAGTGCAGTATAGGTCATATTCAGTGAATTAGGCACTTGCACACATAAATTCTTACACGAACATTGCGAAACAGATAATTCAACGCGAACGAATTATTAAATACTTTTTCATTCGTTAAAGTCAATATCCACAAGAAAATTTCAATAAAAAAATAAAGAAATCGAAAGTTATTTTCACCATTGTTAATACTAAGAACTGACGGTCTTGAACGAAGATCGAAAGTATCGACGCACAACACTAATGGTCCGGGCAAGATTGCCTCACCAAAACTCGAATCTTTCGGGCAACACTGCCTCATTAAAATATCATATTAACACACGAGCAGAACGCTCGTTATAACCGCCGAGCCTGGGTGGTTCTTCGGAATACGGGAACGGATCCACATGTGCCAGGGTGACACTCAGTAACACTGTCGAGAGGATGACTCCTTAAACAACAGGAACAAGTCGAAATATTTGCACTCGAGCAGGACGGTCACTATAACCGTCAAGCCTGGGTGGTTCCTCGGAAAACAAAGAACGAATACATACGTGCCAAGGTGACAATCAGCAACACTTCGAGTCAAGATGACTCTTAAAAACACACACACACACACACACACACACACACAGTGGATAGGAATAAATCCGTACGTGTCAGGGTGACACAGAACAACATGGCTGCCTTAGAACTGCACCCGTGTCAGGGCGACACAGAACAATATGGCTGCCTTAGAACTCCATACGTCTCAGGGCGGCACAGAATAACATAGCCGACTTAGAACTTTTCATTTCTCCTTGGGCCGCCCCGGTGGCGCAGTGGTCTAAGCGATGGCCTCGGATCATTCGTTCGAACGGGATCCGGGTACGAATCCCGGTGAGGCATGGATGTTGTGTTTGTCTTACGGCACTGGCTCTCTCCCTTCCCTGGAACCAGTGACCCTAAATTAGGGACGGGCGACTGCTTATAGCCCATTGAGTTGCTCACGGTGGTCGTTAAACCTCCAATAAAAAAAAATTCTCCTTAGAATCAAATTCGAAACGGGCTCCTACTTTTCTTGTAGAACTCGTGGCGTCTAGGGGAATTCAATCTTACACTACTAATACAGTCAGCCATCATATCCATAACATCTTTATTAGAAGAATACACAGCACAAGTAACACAGGACGATAATTAACAACTTAAAACGAATTCATTCCATAACGAACAACTTCTACCAATGGCCATTAGCTGCGCTGCTCTGCGCGCGTTTCGTCTCATCTGTGAAGCGCTCGTTAGACTGTGCTTCACACATGCGTCGTCTCATCTGTGAAGTGCTCGTTAGATGGTGCTCTGCACGTGCGTCGTCTCATCTGTGAAGCGCTCGTTAGACGGTGCTCTGCAAGTGCGTCGTTTCATCTGTGAAGCGCCCGTTAGACGGTGCTCAACAAGTTCGTCGTTACATGGTGAAGCGCTCGTTAGACGGTGCTCCACACGTGCGTCGTCTCATCTGTGAAGCGCTCGTTAGACGGTGCTCAACAAGTGCGTCGTTACATGTGTGAAGCGCTCGTTAGACGGTGCTCCGCACGTGCGTCGTCGCATCCGTGAAGCGCTCGTTAGACGGTGCTCTACACGTGCGTCGTCTCATCTGTGAAGCGCTCGTTAGACGGTGCTCCGCAAGTGCGTCGTCTCATCTGTCAAGCGCTCGTTAGACGGTGCTCTGCAAGTGCGTCGTTTCATCTGTAAAGCGCTCGTTAGACTGTGCTCCGCACATGCGTCGTCTCATCTGTGAAGCGCTCGTTAGACGGTGATCTGCACGTGCGTCGTGTCATCTGTGAAGTGCTCGTTAGACGGTGCTTTGCACGTGCGTTATCTTATCTGTGAAGAGCTCGTTATACGGTGCTGAGTGTGTCGTTACATCTGCTCTGCAAGTGCGTCGTTTCATCTGTAAAGCGCTCGTTAGACGGTGCTCCGCACATGCGTCGTCTCATCTGTGAAGCGCTCGTTAGACGGTGATCTGCACGTGCGTCGTGTCATCTGTGAAGTGCTCGTTAGACGGTGCTTTGCACGTGCGTTATCTTATCTCTGAAGCGCTCGTCAGACGAATAGACGAAATATTTAAAGACGATACAAACGTTGTTCAGGGGATAGGCGCATTACTAAAGAGCTTCAAATATTCGTCATGTTTAGAGTCGGTAATATTTGTTTACTAACATTTAGACCCTATTGAAAACACACGCTCCATCCATTTTTTGATTACAGAGGGAAGGTGCTTAGCCTCCGCCGTGTGAATTTAAGGCTATAACCCATAGATGCTCACGGTTGCCCATTCCGAATATGGATCACTGACTTTAGGGATCAGGTCCGTGGGGCAAGCGCACTACCTATATCTCATCTCGAACTCGAGTCTATGGTCCACTTCAGACGGTTAACCAGAAGCCCGCTCCTCTGACTGCTCGGCTAACGGAGAGAACTCCATTGCTCGGTGTGACAGAATCGGGAAAGTTACGTGCTCAAAACAATATACAATTCCAACGTGAAAATCCTCTAAATACGTGGCGTCAATGAATAAAGAAAGACATCTCTCTTTCCACGTTTATCAAGACATAGCAACCGAAAAATTGTTATCCGGCCACAGTTGGGATCGTACCCCAGATATCTCGATATCTAGCCGAATGCGTTCGCCTTATACGCCAGAATGGCCAACGATCAACGGCGCTGTGTGCGTTTATCTGTCAGCTTCTGACATCACATGTCCGTAGCATAAGCTCAGCAACTGAGAAGTCTCCATCTGGTGGGCATTACTGAGACATCTCCGTCTGGTGGGCATTATTGAGACATCTCCATCTGGTGGGCATTGATAAACGCGGAAAGTGCGATGGCTTTGTGTATTCACTGACGCCACGTATTTAGAGGATTTTTACTATTGTTCTCGCCCTTTGCATTTATTTGCTATAATTAATATATAGCTTGTGCCTTGAATGCCCAACAGATGAAGACATCTCAGTTGCTGAGCTCATCCTACGGATATGTGATGTCAGCAGCTGACATATAAACGCACATAGCGCCGTTGTTTGCTGGCTATTGAAGCGTAAGGCGAACGCGCACTGCTGGATATCGACAGCTGTAAGGTGTGATTCCAGCAGTCGTCGGATAACAATATTTCGGTTGCTATGTGTTGATATTTCGGTTGCTATGGGATGTAAGGTCAGGTGATGCGTAACATCACAGCCTCTCCTTGACAAATGTCAACCCCGCCTTCTCGTGGTGCATCCTGTTCCCACTTAACGGGCTCTAACGACCGCCAATAGCGGTATAACTATACCATCGGGATCAGAGGAAATGCTATCCCACACTCACCAACCCGCTTGGCCAGCGTGGTGAGTTATGGCCAAACACCTCCTAAATGACTCTACAAGTTAAATCTTGGCCCTCAGTCTCCGGCAGCTGGAATGTACCTGGCCAAGGCAGCGGCCAGTGCGACATGAAGGCAGAGGGTGCTCAGAATCCCCAGAAGACCGGACTATGCTGACATCTGATGCTGACCTTGGCTACGTATAATGGACGCTCCCTATCTTCTGATTCAAGGCTTCTTGAATTGGAAGAGGAACTACAAAGGATCAAGGGCGCCATCGTCGGGCTAAGTGAGGTAAGGAGAAAAGGAGAAGATCTCATTGGACTGAAAAGTTGACATCTCTTCTACTATCGTGGGACACATACTGGCAGAACTAGTGGTGTTGGATTTATAATAAACAAGAAACTGAAGGATAAAGTTGTAGAAGTTGAAAGTGCCTCTGACAGAACTGCGCGACTTGTTATCCAACTCTCGAGAAGATACAAGGCTCGGATTATTCAAACTTATGCACCCACCACAAGTCATCCTGAAGAAGAAATTGGAGAATTTTATGAGGAAATTCGTCATCTAAATAATAAAGGTAAGCAGCATTTGAAGATAATAATTGGAGATTTCAATGCAAAAATAGGGCAACGGCAACAGAATGAAACTTCAGTAGGTAAATTCGGTCACGGCAAGAGAAACTAGCGAGGAAATACTCTCGTTGAGTTTGCAGAGGCAGAACGATTTTTCATCTTGAACTTCTTTTTCAAGAAAAAGCCACACAGGAAATGGAAATGAAGACATCCAATTGGGACGAAAAGTGAAATTGATTTTATTATGTGTAACAAACATTTCGTCATCCAAGACTGCAGTGTGCTGAACAAGTTCAACACAGGTAGTGACCATAGATTGGCGAGATGTAAGATGCACCTCAACACTAAACTCGAAAGTGGCAAGCTCATAAGACAAACAAAATGTATTGACATAACCAACCTTAAAAAACACCATAATACATTCAAGTTGGAACTGAAGAACAGATTCTCTGCTTTGAAAGGCCTAACATCGGAAGAAGTGGATATTTCAGAAGTTAACAGAAAAGTAACCAAAGCTCTTATGGAAACAGCAACAAAATTAGCTGGGTCTAAGAACAAGTTGCATGTGAACAATTTATCAGGAAAAACCAAAATGTTGATGCAAAAAAGAAGAGAGATGAGGACTACAAAAGAAGAGAGATGAGGACAACAAAAGAAGATGTGACTTCCAAAGTGGAATATATAGAGCTATGCAAGATAGTACGAAAAAGTATCACTGAATATGTAAGGAAATTCAACTGTGAACTAGTGAGGAAAGCAATTGAAAACAACCAAAGCCTAAAGATAGCAAAGGGACATCTCAGTAAGGGAATAAAACAGATTATGGCACTGAGAAAAGAAGATGGTTCTGTAACCAGAAATAGAGGCGAAATTTTGATAAGAGTGAAAGATTTCTACTCCAAATTATATGAAAGGGATGATACATGTACTCCAGACATCATGAAAGGTACCAGTACCAGAGTTCTTCCAGTCCTCCCAGCAGAAGTTGCACATGCAATCAAGAACATGAAGCGGAGAAAAGCTCCAGGAGAAGATGGAATTACTATAGACATCATACAAGAAGCAAGTGGAGAAATCAAAGCAGTACTCGCCTGAATTTTCACTCGATGCCTTAATAAAGGAAAGATTCCTGAGGATTGGAACAACGCTACAATGATCCTGCTACATAAAAAAGGTGATATTGAGGATCTCAGGAACTACAGACCTATCAGCCTCCTATCAGTGGTTTATAAAATCTTCACTAAAGTTCTTTCACACCGCTTGAAGGTAACACTGGACTTGGCCCAACCGAGAGAACAAGCTGGATTCAGGAGTGGCTACAGCACAATAGAACATATCCACGTACTGAGAGAAGTCATTGAAAGAGCGAGGGAATATGAACTTCCATTGTGCATGGCTTTTATCGATTAAGAAAAAGCCTTTGATTAGTTGAAACCATCAGCAGTTACAATGGCTCTCAAATCCTGCGGTATTGAAGATGCATACATTATTATTATTAATAACATCTATGAAAATGCAAGTGCAAAGATTCGGCTGTTTTAAAATACAATACACATAAAAATTGGAAAGGGAGTGATACAAGGTTACATCATATCTCCGAAGCTCTTTAATGCCACATTGGAAAATATCTTTCAATCACTGAACTGGGAAAACAAAGGGATAAAGATTAATGGAGATTATCTAACTCACCTTCGTTTTGCTGATGACGTAGTCATTTTTGCAACTACCCCACCAGAGCTGCAGAGTATGATCCAGGAACTTGCTGACAAGAATGAAGAAGTGGGATTAAAAATGAACTTTCAGAAGACAAAAGTGATGTTCAATGCTTTTACAAGAAATGAAGATTTATTGATTGATGGAGAAAAACTGGAGATAACAGACACGTACGTTTATCTTGGACAGCAGATATCAAGTGAGGGTCACATTGATGAAGAAATTAATCGGCGTACAAAACTTGCCTGGAGAGCTTTTGGAAGAGACAGCATAATTTTCAAGAGCAATATGCTATTATGTCTTAAAAGAAAAGTGTTTGAACAATGCATCCTTCCAGTGCTTACGTATGGTGCAGAGACGTGGACCTTAACTAAAAGAGACATACAAAGGCTGCAGACAACTCAAAGAGGCATGGAGAGGTGCATACTTGGTGTAACCAGGAGAGATAAGAAGAGGAACTCGTGGATCCGAAAAATGACAAGAGTGGAAGACATCATGATCAGAGTTAAATCCCTGAAATGGCAATGGGCTGGACATACTGCCAGAAGGACAGACCATCGATGGACAGCCGAAATTTTAGATTGGATTCCAAGGGACAGGAAAAGACCCAGAAGAAGACCACATGGGAGATGGGTGGATGAAATTCGAAAATATGCATGAGTGAGATGGAGGAGACTGGCACAAGACAGACCTTTGTGGAGGAAACTTGGGGATACCTTCGTCCAGCAGTGGATTGATAGTGGTTCACAATGATGATGATGATGATGATGTGTTGATAAACGTGAAAAGAGCGATGTCTTTGTTTAGTTCCAATGCGAAAACGTTTATCAGTGGATGAAATTTCAGCTGTAGTCAGGTTATAACGAAGTAAATTTCTCCGTCATTTTTATCCGCGCCGGGGTTCGAACCCGGCTCCACTCATTCCGGAATAAGTTGCTCTACCAATTAAGCTACGCGGACGTTTTATTCTGAGTCCTATCTGCCTTTATGTCGTGTGCGTCCTTCTGGCAGGTACGTCACATCTCCTGGTACGTTACATCATCTCCCCCTTATTCTTCTTTCGAAGTGCTGCTCATATTTTTCCTATCTCGCGGTGTGGAAATAACATCACAATAATGCGAGATTTTGAACGGTCGGGTCATCCGGATAGTTCGGGCGCCATTATAACGAAGTGAATTTCTCCTTCATTTTTATGCGCGCCGGGGTTCGAACCCGGGTCCACTCATTCCGGAATAAGTTGCTCTACCAATTAAGCTACGCGGACATGTATTCTGATTCCTATCTGCCTTTATGTCGTGTGCGTCCTTCTGGCAGGTACGTCACATCTCCTGGTACGTTACAAGGTTGTCGCCATTGATTTATATGTTTACATACTGAACTGTATTAGAATTAAATTTATTTCCGTATCAATATAATGGGGATGTGACTTGATGTGTTGCTTGGAATTAAACCGCAAAATGGGCATTCTGGGGACAGTGGTATATACGTTTAGTTTTATAAGACTACAGGCTGTATAACGTAAAAGCCATTTGCCGGTTACGAAATTTCGAATCTTTTTGCTCCGTACCCGAATGCTTTCCCAGTTAAGGTACACCGACGAAGTTTGTCGTAGCAACTTTGCCGTCTTGACATGTTCGTCACCTCTGAGGTAGGTAGGTCACAGTGGAGAATGTTATATTGCCGTGTGACAAAACTAAGTGGAACAAAAGAGTTTTTGAAGGATTTTGCAGGAGACATGTATGCATGATTTCCAATTTTGGAAATATTTTGAAGGAATCCGAAATCCAATAATGTATTAAGCCCTTGAAAAAGAATTTCAATAATTAGGTCGAAATACTTTCAAGAAGTGGCTGCATAACGTGCTGAAAATTTTTCTAATGAAAAGTGCTTTCGATTTGAGGAGGTAAGAACAAACTGAGAACAGTATACGTGGACGAGGAATGTCGAGAATATTAAGTGCAAATACTTTCCCTATGAAATTTAGGGTTATGAGAGGAAAAACCACCATCTAAAACGCAGAAGACAATAATCGACAAGAGGAGAGATGTTTTTCGTGTAAAGTGAATGACGCGCGGTTGTATGTTAGCTGCACAAGACGAAAAAGATTGAACAATGCAACCGATGCTTTGTTTTCATCCTACAGTTCCAAAAGGCGTGCCATCAAAACCAGAGAAGAACTAAAATTAATTTCAATCAAATGCCAAAAGACGAAAGGTCATGAGCTTTGAAACAGGGACAAAAACAATCTGGAATTCTGAGGAAGACAATAACAGGAAAAAAAAATCACTAACCTTAATAGAATTTTAAGGCTATTTTTGTTATTTGAAAGTAAAATTACTTAGGTACTAGACGAAACATGTCGGAATCGACGGTAAGTTTGTTTGTTTTTGAAAATAATAAACTCATATGAAACAACAAATGTAAACTTTATTTGATTAAAAAATACATTCAAGCACGTCAGTAAAGACAATAGTCCAGGTTTGTGATTTTTTTTTGTGACTGAAGATTTAACGACCACCGTGAGCAACTCAGTGGGCTATAAGCAGTCACCCGTCCCTAATTTAGGGTCACTTTTTCCAGGGAAGAGAGAGATAAAAAGTCAACATTGCAGTATCGACTTGATTGGCAAAAATGTTCTGATAATCCTCGGTGAACATCCGGCTTTCCAGCAATATCAGTGCACCCGTTCCGTACAAACAGAACGCGCCCCACGATATTACACCATGTCCAGATCCTTGAGTTGCGTTTCATGATCAACCTGGGTTCGATGTTTCGTGGGGCTTCCGCCAAACTCTCTGTTTTCCATCGGTACAAAACAAGGTGTGTCGTGACTCGTCGGAGCACACCACTGTTTTCCATACTTCCAGCACCCAGTCCCGGTGTTCCTGACACAACTGCAACTAGTCACAGCATTTGTCATTTTCTTGTAGGACTTCCGTCCACAGTGAGTAGAGTTTAGGTCCCAGCCACCTACAGCAAGATCGCCTTTTGGGCAGGACACAGAAACGGAAGGAATGAGAGCAAGTTAAGCGACTTTGACAGAACAGTTTGTAGTGAGATTAGAGTACAGTAGATGGCGCCACCGTACACGTACGATGTTGCACACAGAAGGGTGACAGAATTTCAGGGGGGTGGGGGGAGGAAAGGATACCCATTTAACCAGTGGGTTCAACCTGAGAGCCGTCACTTAACGTGCTCGTCCGATGCACGGCGGATATTTAGCGATTGTTAGTAAATCACAACATCTCTGAAAGATCAGCTCAGGTTTGAACCTGAGGACCTGGCATCGATAGTCTGAATCGCTAACCACTAAGCCATCCGCGGCTCCACAGCTGCAACTATTTTTCGGTTCTTGCAATAATAACTGAATTCCGTACAGTCATGCGACTGTCAACACCGACCCTCTTCACTTAGCCTTCATTGAATGCTTCGGTCAATTGCTGCACACAGGAAGTCCTGTGCCTCCCCGGTGGCGCAGAAGTCTAAGCGATGGATACTGATCATTTGCCCGAGATGGGTCCTGTTTCGAATTCCGGTGAGGCATGGATGTTGTGTTTGTCTTACTGCACCGGCTCGCTCTCTTTCCTGGAACCGGTGGCCCTCAATTATGGACGCAAGACTCATTACAGCGCACTGAGTTGCTCACGGTGGTTGTTAAACCTCCAATAAAGAAAAAAATCCCTGTTTCACCGTACAAACCTTCTCTGACTTCAGTGACCTCGCTCCTGACAGATTGTTACCACGCCACAGTTACGGCTCTTGAATAAGTACTATGGGTTACTTTTCCACTGATTAAAGACCTGAGATATCTTACATTTTTGGAAACAAGTCAGCTCTGCTGTTTTCAAAACAGTTACTTGAACCAGACGGGCACCCACAATAAGCTTCTTATCTAACTGTGGAATATCCTTCGTTTTTCTCATTGTGATCAACACTGCTGCAGAATACTGATGAGCAGCAACCTAGCTGCCTAGATCACGTGTAAAGAATGTGACCACATAGTTTGTATACATGCTGCATAAGTGACGTTTACGTACTTCTGCATAAAGGTGTATAATTCATTGGCCGGTCTGTGTGTGTGGGTATAAATTAGATAAACTCGTCCTTTGTGTCATGGCCATGAATTCATAATTACTAAAGTTTAGTGAGGTGCAAAATTTTCCAAAAGTTCATTTGGTGGGAGGTGACTAGAAATGGGAAAAGCATAACTGAGTTCATCGAAGCGCAAAATATCTAGCAATGGGATTAAACAAACCGGAGTTTTCAAAGTTTCAAGGAAGGGTGTGAAGATGCATCAAGATGGATAAATGGAATACAACACGGAAGTGTATCAGAATTTCCGGAATGAAATTATTAGAAGATATGTACACTGACGTGCAAAAATCAAGAACGAGACGGTTTTTCGAATGTAACGTCGTGCAGAAGTGCTCCACATCGACTCAAATGATACCATAAGATTCCCAAGATGTAAGAATATGGGACAAGTGAGCAAAACCATCCAAACAAAAAATCCAAAGGATACAAAGGCACTTTATTGAAAAGGTAGCTTCGAGCACAACTGGACAGAGGACAGAAACGTTCATGTGACAGGCGGCTGGTAAGAAAAATCCAGTCTTTTGTAGGGGATATGATCACCCCTGACTGCGTTGCAGGATTTACAACGTCTGTCCATGCTGAGGACGAGGTTGTCAAGGAGCTGTTGAGGCATCGCGGCCCATTCCTCTTGTAGCGCCAATCGCAGCTGTAGAATCGTTGCTGGCGGCTGGTGACGTGCTGCCAAGCGTCTCCCAAGAAGGTCCCACACGTGTTTGATTGGATTTAGGTCCAGGGACCTTGCGTGCCAAATCCAAGTGTTGAATATCTTCACTTTCCAACAGCTCTGCGACAGCCACTGTACAATGAGGTGTAGCGTTGTTGTCCATGAAGAGAAACTCAGGACCCACAGCACCTCTAAACAGACGCACGTGAGGCAGGAGAACCTCGGTACAATAGCGAACACCAGTGACTGAACCTCATTGGAAGATGTGGAGGTCACTACGTCAGTACGTCTACCAAGCATGATACCGCCCCAAACGAGAACTCCGCCACCTCCAAACCGGTCCCTTTCAATGCTGTTGGAGGTGTGATTGCGTGTTCCCTGCTCTCTCTCTAGATATGTATACGTCCAGAATAGCTCGTCAGACTAAATCGGCTATCATGCGTAAAGAGAACTCGGCCCCATTGCTGATGTGCCCAGTTTTTGTGTTCCTGGCACCACAGAAACCGCCGTCCCCGATGAGCATGCGTTAATGGCACACAACGTACTGGTCGTCGTGCAAATACACTACCTTTGTGCAGCTTCCTGGCCACGGTGAAATGCGATAACGGGCGTCCAGTTGTCTGTTTCATGTGCCTTGCGATTTCTCCCGCTGTCTGCCGTCTGTCTCTTCTCACCTGTAGGACAATATACCGGTCGTCCGCCGCCGTGGTTGGTCGTGGACGACCACTGCTAAACTCTCGGACAGCTGTTCCTGTCGTTTGAAATGCTCTACAAGCTCGTAAAACGTTGGTGTGAGCGAACCCGAACTTCTCAGCCACACTAGTCACACTTCGACCTTCTTCCAACATCCCAATGACACGACCTCGGGTAAAGTAATTCAGATGTCGTCTACTGGATTGCCTGTTGGACATATCACACGGTGGCATCAACTCGACGTCGTTCAAACCGATGTACACCGTGCAATAGCTTTCACCGAATTGCTGAGCGTACACCGACTGTGTGCTTTATACCCTTCCGACAATGCCCTCCTACTTCATGCAGCATATATGCGCATGCCCTACCGTACCGGACCCTGGTCTATCTCCTGAGTGGTTTTTCGCTCCGTTCTGCCTGCTCATTCCGCTGTTATGCTAATTTCTCCTCTTCGTCCTTAATTTTTGCACACAAGTGTATATCTAATCGGAAAACTCACCCAGTGAAAATACTGAGGTTGAGTGGAACATTTATAAAATGTGGGTTATTAGTTTTAACACGCGGTTATTAATTTTTAAACGTTTATTATGAACATTTATAAAACGTGGGTTGTTAATTCGTCAAGAAAGCATGTTTTTGTAGCAGCATGCAAGGATTGAAAATCAGAATACCTTGATGGAAAGTGGAAGTAAGTGAAGCTGTCAAGGAAATGGGAAATACAGTAGGACCTGCATATATCGAACTTCCGTACATGGAAATTCTTCATATATCGAAGTTCCGCTAATTCCCGAGATCGTTACATAGAGAAACTGCTTCTTCACATCGGAAAACAAAATTCTATATATCGAATTTTTTTCAAAACAAATGCGGATTTTCCTCCCGTAATGACGATGTCATAAGAAAAACAGAAAAAAAAATAATAACGGAGATGTCGAGAGAGGAAGAAGAAAAAGGTGCTCACGGTCGCTGCAACGCCGACGGTTCGCCTAGACAGGCGTATTGTCTCCACACTCCCCTCACCCTTCTCCTCAAGTAGCCGTCCTCCCCTATAAAACAGGTTCAGTTTGTTTCAGTCTCTCTAACCGGTGGTATGTGTTTGCGATGTCTAAAAGAAAATCTCTCAGTGTTGTGGAAAAGGTGTGGTTGAAGAACGTGGACAGTAGGATGCGCAAAATAGATATTGCGGTTAAACTTAGTGTTTCTCCTAAGTACAGTGTCGACAATTATAAAAAACCGATAGTTCGTGAGGAAAATGTTAGAAGATGACAGATCTGACAGGAAACGTTCTAAAGCGTGACATTTTGGAAAAGTGGACGACACTGTTTTAAAGAGGATTAAAAATTTTCGTGACAAAAAAGCTTGCCAGTCTCAGGTCTTCTTATGAAAGAAAAGGTATTACAGTTTGCCAATCGTTTAGGGCAAATGTAATTCCACACTAGTTCCGGTTCGTTGGATAAATTTAAGAAGCGACATGGCTTAAAAGAATAGATTGTTTCGGGGGAAAGCGGAAGCGTAGTGTGACACCGAGTGCGACCAATGAAGAAACACGGTTTTGAAAAAAGTTTTAGAAGAGTACATTCCTGATAACATTTTTAATGTCGACGAAACAGGACTTTTCTTTAAATGATTGCCAAACAAGACTCTTGTTTTTAAAGACTGCGTTTGTCATGGATGGAAGTAAAGACAGCAAAAAAGGATACCAGGTTTGGTGGGCGCCAACATGAACGGCAAAGAAAAACTGAGATTATTGGTGATAAATAAAAGTAAGCAACCTAGGTGTTTCTAGGGCGTGAAGTCTTTCGAAATTGACAACCGTTATGATAGAAAGACATGGATGATAAGTGATATTGTTGAGGTGTGAATTTCAAATTTCAATAGAAAAAGAATAGGTAGAGAATCACCGGGCACATCCTAATGTAGCATCAAATTATCAAATGTGAATTTGATTAAATTCACCCCAAACACATCTTCAAAATTGCAGCCAATGGACCAGGGAGTTCCAAAAATAATGAAAATTCATTTTCGGAAAAGCTTTCTCAGAAGACTCATCTCGACCTTAGAAAATGAGCAATCAATTCATAAGGTGATTGATCTGAGGATTTGTATAGCTGAACTACCTAAGGTGTTGCAAAACGATGTTTAGAATGAACAGTCAAAAATTGCTGTTCAAAAGCTGGCTTTTTGTAATCACCTCAAACGAAGGAGAAACTGTGTTGTCCCAAGTCGAGCAATGTTGAAAAGACTTACACCGATTTCCTTGACATTGGTGAGTTCACATTGGTGAGATCCTTGACATTGGTGAGTTCACATTGGTGAGATCCTTGACATTGGTGAGTTCACATTGGTGAGATCCTTGACATTGGTGAGTTCACATTGGTGAGATCCTTGACATTGGTGAGTTCACATTGGTGAGTTCACATTGGTGAGATCCTTGACATTGGTGAGTTCACATTGGTGAGTTCCTTGACATCCAGTTCCTTCACATGGGTGAGTTCCTTGACATCGAGGAAGATTTAATTGTTTCAAAATACCCGACGGACGACGAAATAGTAAGTTCACTTCAAACAGAACAGACTGACATCGAAGATGCTGAAGAGAATGACGTAGAACCCCCCAAGTCTTCCAAAAAGCCCGCGTTTATTACAATCCATCGTGGTTTTCAATTCGGCGAAAACTTTCCTGACGATGTATTAATAAATGTGAAAATTTTTGTGACGAATCATCATCGACATTTTTATGCAGCAAGACATCAGAAAGATTTTTACAGAAATGTAAATATAAGCTATACATATGAATACTACGTAAATACGTGTTATTTCATAGTACGTTCAACACATTTTTTTGTTAATTCTTGTTTTTAATTATCTATATGAACATAATATGTTATAACGAAGTAAATTTCTCTGTCATTTTTGTCCACGCCGGGGCTCGAACCCGGATCCCCTCATTCCGGAATAAGTTGCTCTATCAATTGAGCTACGCGGACGTTCGTATCGCTGCTATCTGCCTTTATGTCGTGTGCGTCCTGCTGGGCAGGCACGTCACATCTCCCCCCCTCCGAAAGAGGGCCGGGGGCATGGCCCACGGGTCAGCCGTGACCATGAATCGTTGCAGGCAGCCATCCGCTGAAGAACGTACTTGAGAGGACTCCCAGTCAATCTAGTGTGTGGAAAGCAACATCACACATTTTTATTTTTCGAAGCGCTGAAGAAGGGATTCTCTTATTTTTCCTATCTCGCGGTGTGGAAAGAACATCACACCATTGCGAGATTTTGAACGGCCGGGTCATCCGGAAAGTTCGGGCGCCATTATAACGAAGTAAATTTCTTCGTTATTTTTATCCACGACGGGGATCGAACCCGGGGCTCCTCATTCCGGAATAAGTCGCTCTACCAATTTAGCTACGCGGACGTTCGTTATCGCTGCTATCTGTCTTTATATCGTGTGCGTCCTGCGGGGCAGGCACGTAACAGTGTACATAACGTGATTCATATTTACTCACGTTATTTATAACAAAAAGTGCATTGATTACGAAATGTGTTTCTAAATACAGTATAATACACAAACGTATGTACAAAAAGCCGCCCCGCCCTGGTGGCGCAGTGGTCTAAGGCGTTGGCCCCTGATCATTCGTCCGAAGGGGTCCGGGTTCGAATCCCGGTGAGGCATGGATGTTGTGTCTGTCTTACGGCACTGGCTCTCTCCCTTCCCTGGAACCAGTGACCCTAAATTAGGGACGGGCGACTGCTTATAGCCCATTGAGTTGCTCACGGTGGTCGTTAAACCTCCAAAAAGAAATATGTACAAAAAATCACGTTTCTATATAACGAAGTTTCTAAACATCGAATTTTTTTGCGGAACCATTGACTTCGGTATACGGAGGTCCGATTGTAATTTTAAGAAAGCATTTGAATATTTTTCACAGATTGATTGGGAAGCTTATGAAGAGATAGAGAGAATGTGATTGGCAGGGGAAGGGTTGGGTGTATCAATATGGCCGAGGTATGTTGAATTATTACCGGCCCTATTTCTATGAGATCCTGAGATGTCAGTTGTTTAGGTGAGCAGGTCTCGTCATATAAATGTCTCACTCCAACAGATAGGACGTCAAACGTGCTCAATGTGCAGTATATATCAGACGGTCTAGCTCGACGAGCATTGGTTAGCGTATTGAGGGCCAGGGTAGAAAAAATGAGCGATCTCATCGAATTTGAATACGGCATGATATTTCGCTCCAGGCGTGCAGGTTCGGGTAACTCCCAAAAGAGGGTCCTCTTAGTCTTTCATCCACTTCTTTCTATAGCAAGGGTGTACAAGGACTGGTATATAACGCAACAAACGTCCACCAATCTATGATCCCATGCAATAAAACATAGCTGGAGGGTCAGAGGTGTCGAAGGAGAACTGGCAAAGGAAATTGTGCAAGCGAAGACAGGGACAACAACCCAGCATTGGTGTGTCGAGGCTCATCTCCGAAAGCATCATCTGTTGGCCCATGTCGCAAATATGCTACAGCAGCACTCGACTATGCCGTTTGTTATCCAGAACGCATCTGATATATGCCAACTACTTTAATTCACAATATCGCTGACTGCAGGAAGTTTTTTACGCGTCGCAGCATTCACAGTAACTCTTTTGTTCTTTACCGCCTAAAGCCAAGGAGTATTGACGCTTCGGAGATGCTCGGGCTGCACACCTGGCAAAAACTTCAACTCCACGTTCAAAGTCGCTCAGATCATTCGTTTTGTACATTCCGATTCTCGATCGAACCTTGACTGGCGTTCGAAGATCTAGTATGCCTGATTTAAACAGCAACTAACTGACGTGTCGTCTTACATGTTGGAATGAGCCATCTGTTTGACGAGGACAGATGTATCTAATAACCAGGCAACTCAACATATACTAGAGTGATGAGGTGGAAATAAAAATATATCTTAATACCATTAGTCCCAAGAAACTAAAAATGCCTCAGGTTGATTAATAAATTACTATCGTGTTGAATTTGACGTTGTTAGCCTCTTGAACCCTATAGACCTGTAAACTGGTCTGAAAGAGCGACGCATATACCGGAACTGCCGATTTATCTGCCTCTGCATCTACCTTCATTACCTTACGGACAGGTATAACGGGCTGTAAATGAAATGGTAGGGGGATAGTTTGGTGGTAGGGATAGTGAATGAATGGGTAAGGGGAAGCTTAGGGTTTAAAGGGAATAAGTAGTTAATAATTCTGACAGCTGACCTTTTGTAGATCACGACATCTATCAATTCTATTTGTAAGCTAAGAGAGGGTTTTCATTTCTCAAAACCAACTTTTATTGGACATAAATTTTACAATTCGATTTGCTATTTAAATTAAATTTAAATTATTAATGAGGAATCGGCCTTCCACCAGCCCTCAGCCATCTTGGCCTAGTAATTGCACAAGACGGTTTTATGGGCCTTGGTGCTTGTGATGCAAAAAAGAAGCCATCTGTAAATCTAAGTAATTACATGGAGAAAATTGCTACCAAAATTGTCGAAAAGTGCTTTGTGGTCTGCTTAAATGTATAGAATGTGCCGCACTCAGGAACTTACGTGACGAAGATGGATATCATCAGATATCAGCGAAAAGTATGTTGAAGAGACATTGCGATCGAAGGTTTGTTGAAGGAATACTCAGGGATTAGTGGAAAGATAGCTGATGAAGGCAAAAATGTGATCGATCACTACCGATACGACAGGAGAATCATATTTATTCATGAGAGAGAATATGATGTTTACACCTGAAATGTGAAAAAGCTAGAGTTTACAGGAAAATCCGTCCTTAATTGATTAAGTACACAAGCCGGATAGTGAATGAGAAGCCTTCATTCAGATATATGTAAACGTCCTTTACGCGGCGTTTATTTAAAATACGTGGTCACCGTCATCACTACGTGATTTAGGCAACTTTGTAAGACTACTGCTCATCAGTAATCGTTAGTAGTGATGTTTGCAATAGGAAAAAACAAATGATATTTCGGAGTTCGATAAAAGACTTATTATCGGTACCCATCTGGCTGGAGCGACGATTTTGAAAACAGCAGAGATGACTGGTTTTTCAGAGATACTCAGGGTTTCTAATCGGTGAAAGATAACCTATATTGCTTGTCTAAGAGGCGCGACGGCAATCTGACAGGTACGTCTGTGGCGCGACGGTAATCTGACAGGTGCGAGATCGCCGTCGTCAGAGAAGTCTTGTACAGAGAAACAGGACTTCTTTCGGGCAGGTATTGACCGAAAATGAAGACTGTTCTCGACCCATATCTTAGAGAACTGTGCGCAGGCCTTTGAAACGAACCGGTATTGGAAGTCGCATGCTTATACGGCACTCGAAGACTGGAAAAAGGCCATGTGGTCCGACGAGTTTCGGTACACTTTGTACTGTACTGACGGTAGACACAAAGTTTGGCTGAAGCCCCAAGATACAATTGACCCAGCTTCTCTTGTAAACACAACTCAAAGTTTCGGAGGTTTTGTCATGGTGTAGAGCACGTTCTGTTGAACGGAACGTGTCCCCAAATATTGCTGGGTCTACTTCAACGTCCTCTTTGAAGAGGAGATCTTTATCTGAACGTTGTTGCCTATCAAGTGGACCCTGCAATGTTTTTTATTTATTTATTAATTTTATTCAATATTTACGCTATTACATTATGACATCAAATCAGAGATATATATGTGCAATTAAGAAGTAATAGCAGCAAAGTGAAACAGGGAAAAGGCCTCACATAGACCTGACGTTCCCTGAATCTCCAAAACAGAACAAACGAGTCAAAACCGGCCATAACAGCACAATAACGGAAATGTGGGTATGTTAGTTCCATTTTTTAGCACGTCTTTTGTAAAAAAAGAATGTGCTTATGTTATCGGTTTGTCCGTCCGTCTGTAGACACCATATCTGTGCAACTATTAATCCGATTTGGAAAATTCTTTTTGCATTGGGAAGCTTAAAATATACGAATGGGGATCTTTTATTTCATTTTTTTTTACGATCTACAAATTTCGCCGCTAGATGGCGTAAACGCAGATGATGTCGAATTCTAAAATACGTTTTATTCCACATATTTGCTTCTAAACATCCGATAGAAAAAATTCTTTTATTTTTTGATTCCATTTATGTCGAAGAGTATTTTAGGAATAGTTGCTTTTTCAAATTACGCATAGATTTTGCTCTAGGGGCGTAAAACTAAATTGCGTTTTCCCGGTATCTCTTCTTCTAAAACTCCGATCTCAAAAATGTTTTCTTTAGCGGATACAGCTCCTGATGGAAAATCTTTTGCACATAATTTCTAATTTTTGGTAAAGAATACTTTGGCCACCAGGGGGCGTATGTGTTAATTTTTGCTACTGATGTATTTGCCATAAAATTTGAGCTTCTAAAATCTCGATTCAAAAAAATTATTTCGTGAACTGATGCCACTTACGTCGATAAACCCTTTCGGAATATTTTCTTCTTCAAATATCCCATGGTTTCTCCTCCAGGGGTAGTAGTTGTATATCTTATTTTTGTCAATATCTCTGCTTCTAATGGTCCGATTTAAAATATTCTTTGTTTATTAGATAGAGAGCCCGGTGTGACATGGTTTTTCACATAATTTAAAAAAATTCAAGTAGTTCATAGACTTTCCGCTAAGGGACGTAAAGGTAAATTGCGTTTCCCCTATATCTCTGCTTCTAAATCTCCGATTTGAAAAATTCTTTCTACGGCGAATGCAGCTCCTGATGGAAAACCTTTGCACATAATTTCTAATTTTTGTAAAAAATGGTTTGGCCACCAGGGGGCGTAAGTATTAATTTCCGCTTCTGATGTATTTGCAGCAAAATATGAGCTTCTAAAATCTCGATTGAAAAAGAAGTCGTTTGTTGACCAATACTACTCCTGTCGACAAACCTTTTAGAAACATTTTCTTCTTAAAATAACGCATGGTTACTACGCCAGGGGGCGTAGATGTATATCTTATTTTTGTCAATACATCTACTTCTAGGAGTCCGATTTGAAAAATTTCTTCTTTATTAGATAGTGTTTTCGATGTGAAATGTTTTTCATATAAATTTAAAATTTTCAAGTAAATCATAGACTTTCCGCTAGGGGACGCAAAGCTAAATTGCGCTTTCTGCATTCTTTCTGCTTCTAAAACTCCGATTTGAAAACATCTTCCTGTATCGCATACAACACCTGATGGAAGATATTTTTCATATAATTTCTAATGTTTGGTATAGAATGGTTTGGTCACCAGGTGGCATAAGTGTTAATTTCTGTTTCTGATGTATTTGCAGCAAAATCTGGGCTCCTGAAAACTCGACTAAATTTTTTTTCTTGGATTGATACTACTCGTATCGAAAAATCTTTTGCGAACACTTTCTTCTTAAAATAATGTATGGTTTTCACACTAAGGGGCGTAGAGTCACATCTTATTTTTGTCGATATCTCTGTTTCTAAGAGTCCGATTTGAAAAAATCTTTCTGTGTTGGAGAGCGTTTCTGGTGCGAAACGTTTCTCACTTAAATTCATATTTTTCTTAACGCACAAGTGTGCAACCAGAGGACGTAAGCTCACGATGACGTTTACAGCAATATCTGTGAGCTTAAAAACACGACTGGAAAATTTCTTTCTTCCGTCAGATACCATTGTTTTCCATACCGATGCCACTGACTCTGAATAGCTTTGATAAATTTAATTTGCGTCAGAACGGATTCAAAAGACGTGCTAATTACACCCGAAAATTCGGTGTCATCTTTCTTGTTTATTTATTAAGTAAGTATATTTTTAATTTTTTTAAAATAACGTTCGATTATTAATATCAATTAACTCCAGAGACAAACCATTCCAGTACTCAGGACCAATGTAGTTAATGCCTTGAATTGACATCTGTGTCTTTGGTAAAATAGGCCGCAATAATGCCTTATTTCTTGTTTTATAATTATGAGTAATGCAGTTTAAATCTATTACATAGGAAAACAAATTATTTTTTATCCTTTTAAACATCAATTTACCAATGTTAAAATGAAATAGTTGTTTAATGGACAGAATTACATACCTATTTGGGTTAACACGAGTATGATGGTTGTGAAATAATTGTAAGTTGTTAAGAGTAGACTTGGAGATCTTTAAATCCAATAATCTGGTAAATTTAATCTGTAAAATTTGCAACCTATTTGTATTAGTTTGGGTAATCTGTCCCTAAGAGGCAATGTCATAATTATTATGCGAATGTATCAATGAATAGTACAACATTTTAAGAGTTTTAATTGTCAAACGTGATACAACCCTAGAGAAAATAACAATATGTTTTGCAATTTTGCTTTCAACATACACTGCTGGCCACCCAAAATGCAAAACCAAGAAGGACACGAGATAGCAAAGCCAGATTTACAGGACACATAACAACAGATACAAAGATGAAACGGTTGAGCTTACAGGCCCGTGAGACTTGCGGAACACGCAGACATCAATAGTTCGTGTGGCCCCCATGGCTGGAAATAACGGCCGCTACACGCGCGGCATCGAACGAAAGAGGTATTGGATGTGGGCTTGGGGTATGTCGGTCCAGGCTGCTTCCACACGTTGCCACAGTTCAACAGGCGTAACCGCGGGTGGTGCTTGCCGGGCCACTCGGTTGCCCATCAGCGATCAGACGTGTTCGATGAGCGACATATTGGAAGAACTGGCTAGCCACGGCGGCAGTGACACCTGGTGGGCCGTGAAGAATTGTTGTCCGATGCGTGCAACGTGCGGGCGCGCATTGTCCTGTTGAAACGTGGCCGCTGGCAGGTCATTCATGTTAAGGGAGGACTACAGGCTCCAAAACGTCGGAGATGTAGCGGTGGCTGTTGAGTGTACCGGTGATGCGTACCAGAGGGGTACGGGTGTCATATCCAATTGCGCCTCAAACCAAAACTCCAGTCGACGGACCGGTATGGCAATGCATAATGCAGGCGTCATACGATCTTTTGCCGCGATGCCGCCACACGCGGATCCGACCATCGTGGTGTTGCAGGCAGAAGCGGGATTCGTCGGAGATGACAATGTCGTGCTATTCCGTTGTCCAGGTGCGGCGTTCAACGGCCCACTGCCTCCGCACTCGCCGGTGGTGAAACGTCAATGGTAATCGGAGTAATGGGCGCCGTGCGACATGTGCCCGCTCCTGCAGACGACGTCGAACGGTACTTGCTGACACAGGTTGTTGCGCAACACACCCTAATTTCTGCGCTGATGTCCGTGATGTGGCGGTGCGAGCCGTCAGTGCCCGCCGCACTACATGCCGGTCCTCTCGTTCGGTGGTGTGCCGCGGCTGCGAAAATCGCTCACGTCGGTCCGTCAGTCCCTTCTGCACCCACCGAATCCATACTCGCTTCACTGTGGCTGGATGTCGTCCCACACGGGAGCCGATGTATTGGTACGATAAACCGCTGTCGCGATTAGCCACTATTCGTCCTCTGTCGACCTCTGAAACGTGCTGGAATGACTGCCGTATTCTGCGACGAGGTATTTCGCAAGCTTCCCTCGCACAGGCTCGGCAACATAACGCACTTCCACTACTTACACCCCGCTTTCTGTGCACTCTTCTTATAGTGCTTCTTGGTGGCGTGCCAGGCGCATATGATTTACATATGCCCTGCAATGCTAATCGTTTGCATTTCCCCTCGCGGGCGACGCTTGCTGCGAATTTCAGGTCAATCGGATGCTTCCTTCTTGTTGTTGCATTTTGGGTGGACAGCAGTGTATGTTATATGATTATTCCATTTTGGAGTAGAGTTTAGAATAATTTCCAAAAACGTAAATGTTTGCACACATTCATATTGACTCTTTATCCAACCGGTGACGGCTGTTTCATGGATGATAATGGACGACGTGTGCTGAAATTATCCATTCGATACTGCTGTTGTACTACGACGTCAGTTATGCAACGGTGCTGAACTGTTACCTCATACAGTCTCTAGCAGTCGTTACCCGCGAGCATCGGCTATATGTACCAAGTAAATTTTTAAATTGATTCTGTGAACATGAAGTGTGCAGCATACAAGAGCAACTCCGTTGAATATGCTTTGATATCTGAGGATTGGATATAAATTTGTAATTTGTTAGAACTCATATCAGGTCATTTCATGTGTTACCCTGAATATGCTACTTAAAGACCATGCGTGAGAAATGGGCCTGGATTTATCATAAGTTGTCGAAACAAAACGAAACCGTTATACTAAAGACCTGTGTTTTAATCAGTGTAATGCAGCTTTGTTCTTACACAAGCGGTTGTCTGCTACTGCGGATGAGGAACTTTTAACAACAGAAAGTAATGCTGAAAGAAACTTTCGTAAAAATACATGTTGATTTTTGGTCTGTGAACTCGTAAATGTGTCGATATATGTTAACATTACTCTAATAAACAACCGTCGTCAGAAAAACGAAAGTCAATGACTCAACAGCAATTAACATAATCTATAATATGTTACGCCGAAATACAGGATGAATCCAAAGTCGCCGGACACTCTTGTACTTCAGAAACGGGAGAGAAAATTAAATATCTGAATACCCCAGAAAAGAGTCGGTTAGGGGGGGGAGCGCGCTTTTAGGCTGTTTCCAGAAAATGGACGCTATCTTGAAATCCACTATATTGGATCAAGGTCATTTTTTTTCAAATGGTAAAGGGGTCATGTTGCATATCAAACAAGAATAAAATTTCCTCACAACTTTCTCGTAAATTGTGAACCACAACACGCATGACAAATGTGATTATGGTAATCAATTTCTGAGAACATTCTGGTCTTGTGTGATATGAAATATGACCTCCTTACCATTTGAAAAGGTTTGACCTTGATCCAATATGGCGGATTTCAAGATGGCCACCATGTTCTTGAAATAGCCTAAAAGATAGGCCCCTTCATTTATTCTTTGCTGGGCTATTCAGATATTTTCTTTACCCTCCCGTTTCTGAAATACAAGGGTGTCCTGCTTCTTTTGACTCACCCTGTACTTTAAAGAAATTCAAACATTTCTTTCGGAAATGGTTTTGAGTATTGATCGCCTCAGACGGTAGTTATTAAAGCTGGAGATGGACTAAATATTACCTAATATTGAAAAAATCCAAGCAATGGTGATATTTTCTTTTTAGTTTCTAGTATTTCTTGGTAAATTATTTTCTGGTAAGGAGCAGCAAATGTATACCGCTGCAATTCTTAACGAATGGAATGATTGTCCGCATATACTGAGAGGACAGTAATCATGGGATACTTGGTACCTGCGCAAGATGATGCCGTCACCCCTCTCGCTAGTAGACGAACCCACCAATTACAAGGTACATATACAGAGGGACATCACTGCTTTCACGCTGACGGTAATTCGATGTCAACATGGATAAACGTCGTGAGTTAGCAGAGTTTGAAGGAGCGATGATATTGAGTCACACGATGCATGGGTCACTCCATCGTGAAGGTGGTACAGGAATTGCAGTATCACTCTTTGAAACTATCAAAACTGTATCAGGGACACGTCACTTCCAAAATAGCAACGCATTGAAAAAGGTTGTGGATAAACCAGGCCGTTGAAATCTATCTTGCAGTGATGCAACCAACCAGAGAAAACAGTGGCACAAATCACAGACGGCTTCAACCAGGGACCTTCTGGAAACTTCTCCACTAAGACCATCACGTGATCATTAGTTCCAATAGGTTATGGGAGCCTCCGGTGATGTGGCGTTAGCGACATCACCGGACTATGCGCCTGAATTGGGCAAAAAAACATCCACATTAGACCTTGAAGGATTGGAGACGATTATCCCAGTCCGAACAGTCCCGATTCCAGTTATTTCACGCAGAATGAAGAGTGCTGATCTGGCGGAAACTTTAAAACTAGATGAACCATGCATTTCAGCAAGGAACTCCAGGCTGGTGGAGGCTCTATTATGGTTCAAGACGTGTTCAACTGGCACACGTTTAGATTTCTGGTATATCTAAAATAATCTCTGAACGATCCACGCTACGTGTCAATTCTTGCAGACCATCTACTCCCGTTCATGGTCATCATTCAACTACAGGGCTGTGGACTGTTGCAGCAGGATAATACACCTTCCCACAGAGTCTTGGTGACTAGTACATGGTCATAAGAGCATTCCGCAGAAGGTCTAACCCTGGAGTGACTATTTACTCCACCGGTCACGTACCTTGTGGACAATCTCTGAGTTGCTATGAAAATTTCCTTCCGGGCTTTGAATCCTCCATCCAGGAAGACGGCGGAATTAGAGATAGCGGTGTCGAGTATGGGTGTAGATACATGTGAATGGTTTTCTTGACGTAGTGGGCTCAATACTTCGCCGTATGATTGCCCCTATCCCGGAAAAAAGAGCATGCCCGTTACTACTTAGGTATCCCATGATTTCTCTCCAGTCAGTGTAACACAAATTTGAAAAGTATCTTGTTCAATAGTAAAACCATCTTGCTATTTTATTTTGTGTTATCCACGTTCTTTTATATTTTCGGATTCGAAGTCAAGCACCCCGAAATAAAGAACTGTTTTAAAAAAGCTGAGATTAAAAACTGCAAATTGCTTGTCCACCCTGCTGATCAGTGCTTATGAGTCTTACATATGGATGCTGTAATGTCGCAGATAATTGTTCCTTGTCGGTTAAAATTTATCTCCGAAAAGTATTTTTAACCAAAAGTACCCAATCAATATATTTCATATGCATTCAGGTAGGCATGCTTATCAGCCTTATTATTAAGAGGCTAAAATTATTCTAATACTTGTGGACATCTATGAAGATGGCCACAAGTATTGAAGATGTCCACAAGTATCTATTGAAGATATTATGTTGCATCTGTTAGAAGTAAGCGTAACCCAGATTTTCCATTTCTTTTTCTCGTACTTCTAAGAGAACAAACTTTCGTGGCAGAAATTTATATGTTCACTTTTGTTATATTTCTGTTTCAAGATAGTCGCTGGAAGTGCTACTTCTGTATAGTACGGAGTTAGGATTGATCAAGATTTTTCTATTTTCATCAATACAGTATTTCCTGCTAAGTAAAACGTATTTGGGAAAGTATAGATATTTGCACTTAGCACTCACGCTCTATGTGTTATAAAGGTTCTATTGGGTTCTGCAAACAGTGCGTTCCTGCTAAGAAACTGCTAAGTAACTGACATATTACGTAGTTCGTAAAGTATAGATATTTGCTTTCAGCCTAAACGCTGTATGTGTTGTCAAGGTTTTACTGGGTTCTTCAAAGGGTGCGAAACATTTTAAGTCTTTTCTATTTACGCTTTCCAACCGTAGGTTGAAGAAGCGTATATGCTCCAGATTTGTCCGTCTGCCTGTCTGTCCATCCGTTCGTCCGCACAATAACTCGCGTAAAAATGGTACGATTTCGACGAAAGTTTAGTATGTCGTAGGGGACAATCTGGAAACGAACCCTGTTGAAAATGGGCGAAATGGGGTCAAAGGTTCGGACACAGGAACGAGATTTATTTCACAGCCATTATCCTCATAACTTGACTAAAAATGCTTCTATTGCGACAAAACTATATTATGTTGTTCCTCAGGTATACTGAAACGGTTATGTTGAATATCGTCGAAACGGGGTCAAAGGTCAGGACACAGGAGCGAGATTTATTCCAGAGCCATTATCCTCATAACTTGACTAAAAATGCTTCTATTGCGAAAAACTTCAGTATGTTGTTCCGGAAGTATACTGAACCAATTCTGTTTAATATAATCGGAATGGGGTCAAAGGTCCGGGCACAGGAGAGAGATTTATTCCATAGCCATTATCCTCATGAGTAATAACCAGAGTACTGGTATGTTGGAAAGCGTATCATAATCAATGCACTGCATGATTTTACTAACTTGTTAAATGTTGTGGCCGTTCGTCGTTTGGGAAGCCTGTAAATCACAGACAGACATGTAGATCACATACCCTGACCTGTCACATGAATTACTAACTAAAATTCGTATATTAATATTTTGTGGGCTACTAAATGTGATAACAAAGGCACGCTTTTGACTTTGTGGAAGGGGTGATTAACTACATAGGATCCTACGTCCTCTCCGAGGAGCCACTGCAACGATTGGCTTCAGGGGTTAAACGATTGCTGTTTTCATACGTTGGACCGGCTTGAGTATTGCCATGTGAATGAATGCAAGGTTAGTATTCTTGCCCTGAAAAAGCAATTCTCTACTGGCAACATTAACTAATGGGCTCATTCTTCGAGAAATATTTTTAAGACGTCGACTTGCTTAATTTCCTTTTTTAGTTAGTCTAGTAAAATATCCTACTAGACTAACTATTGGTGCAGGGGTGAGACCTAGACTTTCGTGCTAAGTCCCGCCTTCTTTCCGATAGGCGTCCGTGAGTTAATTTAACAACTTCCCACTACAGCAAATAATCTGAGGTTCTCACTCTCGTAATTTATTAATAATAAATTTATCATCCAGGCCCCTCTTCCTCCGCCTTTTTGTGTAATTATCCGCGAATCAAGGAAGGGAGAGAATGGCTACTGTAAGGCACTTCATCAACTTCAATAAATACTTCGTGAATAAGAAAGATAATACATTTAATGAATCAAAGTACTAGTGAGAGTCTGGTTCCGGTGCCAATGTCCGCGTCGACGAATTTGTGGCATGCGTCGTCCGTCACGAAGTGTTCAATATTAAATCCGTTGCCCTATCGCCACTCTAATTTCCGAGTCGTTCCGACTCCACGCTGTCTCTTGACACTCTGTTTCACGCAAAAAATCAGGAACTGCGTTCCTCGGAGCATAAAATCTCCACAGTCTATCCGTCTTCCAGACACTTGTTGCACTCTTTTACTCTTTCTCTCGAAGCCTCTAACTTCACGCAAATAACAGGAACTACGTTCCTCGGAGCATAGACGCCGCACGTCTACCCACCGTTCAAGCGCACCTCGCAATCTTTCTTCTCTCTCCCGAAGCACACGGCTTCACGCAAAAACCAGGAACCACATTACTCGGAGTCAAGCTCCAGACGTCTATTCGCCTTCCAAGCGGCTTCGCAATCTCTCTCTTCTCTCTCCCGAAGCTATCTCTTATCCCCCTCGCTCTAGAAGACCCATCCTTTCTTTTTTCGGCCCCCTCTACCACGAGGCGCTGACCTCTTACAAGGCGCTGACCTTGTCAGGTCCTGGAGCGAACCTGACCTTTGTCCGCAGGCACATTTTCTTCGAATCTGCACCCCAGCCGCTCCTGCTTCTGGGGAAATCGTTCTCTCTCGCTTATTGTCTCCGTGCTCGACGACACACCACACATTCCACCTAACGGACCACTGTTACTACACCACACATTCCACCTAACGGACAAGTTACTCAACAACAGCGGTTTCACCTGCGATTGTGGCCCAGCAACGTGATAACCGACATCATGCTGCACCCCTTTATATACCTCACATCGCGGGTGATGTCCTTTCTGTGAATTTCATACAGCTCATTGCGTGTACTCCAGTCGAGGTTGGTGTTTTCATTATTTTGATAAATCACTGTAATTGATTATGTAAGTTTAATTCGGAACTTTTTCGCCTCGCAGGAAATTTGTACTGAAAAAGCAGAAATTTTTCAAGGATAGAGTAGCCTGACTAAAAGTGTTGAAAGTAAATTATTGGAGAAGAAACCTTTTTTTGACGTAGTACAACGTCTTAAAGCACAACACAGATTAACGGTGGACGCAACATAATTGTGTGACCGATTTCTACTCGCAATAACTCCGGGACTATCGGGGGCTTTGCAATGGCGTTTGATAACGCATAGATGACATTTAGTGACAATCATAAGTGGTGGGGCCGGCGGATCAATGACAGTTCGTGACAGCGCGCCGAAATGGATGTTCATTTTTGTGCTCTGCACCGTGCGTATACTTCTGTTTTCGTTTTGAATACTTCTGAACTAAAGGTGATTAAACATTGATTTTGGTATGCAAATAATGTTGGCTTGTTACACACGCAAGTTTGCACAGATGTTCAGTGACTTCGACGAGTTACGTTTGTGGGACCTACCTATCATTTTTACGGGAGATTTCAATATAGGCATGAGCAAATCGGACAACCATTGGTTTCCAGAGTTTATTCACTCAGAGTTCCAGATGAACTTAGCGACTGATCCGGGTCAACGCTCGGCAGCACGACTATCAATGCGATATACACACGCAGCATACAACTGTTCCGCATAGTCAACTATGTCTCTTACTTCCCGTATCATCGACAACTGTTTGCCATAACTCACAGCCCATCGACTTCGAGCTCAGCAAGATCGGCTTCAGGCAACTGCAGATAATGTCATAAGCATTGCAGGTAGAGATTCTAACAATGATCCCGGCCTACACATGTAATACCACCGGCAAAATAAATAAACAACGTTACCGATACCCACTGTGTATTTTAATCCCGATCTTACCATGGACACAAGACAGGACATATGTAGTTCTACGTTTAAACACAGCGGGCGAATCCACTTCAGCACCATCGCGGTTTTTTTATAAGGAAGTACACCGATACCGATGAGCTATTATATTCATCCCCATCCTAGAGAAATGAGCACAACATCCATGCCTCACCGGGATTCGAACCCAGACCCCTTTCGGACGAATGATCAGAGGCCATCGCTTAGACCACTTCGCCACCGGGGCAGCTGAGTTTCTTTTTCTATGTTAATTTGAGTTCGTTATCTTAGACGTTAACGTTATGTCTTTTCCCTCAAACGAGAATGATGTTGGCAACAGACTGAGGTCGAAACAAGTGACGTATGTGTGGCCAGATCAGAACGATAGATAAAACTGTAGTGCAGCGGTTGTTTACGGGGATTCCCGGTAATAAATAAGGGCGTGTCCCCACCCCCTTTCTACCTCGCTTCCGTGTCACTTTCCTATCGGTCACTCTAGCTCAAATCTCCTAGCTTCCTATTTCTAAGTGTTGTTTAAGAACTGGAGTCAGACACCCCCTTCCTGAAATCCTCTACATATGATCTGATCTGATTTGCACAGCGTTGAAGTTTTGTCGAGAAACATCTCCGAAACATTAATTAAATCTACAGCTTTAAAGTACAAACAGTGAAAGCTCGAAAATCGGGTCAACCCAAAGCTTGCTGTCTGATGATGCAATAAGTAAATAATTGTGGCAGGCTGCCTTGACGTAACGCATGGGCAGAGCTTGTGAATATATTCGAATCCGTCAGAGATATTCCCAGAAAGCAATACACAAATTTCCGTTCCATTCCGAGACGTTCTGATGTAATGTGCGGGCTTCCATTGAAAATTGTGGTTAACAATGTTTTTTCATCATTTCTGTTTCGACAGTTGGCTTCCGTTCCAACGTAGTGTGCTGCCAGTTTTAGAGGTTAATGGAAGTCGGTAGGTTCAAAAAAAAAAAACAATTTAGAAAATAGTTCTAAACGTTCAGAGAGTTAAAATGAACATTTTCGTCAAGTTAACCTATTTTTAGTCTGAATAATATGTATAGAAAGTGAAACACTTTGTCATATACGGCCGTTTACTCCTGTGAATTTTAGTAGTTTTACGGAATGGCAATTTTTTTTGTCTTGCTCCAAGGACATGACGAAGGAAGCTGTTTCTGTAAATTCTGTCAAACTTCAGCTTCTCTGTCATAATGACCAGTTTCCTCTCTCTACGAAAGAAATTTCCTGATATAACGTCACTCTTCCTTTCTTAAATATCTTTTGTTGCCATAGTTTCATAAACATTTCTTCTATCTGTAATGTTCTTATAGCGAATGAAAGCCATTGAGAGACTGTGTTTATGAAAGCAGAGACTGGGATCCAAGTAAAACATTCTGAGTGCTTTCGACGGTACCTTGATCATTCTTCGAACCTAGGGAAGGGTTTTCTCTTGGGTACCTCTTCTACGAGAATAGCTTTATAGCCCGGATTTCCGTTTACTTGGTTCGGGGCGGGTTTCACGGATCAGATGATTGACGCTTATTTTTGACGAAGTAGTTACTCGCCTTTCTTTGCTGTCGCTGCTCTTCGTCCTTCCGTTCTTTCATTTAGCCGAAAGTGTTTGAAGAGTGCGAGACGATATATTGTCATCTCTTCGTCGCGTAGAAGACAATCAATTTCTAGGTATCCTCTCAGCGACGTTGAAGATAAACATTTGCCTGATATTTCGCTGACATTTTCTGTGATATATATCTCCTTTAATCCGTTAGTTTCTGATCGATTCAGCTAAGTTTATATATCTAAAAGTGGCAATTCAGGTAACCTTTATGAAGAAAAGGGTTCAACTTATTTCACGCATGCGATGACTTCACCACTATCAGTCCTTCATGCTGTAGAAATAAACAGAAAATCAGAAAATATACAAGTTATATATTTAATATAGATGATAAATTATTAAAACAGCCGAATGCAAGCATGAAGGCAGCATAACTGTAATATAAAATATTTTTCTTGATTGTTTTCAACGAAAATGAAAATTTATATGCATTTATGTGAACTTGTATGGTTCAGTTTGCTCTCTTTCAAAACAGATGCGGTTGATGCAAAGTTTTTCTTCTTCTACACTCCACACTCCCTATGTTCTATCGAAACGAAATTTTAAACACACTTTTCGTCATGATAATGGCTTCTCAGGGGCTCTAGGCCAGCGGTTCTCAAACCTTTTGGTCTCTGGACCCTTTGTGTCTTAAGAATGTTTGAACATCTTAAAGATACTTTATTCATGTGGGTTATAGCTACGTACATTTACCATGTTATAAATTAAAATTTAGAAGTTCGGTAAATATTTGTTTATTAATTCATTTAAAAATAACGCCGATAAACTCATTACACGTTAACATAAATAATGTAGTTTTTATGAAAAAAAATATATTTCACAAAACAAAACAAAATTTATCGAGATGATTGGCATTGTTATTACATTTTTGCTAATCAGTTTAATGAATTGTTAAGAATTTTGCGGTACGTTGCACCAAGAAGTTGTGCTACACCAGCTGTACCCCTTTCTGGGAAAAGATACATCACTCTGTGGTGCAAACAAAACTCAACAACATGGTGCAACCTTACAACATAACGTAGCGCAAAGCTGCACCATGTTTTCGGGTTCTGTTTGCATCATACAATGGCGTATTTTTTCCCAGAAAGTGGTGAAGCTGGCGTAGCACCACTTTTGGGTGCAACCTACCGCAAATTGTTTAACAGTGTCTGGCTTAATAAAAGGCAGCTTGATATTCATATCTGCTTCCGCATTCATTCTGTTGCGCTACATTACTTTGGTTGAAACATATGCAGAAAATGTGGACTTATACAAATGTTAGTTGGAAAAGAAAGAAGTATTTTCACAGTCTTTTCAGATAATTGTGAGAAAAAAATACTAAACTCGAAAGCGATAGTTTCTTACAAGTTAATTGCAATGTGTAGTCTGAAATCATCTCAATGAACTCTTCGTACTTTGTTACATTGAAATCACCTGGTCTAGTTTGCATTTGGTACACATACATCATTTTATTACATCATGCATTAGTCATTAGAAAAATACTGATTCACTGAGGCATGAAGATCTTCCAAATGTTAGCACATTTCAGTATACGGTATCAAACATTCACATTCGCTAATATGTTTCATCAGAAGAGTATTGGGAAGCTATCAAGCCAACAGTGGCGGGCGCGAAATTTTCAAAATGATACGAGTAATTTTCGCTTGAAAGCACGAATTTTATCAATAGGAATAAAAACGGTCAGCTGTTTTCCTTGAAGTGATAGGTTTACTTCTTTCATTTTCTAGAATATATCTCCAAAATATTCATGCCTGAATATCCACAGTTTTTTCTGTCAGTCGTTATTTCAAGTTAAAATAGCGTTCAATTTAGAAAGGGGCTAGTTCAGCTCGGAGATCAAACAATCTCACAATTGCATTTCTTCGAAAGAACCATCGTACTTCGGTGCATGGCAGAAGTGATTCATGCGTACTGCTCAGTTCTTCACTCAGAATATTAAAATGACGTGTGCACAAGGGTGAGGATTTAGTAAAATTAACAATTTTTGTTGTTCCATTGAGGACACTGTTTACACTGGACACTCGAGACTGGATGAGAAGACAAATACGGTCTTAGAGTAATATTATTATGAAAACAGTTTTGACAGCGCGGATACCCTAAAAGGGTCTCTGAGACCCTCAGGGCTTCATGGACCGCACTTTGAAAACCACTGCTCTAAGCAAAAAAACTCTTAATAGACTTATTTACAATCAGATCTTGGAAATTTCTGGTTTATTCCTTGATTTGAAGAAGAAGATTTAACACTACTACAACTCGCATATAGAATCCAAGATTCAACAGCATATAACGATACTCATACATAGACGTAGTCAACACTAGAGAGAAGGAAATTTCATAATTAGTACCCACTTTTAATTTATGTGATTTCTATATTTGTAGGAATTATCATCACTTGAGTGATTGACAGTTCATCTCATAGAAGACATAAACATAAAAGTTCAGTCCTGACGTTGAGTACGGAAAACATAACGAGATGCAACGGAGATGCACATTTCAGAAAAGGCAACAGAAATGAAAAGTTACCAAAAAAGTTGCCACCGAATTTTCGGGTGTAATAAGCACGTCTTTTGAATACGTTCTGACGCAAATTAAATTTATCAAAGCTATTCAAAGTCAATGGAACCGGTATGGAAAGCAATAGATCTGACGGAAGAAAGAAGATTTTCAATCATATTTTTAATCCCTCAGATATTGCTGTGAACGGAATCGTGAGCTTACGAACTCTTAGAAACAGAGATATCGACAAAAATAAGATGTGACTATAAGTTCCCTGGTGGGAAAACCATGCATTATTTTGGTAAGAAAGTATTCTCAAAAGGTTTATCCGTATAAGCGGTATCGGTCGAAGAAAAAAATTAGTCGAGTTTTAAGGAGCCCAGATTTTGCAACAAATACTTCAGAACCAGAAATTAACACATATGACCACTGGTGGCTGAACCATTCTTTACCAAACATTAGAAATTATGTGAAAAATATTTTCCATCAGGTCTTGTATGCGATACAGGAAGGATTTTTCGAATCAGAGCTTTAGGAGCAGAAATAACGCAGAAAACGATATTTACCTTTGCGCCCCCTAGCGGAAAGTGTATGACAAAAATAAGATATACATCTACGCCCCGTGGCGAAGAAACCATGCATTTTTCAAGAAGAAAATTTTCCTAAAAGGTTTGCCGACATGAATACGGCCAACAAACAACGTTTTTTTCAATCGAGAATTTAGAAGCTCATATTTTGCTGCAAATACAACAGAAGCGGAAATTAAGATTTACGCCCCCTGGTGGCCAAACTATTTTTTTTACAAAAATTAGAAATTATGTGCAAACGATTTCCCATCAGGAGCTGTATCCGGTGCAGAAATAATTTTTCAAATCGGAGATTTAGAAGCAGAGATATAAGGGGAAACGCAATTTACCGCTAGGCCCCCTAGCGGAAAGTCTATGAATTACTTGAAAATTTTGAAATTATATGAAAAACATGTCACACGGAAAACACTATCTAACAAAGAAAGAATTTTTCAAATCGGGCTCCTAGAAGTAGAGATATTGACAAAAATAAGATGTATATCTACGCCCCCTGGCGGAGAAACTGTGGAATATTTTAAGAAGAAAATATTTCGAAAAGGTTTATCGATGTGAGTGGCATTAGTCCACGAAATAAGTTTTTAATCGATATTTTATAAGCTCAAATTTTATGGCAAATACCGCAGAAGCAAAAATTAACACTTACGCCCCCTGGTGGCCAAATTATTCTTTACTTAAAATTTAAAATTATATGCAAAAGTTTTTCCATCAGGGGAGGGATCCGCTGAAGAATTTTTTTTTCAAATCGGAGTTTTAGAAGAAGGGTTATCGGGGAAAATGTAATTTACCTTTACGCCCCCTAGCGGAAAGTCTATGCGTAATTTGAAAAACGTAACTATATCTAAAATACTCTTCGACATAAATGGAATCGAAAGATATATATTTGTTTTCAATCGGATGTTTAGAAGCAAATATGTGGAATAAAACTCATATTTGAATTCGACATCATCTGCATTTACGCCCTCTACCGGCAAAATTGTACATCGTAAAAAAAAAACGAAATAAAGGATCATCATTTGAATATTTCAAGCTTCCCAATGCAAAAAGAATTTTTCAATACGGACTAATGGTTGTTGAGATATCGTGGGTACAGAAGGACGAACGGACGGACAAACCGATAACAGAAGCACGATCTTTTTTTACAAAAGACGTGCTAAAAAGGAAGCACACGGCTTGTAGAAGTCAGCTCTTCACAAAGACCATTCCTTCAAGACTGCTTTGTAGGCCGATAAGAATGAGTCGCACAAGCTATTTATATCTCTCGAGTAAAAGCCGTCTTTGTGCGGATAATTGAAATAATGTACACACACATGTTACATGTGTGTGTGTGTGTGTGTGTGTGAGTACTAGCCTGTCAGGGAACGGGGAGAGGTTTCGCCCAGGGTTCATGAAATGCGTTACATACTTTCGCAACAGGTCCAGATTTCCTGAACGCAATGAACTGGAAAACTAGGCTTGGTAACTATTGAAATGTTAATCCCGTAGACTGTTTCCTATGGTCAAATCTCAGTTTGACTGAAAGTTACGGACATTGAACTGAAATTATCAGATACTAATCCCAAAGGTCACATGGAATTTTATAGGAGTATTGCAGTTTGTGGTAAGATTTAAATCATTAAGTGAAAGATTTCAATGGTGTCAGGTCATTTACATGATACCTATGTACTCTAAAAGAGTTTCGGGATAACACAAAGTGCGAGGATTTCGGAAAGATGCATATTGCATCTTGCTGAAACACGTGTTAACTAATGTTTCAAACTGAAATATGAGAATTTCAGAAGCAAGTACACGAAAGTAGGTGCTTGCAGATTTAAAATGTTTGGAGTTCCTAGAATCATGGTGGGTTTGATCTCATATGGTTTACTGAATTTCATTCAAGGAATAACGAGAAATATAGGTCATCAATCATGTTAGGAAGGGAATGAAGTTGAAAGACTCAATTACTAACTTCTTGCGAACCAATATTAGCTGTTACAATCACGTGACAATATCTTAACTGCTGTCTCAAGACAAAACCACGCATTCACGAGACAAGTCCACAAAAATTTGAAGTTAATAGCTGTAGTAGTGTGTGTGTGTGTGTGTGTGTGTGTGTGTGGGTGAAACGTAGCTTTTCAAATAGTTCTTGCTAAGGTATCTACAAAACTAAGATTTTCTGATCGCTCACGGAATATTTGTGTTGTATCGTCACGAGACAGATATTCATTATGCTGCAGAAGAAGAATAAGCCAGGTCGTCCTATTGTTAGGTACTTACGGCAATATTGAAATCTCATGGAAATTTATCAGTTCCATTGCCAGATTTTCTTGGCAAAATAAGAATATTTCTAGATACCTCGATAAACTCCTTTTTCTATAGGACTCTCTATACTACGTGAGAGTTATTTTTTTACATGCAAAGCGTTACTCATGGATACAAAACATTTATTTGTGCAGATATCGCCTTAGAGCCTCCAAGCTGTATCGATACAAGTCCGTGCACTGATGAGATACTGAGATCCTTTTGTGTTATCAATTTAAATTTTATTGCCAGTTTCCAGGAAATGGACACATGGGTTCATTCTTTTTACTAGAGATGCTTCCTTCAAATCCGAGGAAAAGAATGAAGTGAAAACAAAACAAAACATTAGCATGCGATATCTAGGAAAAAAAGGAAGTTCGAATAAATTTCAGTTTTACAGCAATCACAGAATTTCTTTTGAACTTCTGGACGCAAAATAAAGTAAACGAGACAGTTTTGAATCTCGCAAAGAGGATTCTAGAGAATGTGCGCTTGATCTGAAAAACAAAATCTCTACGGAGTTTTGTAATCCTCGCAACAGAGAAACGACGAAATGAAAGCGAAAGAAGTGTTTTTCGCTAGTTACAGTGCAAAATGCGAAATACGAATGAAAATTCTCTGCTAATGACAGATTCTCTTTCCAATAGTGAGCAACAGTGGCGAGCTCATTTATTGTGGTTTAATAACGACGACCGTTTGAATTTGGAATAACTCAAAAGATGCATTTCGGATCTCTGTCAGAAATAATTTTTTTCATTCCTTGTGGAGCGTGTGCCTAGGAGAGATATATCTTTCTTTCAACTGAATATTCCTGAAAGTGGATTTCAAATACAAGAGAAATATTTCAAAGAATACCTTACCGATATTTCTTTTCTAGGCTCTTTAGCATAAATTTTTACAGATATTTAAGAACACACTAATGAACATTAAATTTGTTTGCAATATTTTTTTCGGATGGCAGAACCAGCGTAACTCTACATTGTGTCAAACGGAGAACGACAACAAACATTTGTGCAATAGCTTGGTCTCAGGACATTACAGAAACGCAAAACACATTTATCAGTATTTCTTTTTGTTTGGAGACGTAACGACCACCGTGAGCAACTGGATTGGGCTGACAGCTGCCGCCCGTCCCTAACTTAAGGCCAATGGTTCCACGGAAGGGAGAGAGCCAGTGCTCTAAGACAAACACAACATCTATGCCTCATCATCGGAATTCAAACCCAAACCTATCATGAATGAATGGTACCAGCCACAGCTTATAGCACTTCGCCATCAAGGAGGTGGTTTGGTTGATGTATGTACAGACGTTGAAAGCAGCAGACGTCCTTAATGCCTCAACTAAAAAAAAAATATTTATTCATATGAGGAAGTCTTTAGAGATCTGCACGGGCCTTGATTTGGAAAGTCCTGGCCCGTTTCAATTTTTTAAAATTAAAGCCCGGCCCGTATATTTCTTCTGTTTCGAAGGTCCGGGCTGGCCCGTAAAATTTCAACAATTACCAAAACACGAATTTGACACCTGGTGCACTCGGTCATTCGACTCCTGAAGAGTTTTCGTTTTCCTTATTGCTGCACGTATTCTTTTACAATAAACGTTATATTCTGAGACCCTGTATAAGTCACGTGACGTCTGAGGAGGGGGGGCTTGTATACTCAAAAGTATTGCATGAAAAGATGAAAAGGACAATTTCCATGCCTTTCAAATTTTCTGAGTTTTCAAATTATCATTCCCTACCACCGGACCAGGAAATATCCTTGAAAATAAGGAGAGAGTAGGGGGGGTGTAAATGGTAATTCGAAAAGTACCAAATATCCAGAATTATGAGTCCGATCGTTGTACTGGGAGAAGATTTTATGGCTTTATAAAGTGCACCTTTCTCTACTGGCATATCATATCGCTGGAACCCAATATGTCTCTCGTGTGTGTGTGTGGGGGGGGGGGCACATTTGTGCAGCTTAAAATCCGATGTTCCAGATTCTGTGCTATAGTGACTCAAAAAGCTTTTGCATTTAGTGCACTGCACAAATTTTTCCGGCCGACTAGTTTCAGAACGGGACGGTAATTTAAAATATTTCCAAATATCGCCTTTCCTCTATGCATTGTTCACAAACAGATATTCTCCGGAACAGATTTTTTCGCGAAAATCTTTCGATTTCTTAAATTCCATAATAACTATGGAAGAGTGTTTATCAGCAACACTGAACTGAGCATATGCTAAGGGAAAACAACGACAGACTGCCCAGCTAACCAGTGTCTCAGAAGTTTTGAAAACGGCTGCCTGAGAGTACAAATAGGGAACATACGGCACAGATTTATACACAGAAGTAAGTTTCTCCCAGCACATTTCTCTCATGCCATTTAAGACAAATTAAAAGCTTTTCACACATCTAAAGAACAAAGTGCCGCCGACCAGAACAATAAAAAGGATCGTCTACGAGCAGGTGGCTCAGTTTAGAAATGCTGCAGTTAATAGCCTGCCCTGAAACATGACAGGAGGATGGAAGTTAGAGAGAGAGGGAAAGAGAGGGAAGGGACTACATTCACATTGAAAAACTAAGGGAGCTGACCCACTCCAATTGTTTTGTAGGAGAGGAGGGTGTCGTAAAACATCTATTTTTCCAACAGCGGAAATTATTCAATCTTCTCCTGCTGCTGTATGTCGCGAGTTTTTCAAATGGGGAAGGTACCGTACAGCGATTGTTTTGCTCACAAAAAAAAAAAAAACTGCTCGGCCCGTGTCTGTTTTACATTAAATATTGAAGGCTCGGCCCTGCCAATCCCGTTTTCCCAACTTAGAAAGCAGCAAAGGTCAGGACCCGGGCAGACCTCTAGAAGTCATTTGCTCATTAATGTTACTTGTTGCGACGTGTTGGAAACTTCAAAATTGTACAACTCCTTGCCTTTCCTATAGAATGGATCTGAATAAAAGAGTTGATACGAGGGTTGTACCGAAAGTAAAGCAAAAGTGAGCATAATGTTTTTATTACCTGACAGAGGTCGTTCAAATTGCACATGTTGGTAGAGGAACTCTTTTTCTATAGTAACCCTCCTTCTTCATTGCAGGTAAATAATACGTAGATTTCAAGCAGAAGCAACTTGCCTTCATTTAGTTCTTGACGAAGGAAGGGTGCAGGCTGTCTGACATCCGCAGAAGGCTACAGAATGTTTACGCAGATGACACCATTGACAAGAGCAATGTGCACAGATGGATGAAGAAGTTTAAAGAAGGGGAAACCAGCATTGAAGACAAACCACGCAGTGGGAGACTTTCATCTGCCGCCACCGATACGAATCGTCAGCGAGTGGATGAATTGATTCGCGCGGAGAAACGAGTCACAATCAGCGAGCTTGTCGCACAATTGGACTATGGTAACAATGCCATGCAGAAGATGGTGGAAGACTTAGGGTGTCGGCAAGTGTGGGCAAAGTGGGTACCTCGGCAGTTGACTCCCGATTTGAAGGAGAGAAGGACGGAAATCTGCTCTGATCTTCTGGAAGCGTTTGAAGCCAAGGAAAACACGTTTTGTTTTTTGGTCTAGTGACATTGGACGAAACGTGAGAAACATTCCATGGAATGGCGTCACTCGTCTTCAAGGCTTAAGAAGTTCAAGAGCCAGAGATCAGCACAGAAAATCCTGGTAACTGTTTTTGGGGATGACAGGGGTGTCATTCTTCTTGATTTTCTGGAACATGGACGAATCGTGACCAGCGAGCGGTACGTTGAGACACTCAAGAAGCTTAGAGAAACCATGAGGAGGAAGAGATAGAAAAATAATCTGAAAAGGATGCGCATTTACCATGACAATGTGAGAGAACGCGTATCTTTGGCAACAAATCAGGCGATCAGCGAATTAGGCTCGTCGGTAGTCTCCCATCCGCCGTACAGCCCAGATCTGGCGCCCTCTGGCTTCCACCTATTCTGTCCAATGAAGAACAGTCTTTTGGGACAACGATTTGATGACACAGACGAGGTGAAAGTGGATGTAAAGAAGTAGGTACAACAGTCCACACCTGATTTTTTTCAAAGAGGATTCGAGAGCTGGGTTCAACGATGGCAAAAATGCACCACTTGTGATAGAGACTATGTTGAATAGTTCTTTTGTATAGATAAAGAGTTACTCTACTAAAATATGCAATTTGAACGACCTTTGTCCATTAACAAAAGTTATGCCCACTTTTGCATTACTTTCGGTACCACCCTCGAATGTTTCAATAGCTGAAGCAGCATCTTTCCGAAAAAGTTACTTAAAAGTGTTAAAAATCCACTTTCATCAGATGATTATGAAATTGTGATAACGACAATATGTATCAAATCAGAAAACGTCAGTTATGTTTTTCATTCTGAGTTTTCCTCACATTTAGATATCTTTTTGAAAACTGAAAAGAAAATATAAATAAGCAAGTTAGTAATTACATGCAATGCATTGATTATAATACGCTTTTCAACATACCAGAAATCATTACTTAAGTTATTACTCAAGTTATGAGGATAATGGCTGTGGAATAAATCTCGCCCCTGGGCCCTGACCTTTGATCCCATTTCAATGATATTCAATAGAACCAATTCAGTATATCTCCAAAATAACATGATAAAGTTTTGTCGCAATAGAAGCATTTTTTACGTAAGTTATGATGCATAAGGGCTATGGAATGGATCCCGCTCCCGTGTCCTAACCTTTGACCCCATTTCGCCCCTTTTCAATAGGATTCGTCCCCAGACAGGCCCCTACAGCATACTAAGATTTCATCCAAATCGAAGCATTTTTACGTAAGTTATGACGCATAATGGCGATAGAAGTGATTCCGCTCCTATGTCCTGACCTTTGACCCCATTTCGCCCATTTCCAATGGGGTTTGTTTCCAGGTGGTCCCCTACCACATACTAAAATGTCATCGAAATCGAACCATTTTTACGTGAGTTATCGTGCCGACAGACGGACTAACGGACGGACGGACGGAAAAAGCTGGAGCATATACGCTTCTTCAACCTACGGTTGGAAAGCGTAAAAAACGTAGTTCATTTTCGGGTTCACAAATCATCAGCTCCAAACGGAAAAAATGTTTAAATTCTGTGATCTGATCTACATACTGTATTTCAGCTCATTTTTGCAATTAGCTTAAGTTTTAAATTCTGGAGTTCCAGTTGACCGGACGAATAGTCAACTCAAACTCCAGAATTTAAAAACGTTCTTCCGAAAAACAGTACAGTAACATCAAATCGATTCCTTCAATCGTTCTGAGAAACAGTCACATTATTTTTGTTGTTTTCGAAAGTAAGATTTTGTTTCGGACAAAGCGAATAAATTTTGAAGTTTTCAGTAAGAAATTACAAATTAACGATTGTTTGAAGGAAAAGGTCTTCAAACGATGCACGTTTATTGTTAACGTGAAAAGACGAGTAGGAACATAACGATTTTGCCACACGTAGCGTCGTATAATTCATACACTCTTATAAGACAGTTCTAATTCACTACGCTGAAATTCCACTGAATTAGAGATAGCAGAATTTATGCAAGTGCTGGACTGCTACTACCACGTTATGGCTCATTTGTGGCCGAAACTGTGGTTAAATACTGGCATTGCCTACTGTTTCACCAATAGTGATTAATTGCAGACGTGATTATGAAAACACAAGTCTGTCCGTGACGCAGATCTAACCGCGACCTCTCACTCCGGAGTAAGTTGCTCTCCTATCTAAGCTGCATGGACGGAATATACCGCTACAGATTTGTCGTCTTGACACGTGATTCACCTCTTTAGTACGTCACGTCATCTATCTCTTAACATTTTTTTTCTGAAGTGAAGTTGGAATTTTTCATTGATTCCAGTAGATCCATTTCCCCTATTCGGGCGACAATGTGAAAACAAAAGTTTGTCAGTGACGCAAATCTAAACCGCTCCTCCTCACTCCAGAGTAGGTTGCTCTCCCAACTACGCTACACGGAAGGAATGTATCGATGCAGATTTGTCGTCTTGAGATGCGCTTTACCTCCGTAGTTCGTCACGTGATGGGTAAGATGAGTGATTTGGATATTTTTGACAGAGGGCAGATTGTAGGTGCTCGCAGGGTGCGTGACTTCATCTCGGAAGTTGTGATTTCAGTTGGGGGTTTTCCGTGCTACGGTACCTAGAGTGTTTCAGGAATACGAAAAATATCACCAAAAGCGAGCTCCCAAAGGAATTTCAGAGGTGCGTCAGCCTCTGCATTGCTCTAACTGATAAGTGCAAGACAATATCACAAATCACCACCGATATGAACAGGGTACCAAGTCGCCATGCATGTCAGTGCAAAGACAAAGCAACCTGCTTTTAAACGTCTAGGGTTGGAGAGCCACTCGCCCACAAGTGTTCCACAGTTAACGGCAGGAGAGCTACTCGCCCACAAGGGTTCCACCGTTAACTGCAGGAGAGCCACTCACCCACAAGGGTTCCACTGTTAACGGCAGGAGAGCCACTCGCCCACAAGGGTTCCACAGTGAACGGCAGGAGGGCCACTCGTCCACAAGGGTTCCACAGTCAACTGCAGGAGAGCCACTCGCCCACAAGGGCTCCACAGTCAACGGCAGGAGAGCCACTCGCCCACAAGGGTTCCACAGTTAACGGCAGGAGAGCCACTCGCCCACAAGGCTTCCACAGTTAACGGCAAGAGAGCCACTCGCCCACAAGAGTTCCACAGTTAACGGCAGGAGAGCCACTCGCCCACAAGGGTTCCACAGTTAACGGCAGTGGAGCCACTCGCCCACAAGGGTTCCACAGTTAACGGCAGGAGAGCAGGCTCAACGCCGTGCTTCAGCAAAAGCATTCCGATACTTGCCATCAGAGGACTGGAAGCGGAAAACCTGGAATGATGAATCTTGATATCAAGTTCATCGAGCCGATGGGAGAGTGCGTATCTGGCGTCAACCTCATGAAACCATTGATCATTCATATGAAGCAGGAACAGTACAGGCTGGTGGTGGTTCAGTGATGACCTCAGAAATCTTCAGCTGGTATGTCTTGGGACCTTTCGTATGCGTACAGTCGATTTTCAGTCCCCCTAATATCTGAACAACATAGGCAACGTTTACACCCATTCATGTTCAGCATGCCGCCCAATAGAAATGGTAAGTTTCAGCAAGATAATTTCCTATTCCACAGGTTCCACCTGTGTTTTCTTTATTTGGTTGCAAGAGCATTGGAGTGCATTGTAAACACTTTAGTGCCCACACAGAAGCCAGAATTTAAACCCCATCAAACATTTTGGAGATGCCGTCGAACAGGCTGAGCCTGAGCAAATTACGAACAGCTTTAGAGCAGGTATGTCTGGCGATTCCTGCAGAACATTTTCGCAAGCTCGTGGAATACATTACATGCCTTGTTGTGTAGTCCCCGTCATTAAGACAAGAAGTGGCTGAACGAGTTACTAGGTAGATATCTCTAACTTTATGGCACTTCAGTGTGCAATTTAGCATTCAAATACAGTACTGTATTACTTCAAGAACTTCTGGCGAGTTGCTATACAGTATTTGCCTTTTTTAATTACGTAGAAATTGTCGGATTGCAACAAATGTCATCTTAAGATATTTGAAAACTTATTCACAGGGCAAATAGAATAATATAATGATTTTAATACTTCAGGTGCTGCTTATAGTAAAAGCTCTTAATCATGTGTGCTTGTAATGCCTGACGTCACTAAAGTGACTTCAATACTGCATCACATTAAGAAGTGTAACGAAGAAGCGCGAGTGGTCTTTAGACGCTGTAAGCAAGAACAAAAAACATATATTTTATGCTGAAAGTCATTAAATTTTCTGTTTGTTAACGAATATGAGTTCCGCACTACATAAAAAAATTCCACAACGAGTATGCCCTTGAACGTTTAGAAGCAAACTTTTACATAATCATATCTAGAAAGCTACATAGAGTTTGTTTTGAATCCCATTTATTTATCTTTTTCTTAGTTGCGAAACGTTCTCCATTTTGATTCATTGTGAGGATTTTCACGTCTAAATTAGAAGTTTACTTCCAACCATGAATTTTATTAAGTCCACATCTTTTTCGCGTTACGCAAGATTATTTTGTATAATTTATTCAAAATTTTACTCTGCTATTTGATATGTATACGTTTTAAGAATTCCTTCCAAGTTTCAGAGTGTCTTAAGTGAAAAGGAAAGTTGTTATTTTTAAGCAGAAATTACTGAACTATGGTAAGAACTTTGAAAAGTTAAGGGAATGCTGTCAGGAATATTACTCTGAACACTGTCAGCTGCAAATTGTAGTTAGGATATGAGCAGGTGTTCGTATTCTCATAATTTTAGACACCCGTAGTGAATATAATTTCCTTGCACTGCGTGTTTCTCGTCATGAACTGTCGTCTAACGACAGATCCAGCGAGACTGTGGAACAATATTTCAAGGAAGTAAATTACAATATCCCTTGCTGTTGAATTTCCCTTTGTTATTTATTTTGTTTTGAGACGAGGAAGGGATGCGGTCGTTCTCGATTAGCTTGCTAACCCCAAAACTGCTTGGTTAATTCAGAAATGTTGTGTTCACAGTTGTTATAATCCGATTTTATAACGTATTTTCGAAGAAAAAAAAAAGATGCGTAATATCATCAAGACAAAAGCCTCTAGAGGTCTTGACAGTAATAAGCGCGTCTCCTATTAGGTTGTTTCACATGAAATGTCAGAAGATTGAAGGAAAATTTAAATATTCAAATACGGGACAAAATACATCTTATTAAGTAAACTAATCATCGCCTGTAGCAACGTACGTTTGTCAACAAGCTTCTGTAAACCGTCGTAAAAGAAATATCAAGCTTCGAGATGCCACAAACCCTTGGGATACGAATTCAGCTGATGCTTAACTGGGAAAAGATTTTCCCAGAAGTAGGGAACAGATCAGATTAATAACGCGGATGAATTCAAGTTCCGTACTTAAACTAGTGCAGCTTCTGGATCGCCTGGTCTACAAAGTACGGTCTCGTGTTTTCATGGACAAGTATGGCTATTTACTTACGCCGGCTATTTTGTGGACATTTTTCGATGCATAATGTCAATGTTACCCAGTGATAGCAGAGGTCCTGCCGAGTAGGGTGGTGACTGTGCGTATGTTCCTGTCATTCAATTTTGTTGGCCGCGGTACCATGCAGGTGTGAATAACGGGTGCACCTCTGCACTAAAAAATTCACGCCAGAAAATAAATTGAAAATAATAAAAGAGAAACTTGGGGATCAAAGAGTTGTGATGGGATTCTCCCGCAATAACCAATTCGTGACTGAGTGTATTTGTCCGGATCTTACTCCGGTACATTCAATCCCCAACCAGTCAGAACAACAATCACCTTCGTAAGTAAAACATGATTCTATGATACAGAACACAACATTTAATTAAACATCTTCAGAAGGAGAATAGAAACAGCGCTCTCTGGGTGCGTGGACAATTAATTACCCCTCTTACGTGGGTAGCACACTGTACTTAGACCTTATTGTTGGGTAACAGAGGCTCACTGCGTCCCCAGAGGACGTTCAAATCGAAAACATATTACGCATAACACTCCGAATAAAACAGTATGAGATACTAAACACAACACTTAGAGGAAAAGAAAGGGAAGAGAAATCAGCACAAGATCACATTAAAACACTAGCGATATAGAATACACTAACAAGTTATTTATCTTTACAAAGGATTCTCTGTGCGAATTGTACTGCCAAATTAATTAAATCAAAATGTGCATGCACTAGCCTACCAGCTCACAGTGGCCCTTAGCCAAGTTTGAGTGAGCTCGTCCCCCGAAGCAAAGTTGTGGCCATACCTTCTTCCTTATACTTGTGAAAAGATCGAGAAATATTGCCCTATATGTAATGAAGTAAGAATTTGCAGATACTTCCTCTGTGATTCAGTCACCAGCGTAGCTGGGCATTTGCATCCGCGTCAATGCTGCTCTGGGTTTTGGGAATGTACTTGTTCACTGAAGTGGTGAGTAAAACAAAAGGATTCAAGTACTTACGACTTATTTGCATCGATGTGTATCCATGTGTGCATCAATATACAGTATAAATAAATAAATAAATAAATATATATATATATATACCAAAACACACACGCTTGGATCACGTGGCATCTCACCACTGAAGTATCACACACTTTGACACATTGAGTAGTTGGTGCACAGGGGAACGAACACCTCTCTCTGTTACTAAAATAAAGGTGCACACTGCTGAGAAGCACTCTTGTGATTATTACGATGACGGCCAGCTGATGGAAGGCAAACTCCTCGTAGATATTTCAGTAGCTTGCACTGAGACAGTTTCCTTTCTCCCGTCCGATCCACGCTTTCTACTTTAAATCCGTGTATCTGATATTATCTGTGTACCGCACTCTGTAGTAGGATTCCATTCGTCTCTCCCCTCTGTCTTTTTTGACCGTTCATTCGCAGTACAGTCGGAACCTTTCCGTTAAAGTAACATCTCCATGCCTGAGTATGCAATTCCAAACATGCGCACCTGCAGGCTTGGGCTTCCTATCTCCATTGACCCTTCGAGTTGCGATCGCTGGCCCTGAGAGTATTTTTCTCGGCCGAGCGAACCCCGACGTGTTTTACCTTTCAACTTTCATCAGGAACTGGCTTCCCCAAAACGACGCTCAAATTCTCCCTTCCCCTTTTTCGGTGATTCCCTACCCTTAATAGCTCATTGTCCTCCGCAGACGTCTGAGTATTATCTTGCTGACCGAATTTATGTGTCTTCTGCCCGGTCGCTTGCCACCCAAAACGCGCCACGGATGTAAACATGCATTAAACACCAACGTTTAAGCTACAAGCGGAAAAGAAAGATAAAAACCACTTAGAAAATCGTGGCTCCCATCCGCATTTGAAAGCACATTTCCATCGTTCGTGTTTCACCCTCTCGAAAAAACCCTTGGGATAGGAATTTTTATGTTGCAATCTAGTTCTCTGTGTGGGGTCTTGTGGGCCAATATGGGGCGATCTGACTTATTTGCTACATTCAAGACCACTGGAGCTACTTCCTAATTAGCCCGCATTTTTGTTAATTGATTTAGTAAGGCTTATGAACAGCTTAAAGAATAACAACATAAATGAGAAATTAAAAAAAAAATTGTAAACTGCAAAATAGCATGTGAGCCTGCCGAACTGTGATTCCCAGCTGCCTCATACAATTAGCTACAAGGTGGACACATTTTAGAATTTTCTTCAGGTTTTAGGTTGAGTTGTCCACTGTAACATCAAGTTTTGCATAATACCTGTTCCCTGTGATTGTTTGACCTAGTTATAAAAAGAAGTAGATCACGCCAACTTCGGATCACTAAACGCTGACCATCGTTTTCTTGGGATGCTGTACCCGTTCCAGGGTGTGTTTCACGGCTTCACCCCGGTCGATACATTACGCGAAACGTCAGAGATTGTCATACAGCAACCAGTTTTCATCGGACGTTACGAGGCGCCTCCAAATGTCGTTCACTTGATTGAGGTTAAGCAGACGTCAAATCGTCGTGTTTTGCGCTATTCTGTCAATTCATATGGGACCCATTTACCCGTCATTTGTCATTTGTCCATGGACGTTAAATGTCCAGAAATAATTGCATAGTATAATTGGAGTTCCTTGACAAGTTAACGTGGACAGGGCCAGCCCGGCGCCGCAGTGATCTAAGCGATGACATATGACCATTCGTCCGAGTTGGGTCTGGGTTCGAATCCCGGAGAGGCATGTATGTTGTGTTTGTCTTCTGTTATGAACACTAGCTTAATTTGAATGTTTCATTCGAAAGGCTTCCACGATTTAGAGAATTCCGCGATTTTACGTGCAAGACTGTTGGTGCCTTGAAGTTCGTTAAATCGAGGTTTGACTGTATACACAAACTCTTAACAGAAATCATGTGACAGGAAAATAAAATGTACGTAGATAATTCGGCTCAAAAAATTTTTTTCAAATAACTCTTCGTAGGGAATGGATTTTACAACAAATACGAATGCATTCTTAAGCCATTTTAAAAATGAATTTCTTCCAGAAAAATGCATAAAATGCATGGAAGCCCTGGTGCATTTTTACATGCATCCTCTGCTGAAAGAATTTTTCCAGTGACTTGCAAAAGCTAAAATATCATGTTCGCAAACAGTTAAAGTTTTGGAAGAAAGAACATACGAACAGAAAAAGGATGTGATTTCATGATTTGTAAAATAAAAGGAGTACGAAAAAGTGCTATGATACCCTAGCAACACCAGTTACTGTAAACATAAATTTCTGTTGTTTTCAGCATTGTTGTTTGAAATCCATTTCAGTGATCTTTCAAAAATACATCCTTTGGGGATACTGCATGGAATAACAAACACAGCGGAGCAAATGCTGTTTTAATCGGCCACAGAGGCTGATGTTAGTTCCAGTTCGACTGCACGCAGAGCTATAGGCAGGCTGTGATAATTGTGAATATTATTACGGCGTAGTTTATAGAAAGGTATTTAGGGAACACGCAAAGTGCCTTGACAGGAGAGACTAAAGAAAAAAAACCCGAGAAATTAGAGTTACTTGAGTATATGCCAAAGTGTTAAGATGGTGAAATTTTTCAACGTTAAATTCGAAAACATCCCTAACAGTCAAATAACAGTAAGCCTTTCAAAGCACCTTGTAAGCTGGGAAATAAGGAGATGAAGTAGGATCATTTGAAATGTGGATGAAGGCAGAATTCTTAGACAGGAAAATGAAAAGCGAAAGGAGAGATTTGGAGAGCGTGAAGAAGTGAAGTATACGCAGTTATGTTAATAGTTGGAAACAACTACTGAGCGTTCAGTTTGGGTTCTGTAAATGTACTTGTTAATTATTGTTCTGGCGGAGGTGAAAGTGCAATAAAGAATGCATTTTATTTTTATGGGACCCGAAATAGGCTATTTTTTTATTTAATAGTATAGTTAATTTGTGAGGAACGTGAATATTTATTTCGCGTTGCCATGCTAGTTGGATTTGATTTTAAGCTGCGGTACTAAATATCGTCAGCTGTATTTGCATAACTGAGGGTGATTCGTGAGATGTTACAATGCTTTCTTTAGCGACGGCCCTAAAATGGAGCCCTTTCTAGTTTTAAAAAAGTCTTGTTGATAAGAAGATTATATTTTGATCGGAGTTATGGGTTATAAGTAGAGTTTACAAAATTTGATGAGAATCGAGGCGATTTGGGAGGGACTTATGATAAGTAAATGCAATACTGTTTGAATTAAGAGTGACAAATTATAATAAGTAATGTGAAACTAAATTTATTTAATTAGTCCATTTTTTTATTTGGTTTATTTGACTGACGATTGATTGATTGTTTTTTTAGATTAAACAAGTATGAGATCAATTGATTCGATAGGCAACGCTGTCCGCAACACAGCTTTCATAACCTGAGGATTGGGATCACGTGACAGGCGCTAACGTAATTTTAGGTCCGACCGCTGAAGCATTAGTAAAAGACACGTGTTGTACACTGTATCTTCTCTGTGGTCAAAACCTTAGAATATTTTTTAATTATTTCGTATCACTTTCCTCCTTGACAGAAGAACAGGAGGAAGTACTTAAAAATTGTTTGATGTACACAAAGATAAATAGATATTGCGCTTCCAGAAACAAAATCAGTTATTTATGTGACAGAAAGCCAGTTTATTAAATCCTTTAATAAACTTATCGCATCGAATTAATTTTTAAATCAACTTTATCCCTACAACACCTAACATGAACGGTATTTTATGCGATACAAATATGACAATGTTATTTCGGAGCTTCTTGTCTGACATTGGTCTATAATGGAAATTCAGGCAGGTCAAATAGTTCAAGGGAATTGTTACTCAAATGACAATATACATTTTTCATAAGGTGTTAGCACACCATTTTGTTTTGCTCTAAATCGGGAGTGCTTGTGTGACAGAAAGAAAATGCCAGGGTCTCTGCCTTTTCACACAGCAAGCAACAAAAAACTCCCCCAAAAAATAAGATATCGTACAACTTTTTGGTGTCTTAAGAACTATGAAGTAGCTCGAAATTCAAAAAGCACGAAACAGTTTACATGCGAAAAAAAGAAAATAAGTTTTTCCACATTTATCTTATATATATCATGATACCTCAAAGACTTTCCGCAAAGTTTTATGATTAGAAATCTACTCAAATTGCAACAGTAATTTTATTACAAAGCCTTCTGCTGTTTCTCATGAGAATTAGATTTCTGCAAATTTTCACTTAATTCCGTATAGCCTTATTAAGTTGCAAGGTTAGCAAAAACAAAGTGTCCTCATTATCCGTACTTCCGATGGCCACTAAATGATATCACTGTCCGAATTCTTATAGCAACGGCATTTACAAGGAGGTTCGAATAGATAGAGTAAGATAAGATCAGATCAGACCACATGTAGAGGATTTTAGGAAAAGGGTGTCTGACCCCAGGTCTTAAAAAAACCCTTAGAAATAGGAAGCTTGGAGATTTGGGCTAGAGTGCCAGGTAGGAAAGTGACAAGGAATCGAGGTAGAAAGGGGAGGAAAACACCCTTATTTATTACCGGGGGGCCAGTTCCCAAGGTCCGACTGATTAACGTGCCCATCCGACGCACAGCGGATATTTAGTTGTTCGATCGTTCGTACTTGCCTGGGATTGAACGGGTGGTTATCTCCGTGGCAGTCACGAACGTTGATCACTAGGCCACCCACGGCCCAGATGTAGTAAAGTCCAGCCGTTCACCCTGTGTAATCAAAGCGAAGTAACCGAAACGTCACAGCAAATCACAGCCTCTGCTGCAACGTTGCTAAGACGAGTCTCTGCCGCCATGTTGCTGAGACGTTTGAGCATTAAAGTCGTCTGCTCAAAATGCTTCAAATTTGTGACGTCATGCTTACTATATCTATTCTAACCGACATGGGTATTTACCCGCCATGTTGCCATATGTGCTGCATAGCAACATGCCAATATTATTTATACGTAAACTAAAGGAAACGTTCTTAAATCCTAATACAACAATAAATGCGCTCTGAGTTTCTTATGAATTTAATATTCAATGAAGCGGGAAAATATTCTGTGAAACACCTGTAATATGATCGCAGTATATACACTGAAGAGCAATTGAATTAGAGATACCTGTCTAGTAACGTGTAGCATCACCTTTCGCCCTGATGACGGCGACGATTCGTCTCGGCATGGACTCGACAAGACACCGGAAGCGTTGGGAAGCCATACGGATCCACGACCCCAGAAGAAGCTCCCACAGTTCACGAATATTTGATGGAGGGGTTCAGAGCCTCGAACATCTCTCTCGATGGCATTCCAGATGTGCTCGATGGGACTGAGATCAGGTGACCTAGCTGGCCAAGGAAGCGAGGTCCCGTCGGTGGAATGTTCATCCAACCATTCGGATACAATTCGGGAGCGATGTCACGGTGCATTGTCTTGTCGCAGGATGAGGTACCCAGTGGGATGTTAAAGACGCACAAACGGAAGCAAATGTTCGTCCAGAAAATCCCGGTAACGTTGACCTGTGAGGGACGATGTCACATGTACCAGAGGTCCCATTTCAGTTCACGTAAACAGTCCCCAGACAAGAATGCCATCCCCACCAGCTTGAAGAGTACCCTGCTGTCAAGAAGGATCCATCGCTTCATGTGGTTTGCGCCGAACTCGTATTCTGCCATCCGCATGTACCAACGTGAATCTCGACTCATCAGTCCAGGCAACATTTTCCCACATGTCTAGGGTCCAGTGGAGATGTTCCCGCTGCCATGCTAATCTTTGCACCCTGTGATTTGCGGTCAGCAGCGGTACCCTCGTGGAACGATGGCTTCTGTACCCTATAGCGAGGAAATGGTACTGGATGGTGTGGCTGTTTACACGTTTTTGTGCACCAGCGTTAAATTGCCGAGTGAGTTCTTGCACTGTGGCCCGTCTATCCGCTGTTACAATGCGAGCTAGCCGACGAAGACCCCGCTCATCCACACGCTGTTGTCCACGGCAATTGGCCCTTGCAGGGAAGGTTTTTCCGCATTGGATATAGCCACGGCGAACCCGTGACACAGTGGCTCGTGAAAATCCCAGTGACTTCCGAGATATAGTGACCCATTCGTCGGGCGTGGACAATTTACCCACGATAAAATGCGCTTAGATCCTACGTCTTACCTATACTGCTTCCGATTCTTACTGATTTCCGACGCATCACTCCTTATATTGTCGGATCGCTGCATACGTCATGTCGTTTCCGTTTACAGGGCCGACCACAGCGCCACATTTGCATAACGCCAGCTGTCTCTAATTCAATTGCTCTTCAGTGTACACCGAAGAACCAAAGCATTATGACCAACTGCCTAATATGATGCTGGTCTTCCACTTAGAGCAAAAAGAACTCTTACCTGGCGAGCCATAATTCAAGATTTCTAATAGGGTTTTGTGGTATCTGACACCGAAACGTTTACCAGCAGGTCTTGAAACTCTTGCAAGTTACGTAGTTGAGCCTCCGCTGATCGTACTTGCTGTTTCAACACAGATCACAAAATCTCAAATGGAATGATGTTTCTGGAATTTGAAGGACAGAGCAATACCTGGAAGTCTCCTTCATGTTGCGCGACCGATTCTCGAACAATCCGGACAGGATGGCATAGCGCACTATCCTTCTGAAAGAAAACACTACTAGAGGGGAATCTCATTGTCATGAAAGGATGTAATGATGTTTAGGTAGGTGGTAGACGTCATAGTTTCCTATACACGAATGACTGGACCCAGGGTTTCCCAACAGAACCTTGCCCAAAGCAATTACATTTCCACCAATGACTTGTCTTCGTGACCTCCTGAGACCAATGACCTCCTGAGGCCAGCATTTCCCGAGGTAAACGACGCACACGTACCCGGCCGTCCACACGGTGCAACATGGAACGAGAATTATCGGATTAGACGACCTTCTCCAAACATTCAGGGTCCAGTTTTGATGCTCGGGTGCCCCTTGTATGCACTTTCGAAGGTGACCCGAGTTTAGTATGGACACTTGGATCGGATGGGCACTTGATGTTGTGACACAATACTCTCGTCCCCAGCATTCAAATTACCTGCGAGTTGCGCCACAGTATCCGTTCTGTTGGCTTGTACCGTAAGGGATAGCCTTTGGTCACTTCTAGCATCGATAAACCGTGATCGGCCACTACGTTACCGAAAGTTCGTTGTTTAATCTTCCTCGGACCACTTTTTGAAGGGTATAATAACAACAGATGACCCTGAGCACCTCAGAAGCCTTTCCGCCTTCAAAATGCTCTGACGCAGTCGTTTGGTCATAGCAATTTGGCTTTATTATGCTTTCCAAACCTAGGTTGAAGAAGCGTACAGTATATGCTCCAGCGTTATCTGTCTTTCCGCAAGATAACTGGCGTAAAAAGGGTTCGGTTTCGATGAACTTTTACTATGGGGTAGGGGACAACAAGGAACGAACCCTATTGACAATGGGAAAAATGAGATCAAAGGTCAGCACATAGTAGAGGGATCCATTCCATCTCCCTTTTGCGTCATAACTTCCGTCAAAATACTTCAATTGCGATTTATCATGTTGTTCCGGAGGTATACTGAACCAGTTCTGTTGAATATCATCGAAATGGTGTCAAAGGTCAGGGCACAGGAGCAAGATTTATTCCGCAGCCATTATCCTTATAACTTGAGTAATGACTTCTGGTATGTTGGAAAGCGTATCATAATCAATGCATTGCATGATTTTACTAACTTGTTTCAAACGCGTTTAAGTCCGCTGCCTTCCCATCTGAAGAACAATAATAACACTGATTAACAGAGCTCAGTATCAGTTGGTCACTCAGTATTCAGATTAACAGAGCTCAGCTAGCAGCAATATCGCAGGTTACATTGGTTTTCTCTTCGGTGTATGCAATACGTTTTCTTTCTTTTTTTCCGCCGGGGAGTGCGGCAGGGTTGCCCACTCTCCGGACAACTCTTTGCAATCGCAATTGAACCCTTCCTCCGCTCTGTACACCAATCTTTTAAAGCAGTTCTGTCACCACTCTCTGCCTGCACAAGACATCATGCCACTACCTCTGTTGCATACGCAGATGATGTCACCATCTGCATCCGACATGACTCACAGTTTCCGTGTCTCCAACGTCTATTCGCAGCTTATGCCTCATGCTCCGGTGCAGCGCTCAACTCATCTAAAAGCACTGGTTTATGGTGCGGCTCATGGGCACATCATGTAGACACCAATTGGGGAGCAAGCTGGTCGTCCATCTCACAGCGCTTCCTTGGAGTTCATCTTGGTTCCTTGCAAGCTGCCCCCCTCTACACGTGGAATGCTATTCACCCACGCTTGCTCAGGTCAACTGCCTCCTGGAGGAGAGCCCAGTTCTGCTCATCATTCTTCCAGAGAGCTCGCCTCTCTCGAACTTACCTGATTTCCTTGTGCACACACTCTTGGCTTGGTGTCAAGTCTCTACAGCTCCGCCTTCATGAAATTACCCGATGTCTTACTTCTCTGATTTGGACCTGCCACCACTGGGTCAGTGTCACAAAGCTTTGCCTCCCTCCGGATCACGGCGGCATCGGACTCCTTGATACACAGGAGTACTACAAGGCCGTCAGAATCACTACTTTTCTCCGTCTCTTCACGTCGCCAGTACCAGATGCCGTTTTAGCTAGGGACGTCATCGCCTCCCCGAGCAACCCTAACTTTTCTTTTCTCTCCTTACTACTCATGGACCACCGACCCCTCACCCTCATTCGACTTCCCCCTGTTTACCGTGAAGCTCTAACTTTCCTTCGTTCCCTCCCTCTCTCTCGTTCTCCACCTGATTCCACAACTGAGCTCCTTGCTGAACCCCTCTTTTATTCTTCGATTATTCACCCCTCTCATCTTCCATACTTTGCCTATCCTACCTGGCTCCGAGCAGGTGTGGTAACAGTTAAAGATCTCACTAACCCTGACCTTTCTTGGCGACCCTTCGCCAGCCTCCCTCCCTCTCTTCTTCTCTCCTCCTCCTCTCGTGACATCTACGACTCTATTCTTTCATCTATCATTTCTCAATTTCCTCATCTTGCTTCCCACTCAGGTCTTTCCTTTGTTCCTTCTGCTTCTCTCCCATTTCCTCTTTTCTTGCTTACTTCTGGCTCAGCTCATCCCATTTCTTCTCTCTCGGTGTCAGCTCTTTATCGGTTCCTCTCTATGTCCCATTCTTCTCCTCCTCTCCCCATTCCTGATGTTCCCCCTGCTGCCACTGCTACGGTGTGGTCAGCCACCCTGTCTCCTCTTTCTGCTCCTCTAGAAATTAATACCCATTGGCTTTTCCTCCATCGCCGCCTTCCTGTTCCCTCCGTTCTTTTCCGAATGTCTCTTCTCGATTCCCCTCTTTGCCCTTTCTGTGCTCGGGAGGCTGATGTCTCCCATGTCTATCAACACTGTGTTATATTACTCCCAATGCTGAACTTGGCATTTACTATCGCCCAATGTTCCATTACAGCAGATCTTACATTTGATGCATATCGGACTCTTCTGCTACAGAACTATCCCCCAGTCAAGCTCCCATCAGTCTGTGCCTATATTTTTATTTTAGCGAAGCATGTAATCTACGTGTTTCATCAACGCTGCAGATATTTGACTACTCCTCTAACTGTGCATGAAGCTTCTACGGCATTATTATGCCATTTCCGCGACCGTCTGACATCTCGACTTCGGCTAGAGTATTCTGTTGCAGTTACTCAGCGTCGGGAGAGCCAGTTCCTTGCCACCTGGTCACCGGCTGCCTCATGGTTTACCAGCTCGCCAGCGTCATTGTACCTGACGGTCGGCAGATTTGGTATTTGACCTTTTTGAATCAGAAATGCATATGTAAATATCAACAATCTGTTTTCAAGATCTTTGCACAGCTTGGAAATTTACCGCATGGGTTTTTTTTATAAAGGGCTGTACGTGTTTACACAGCAAATTGTTTTTTGTGACACTCATCTTGTATTTTTTTTCCTACATTGACGTTCAAGTTAGTTCTTCTTTAGTTTACATTTTGAGTATAAATATTGCAGTTAGTCATTAGCATAGTGCTGTATAAACATAGATATTGTTTCTGCAGTGTAGTTTTTTGTAATTTTGTTCTATTTTGTTTCCCGAACATGTTTGCACTGTGCTGTATAATTGTACATAGTTTTCAAAATATTGCGGAACAAGTAATCCATCTTATTTGCATCAGAATGTCCAAGTTTAGTTATTTCCTGTTATTAAGCATTCCAATGATTTGTCTGATAATCAGTTTTTTAAATTGCATAGTACTGTACATCCTTGTAAATATGTTGTGTTAAAACTCACTGTCATATCGTACCTTCTTTCAAGAGACATGTTGACTAATGATTCTTACTGTATTTATTTTTGCACAAGTTAGTCAATTGCATGGTGTTGTACTCATGAGTAATATATTTTGAAAAACATTTTACCTATTTTGTTCTTTTGTGTAAGGTGATGCTTGGTACTATCATTCTTCTATCACTACATATGGATAGTGAGAATATGTTAAAGCTTTATTCATCGTGTGTTTTCTTATTATACTTACATTTTCTATCTGGTCAACAGAATAGTGTTACATTTCTGTATGTGGTCCGATTTTGATTTGTAACATGTTGACACTGTGCTGTATATCTGTACATTGTTTTTGAATATTGCCGAACAGGTAATATATTATATTTACTCCAGGAAGTCCAAGTTTGTTCTTCTCCTGATATTCATCATTTCATTGATTTGTCTTATGATCAGTTTGTCAATTGCTTTGTACTGTACATTCTTGTAACTATGATGTGTTACACCTTACTGTCTTATTGTATTTTTTTTGCAAGAGAAATGTTGTCTCCTGAAGCTCTCAATTTTCTTGAACAAGTTTGTTAATCGCACAGCAATGCACTTATGAGCAATAAGTTTTTTTGTTAAAATCCTTCCTCAATGCCCAGACATGCTTGTCGCTGTTCATTTATCACGAGCTGTAATTTTGCTCCATTTTTCAACTTGTGCACTATGCTGTATATTTTTATATAGGTTTTAGTAGTTTAACGATCTTTGATCGTATTTTATTTGTATTTAGACGTCCTTATTAGTTCGTCTCCTGATTTCTACCTTGAATAAAGATATTTTGAAACCGCCAAATAACTAGGGTAAAAATGGTTCAATCTCGATGAAAGTTTAGTATGTAGTAGGGGACAAACTTTATTGAAAATGGACGAAATGGCGGCAAAAGTCAGGACATAAAAGCGCAATCCTTTCCATCGCCCTTATGCGTCATAACTTATGTAAAAATGCATCGATTGCGACAAAACTTTAGTATGTTGTTCCGGAGGTATACTGAACCAGTTTTGTTGAATATCCTCTAAATGGGGTCAAAGGTCATTGCACAGGAGCGAGATTTATTCCACAGCCATTATCCTGATAATTTAAGTAATAACTTGAGTAAAAAATGCTTCTATTGCAACAAAACTTTAGTACGTTGTTCCGGAGGTATACTGAACGAATTAATAGTCAGGGTAGGGAGGAGGGTATGTCTTCGTGCGAATTCTGGTATGTTGGAAAGCATATCATAATCAATGCATTGCATGATTTTGCTAACTTGTTTTACAAAAGACGAACAAAAAGCGAAGATTAATTTGTGGTTTTATTTACAAAAATATTGTTACAAAAGCATATCGTGCGTCACTAAAATTTGTTTAGGGCCGCTGGTGGCCTAGTGGTCAACGTTAGTGACAGCCACGGAGATAACCACCGGTTCGATCTCAGGAAGGTACGAACGCTCGAACCGCTAAATATCCGCCGTGCGTCGGATGGGCACGTTAAGCCGCCGGACCCCGGGTACTGGCTCCCCGGTAATAAATAAGGGCGTCTTCCTCCTCCTTTCTACCTTGCTTCCGTGTCACTTTCCTATCGGGCACTCCAGACCAAATCTCCAGGCTTCCTATTTCTAAGGGTTGTTTAAGACATGGGGTCACACACTTCCTTCCTAAAATCATCTACCGTGTTTATACCTGAAAATAAGACCGGGTCTTATATTAATATTTGCTCCAAAAGACGAATTAGGGCTTATTTTCAGGGGATGTCTTATTTTTTCATGTACTACCAACTTTTTCTTATTTTTATTATCTACATTTATTCATGTACAAAAATCTACATTTATTCATGTACAAAAATCTACATTTATTCATGTACAAAAATCTACATTTATTCATGTACAAAAATCTACATTTATTCATGTACAAAAATCTACATTTATTCAAATACAGTCATGTCATCTTCTTCTGGAACATCGTAATAACTCTCCAAACGCCGAATTCCGGCCTGAATTCCTTGCGACTCCATTTCCTGTAGAACCATTGACCCCAATCTCTCATGTCCAGCAATGAAGCTCTCCTTAAATGAACACTTCTTGTCCACGTAGCCTGCTCGTAGTGCATTGGCAACACAGCTGTCAGTGATTTTATCCCATGAATTTTTCACCCAAGTCACGACCTCTTGCAGGCTAGGCTTCACAAAGTTTCCACGCTGATTTCTCTCCATTCTATTTTCAATGTAGTCATTGATTTCCATGCGCAAATGATCCTTGAATAGTTTGTTTATTGCAATAACAAGAGTCAGGAGATAGGCTGTCATTCCTGCGGGAATCATTATTTGATCTATTCTTCTCTCTGCAAAGAAGTTCTTCATGTCTTTAGCGCGGTGAGTGCTGGCTGAATCCCAGACTAGCAAACCTCTTTCGCCACCTCGCAAAACAAGTGACAGCATTAAATCGACCCATTTCCTTATAACTGCTTGTGTGCACCAGGATTTTTCAGTTTTAAGAACATAAATGCCTGAAACACGTTCAATCTTATCTTTCTTGCCCTTAGTGATGATTAGAGGTGGTGCTTTCTTTACATCCAGACGAATTGCCAAAACACAGGTAACACATGCACTTTCGTAAGCAGTGGAGGGATTGTAGATTGACGAGGCACCCCTCTGATCAATTGTGGTTTGAGATCCTTGGCCCATAAACACTGCAGTTTCATCCATAGCAATCATATTGCAGAGTTGATATTTAGAAAAGTCGATGCCATCAACAAAGGACTTGAATGCAAGTGCACGTTTAATAACTTCAGTATCTTCCAGCTTTAACAGTGTTGTCGATCTTCTGAGAAATAGTTCATATCGCTGAAGGAAGCCATCCAGCCAGTGTTGTGATGCTTTGAATTTTTCAGGGGATATTTCTAACTGTGGTGCCATTCTAAGGGCAAATCCTTGAATATCAGCCCTGCGCACAACCAAAGCCTTTGCTCTCCTGTCAGTAATCCATTGACAGATGATGTCTTCCAGCTCAGTAAATAATGGTTGCCGACCTGATCCACACTTGCGCTTCTTAGCATTTCCCTCGTCCACCTGTTGACTGAGGTTATCGTGCTCTGCTCGCCATTTTCGGACCATTCGGAGATCCAACTTTTTCTCTTTGCAGAAAGCCGTAAGATTCTTGCCCCGGGAGTCCTCCACGATTCTTTTCTTGTACTCGACGGAATAGCTCTTTCTTTTTACACTCATCTTGTCTGGGGGTCAAAATATTATTTCCTTTAAATCTACCATTAAATCAAGTGTTAATTGAAGACTGTGTTAATTGTTGATTGACACAGGAGTGGCAACAAAAATGATGACAGTTAAGAATGCACGTTCGGCCCCAAAATATTAACTCTCTGATTTTTAAAGAATTCTTTCAGTCACCGTTGCCAACACAATAATTTGGACATGGACGAACGCCTTTCGTAATCCATTGAAGGCGCTTAGAACACTTCTTACTTTTTCTTTGAATTCGTATTTGACTCTCCCCCCCGCCATTTCTAAAAACTCACACCGCCTGTTGATGAATAACTTTTTCGCCAAAGATAGCGTTCACCGGTAAAGTTTCCCACGTCGGATTCCCTTTTCGGAACTGGGTCTTACAGCTGCCGAAAAAAGACGGCTTGTTTTCATCTCCCGCTAGCTCTCTGAACCGAACTGAATGCATGCGCCATAATTACAAAAACCATATCCTCTGCTGAGTTAAAAGTCAAACGGCTTTAATTCTTACTCTGGATATTCAAGGCAAATAGAACTTATGAACAGGGTATCCTCCAGTGATTTTGGCACTTGCTTCAGTGTTTTTGTACAGTGACAGGCTGGCTGACTACGGTACTACGTATCGTAACTGGGGCTTATTTTCGGGGTAGGGCTTATATTACGAGCATCCGGAAAAATCATGCTAGGGCTTATTTTTCTGTTAGGTCTTACTTTCGGGGAAACACGGTGCTTATGATCTGATCTAAAATTTGTTTATTTTTTTCATCATTTTCTACATTTGCGAAATTATTTTTAAAGCAGATGATATGCTTCCGAAAATAAAGAAAACAAAATGTCGTGTGTACAACTTTTAAACGTTTTGAGGTGTTTCGCTAGCTTCTTCATTTAGCGGCACGGAATATTAACGTTGCATATAAGAACATTTTTTTACCATATCAAAAATCATTAATCTTTTACAACGATCTCAAAGGACGCGTGAAGATTCAGCGTCAAAATGGAGATTGGCGTTGATATTAAACTTGAATTTATCGCTAGCACAGATGCAGACGAACTTTTCGGCAAACGTGATGCGCAAACTGTGGGTACACACTAAAAAACCGCTGGCATTCTCTCGGCATGCGAGGAATGTGAACATGAAGAGAGGAGGGTAGAGATAAAAGGGAAACCCGGCAGAGTCATCCTTCTCAGCGGAAGCTCCCTGAGGTTTCATGACGGGTGACAGATTCTTTTGCTGCTCCTGTCCCTAAAGATCCTCGGCTCACTGCTTCTGCCTAAGCACTGACATGATGCCTTCGGGAAACGGAGAAGTAGAAAATATTTCCGTGAAGCATGTTACAGAACTAAGCGTGCAAACATACCTAATCTTAGCAAGCATTAATTTGCAAGAAGGTTTCCACATTTTCGCCGAGTAAACGCAGGAACGAGCTACAAAAAGTCATATGCTCATAATAAGCCTATCCGGTGAGTTCTCTATTAAAAAACATTCAGAATTGTTTTAAAAAAGTTTATACTACAGTTTCCTCTTTCACATGTGAGGTAAAAAGCGAAATTGCCGGATACCAGTGGCCGATTGACGACCAATAAACGGCCGTGGAATTTAATTTGTTTGGCATACTTTTCGGAAAAGATTAGCTAGGTATTCCATCCCTAAAGAAAAGTATGTCAGAATTGCAGTTTGCGGTTTCAACATATTTTCGACACAACGAATCCCTAGAGATTATTTGTATTGAGACAATTTTATTAATAATAGTTAAGACATTTTACCCATTTCCCTGGACGGCAGATCTGTAGTACAATTTAATATATGAATAAATTACTTCCGTTGCTGAGAAGCAACATACAAGTTACGTTCTCTGAGAGAAACGGTCGATGACATTACACTGAAGTCTCAAAATACCTGGGATAGCTTTCTAATACCACGTTGGTCCTCCTCGCGATCGGATAACGACAGCAACGCAACTGGAAATATACTCCACGAGCTCTCTGTAGTACTGTATAGACAGTACACACCAGGCTTCCTGAAGAGGGTCCTACAATTCCGTAATATTCGCTGGTGGAGGATTCCTGGCATTGACTACACGGTGAAGAGCATCCCTAATGTATTCGGTGGCGTTTAAATCCAGTGAATATTGGGGGGGTAAGTCAGGACGCCAAACACCGTGAAATGTTCCTCTAGCCATAATCTGAAGACTGTGGACGTGTGCGGTGACGAATTGTCATGTTAAAAGAGGTCGTACCCGCCATAATGGGTGAATGTCATGAACGGAAGCAAATGATTCCCTAGGATGGTTACGCAGCATCTGTAGTCGTACGAGGGGTGTTGATGCGTGTCACATGAGAACACCCCGCACCATAACAAAGCCCCAGCCAGTCTGCACTGTTACTTGTAGGAATGCGGGAGCCATTACCTGGTGGGGTTTTTGCTACCACCGGAGTCTGCACCATCTGCCTGATACAGTTGGTACCGCGATTCGTCTGACTACGCTACACGTTTCCAGTCATCTTGGGTCAAATGGCGGTGTTCCCAAGCTTAAGCGAGGAGCACAGCTTTGTGTCGTCGGGTCAGCAAAGGCAGCCGGCTGGGCCGTTGGCTCCGGAACATCATAGAACACCGGAAACATTGCATTGTTCAAGCGCTGATGCTACTACTGGCTCCAGCATCGAATTGCGCTGTGATATGCGGCAATGTTGCATGCCTGGTGAATTTTACGATGCATTCCCTCGGAAATTACCACGAAATTTTAATTTGCACGGTCAGCGATTTGAAGTGTGTACCTGGACTACACGAACGCAGGGTAAAAGTCCCGGGTGCAAGACCGGTTTAGCCGTAGAAAAGTCAAGGACAATGGTGGACAGCCGCGTCTGGCACACAATGTAACAACCGCACGGATCGTAGCATTGCAGCAAATCACAGCGTAATTTAATTCTGGTGCCACTAGTACCATCAGCTCTCTGACAGTGCAACGTTCCTTGTGCTCTATGGGGATCCGAAGCCAACGATCCACCTGGGTTCCATTGCTGACCCAACGACACAAGACTACGCCTCGCCTGGGCTCGGGAACACCGCCATTGGACGAGAGATAACTGGAAACGTATTGTCTGGTACAACAAATTGGGATACCTACTGTATCGGTCAGATGTCTGACTCCTGGTGTGGCGACAACCGCACGAGACAATAGATCGGCATGCTTACAAGGGACAGTGGTGGCGCTGTAATTGTTTGGGCTGTTTTCTTCTGGCACGCATTAGGACCCCTAATACGTCTGCAGACAGATCTGACCGATGGCTCCTACGTAACCATCCTTGGGATTATGTGCACCTTTCCATGTCATGCAACCACTCCGACCGGTGCGACCTCTTTCAACACGACATTGCACCGCCACACGCGTCCGCAGACTTCCGATTATGGCTAGCGGAACATTTCACGGAGTTTGGCATTCTGACGTGACCCTCAATATTCTATGAATTTAAACGCCATCGAACAAATTTGGGATGCTATTCAACGTGCCCTCAATACCAGGAATCCTCTACCGGCGAATATTAAGGAATTGTTGGACGCTTTTAAGGAAGCATGGTGTGTACTGTCTCCACAGTACTACAGAGAGCTCGTGGAGTTCATGCCCAGTTGCGTTTCTGTCGTTATCCGATCGCAAGGAAGACCAACGCTGTATTAGAGATGTGCCTCAGATTTTTTTGGGTTTCTTTGGCACTTCAGTGTGGAGTGGTTTGATGACATGGGCGTCGAAGGGTTGGACTGGCCAACCCTGAAATTGTCTCGCGAACTGAGTCCTATGAGGAATCACTGGAGCAATTGTATCGCCGGATACGTGCTGGGAGAGATGATCACCCAAGAAACACAACTGAATTGATCATTGCTTTGAAGGCCGAATTACAGAACGTATAGGCAAAACACTAGTGCAGCGTCAAACTAGAAATTAAAATTCCTACAAAATTGTAAGCGGGGTACCCACATGGTTTCCCCACTCTGCGCAGTATTAGCTGAACTTGCTCTACAATCTTTGGAGGACCGTGTTCTTGTTGCATGTCAGTGTAAGCCCATCTTTTACATCCTATACATTGACGATGTGCTACTCTTCTGGCCACGAACAGCTAACTCAGTTTTCAGATATGTTGTTTTCTCAATTCCCCAGCCTCAAATTAACAATTAAAGTTGAAGATTCTTTTATTATACCCTTCTCGGACTTTCTTGTCCAACGCAAACCTGTCAACCAGGAACTAGCGTTTTCTGTTTTCCGAAAACCATCGTTCACCCCAGTTATTATGCCAATGCAATCCGCACATACTATGAGGTACAAATTTTCAGCGCTGCGATTTATGATCGGTCGAGCATATTACAAAATTTGATTCATCTTAAGTTAAATCCCGTCAACGTGAGCTGAAGAAAATTTCAGATATCACCTTAATGCATGGATTCCCCTGTGACTGTGTTAATAAATTAAATAAGCAGTTTCGACGTTTGGAATGCACCACCTTGCTACGTGAAACCCACGTAATAAAATGTATTGGTTGTATAACACTCTTTCCTTCAGTGAATCGAAATTTGACGAACGCCTGTGGAAAGCATAACCTGAGTTTCAGCGGAACAACTACCAACCTCTTTTGGGTTGTCAGAAAAGATCAGGACCCTGTGGTCGAGATCCACAAGAGTGGCGTCTATTATATTCCTATGGAAAGCTGTGACCATACCGTTGAAAACCAAGTGTATATCGGCTCAACCCTTCCTTCTTTTGGTGTTAGACTTTCTAAACACAAATTCAATATAAGATGTCAATCCTCAGCTACGGCTTTGGCTAGGTAAACAGGTTCAGGCTCGCACCTTCCCATATGGGAGTATGCTTAAGTATTATTGGCTCATCTAAAAACCAAAAGACTAACTCATTGCTAAAAGTATATCTGTTACTACGGTGACCAATGCTGTACCGATGATTTGCCATATATTATTTCTTCAGCCTGGAGGTCACTCATCCAAGCACGAACCATCGGGTTATCGGCTAACCCTAAAAGCCATTCATGTCAACCATGAGAAGTACACTACTTAAGACTTGTATCATCCAAATGCATGAGACAGCGCAGCGTCATTCGCATGCGTCACTACTTTTCATCCTTGTATATAATGCTTTGCCTCCATTCTCCTGTTGGGAAGGGCCGCGGGTGGCCTAGTGGTCAACGTTCGTGGGTGGCTGGGTTCGATCCCTGGCAGGTACGAACGCTCGAACCACTAAATATCCGCCGTGCGTCGGATGTGCACGTTTAGCCGTCTGGCCCCGGGTACTGGGCCCCCGGTAATAAATAAGAGCGCCTTTCTACCTCGCTTCTGTGTCACTTTCCTATCATGCACTCTAGCCCAAATCTCCTAGCTTCCTATTTCTAAGGGTTGTTTAAGACCTCCGGTCAGACACTTCCTTCCTAAAATCCTCTATATCGTATCTGAATCTCCTGTTGGGAATGTTTTACCTGAAGATGCGCGGGCTGCCTGCCTGAAAGACCTCATATGATTTTTAACCTGTATATATATATATATATATATATATATATATATATATATATATATATATATATATATATATATATATATATGTAATATGTGGGATGTAAGGTCAGGTGATGCGTAACATCACAGCCTCTCCTTGACGAATGTCAACCCCACCTTCTCGTGGTGCATCCTGTTCCCCACTAAAGGGGCTCTGACGACCGCCAATAGCGGTATAACTATACCATCGGGATTACAGGAAATGCTATCCCACACTCAACAACCCGCTTGGCCAGCGTGGTGAGTTATGGCCAAACCCCTCCAAAATGACTCCACAACTTAAATCTTGGCCCTCAGTCTCCGGCAGCTGGAATGTACCTGGCCAAGGCAGCAGCCAGTGCGACATGAAGGCAGAGGGTGCTAAGAATCCCCGGAGGACCGGACTAGGCTGCCATCTGATGCTGACCTTGGCTACGAATAATGGACGCTCCCTATCTTCTAATTCAAGGCTTCTTGAATTGGAAGAGGAACTACAAAGGATCTAGTGGGACATCGTCGGGCTAAGTGAGGTAAGGAGAAAAGGAGATCTCATTGAACTGAAACGTGGACATCTCTTCTACTATCGTGGGACAGATACTGGCAGAACTAGTGGTGTTGGATTTATAATAAACAAGAAACTGAAGGATAAAGTTATAGAAGTTGAAAGTTCCTCTGACAGAGCTGCACGACTCGTTATCCAACTCTCGAGAAGATACCAGGCCCAGATTATTCAAGCTTATGCACCCACCACAAGTCATCCGGAAGACGAAATTGAAGAATTTTATGAGGAAATTCATGATCTAAATAATAAAGGTAAGCAGCATTTGAAGATAATTATGGGAGATTTCAATGCTAAAATAGGGCAACGGCAACAGAATGAAACTTCAGTAGGTAAATTCGGTCACGGCAAAAGAAACCAGCGTGGTAATACTCTCGTTGAGTTTGCAGATACAGAAGATTTTTCATCTTGAACTCCTTTTTCAAGAAAAAGCCACACAGGAAATGGACAAGGAGACATCCAAATGGAACGACAAGTGAAATTGATTTTATTATGTGTAACAAAAAATTCGTCATAGAAGACTGCAGTGTGCTAAACAAGTTCAACACAGGTAGTGACCATAGATTGGTGAGATGTAAGATGCACCTCAACTCTAAACTTGAACGTGGCAAGCTCATAAGACAAGCAAAATGTATTGACATAACCAACCTTAAAAAACACCATAATACCTTCAAGTTGGAACTGAAGAACAGATTCTCTGCTTTAAAAGGCCTAACATCGGAAGAAGTGGATATTTCTGAAGATAACAGAAAAGTAACCAAAGCTCTTATGGAAACAGCAACAAAATTAGCTGGGTCTAAGAACAAGTTGCATGTAAACAAAGTATCAGGAAAAACGAAAATGTTGATGCAAAAAAGAAGAGAGATGAGGACAACTAAAGAAGATGTGACTTCCAAAGTGGAATATATAGAGCTATGCAAGACAGTACGAAAAAGTATCACTGAAGACGTAAGGAAATTCAACTGTGAACTAGTGAGGAAAGCAATTGAAAACAACCAAAGCCTAAAGATAGCAAAGGGACATCTGAGTAAGGGAAGAAAACAGATTATGGCTCTGAGAAAAAAAGATGGTTCTATAACAAGAAATAGAGTCGAAATTCTTGACAAGAGTGAAAGATTTCTACTCCAAATTATATGAAAGGGATGATACATGTACTCCAGACATCATGAAAGGTACCAGAGTTCTTCCAGTCCTCCCAGCAGAAGTTGCACATGCAATCAAGAACATGAAGCGGGGAAAAGCTCCAGGAGAAGATGGAATTGCTGTAGACATCATACAAGAAGCAAGTGGAGAAATCGAAACAGTACTGGCCCAAATTTTCACTCGATGTCTTAATGAAAGGAAGATTCCTGAGGATTGGAACAACGCTACAATGATCCTGCTACAAAAAACGGTGATATTGAGGATCTCAGGAACTACAGACCTATCAGCCTCCTATCAGTGGTTTATAAAATCTTCACTAAAGTTCTTTCACACCGCTTGAAGGTAACACTGGACATGGCTCAAACGAGAGAACAAGCTGGATTCAGGAGTCGCTACAGCACAAAAGATCATATCCACGTACTGAGAGAACTAATTGAAAGACCGTGGGAATATGAACTTCCATTGTGCATGGCTTTTATCGATTATGAAAAAACATTTGATTCGGTGAAACCATCAGCAGTTACCACGGCTCTGAAATCCTGCGGTATTGAAGATGCATACATTAATATTATTAATAACATCTATGAAAATGCAAGTGCAAAGATTCGGCTGTTTGAAAATACAACACACATAAAAATTGGAAAGGGAGTGAGACAAGGTGACACCATATCTCTGAAGCTCCTTAATGCCACATTGGAGGGTGTCTTTCAGTCGCTGAGCTGGGAAAACAAGGGGATAAAGATTAATGGAGATTATCTAACCCACCTTCGTTTTGCTGATGACGTAGTCATTTTTGCAACTACCCCATCAGAGCTGCAGAGTATGATTCAGGAACTTGCTGACAAGAGTAAAGAAGTGGGATTAAAAATGAACTTTCAGAAGACAAAAGTGATGTTCAATGCTTTTTCAAGAAATGAAGATTTATCGATTGATGAAGAAAAGCTGGAGATAACAGACACGTACGTTTATCTTGGACAGCAGATATCAAGTGAGGGTCACATTGATGAAGAAATTAATCGGCGTACAAAACTTGCGTGGAGAGCTTTTGGAAGAAACAGCATAATTTTCAAGAGCAATATGCCATTGTGTCTTAAAAGAAAAGTGTTTGATCAATGCATCCTTCCAGTGCTTACGTATGGTGCAGAGACGTGGACCCTAACTAAAAGAGTCAGAAGCATTTAGAGGTGCATGCTTGGTGTAACCAGGAGAGATAAGAAGAGGAACTCGTGGATCCGAAAAATGACAAGAGTGGAAGACATCATGATCAGAGTTAAATCCCTGAAATCGCAATGGGCTGGACATACTGCCAGGAGGACAGACCATCGGTCGACAGCCGGAATTTTAGATTGGATTCCAAGGGACAGGAAAAGACCCAGAAGAAGACCACATGGGAGATGGGTGGATGAAATTCGAAAGTATGCAGGAGTGACATGGAAGAGACTGGCACAAGACAGACCTTTGTGGAGGAAACTTGGGGAGACCTTCGTCCAGCAGTGAATTGATAATGGTTGACGATGATGATGATGATGATGATGTAATATGTATTTTTAACACATTAAATATTTTCAACTTGAGGGTTAGGATTTCCCTCGCTATTTTTTGGATCGTGCAGTGGTAGCTGAGCTTTTTTGGAATCTTACTGGTGGAGAGTATTCCACAAAGATCGGAGGCAGTTACAAGTCCCAAGGACGCAGAATAAAATTTTCTGTAAATAAAGGTAATTTGTGAAGAAGCGGTATCCAGATATTAATGGTAGGGCAGTCTATATCAGACGTAGGAGTCATTAACGGACTAAGTGGCAATACGAACACGTAATTTTTGATATTCATATATACGCCGAACAGCCAAAACATTTCGACCACTTACCTAATATGATGTCGGTAGTCCACGTGCCTCCAAAAGAGCTCTTACGCGACAAGGCACGGAAGCTACAGGATTTCTAAAGGTGTATTATGGTATCTGGCACCAATACGTTACCAGCAGATCCTTTAACTCTTGTAAGATTACGTGGTTGAGCCGCCTCAGATAGGATTTGCTGTTCTAATGCAAACCACAGAGGCTCGATTGAATTGATATCAGGGGAATGTGGAGGCCACGGCCATACCTAGAAGTCTTACTCATGTTTCCCGAACCATTCTCTAACAATGCGGGCAATGTGGCGTGCGGATTATCCTGTTGAAAGAAGTCACTACTAGAAGAAAATACTGTTGCTGTGAAAGAATGCATCTGGTCTGCAATGTTATTTAATTTCAAGCCAGATTATCTTGTTTTCATGCCCATCGTATTCGTGTATTCTCAGAAATGAAATAACTTCTTTTCCACCTACAATTCTATGTATATGGTAAGATTTGCCTCTTTTTGTGCATTCTTTCATGTGTGTCATTTTCTGTGTCGCAAGTGTACTTTAAATGTGACTGAAGGAATTAGAGTACGCTTCAATGTTTGAAAGCACATTATAGGTTTGTGCTAACTTACATACATACACATCACTAAGCTGTTCTCTGAGATTCAGAGATTAGCTCCAAAAAGAAAGACAAACTTCCAGATATTTTTACTTATTATTGTCGTATCAAACTTCTCCATTTACAGCGATCTTGACATGCAATTCGTGCTTCACTAATATCCATTACACGTCGTACACAAGATCTTTTATACTTCACACTCATAATGTTTTTCTCATGTAGACACTCCTGAATCTGATCCACCCATGTCTTCCTTGGCCTTCCTCTGCCTTTCCTTCCTGCCACTTGGGCTGAAAATATTTTCTTAGTAAGCACTTCATCACTCATTCTTTCAACATGGCCAAACCACCGAAGCATATTGGTCTCCACCTTGCTAACAACATTTTGCTTCACATCACACAACCGCAATACATCTTCATTCCTCACACAATCATATCGTGTCTTGTCACAAACCCCACATAAGTAACGCATTTCTCCAGCACACAAATTACTCCTATGTCTCTTCTGCAGTATCCAGGTTTCTCTGCCATACATCAGAGTAGGAACAATTACAGTTTCATACACAGCCATGCGGAACTCTCTAGGGAACCCATCATTCCTGTAAAAACCTCCCAGAGCAGCTATGACTTTCAAAGAAGAATTCACTCGCCTACTGATTTCACCATCCAACTTGTTCTCTCTGTCAAACATGCTTCCTAAATACACAAACTCACTCAACTGGTCAAGCACAGTGCCATTTATACTTACATTACATTCAGTGCTACCCGTTCCTCTCTCAAACACCATAACTTTGGTTTTTTCTTTATTTATACTCAGTCTGAATTTCATGCAAACTTTGTGCATCCGAGTCAACATACTCTGCAGCTCACTTTTGCTCTCAGCCAACAGGACAGTGTCATCAGTATACAGCAATCTGCACAGACGGATATCACCAAGACATAAACCACTATTATTTATCATGAAAGAAATACGGAATTACGCCATATACTACAAATTTTGAAGATGACAATCCGATTTTTGGCGTAAATGTGACAAGGATGGTAAGTCAGATAACATCCGAAAACTTGAAAATTTCATCGTCCTGGAGCGGGACTCGAATCCGCGTCCCCCAGATAGCGCCCGGGTATGCTAACCACTACACCACACAGAACGGCCAAGTCCCAAGTTTCCGATTAGTTTGAATTTCTTTCATGATTTATGTGCTCCTCCGGGCAATCGCGGGATAGGATTCTTAACCTCCAGATTCGCTAAACATGAATGCCGGTTACTTCGACTAGCGAATCATGTGATGGTAATATTCAAATTAATCGAAAACTTGAGACTTGGTCGTTCTGGGTGGTGAAGTGGTTAGCATACCCGGGCGCTATCTGGAGGACGCAGGTTCGAGTCCCGCTCCAGGACGAAGAAATTTTCATGTTTTCGGATATTATCTGACTTACCATCCTTGTCACATTTACGCCAAAAATCGGATTGTCATCTTCAAAATTTGCACTATTATCTATTTTGGCATCACGCATGCATGCATCCATAAACACATTAAACAGCCATGGTGTCATTACACAACCTTGTCTAACTCCTGCACCAATAGAAAACCATTTTGATAAAACACCATTCACTCGTACACAAGCTCTACTACCAGCATACATGGCTTTTACACTATTACGTAGATTCCCAGTAACACCATATTCATTCAATACCTTCCACAAAAGTGTCCTATTCACTCGGTCGTAAGCTTTCTCTAAATCTATGAAGGCAGTAAAAACTTTCTTCCCAACAGCCAGATACTTTTCAATCATCGTGCGTAATGCAAAAATCTGGTTAGTGCAGCCTTTACCAGGCATAAAACCAGTTTGAACAGCCCACACTTTCTCTGATGTAAGACCCCGTACTTTTTCAATAAGAACCTTACGAAACACTTTCCCTGGCACACTCAGTAGGCTAATACCACGATAGTTCTTGCATTCAGTCTGATCACCTTTTCCCTTATACAGGGGAACAATGATAGCATCTTTCCAATCCCGAGGGACCATTCCGAACTCCCAGCACAACTGGCAAATTTCAGTTAACCAGTCAGTTATAGAGTCACTACCGTATTTCAACATCTCTGCAGTTATGCCATCAACTCCCGGAGTCTCATTGTGACATCATCTGCGTCTGTCTCAGAATCATCTTTGCTTTCCTGATGAAACTTCAGAGAATTGTAATTGTTGTATTGTATGCTCCTTGTGCCTCGAACCTTCTGTTAATAAGGACGATTTCTGGAATGAGCTAAAAGCTGTTTTGAGTCAGTTTGGCGCTAAAGAAAAAGTTATAATAGCAGGGGATTTCAATGCTAGAGTAGGTGTGCAGAATGCAATTTCTGACAAAGTTCTGGGTAAGTTTAATGATCCTTGTGTGAATGATTGTGTGTATCTAATACATTTTTCAACCACAAGTATATCCACACATATACTTGGGAAAATCGTACTCTTGGTCAAAAGAATGTGATAGATTTTGTTGTCTACGATCAGCGTCTGAAACACTTAGTTGGTGACACCCGTGTGATGAGAGGTACGGATGTTGGTTCTGATCAATACTTGGTAGTGTCACGAGTGAAACTTAATGTTGGTTGGAGGAAAAGAAATAGGAAGAGACCCAGGATAGAAAGAATAAAGGTTGATAGGCTCCTTGAAGATCGTCAGCGGTATTCTGACTTGTGCTAACTTGTCAATGTGAAATCCCTTTTCTTTGTTGATAAGGACCGCTTGCTAAACTTGCTATCAATATTGGCTGATAATTACTCAAACAACATCATGCTAAGTGTGACATCCATGGAAATTAACGACTACGAACAAGTGAGCGTAAAAATACACTTTCGGGTGTCCCATTCTTATTTTTTTCTCATCTGTTTTTCCTTCTCAAATTAAATAAACAGGCAAATTCACCTGTATCATGTCTCATTACTGATTAGAAACAAATTATTCCAGAGAATGTGTTAAATAACGTAAAACGGTAGCACGTTTTGGCACCCCTTAATTTTAAATCCAAATGTTATGGAATTTTTACATTTCAACGTTTCTGGCACAAATATCTTTTAACCTATCAGCATTTTGAAGAGTAAAACTAAACCACCCTTTTGAAATTTTGGGTTTCAGACTTTTCCAAGAGTATGAGTGGTAGAAAAATTCAAGCTGAAAATATTCCAAAGCCACGATTAAATTTTTTAGTTCTGGGATTTTTCTAGGTATCCGGATCTTAAGACCTATCAGCATGCCAATTGTCTGATCTCTAGGTCATTTAGGTCGAATAATTCACGAAAAATTGAAGTAGTTAATGTTGCAAAGTTACCATTTTGATTTCTTTGTGTTAGGACATTTCAATGTGTTCCGACCTTAAGACATATCAACATACCGATTTTCAGATTTCTAGGTCATTTAGAAGTGGTCGAACAATTTGAGGAAAAATTCAAGCAGGCAGTGCTCCAAAGCTGCCATTTTGATTTTTCTTTTTGTTTTCGGACCTTTTTTGGCATGCGAACGTTAATACTTACAAGCGCACCAAATTTGCAGATCTCTAGGTCATTTAGAAGTGGTCGAACAATTCGTGGACGGAAACACTCGCATTTTAACACTTTGTTGTATGCGTATGTATACTAGCTTTACTACCCCATTTTGCCCGGGATTTAGGCTTATTAATTCCATATTCCCTTATATGTCACTGAAAAAATCTGGAAAAACATCGATGCTTGCAAAAATGAAAAAAGCTGATTTCACAAATTCGGTCATTACAAATTATTTATTCGTAGTGTAAATATTTCAGCACTTCGCCGTACATTGCTGTCACAGATTTTTGTCGAGAATTAAAGCAACGAAATGTACAGAATGTAAGGAATTTGTAGAATCAAACGGACCAAAAGCGTTACGAATTATTTAACACGCGTCCAGGAGACACAGCATTAGAACACTGACTGAAAAAAATTCCTTAACAATTTGTTATCGACGATCAAATGCATCACGTGCTTTCAGTTTCAGACGTCTTCGAGGGGCGAATCTCTGGGATAAAAATGTTAAAAACGTATCTTTTTGAATATTTTATGAAACTGGCTGAAATTTTAATGAACACCATAAATCGTTAATAGGAACATGACCTCCAAATTTCGCTTGAATCGGTAAATAACTTTTTTAATTAGCCGTTAAAATTTTATTAATCGTTTCTGCGTTCTGTTTACCGATGAATTAAAATTCCACGCCAATTTAAAAAATGTTTGACCGGATCCCGGTGAAATTTTGAGGGACTCCTCTTATTACCAATTCATGGTGTTGATAAAAATTTCAACCCGTTTCTTTAAAATTTCGCAAAGTTCGTATTTGCATTTTTTTATGCACAAGTTCTCAAAGAATAGAAACACCTGCGGATGTGACGCGCCGATGAATGCAGTCACGTGCTTTCAGATTTGGAACAGAGAACGATGACGTTGCAAACGACGCTGACTTTATTGATTAGCTTATTATTTCATTCATAACTCGCGAACGAAACAACGTAGAGATCTTAAAATAGTTGCGTTGACCTAGAAATTCCAGTATTAAAATAGTTGCGTTGACCTAGAAATTCCAGTAGCTATGCAAATTTCACGATGCCACAGTTCGGCGTTCGAGAGTTTTTGCTGCTTCAAACAAACAGATGTTTTGTGTTTTATACATATATAAGATATATACATGTATATATGAAATGTACATAATGACAATTCAAAAAACCTTAACGGATAGACAAAGGACAAATCATAAAACGGTAAATTATGAACTTTCTTCATCAGGAGAGTACCAGCAGTGGCGTAACTACCACCACCCGCAGCTGCAGGGGATGGGGGCGCAAGTAACGAAGTGGCTTACTGCAGCTGCTAGTTACAGTTTTATGAAAAAATACGAACACGCGCAATAATTAACCCAAAGATTCATATTTTTTTTTGAGATATGTTTATCTTTGCCTAAATAAAAACCTAGTTTCACTTTTAAAACACTGAATGTCCGACAAATCGGAAGTGTTCGGCTCTTTGACTTCGGGTTGTAACCACACACACACACACACACACACACACACACACACACCGCCAAAAAAAGCATCCTCTCTCTTGTTCGAAATCCCGGGAAAATTACTATACTTAGGGATGCTGAAGTAAATCTTGCGGAGGGCGCACGTTGCGATAGTTGCGCCACTGAGTACCAGTACATGGAGAGAGAAGCTTTTCTGATGTCAGTGAAACGTAGGTAAAAAACCAAATACCCACGGACACTCTCTAAGCTGCGAATTCTAATGCAAGGTCGAACGAAGAAACGAAAGAAAGAAGGAGAGACGCCGAACAACACATAAATAGGCGAGGAGTGTTTAATGTGACGCGGACGGGGACGTGGTAGCGTAAGGGGGAAACATAGTGCGCGAAAGCTGGAAAACAAGTTAGTAAAGTCATGCAATGCATTGATCATGATACGCTTTCCAACATACCCGAAATCATTACTCAAGTTATGAGGATAATGTCTGTGGAATAAATCTCGGTCCTGTGCCCTGAACTTTGATCCCATTTCGATGATATTCTACAGAACCGGTTCAGTATACCTCCGAAATAACATGATAAAGTGTTGTCGGAATGGAAGCGTTTTTACGTAAGTTATGATGCATAAGGGTTATGGAACTGGTTCCGCTTCTGTGTCCTAACCTTTGACCCCATTTCGCCTATTTCCAATAGGATTCGTTCACCCCATTTCGCCAATTTAATAGGCAGGCCCCTACAACATACTAACATTTTATCCAGTTCAAAGAATTTTTACGTAAGTTATGACGCATAATGGCGATGGAAGTGATTTCGCTCCTATGTCCTGACCGTTGACCCCATTTCGCCCATTTTCAACAGGGTTTGTCTCCAGGTGGTCTCCTACCATATATTAAAATTTAATCGAAATCGAACCTTATTTACGTTAGTTATGACGCATAAGAGCATTGGAATGGGTCCCGCTCCTATGTGCTAACCTTTGAACCCATTTCGTTCACGTTCAATAGGGTTCCTTCCCAAGTGATCCCCTTCCACATACTAAACGTTCATCGAAATCGAACGATTTTTACGCGAGTTATCGTGCGGACGATCATCCGCACATAAAGCATGACGTAATGAGACAGATGGAAATCGCGACCATCTGCTCGCAAGAGTGTGACGTCATAAAACTTTAACAGGATCCACACACAAAGCGTGACGTAATGACACAGATGGCGTGACCGCGCGCAACATATCAAGCGCGAGATTGTGACGTCATAAGATCGTCCCCATGTGGTTCCCTACCAAATAATAAAATTTCACCGAAATCGAACCATTTTTACGCACGTTTTGACGCATAAAGGCAATGGAATGCATCCCGTTCCTATGTCCTGACCTTTGACCCCACTTCATCCATTTTCAGTAGGGTTCATTCCCAGGTGGTCCCCTACAATATACTAAAATTTTATCGACGTCGAACCATATTTACGCAAGTTATGACGCATAAGGGCAAGGAATGGATCCCGTTCTTATGCCGTGACCTTTGACCCCACTTCACCCATTTTCAATACGAGTCATTCCCAGGTCGTCCCCTACAATATGCTAAAATTGCATCGACATCGAATGATATTTACGCAAGTTATGACGCATAAGGGAAATGGAATGGATCTCGCTCCTGTGCCGTGAACTTTGACCCCATTTCATCCATTTTCAATAGGGTTCGTCCCCAGATGGTCCCCTACCACATACCAAAATTTCATCGAAACGGAAACATTTTACGCGAGTTATCGTGACGACAGGCGGACGGACACACGGACGGACAAAGCTGGAGCATTTACGTTTCTTCAACCTGCTTTTCGAAAGCGTAAAAAAAAAAGAGGTGGGGGAGAGAGGTTAATATTGGTAGCTGTTAGCGATCCATCAAACAACGTTTTGAAATCCCTGTAAATTAACATTGTAAGACCATGGGTTAATGATGGTGTGAAGGTAGAAATTTGTGTGCGTAATCTTATTGTAGTTGGGGAAGAACTGTTAAAAATATATTTTGAGGAAACGAATTGGCAGTATTACGTAATTGAAGATAAATTACGTACTTAAAGAAACGAGATTCGGACATTTTTTATAACATTAGCTGAATTACTGCAAATTCTACAAATTCGAACTAATTGTGAAATAACGATGTTACGAAGCACGAAAACTGCGATATTTAAGGTCCAGTATGAATAATAGTAAATTCTGAAGTGAAAATTGCGACGTTTGTTGTAGACATCGGTCTCAATATTTGTTATCGTCAGTGAAAGAAATGTCGATATCCAAATAATGTACATGACCGTCTTGCATGGAAGATTTTTCAAGTGTTAGAGCTGATGGATATATATGTTGAGCTTGAGTATTGAAGATCGGATAATTAAATACAATAAGATCATCAATGTAACGAAAAATACGGCCATAATCTTTCGAAATAGTAGTACTAAAATCCTTTTCATATAATAACAAATACAGATCAGCAAGAGTGCTTGAAAAAACACTGCCCATGGGCATACCAGTAACTTGTGGGTAGATTTTTTTGCCCACACAAATGTAGTTGTAGTTGAGACAGAAATCGACTAAACTATTCCAAAACTGTGAGGCATACTTGATCACACTGCCATATTTTGTAAATAGTGTAGCACAGGCAACTTAATCCAGCAATGGGAATAGACGTAAATCAGTTGCAAAACTCTAAAGTTTCAATACTATATAGGTCCTGATTTGTATTTATGTAATTTAAGACGGCTGCACTACTATCAATGATCCAGGAATCGTGAATCTGACCATGCGTTTATCGTTTTATCGTTTATTGTCTCATGTTTCTGTTGAGATTTTTGGCCGTTATAGATTTAACTCGTTGTTATGCTATATATATACACTGGCGGAAAGTGAAAAAAGAACACCAAGAAGGAATTGGCGGACGATCATGAAATTTACATATGTTACTGGGGTCGACTTTACGTAGGAGTGATGTTAATTTCGGGGCCAACCGGTGAGCGCTTACGCCACAGCACGGCATAATATGTAAATTATCGTCGGTGGTATTTAAGGAGTACGGCAAAGTGAATGTAATCAGTCGTCGGCGTACGGACACGTGGGAAGACCCTGTAGAAGCTGCAATGCCTGGACATGGAAGACGTGTACGATTTTAGCAGTTATCGGACTTTGAGCGAGGTCGTCTAGCCGGACTCCGCGATGCCGGGTGGTCGTATCGTCGTATTGCGGAACGAATTGGACGGGAAGTACCGGTGGTGGTACGATGGTGGCGTAGATGGTCCGAGGAACATTGCCACACGAGAAGACGTGGAACAGGGAGTCATAGACGGACTGATGAGCGGACCGATCGACGCATAAGAAGAGCGGCGTTGTCAAGCAGAACATCCACTGCGACGCAAATGCGAGCTGCCGTTGCACCTGAGGTAACTGTGCGAACAATCCGCAAACGTCTACTGGATGCAGAACTACGTGCACGTGTGCCTTTGGCATGTGTACCTCTGACTCCAGCCCACCGTCAGGAACAGTTGCAGTGGTGTCGCCAACGTCTGCACTGGAGAACGCAATGGCGATCTGTCGTGTTCAGCGATGAAAGCAGAGTCTTCTTGGGAGCCTCCGATGGCCGTATGCGTGTTCGCAGGCGCACAGGGGAGCGTCTCCACCCTTTTTGCATCCGCCAGCGACACACAGGGCATACACCTGGTCTCCAGGTGTGGGAAGCGATCAGCTATCATTCCCGTACACAACTAGTGTTTGTGCCGGGTACGTTAAACAGCACCTCCTACATCAACAACATCATTCAGCCCGTTGTTGTGCCATTTGTAAGGTCGGTCCATCGTGATGTTTTCCAGCAAGATAACGCACGCCCACACACGGCACGTGCAACGCAACATGCACTTCAGGGTGTGAGACAACTGTCATGGCCTGCACATTCACTGGATTTGTCCCCCATTGAGCACGTGTGGTATTTTACGGGACAACGACTTATCCGGTCTCCACGACCAGCCACGACCATCCTCGATTTACTCGTCCAGGTTTAGGATGCTTGGAACTCAATACCCCAAACTTACATCCAACATCTGTTCGACAGACTCCATGCCAGAATTGCACAGTGTGACGCAGTTCATGGCGGTTCAACCTCGTACTAACCATGTTACATGGAAATATTATTTTTCAGTTTACCAGCAAATGCAGCTGTATTTTGCCATAATGTTTTGATCACGTTATCCTGTGTATTCCGTTATTATGCTGTATAAATTTCGTTGGTATCAGACGTCTCCTTCTTGGTGTTCTTTTTTCACTTTCCGCCAGTATATACACTGCCAGACAATTGCTAAGGACGGATGGCAATAGCAACGATAGCAACCATAAAATGGAAGGCAGGAAAATGTGGAAATTAGCATAAGTGCGGGATACAGTAAGACGTGTTGTGCGTATGCAAATTTTGGATTGCCGAACTTGTTCGTGACGTCATAGCGCTGATAAGAGATATAAAGGATTTGACGCGTATTGACCGTTGTTGTTCAAACGCAAAGTTGAAAGGGAAAGAATCAATTGACGAACTTGCAATTTTCAGTATGTCTTCCCGACATCACTTAGATGATTTTACGCGTGGCCGTATTATTGGCAAGATTGAAGAAGGGCGAAAAATAACAGATGTTGCCAGGGAGTTCGACGTCAGCCACAGTGTTGTTTCAAGGTTTTGGAAATCATTTCAAACAAATGGAGAGTGTAGCAAACGTCACGTGGGAGGTCGTGTTCGCAGTACGACACCTGCAGAAGATTGGTACATAGTGCTATCAACAAAAAGACACCGGCGCAGCACAGCTAGTGAGGTAGCAAATCAGTTTATGGCTGCTACTGGCAAGCGGATCTCCCGAAAAACTGTCGCCAGACGTTTGCATGAAGGAGGACTATAAGCCCACCGTCCTGTTGTGTGCATCCCATTGTCCAGACGTCACCGTATCGCCCGTTTGCAATGGTGCCATCAACATTGCAATTGGACTGATAACGACTGGTCTGCTGTCCTCTTCTCAGATGGGAGTAGATACAGTCTATCGTCTTATTGTCGACGACAACTGATCTGGCGTGATAGTGGTACTGCATATTGTCCAGCAAACATACAGGAAAGGGACCGATATCCGACATGTAGTGTCATGGTATGGGCTGGCATCATGATCAATGGCCGTACGTCCCTCTATGTGCTTCCAACTGGGACTATGACTGGCCAACGATACATTAATGATGTTCTTCTACCTCGTGTTCGTATGTTCCGTGGTGCTGTCGGTGATACAACGCAACATGTCATCGAACAGTCGCTGTCCAGGAGTGTCTTGAGAGCGAGGATATTCAACGCCTCGTATGGCCAGCACGTTCTCCAGATCTGAATCCCATTGAAAATGTGTGGGATGCTTTGGGGAGGAGTCTTGCTGGTCGCCAATGCCCCCCAATAAACAAGGACACCCTCATCCGTGCACTGACAGAGGAATGTGATAAATTACCCCAACAGCTGCTTGATAATGTTGTGCAAAGCATGACACGACGTGTGGAATCTTGCATCGCCCTACATGGTGGCCATATCCCGTATTGACATCTTACGCCGGAACGCCTGCGGACAGTAATTGCATTATTTTCATGTTTACGTATTCTGCACAAAATGCCCTGTTTGTCCCTTGAACACGTTCCAAAGCCTTCTGGATTTCAGAGCACAATACATTGTCTTTCGTGTAATGTCCTGGCATTCTGACATTATTTTATTTCACTTGGTATCCAACCACACTTACTTTTTTATGCGCTATATAGCCGTTTATGATCCGTCCTTAGCAATTGTCCAGCAGTGTATATATATATATATACACACAGTTGAGTCACTTTATTGTGACCACCAGCTAATATCCATATTAACCGCCGTGTGCAGCGCAGACAGCAGCTAGACGGCTTGGGAGTGACTCAACAAGGTGCTAGAGAATGTTCACAGGTCTGTGGAGACATGCTATCTGCATCTGACAGTTGCTGGACGGTGCGCGGTTGAGAATTCATAGAGCGAACAACACGATCCACGTGGTCCCACAAATTCTCAGTTGGGTTTAAGTCTGCGGAATTAAGGGCCAGGGAAGTACTTTAAAGTTTTCATCGTGCTCTTTCTACCACCCTCGGACATTTCTCGCTGTCTGACACGTCGCATTGTCATGCTGGAGGATCCCATCCGCCCCAGGGAAGACAATCAGCATGTATGAGTGTACGTGGTCTGCAAGGACGGATTCATAATGAATTCGGTCCATAGTGCCTTCCACACGTATGACTGGACACAGTGAATGCTAGTAAATCATTTCCCAGACCCTAATGCAGCCACCAGCAGCTTGTTTTCTTCCAGCAGTGGTTGAAGATTGTTTGTTCTCCGATGTGTCTCGCCTTATACGCCAACGTCCGTCCGTTCGATGAAGCAGAAAACGTGACTATTTGGAGAATGCAATACTTTGCCAATCAAGTCCATTTCCGATACTGTCGTGCAAATGTAAGCCGATGCACTTTCGTTAACTTAGCTGGAGTGACTATTCATCTGCATCGGAGCCCCATACGCAGCAGGGATAGCAGAACTGTCGTTTTAGACACACTTCCGGTAGCCCCCTGGTTCATTCGGCCAGTGAGTTACTCCCCTGTAGCGTGTCGATCGGCCCTCACGCACCTTCGCAGCCGACATTCACCTCTCACATCAGCGGCATTTGGTGCTCCACAGTTTCCACGTTGCTTATTCGGAATAGTGTCATTTCTACAATCATGATACACTTTAACCATAGCAGCACGCGAACAGATCGCAAACTGCACTGTTTCAGAAATACTGCCCCCTTTGCCCAAAAGCCGATATTCATCGCTTTTTGCAAATCAGAAAAATCATTCTTTTTATCCATGGCAGCAACGAGTGATATGTTTTCAGAATGGCTGCAGCAAACCTTATATACCCTCTAAGCCAGCTCACGACACGTGCCTTCTTTCATGGGCTAAGCGCTGTTGACGTCAACAGTAGGAGGTGGTCACACTAATGTGACTCGACTGTACATATATATTTATATATATATACAGACACCTTACCTCTACACATAAGTAGCTCAGTCCAGCAATTGAGCGCTGTGTGCTGTATAAATCAAGGAGACAACCATGTCGAGAATCAGCTAGCGTGAGGGTTCCACCCTCTCCCGAACAGCCGACCTCCTGGGCTTTTCACGCACAACAGTAGCAAGTGTTTACCTTGGATTTTTCGACATATATAAGAATTCAACCAATCAGCTACTCTGTGAACAAAAATAGACATCGGATCAGAGGGGTCTGATTATACAGATAACATTGCCGTCAGCTGTTGCAGCCCATTCACGAAAAGATCCGATACATGGTACATTCGAAGATGACCCTCGGCCAGTGTTGAATTACGCAGTTATTTCCTTGATTGGTGTGTGTCTGTTGTTTTGGACGATTCCCATCGGTGTCTTTTGGCCCCCCTCTGATCCACCACAGCTTTTGTAAACAGGATTGCCTATTGCTGATGGGTTTTTCTCTGCCGCACCACTCACGTTAGACACTTGGGACATTTGTGCGTGAAACACCCAGGAGAAAAGCCGTTTAGGAAATGCTCGAACCGGCACACCCAGAGGGTCTGAACTCTCGTTTTGTTCATTTGTATTATAGGCCAAACGCTAGTTGACGCACGATGGGATTTTGAGATTTATGTAGATGATTTCAGAAACAGAATTTCGGACCCAAGTTCTTAAACAGCTCTTAGAAGTACGAAGTAAGGAGATTTGCTAGATTGTGCTATAGGAATGTTACACGGAAACGAAGTAGAAGGAAGTGCAGGCAGTACCCAGCGTCCGATAACTGGTGGATATTCAGAGGTTCGAGCGTTTATACCTGCATGGTATCGATCCTAACACTTATTCCTAGAAGTCATCAATGTTGATCACTTGGCCATCACCAGCTATGGCGCGCAATGAGCTGGCCTACCTGATTTATAAATCACACAGCGATGGCGTGACTTCTTACGTGTTGGAAGGATCTACTTTTGTGAAGAGAGTAGCTTTATTTAATAAACTGGCATCTTAGTTATATATGATCTGCTTTTGTGTTTGAGCATGATATCCCCGGAACAAAAGGTAATCCTCAGCGAATTATTTCTTCTCATGTTCTATGCTACGAGTGCTATTCTTTTACATAGCTGAAGAATATGCACGCCGCGTAAATGATAATTTTCCGACGTTTTCCATTGTTTAAAATAAATGCCGCTTCGTAGTCGACGTTTCTTGCTTTTGTGAAATGGAAGTGTTTTTAACGTGTCTTCTCGTTTCCCTGTTTACGTCATTAGCGTCTTTTTGGTCTTTCTTCACCGCAGATTTCAACGCCATTATTTATTTATTCAACGTTTGTGCAGATTCAGTTGTGTAATGCGATGTTCTTAAAACAAAATCGATTTTTACCTCGAAAGAACAGAAGATTTCTCAAGTTACGCTCTTTTGCGAGAGACTTCAGGGAATACATGTGTGCATTTATATCAGTTAATCATTGTGTCTTTCCCCGTGACTCAGAGAATTACGCAGAATGAGCGCTTTTGCTGTTTTTAAGCTACATTTTACGGTGAATACATGAAACTGCCGTATTTATTTGTGTGAATAAAATGTTACAGGAAACCTCAGTAGTTATTGGATATTTTATAACAATGTAACGATCACGCTGAATGTATGAAACTACCGTATTTGTGCGAATGAATACTAAAGGAAACGTCAGTAACAAAATATCTTATTTTTTATTGGACCTTTTATAACAATGTAAAAACAATATGTACGAAAGTAAATGAAAAAGTAACCGAATCAAAGTCAGCACATCAGTTCCGGAAACGCGAATGTATGTTTTTTCATACGTGTTTCCTTTGATTTTCATCACACGTGCTCTATCGACGAATAAAATTTTGTTTCCTTTTTGGAAAAGGGAAAAATAGTTTCTGTAGAGCGGAAAGTCATAGATTAACCTCGTCATTGAACACATGTTCGCTAAGAAACGGACGGTCACCTAACTCATAATGAGGGGTACATTTTCTTTTCCTACTGATTTAATTGTTGATTTTGCGTGCAAATTTAAACATAGAAACTCTATCCGTATGTCTTCCGTCACTGGTATAGGGACACTATGGCGGTTGTCTTATCACATGCCCAAAAGAAGAAAAATGTGCATTGATTTTCTGTTTACAGAATGAGGGAACCAGAACTGTGAAAATTCCTCTAAGGCTATCAGCAGAGAGCAGTGAGGGAATCTTGTATGAATGCTTTAAATATGTTATAGAGAACTGTTAAGCAGGTGTCACCGATGAATAGCATCTACATAGACGTGTAGGACCAAGGCATTCGTCGGCATTGAAGTGACACTTTGGAGTGACCATGCCTAAATGCAGGTTAATCGCGGGACTTCAATCAAAACCCTACATCACAGGCTTCTTTTGAGAATCGTTTATGCAAATTGGGTTACTTAAGAACTCTCTGCAAGACAGCACAAACTTTAACCGTTTCGACGTCTGCAATCCGGTTTCGATCCAACAGCATAGGAAAGTCAGCGCAGTTTGAGTAGCATTGGTATGAGTGATGAAAAGTTGATTCATTTCTATCAGAGATGGAGCTGAGTCCACAAGTCAGTGGACCACCATTTGCTTTAGGGCCAAATGATTTAACTATTGAGCTTCCCACCCTGTTTTCACCGGTTCTATTGACGTCATTCATTTTGTGATATTAAAATTGCAATACCTCAAAAAATATAGTTAGGATATTTTGAGTAATGAGATCCAAGGAGATAGGAACGCATGACGCCACCCTGGTGACGCTGTGGTCTAACCCCTAGCTTCTGAAGAATCGTCCGAGATGGGTCCGGGTTCGAATTCCGGTGAGGCATATTGTTTTACGGCACTGACTCAATCATTAGGGACGGGCGACTGCTTAAAAGCCCATCGAGTTGCTTACGGAAGTTGTTAAACTCCCAAATAAACGACAAAAAAACCATGGTGAAATGTACAGAAGCTAATGACACATTTATTGACATAAAAGAATGCTTGATATGAACAGATCAATTTGTTGTAAAAACCATTTCGGTAGCGGAAACATTGAACTAAATGTTTCGAGACGAAGTCATACAGCATTACATAGCTCCTGCAAACTTACCAACAAGTTTCTTTCAACATATCTTCCAAGAACATCCGTGGTCATATCTTGTTGAGGGTTGTCTGTAGATGTCGTGCAATTATGCTTACACGAGCTCCTGGTTATTCAAGGTAGTACTTCCACACCACGAAGTTATTCGTAGGAAAGCCCTGCAGTATGTACGCGAGCGTTATCGTGCTGGAAAATAGTTTCGGGTTACCTAGTAAGAAAGAGAAAGGCGATGGGTTCCAGAATCTTGGCGACATAACAGCAAGTAGTCAGGTGGCCTTTGATGAACACCAGCAATGAGCAAGGATCGTAACTCATCGCTCTCCAAATAATAAAACTCTCAGTACGTCCTCCCATAACTTCAAGTTCATTGCGTTTACCATGTCTTCTTTACCATTTTACGCGCAGAACACTGGGGTCCAAGCAAGAACCAAATTCAATAATGATTACCACTTGATGGTGTACAATACCCCAAGTGGTCCGTGAGCGACACTATTCAAAACGTTGTTGACGATGAGAAAAGCTCAATGGTAAGCGACAAATGGCCGGTATGCAAGGAGGCCCAGTTTGGCCAATCGGCAGGCAATGGTTCAATAGAAGATCGGGTAATACCGAGCGGATACCACATCTCATTGGATGATACCATAGAGTGGCTGTACATACGATATTTTCCTGTCGACCGAACAGATGACCCTCTCCTTCCGTAGTCGTACATCGTGTAACACTACCCACTCGTCGAGTACTCTGCACTCCATATTCGACAGTCCAATGTTATCTTTCTTGTTTGCTATTTCGCTAATTGAACCAAACAAAGATTGATTACCAGTAACTTATGCTCGCTATTCTAAACAATTGTTCAATCAGTTTCTATAAGCACTTTAATGCTTGACTTTACACAAACCTCTTACTAGAATTAGAGTATAAGAGGAAGAAGCACTGAAAGTTTAAAGGTTATTTATTTTGCAACAGTGTATGTGTGATGATTTGAAATCAAAATTTTGTCAGGCGAAATGTTTCATACTGATGAAGAACATGGAAGTATAATTTTTGGGCTGAAGTTTTACTGGCATAAGTAAGAAAATGAATTATTTACTACATCTGTTGTTCAAGCGAGACTTATAAAGACCAAAGTCTTAACTGCCCGAAGGGTTTTTGTACAAAATTACCGTTCCTTCCTTCGTTTTCAAATTTCTCTGACGTGGAGTGGATCTTCGCAACTTGCTCTAAGTTCAACTGTATTTAATAAACTTTGTGACAGACATCCTTTGAGCATTCTACAAATTGTAGGCTACAAGCGTTGTGATAAAACCTATATAATAGGCTACGTCTGTCCCTGATGAAAACGTTCTGATGTAATTCTATACTTGCAGCGCCATCTGCTTTTATCCGGCGGCCGAAATCGAAACTCAGCTCACCGCTATCGCACGATACGTAAAATAAAGGAGACATACCGGAAATTAAAATAGTTTGCAAGATAAACGACTTTATCTGTGGCAATACGCATGTGCTCGAAAAATTGTCTGCGACGTTTGTTCTGTTACGTAGGCGCTATGTTGTGTTTTATTTGATTTTCTTCGCATTGCGGAGTAATTTCATAAAAAGGAATAAGCATAAGCGTTAATTGATTTCATATAAAGAAATTCATGAAAAGAAATAGGCGTTATTTTATTTCATAAAAAGAAATTCATAAAAAGGAATCGGCCTTTTTTTATTTCATAAAAAGGAACAAGTAAAATTGTAAGAAAGTAACTTCAGGCATAGCTTTGTTTTACTGTGATGGATATTAAAAAAATTATTGGTTCCGTGGAATTTTTTCTTTGTAGTACAACGTCGCTTAAATAGAAAGCGACAATGGCGATGGCGCGCAAAACAATCTTCATAAAACCTATGAAACTTTTGAAGAAACACAAGCCAGACATATTACAGACGTAGCCGATTATATAGATTTTATGTATATGTATTTTAAGATTCGTGTTATAAAAATTTATAATTATTTTTATAACAAGAATTCTCTCAAATAGTGGTAAACAAGTCCATGATTTGTCGCATGGCGAGACATAAGCGTCAGAGATGGACTGTTTACACAGCGAGTTACGATTATGAGGGTGAAAGGGCCACGAAGTTGAGGCAATTCCAGGGCAGACAGGCAGAGGCTCCCTGTGTTCTATGAAACTACTCAAAACTGACGAAAACCAGAAGGATGTGGGAAGACTCGAAAAGAGCGAAAATAGAAGCTAGAAGTCAGTCGTATTCTGATTCCTAAAAGAGAAACAACCTGCTTCCTGGATGTTCGAGAAACAGAAATCGCCAAAGCAGTTGTAAAAATATATCAAATATTAGACTGGCACTTAATGGCCAAATGAGTAAAGCCCGACCAAACTGGAGGGGAAAGGAATCATTACGAATGGAGACCTAGAAAGTCAAATGATACAGAATATGGTAGAAATGCCATATAAATGGAGTGATATACATAGCTCATGCATCAGAATTGAATGTGCGGTACGGAGATCGAAAGTGAAAAATGTTGTACCCTGAAAGGTTCATCAACCCACAAGCAGAAGGGGTGAAGCCAAATAGTCTTAACGTGCGTCAAATGTCCGAAGAAAAGGGAAAGATTAAAGCAAGGTTGCTCCCCTCTTCTACAATTGCCTTGGAGGGTGCAGTTTACCAGCTGTTCTCTGGTACCAGGTCAGCGGGCGATATATACAGGGTGTTTGTAAACTGTTTTGACAAAAGAAGAGGGGTGATAGTACCCATCAAGACGAACAATATTTACAGTGGAACCTAGGGTCGCATTCCACTCTGAGTGTCAGAAAAGAGTAAAGTTAGATGTCCAAGTTGAACTTTCAACAGTGCAAAGAAAGAGAATTAACGACATCATATGTTACCCAATCCCATTTATGGAGATCAGGGACAGACTCAAAGTAGATGCTCAAAATGGCGGCCACGGGTGCCGTTGCACAATTCAGACCGGCGAATGAAAGACTGGCGCACCCTCTCGACGACTCCTGGTGTCGTGTTTATCCTGTCCGCTGCAACAACGATTCTCGCGACGCGATATTCCACGGAGTCCACATGGGTCTCGTACACCAATGATTTCATGTGCCCCCAGAAGAAGAAGTCCAGTGGGTTTAAGTCCGGCGATCGTGGAGGTCATGCCACAGGTCCGCCAAGTTCAATCCATCGTGCGGGATACGTGGCTTTCAGGAAATGTCTACTGCATCTTGCTAAGCCAATCAGCTGCAACTGCCGATGCTGCGTCTTTTCTCTGGCAATTTGCATACGGTAAATGCTTGACGGTGATGTTCTGGCGATGTTCTATGTGACGTGCCTGCCCAGCAGGACGCACACGACATAAAGGCACATAGCAGCATCAAAGAACGTCCACGTAGCTCAATTGGTAGAGTGACTTATTCCGGACTGAGGGGACCCGGGTTCGAGCCCCGGCGTGGACAAAAATGACGGAGAAATTTACTTCGTTTTAATGGCGCCCGAACTATCCGGATGACCCGGCCGTTCAAAATCTCGCAATGGTGTGATGTTCTTTCCATACCGCGAGAGTGGAAAAATAAGAAAATCCCTTCTCCAGCGCTTCAAAAAATATAAATGTGTGTAACGTTGCATTCCACACACCAGATTGACTGGGAGTTCTCAAGTGCAAGTTGTACAGCGGATGGCTGACCCGTGGGCCATACCCCCTGCACTCCTTCGGGGGTGGGGGGTAGAGATGTGACGGGCCTGCCCCAGCAGGACGCGCACGACATAAAAGCAGATAGCAGCGATAACGAACGTCCGCAGTAGCTCAATTGGTAGAGTGACTGATTCCGGAATGAGGGGACCCGGGTTCGAGCCCCGGCGTGGACTAAAAATGACGGAGAAATTTACTTCGTTATAGCTACTTCTCCGACCCGAAAGAAATGACGTCTGAAGTGACGACTTGTGCTTGTTGGACGTATTTCGAAGTTACTCTTTTCTGACACTCAGAGTGGAATGCGACCCTAAGTTCCATTGTAAATATTGTTCGTCTTGATGGGTACTATCACCCCTTGTCTTTTGTCAAAACAGTTTACGAACACCCTGTAGAACTCGAAGTGAGCAAGCATAGCGAGGACGTAAAATGAGACACCCCGCCACCAAACAAGTGAAAAAATATCACGGAGTTCAATTAAATGTTGTATACGGATTCTTATATAGAAATTTATATATATATATATATATACGTTTTTTTTATATAGAAATTGTATCTGTGATTTGATTGTGTGGTAAATGGTGTAGTGTGGCGAAAAAAAAAAAGAAGTGCTTAATGATTCGAGTCAAAGCATCAAAAAATGTGTGTGTGTGTTTGACCAAGACAGTGCTTTACGGATACTTGACGTCTCACCAAATTTTTAAGTACACGTTATTCTTTATATGTTTGCTCTCTTCGGATAAAAGAATTACTGCTGAACCAAGAACTGTTAGTGACTTAATTAAGGATACGCGGTTGTGTGTAGTAGACTTTTACCTGTTCAGGTGTAACTGAAAGTTGAAATTCCATAGACAAAACCAACGCACCATACGGGAAACTAAATTACAGAGCGAAGACGGATTTGATACCCCTCCATTTTTTAAAGTGTAGCAACGAAATAATCCTGTTTACCAAATAAATTTATTTCTGTATGCCAAAATTTATGACTCTCTGGCCTTGCTCCGAATGTTGATAAATGAATACATAGCTCATTAGCACTGGTAATTAGCCTTGAAACTGCATTCTCCACAAATAGGCAAAGTTCACGACATCTCAATCGGTAAACAAATCCGCTTGGGTTGCAATACATTGGTGGTGAGCAATAGAATTACCGCTACGTGTTTAATGCATCAACGGTTTCCGGTGTTGGGACAACCACCGAAGTGACGAAACGTAGCGATGTTGTTCTAAAGGTGTATAATATAAAAAAATCGGAAGCTGGTATGTTCATCAAGAATACCAAGAAAAGTTGAGAAGTTAGATTCATTTTCTGCAGTTGAAATTACGCAGCAGGAGTGAAACATTATCAACCCGCCCCAGCTCAATCAATTAGGATAATTTTTGGAATGGCTGTGCAAATGCTACCTATACAGTATAATACATAGAGCTCGCATTTGAAATGATAGTTAGCATCTGCAATGCATTTCCATGGATGTAAGTATTCAACGCTGTTTGTGACACGTGCAGTATCAGTTGGAAATAAAATCATTATTGTAATGAGTAAGGAAACAAGATTTTATCTCTTTGGTAAAGCGCAAGATCGCTGGATATTGAACAAAGTTTAGCGTTACTCCGGAAGCGGCGAACTTTGTTGACTGTTTACAGCTGCCATACTTAAAGTAAGGAGAGACTGGACTGAAAGGACACCAACGGCTATTTAATGCCCACGGATTGAGGCGGATTGGCTCTATTTTCAGCAACAGTAGGTGTGGCATCTTGCACCATAGTCCATCATCAGTGACAATAAATGGAGTTTTCCAAAGCACATCGAAAGTGGACCGTGGAAGATTGGACAAAAGTGGCCGTCTATGATAAAACAAGTTTCCTACTGCATCGAGTGGAATGAAGCTGGAAGTTAAGGCAAACAGCTGCGGAGATCATGATACAAGACGCCATGACTCGCTGGGTAATATTTTGGAGGATGTTTGCTTAAGACAGTGTCCATCGCCTGATAACCGCGGATGTCCCCCTGAATGCCAGCACCAATTGTTTTCAGACCGAGATGGGGTGATCCAATAGAACAACGCGCCGTGTCATAAGTTCTGTGTCTCACAGGACTAGTTTGAAGAACACGAGGATGACTTCCATGATCTGCTATGGCCGTATAGGTCACCCGACACGAACACAATCGAAGATATTTGAAACCACATGGATCGGCAGCTCTCACAAATAAACACTCTTGCACGGACACTGAGCGAGCTACGGACGGCACTTATACAGATATATAGTAGGTATCTTCGGGGAACTTGTGGAGTCCATACATTGTCGCATGTTTGCAGTGGTGGCGGCTGACGAAAGACCACCCAATACATCCTGTAAGGTATACACTGTAATTATGATAATCTATAGTTTCCTTACCTTCTGTAAGGTAAGCATAGTTAAAGAGAGTGAAACTGAAGAAAATGTTATAATGCCATTGTTGCCGCGTAATCATCTGAATTTTGAGTACATTATTTTGATGTCAATAATGGCCCGATTGGGAATTATTTTTTTAATTTTATTTATTTTAATACGGGATCTACTTTTCTCTCGGAATCTCCCAGTTCCTACTCATGGTAAACACTTTACGTTTAACAGAAAGGTTTTTTAGGGAAACAGGCCAGGTGCAAATATACGAAACTATGATGTCATGGATAATTCCAAGCCAAACATTTCAGAAACGCTCTGCTTCCTTTGGAAGAGTTCTGGAACACAAAAAAGCAGCGCAATTTAGCAAACGTTGAATGTACTCGGGGATCTGCGCGTTATTAGCTGCTACGATTGCGCCAGGTAACAATAAGAATCATGCCCGCATAAGGAAGCGCGGGCACCAAGTGCTTTCCTTTCTTAGATTTTTAGAAATAGAACTTATCTATATTTGTCACCACATGTTGATGCCGAAGGATATATTCACATGTAAAAACAGGAGAATCGTAAAAACCCAGTTCTGAAGCAATATTCTAAGGTACCACGACTAGGTGGGGTGCATACCAAATAACAGAACCCCGATCCGAGCTGATAAAAGTTATGAAAATAAAAATTTGATGATCGTTTAACTCTGCAGATGTCCAACTAATGCCCACACTACTAAGCTGTGCTCAACTGACTACTGTTGTTTGCTAGCAAAACGAGCGAATGAAGAACAGCTCAGGCTGCCTAGAGGGAATGGGATAGCAAGAAACATCCTTAGGATGGGGAATCCCACACGGAAACAAATGGACAGTATAAGAAATCTACAAATAAAAACTTTAGAACTCCATTAATCATTTGGAGATGTTTTATCACGGACTAATACAGGAAAATAATTAGTTAAATATGTTTCAAGAGAGAAGAGATAAATAAAAGTTCTCACCGGGAGAGTAACTACCGACCAGAGCTTATGAGAAGGCGTATAGGACAGGCAGTGAAGTCGAGTAAAGGCACTCAAATAGAAGCCTTCCCTATGATTTGGGAAAACTTGCGGGCCACCACTTATATCTTCATCTGGGGAAAACCAAGACATCGCCTGAAAGCAAGGCATTTTTCAAATTTTCCGATCTATTTTCTGAATGGATATTGCAGTAATGAATTCGCTCCTAGTCGCACAAGTTGCATTCGACAGCAGAGGATTAACGTGATTAGTGAGAAATCACAGCTTTAGTTAAGCCTGCAGTGTTTTCCAATTTTTTTACCGGTAAGAATGTTTTAAAGTCTACCTGGTTCAGCCATTACAATGTAATTAAGGATTCTTATAGAGCCTTTGCACCGACGTTGTTTTTGACGTCACGGTTACTTTCGGGAGGTTAAGAGAAAGTTCGGCTGCTAAGCTTTCCATAGGATTAACATGGGGAAGCGATTTGTGGACCCTTTGTCACTCGATTGTATGAAGTTCTAGAAATGGTTAAAAGTTGCGTGCGTGGCGTATGGGTGCTTTTCAAAGTATGAGTAAGGTAGTGGAATTTCCTTTTATCGCTTTTCAACGGCAGAAAAACGCCTGATAATGTGGAAAATAGCAGTAAATCGGAAGGCGTGGTCGCACAGGCAGTATGACAGGAATCTCAGTAAACACTTCATTTCAGGTATCGTAAATCTGCATATTTTACTACTTTAACAGTCGAATTTATATCGGTACATTTTCTTGCTCACTCTTATGTATTATTTTCAAGTTTTTACGTAAATCCTTGTTATTCTGTTTATGAAATGCCCTCAATGCATGGCTGATTGACGAATCGAAAATTGCTAAGCTTTCGTGAACTTTCAAGATTGTGTACTGTTACTGATTTCTAAATACCGAAACAGATGCATTTTTTTACGAACCGAAATTTAAGGTCATACGTCCACATGGAATTATAGGGTGCTGCCATACATTGTTGTGTCGACCGTTTTCCCGCAATTTTTTTCTTGGCGAAAAAATAGTCTGTTTTTCGGGATATGATAGGTCGTTACGTTCTTTTTTAATTGCAATACATACTGGAACCAGTCAGAAATGTAACAACTTGCCGTAGACCGGATAAGAAAATTTTCGGTTTCAGTCTTCAGAATTAATGTATTTCTAAACCACCCATTGAAATAAAAAAAATATTTTTATGCATCAAGGCTTTTATATAAGTTTTTGCAGCTTTTCATGTATAATACCAAAAACTGCCTATTAAATAGTTTAAAATATCGTGATAGTTCAGATCAGGGAGTCCCTTAGCAACACAAACTTTTAGACGATAAAAATATATTTCAGGTATGTCATATAGATCTTCTATGCCATTATTTTTAAGCTTTTCTTCGTAACGTTGCTTTTCCATCACATTAATGGCAAACTTTGTCAGAAAGAACAGTTTTTTAACTACACTGACGGAAAAAAATCCCAACACCAAGAAGGGGTTGTGTTACATAAACGACAGTTAATAGGCGGTGAGAGTACATCTGTAAGATGACGTCTATGCAAATTTCGCGCTCGCGCATACGTGTGGCGCTAGTAGCGCCCCTCGGAACATGTAAAAAAGCAGGTTTGCTGTAAATACGCGCTGTAACGTTCGTGAGCGTTAATTATCGTTGAGATTCGACGTAGTGTGTTTATGTTAGACCAGAATGTCTTTAAGAAGACGAAGAAGCCATTATCAACAGCTCACGGAGTTTGAACGAGGTCGTGTAATAGGGCTACGAGAAGGTGGATTTTCTTTCCGCAATATTGCAGAACGACTTGGCAGGAATGTAGCCACTGTGCAAGATTGTTGGCAGCGGTGGTCAAGGGAAGGTACTGCCTCAAGAAGACCGGGTTCTGGCCGGCAACGTGGCACTACTGAGAGGGAAGACCGCCGTGTACGGCGTATGGCCGTGGCGCATCGTACCGCGTCTGCGGCAGCAATTCGAGCTGCAGTTGCCACCACAGTGACACAACGAAATGTTACAAATTGGTTACTTGAAGGACAGCTCAGAGCCAGACGTCCTGTAGCGTGCATTCCACTTACTCCAAACCACTGCCGTTTGCGACGTCAGTGGTGTCAAGCTAGAGCTCATTGGAGGACGGAATAGAGATCTGTTGTGTTTTCTGATGAAAGCTGGTTCTGCCTGGTTGACAGTGATGGCCGTGTGTTGGTTAGAAGGAGACCAGGTGAGCGCCTGCAACCAACCTGTCTGCGGCCGAGACACACTGGACCTACACCTGGAGTTATGGTCTGGGGAGCAATTTCCTATGACAGCAAGAGCACTCTTGTGGTTATCCCACGCACCCTGACGGCACAGTTGTACGTCGGTCTGGTGATTCAACCTGTTGTGCTGCCATTAATAAACAGCATTCCAGGGGGAGTTTTCCAACAGGATAACGCTCGCCCGCATACCGCTGTTGTAACCCAACATGCTCTACAGAGTGTCGACATGTTGCCGTGGCCTGCTAGATCACCAGATATTTCACCAATCGAGCACGTATGGGACATCATTGGACGACAACTACAGCGTCACCCCCAACCAGCATTAACCGTTCCTGTATTGACCGACCAAGTGCAACAGGCATGGAACTCCATCCCACAAACTGACATCCAGCACCTGTACGACACAATGCATGAACGTTTGCGTGCTTGCATTAAACATTCTGACGGTTACACCGGTTATTAATGTACCAGCATTTCACATTTAAAATGGCTCTTCTTGCGCTTACATTAAACTGTGATCTTGAAACCTTAATCGATTAAATATGTTACCTATACAAATGTATTGCCGCCATTTCATTCCTCTACAACTATTTTTTCGTGGTGTTGGGATTTTTTTTCCGTCAGTGTATATTTACGGCAGCAGTAGCCATTGAAAAGCATGGAGAGAGACCAGCTCGGGTACTTTCTAACCACCCGGAAGTCTAGCATATAGTTTTGTGACGTCACGTGCAAATGCTCTATAGAGAATAAATTTTAAAGTTAATCGTACTTACAGTTTTTTTGCAGTTCTGTATACAGCTTTCGTATGCATGCTTGTGCTTGTTTAACGTGAATTTATTCAGCGTGTGTGCTACCAAATATGATCATGCTTAACATTTACTTCTCAGCGGCAAATGAGTTCTAACTGCATCTTATGAGGGCTCGTATAAAACATAAGGCATGACCATGAGATTGGGTTGCTGAAAGATGGAAGCGCAGTGTATGGTTTGTTATTGTTTGATGAACTTGGAAACTTATGCTCAGAATTCCCATAGCAGACTTCGCTGTAATATCGTTGCCAAAGAAAACAAAATGTTGCTCAATGGCAGAAAAAGTTCATGTTGAAATATTCATTCCACATAATGAAAGTGAAACGATGTTGGAAGATAAACCTCGTAGACTTACGAAAGTGTATTATTGATAATATATTATTTATTTACATTAAACAGAATTAACTTTGCGAAAACCAAAATAATGACAAACCGAAAAGGTTACGATGAAAAAGAAAATATTATTAAGGTAAGCATAAAGAAATTGAAATAGTAGATGAGTATCTATACTTAGGAAAATTGATAACAGTGAAGAAACAGGGAATCATACAAGAAATGAAAAGAAGAATGAGATGGTTTTTGAAAATTGAAGATATTTTTAAACAGTAAAATAAAGCCTGAGAATAGAGCAAAATTCTTCAACCAATCTGTATTGCCTGTTATGATATATGGAGCAGAAACCTGGCCAATCCAAAAAAAGAAATAGATAAAATGCCAAAAAACTAAAAACGCAAAAAAAAAACATTAAGAAGAATGGAAAAATGTCTGCTAAACATAAGACTCAAAGATAAAGTCAAAAAAGAAGAAATAAGAGGTAAAACAAAATGTTTAGATATTAGAGAAAACATACTTCGAAAGAAATGGAAATGGTCAGGACACATTGCAAGGCTGAAAGACACCGGATGGACGAAGGGAATACTGGAGTGTCGGCCGTATGAAAGTAAAAGAACAGCTGGAAGAACTGAAAGAAAATGGTCAGATGATATAAGGAAAACAATTGGAATTCTTTGGCACCAAGAAGCTCAAGACAGAAACAGATGGAAAGAATTGGGCGATACCTATAGCCAGAAATGGCTATAAAAAGGGTTTAAAAGAAGAAGACGTTAAATAGGAGAAGGAAGAGATGAGAAAATATGAAACAATTTAAAGCGCAAAAGTAATAGCTTTATGCTTTACATCGAAATACCACGCCGTGGAGGAATGAACGAAATAAGACTAAACTTGCTACACATGTAGACTAGTAGGGGAGCAATATATGATTGAATTTGTGAAGGATTACATGATTGTGTGATGGACGAGTACGTGAATTATGTGGTCCGAGTCATCAGGTCGTGTAGCCACCATGCTGGGCTATACATTCGGGTACACGGGATGACATCGGGTGGAAAAGTCTTCTTATTTCTTCTGAGGTATCGCTGAGCATGCGTCGTTGACTTGTATCCACAATTAATCGACACTGTGATGGGGACGTATAGTGGCGTTAAGCCGTCTGACAATTCACAACTTCTCTATTGCGGATAAGTCTTCGGATTGCGCTGGCCAGGCGAGCACCTGAACACCTTGCAAGCATTATGTGCTGGTTTTAGTGGTGTGCGTGCAGGGAATGTGCGTGCGTAACAAAACGGGATGTAGAACTCCATAGATGTACCATCGTGATGTTTTTGTACCCACTATGCGTACGAGCGATGAACGGCTGTTTAAACTGAGAGTACCGAAAACCGTGACACCAGGCATATGACGCTTATACATGGTAGCAAGAACATCCCGGTGGCCCGTTCTCTCCAGACTCTCCATGGGTGACCCTCGTCCCTAAGACAACGGCGTGACTCATCGCTGAATGCATTGCTCCATTAGTCCCTTAGCGCAGCATTGTAACCCTGCGCGACGATAAGCTACGGTGAGTGGATGCAGCCACAATGGCTGGCAAGAACGAAAGCCTGCCTTATCGAACTTTGTTAATTGTAATCCACTGTGCATTTATTGACTGCTACGGCTTTGCATCGAATGTCGGGATCGAAGCGTTCGGAAGACCACCTGGGTGAACCAGTAGGCTGCGAAATTTACATTTCTCCAAACACTGTCGCCACTTTGTTCCCAAACTTGTTGCATCCTAATACGTTTCCATTGCGAAAATACGTTTCCCAGAGAGCAACCAGTCACGCATAGCCCAACGGTGAAGCTCCACTGCCCTATGATAAACGTGTCAGGTGATGGTAGTATTCCGATGACGACCGCCAAGCATTGCCACTTCTTATGCTTTCGCCACCGAGATCACTCCGATGCAGTGGTCCAGATAAAACCACTGAATTTAGTAACGCAGAGCTGCTTTTTTCTTGTTTTATTTCTTTCACCTTTGACGAGATTAGTTCGCAACTGCAATCAATTACATATTCCAGCTATCGTATCAGAATAATATGGCCACCTACGTAATAATAGGAATAATCACCCTTGGCCCGGATGGATTTTTTTTTTGGATTGGAGGTTTAACGACCACTGTGAGCAACTCAATGGGCTATAAGCAGTCGCCCGTCCCTAATTTAGGGTCACTGGTTCCAGGGAAGGGAGAGAGCCAGTGCAGTAAGACAAACACAACATCAATGCCTGACCGGGATTCGAATCCGGACCCCTTACGGACGAATGATCAGAGGCCAACGCCTTAGACCACTGCGCCACCGGGGAGGCTTGGCCCGGATGACAGCGGCTAGATGGCATAGCATGGAAACAATGAAGCCCTGGAAGATTGCCCCGAGGCACACTTGCCCATTCGGACTGCAGCAGAGCATGGAGGTCCCGGAGATGACGTAGTTGTGGGTGGGGACTTCAAACCTGTCGATCCAGATAGTCTCACAAGTGCTGTATGGCATTGAGATCGGGCGATCTTGCCGTCATGGGAGAACGGAGACATCGCTGTCATGTTCCTAGAACCAGTCACGCAACACCCTTAGCGACGTGGCACGGTGCATTATCTTGTTGGTAAACACCACCAGGGTAGACGTCCAAAATGAAGGGATGCATGTAGTCAGCGAGGATGGACAGGTAGCCATTGGCGTTCAGCGACCCATCCAGTGGTACCAGCGGTCTCAGAGCATACCAGGAAAACATCCATCAGACATGTACACTGCTACCTCCGGCCTGTACTTGACCGACAAGCGTGTTCGGGTATTGGTTCTCGTGTGTCTGACGCCGTATCTGCCACCTCCCGTCACTTCTGTGGAGTAGAAACCTTGATTCGTCGGAGAAGGCAACCTTTTCATGCTGTCCAATGACGGTAGTCCATGCAAACTACAGGCGTCGTTGCCGATTGACCTGGGTTAACATGGGTGCCTTAACACAGCGTAGACGTCTGAGACTCATGCGTAACAAGGTTCGCTCTATTGTTATCGGGGACACGTACCTGGGTGTCCCAGCGTTCATTTGCGTGGTCAATTGCTGCAATGTTGCGCGTCGACTGTTCTTTACTACTCGACGGAGACGACGTTTTTCTCTGGGATCGATGACCTTTGGGGCTTCACAGTTATGACGTCGGGAGGTACTCGTTTTGGCACCCGTCCATTCTTGGTACACCCTTACTACAGCACCTCGCGAACAGCCCACGAAGTCTGCTGTTTCTGAGATGCTTCCACCCTTGGCACGGTAGCCGATGATCATTCCTTTTTGAACGTCCGTCAAATCACTACCTCTGCCCATTGTGCTCACGTTACGTTGTATTGCTCATCTGCGCTAGCCATCCGCTTATATCTCCGTGTGGTCGACCTTGTCCGTTACCTCCGAGATCTTGAAGGCCTATCAAGTCGTGACGTCATTTTCAGTGATCGTGACGTCATTTTCATTTATCTCGTGGATCTACTCTTCAAACAGCCCGTGTCTGCATTACCACGCTACGCGTAGCCATGTTACTTGTGATTTTTTATCGTTTTCCATGCTTGCGTGAAATTAAGAGTGTTCCTTTCCTGTGGTTTGCTTCAACTAACATTTTAATTACAGTTTTATATACCGGTAATTGAATGATATCGGTAATTGATTATGCCACATCCGTGTTGTGTTCCCGGCTGCCGTGGATATTATAACACAGGAATCAAAGTTTGTGTGTATGCATTTCCAAAAGACCAAGATTTGTGTTCTAAGTGGATTCGTGCCATTAAAAGGGATATCTTCACAGTTACATCACATAGTAAGGTATGTACGTCTGTGGTATGTACATTGAACATCTTTTAATCGAATTTAAATACAAGAACTTAATTAATAACACAAGACCTTAGTTAATTAATTTGATTTTCAGATTTAAAAAACGGGAGCTACAACAGCGTAATGACATTATTTCTCATTCTTTTAATAAAAATAATATTTTAAGCATCTGCAGTGATATGTTACATTTGTGATGCAATTTCTCACTGTAATACCGAAATCCTTATAAAACGATCGTGACCAGCGGATGGTCCGATTCCAAAACATTCTCCCATGATCGTTCATTCATATTAATAAAGTTATTAATTGACACCAACAACAACCAAAAAACATAAAGAATCCGCAAATTGATTTTCAGATTTAAAAAACGGGAGCTACAACATCGTAAATACGTTAAGCATTCGCAGCGATATGTTACATTTATGATGCACTTTTTCACTGTAATATCGAAAATCTAAAACAACGATCGTGACCATCGGATTTATACTACGATGCGCCCAGGCTCTCTGTCTCTATGGGCTGCTATGATCCACCACATAGCCATGATCCACCGCGAGTGACGTCCCAAACTCGTGCGACGGCCTTATCTTTCCGGGGGTCACTCCTTGTCCCGGGTAGTCTGTGACGCGCCATGGCGGGTACACTGTGATTTCGGGCGTCGTCATATTATCCTGATATGACCGTGTATTTATCGATTTGTACGGCACTCCGACAGATACTTCCCGTTATCGCATCTTCTATGTCCAACATTGTATAAATGGTTTATAAAACAACTGTACTCTAGTACAATCGTTTTTCTTATGAATCATTTAAAATACACTGTTGGCCACCCAAAATGCAACACCTAGAAGGACACGAGATAGCAAACCCATATTCACTGGACACATAATAACAGATACAAATATGAAACGATTGAGCTTACAGGCCCGTTCGCCTTGCGGAACACGCAGACATCAATAGTTCGTGTGGCCCCCATGGCTGGCAATAACGGCCGCTACACGCCGCAGCATCGAACGAAAGAGGCTTTGGATGTGGGCTTGGGGTATGTCGGTCCAGGCAGCTTCCATACGTTGCCACAGTTCATCGGGCGTAGCCGCGGGTGGTGCTTGCCGGGCCACTCGGTTGCCGATCAGCGATCAGACGTGTTCGATGGGCGACATATCGGGAGAACAGGCGGGCCACGGCAGCAGTGACACCTGGTGAGCCGTGAAGAATTGTTACAAGATGCGTGCCACCTGCGGACGCGCATTGTTCTGTCGAAACGTGGACGCTGGCAGGTCCTGCAGGTAAGGGTGGACTACAGGCTCCGAAACGTCAGAGATGTAGCGGTCGCTGTTCAGCGTACCGGCAATGCGTACCAGAGGGGTGCGGGTGTCATATGCAATTGCGCCTGAAACCATAACGCCACGCGACGGACCGATATGGCGATGCATAATGCAGGTGTCATACAGTCTCTCGCCGCGGTGCCGCCACACGCAGATAAGATTATCGTGGTGTTGCAGGCAGAAGCGGGATTCGTCGGAGAAGACAATGTCGTGCCATTCCGTAGTCCAGGTGCGGCGTTCAATGGCCCACTGCCACCGCACTCGCCGGTGGTGTAACGTCAATGGTAATCGGAGCAATGGGCGCCGTGCAAGAAGTCCCCGCTCCTGCAGACGACGTCGAACGGTCCGTGCTGACACAGGTTGTTGCGCAACACTACACTAATTCCTGCGCTAATGATCGTGATGTGGCGGTGCTAGCCGTCAATGCCCGCCACACAACATGCCGGTCCTCTCGTTCGGTGGTGTACCGCGGCCGCACCAATCGCTCACGTCGGTCCGTCCGTCCCTCTTGCATCCACCGAATCCATACTAGCCTCACTGTGGCTGGATGTCTTCCCACACGGGCGCCGATGTCTCGGTGCGATAAACCGCTGCCGCGATAAGCCACTATTCGTCTTCTATCGAACTCCGAAACGTGCTGGAATGACTGCCGTGTTCTGCGACGAAGCATGAGGAAGTTTCCCACGCACAGGTCCGGCAGCATAACACACTTTCCATTACTTACACCCTGCCTTCTGTGCACCCTTCTTATAGTGCTTCTCGGTGGGATGCCGAGCGCACATGATTTGCATATGCCCTGCAATGCTAATCGTTTGCATGTCCTCTCGCGGGCGACGCATGCTGCGAATTTCAGGCCAATCGGATGATTCCATCTTGGTGTTGCATTTAGGGTGGCCAGCAGTGTACATGTAAACTGATAATCTTAAGGGAAGTGTGCACTACGTACTTTGTACCTATCAGATTTCGCTTAAAAATTGGAAAATTATGAGGAAATGACGCAGTTAATCGAAAGTGGAAGGGAATTCTTGAGAATAGCAGACAAGAGTATTAATTTCCGTTTTAGATTTCATTTCCTTGAGTAAAGTAGTGTGGATTTAAGAATTTCTCCAATAAATATATTTAATAAATCCCATGAGACTGAAAAACGCAAATTTAACTTATGACATTTGACCTTTTAACGGCTGAACGCATTTTAAGTTACTCATAAGAAAAAGTGTTCAGTCGATTTTATTTTACCTTTGTTGGATACCCTGAACTCTTTCGCCATGAAAATTATGTAACAATCAGAAGATATAAAAACTTATTTGTCGTTTTACAACGAGAACGGTAAAAACCGCTGTTGTCACTCTAACAAGGAAATGCTCAACTGCACAAAGAATAATATTAAGAAAAACGACTTTACTTCACGAATATTTTATTTTTCTGTGTCGACCAAGGTTTCTCTGGGTGCTTGCTCAACTTCTTCAGAACTAATTTCACGTAAATATTCAAATTGCATGTGGCATCAAGGGTGTTTAGGGTCATAGGGTTTTTTAGTTGCTTCCACGTGCTTGATAGAAATCAAGTACATAACAAAAATACGTGACCGGAAACACCATTGATGATGTCACATGCAATTTGATTATTTACGTGCCATTTGTCCCGACGAAGCTGAGCGTGAAGAGGTTCGCGAAACTGCGATAGACACGAAAAATAAAGTATTTGTGAAGTAACGTTTTTTTTTTAATATTATAATCACTAACTCATAGCCTGTGCCATGCACTGGTGCAAAAGCTATGACTGAAAGTTTTATAACACGAATCGTAAAATACATAAAATCTATATAATCGGCTAAGTCTGTAATATCTCTGGCTTGTGTTTCTTGAAAAGTTTCATAGGTTTTATGAAGATTGTTTTGCGCGCCGTCGCCGTTGTCGCTCTCTATTTAAGCGACGTTGTACTACAAAGAAAAAATTCCACGGAACCAATAAGTTTTTTAATCTCCGTCACAGTAAATCAAAAATACGCCGGAAGTTACTTTCTTACAATTTTACTTGTTCATTTTTATGAAATGAAATAACGCTTATTCCTTTTTATGAAATTACACTGTAATGCGAAGAAAATCAAATAGAACTTCGTGATCATAGAGCTTTTAAGATCCTGAGAGGTAATGGCGACCTCTATTTACCCCAAAACACTGTTTTATTATTTTTCCCTAATATACCCCAAATTACTCAAAAAATTTCTCGCCACAATTTGCATCATTACGGCGTATCTAGCTTACAGATCGGAAGTTTTGTTTTATGATCCAGTACTAAACCTTTCTTTGTTAACCTGTAAAAGTAAAAATGGGGTACACATTTTCAGGCGTTATTGTACACTGCTGGACAATTGCTAAGGACGGATCATAAACGGCTATATAGCGCATAAAAAAAGTAAGTGTGGTTGGATGCCAAGTGAAATAAAATAATGTCAGAATGCCAGGACATTACAAGAAAGACAATTTATTGTGCTCTGAAATCCAGAAGGCTTTGGAACGTGTTCAAGGGACAAACAGGCCATTTTATGCAGAATACGTAAACGTGAAAAAAAATGCAATTACCGTCCGCAGGCGTTCCGGCGTAAGATGTCAATACGGGATATGGCCATCATGGAGGGCGATGCAAGATTCCACACGTCGTGTCATGCTTCGCACAACATTATCAAGCAGCTGTTGGGGTAATTTATCCCATTCCTCTGTCAGTGCGCGGATGAGGATGTCTTGTTTATTGGAGGGCATTGGCGACCAGCAAGACTCCTCCCCAAAGCATTCCACACATTTTCAATGGGATTCAGATCTGGAGAACGTGCTGGCCATACGAAGCGTTGAATATCCTCGCTCTCAAGACACTCCTGGACAGCGACTGTTCGATGACATGTTGCGTTGTCGTCCATGAAAATTAATCTATCACCGACAGCACCACGGAACATGCGAACATGAGGTAGCAGAACATCATTAATGTATCGTTGGCCAGTCATAGTCCCAGTTGAAAGCACTTAGAGGGACGTACGGCCATTGATCATGATGCCAGCCCATACCATGACACTTAATGTCGGATATCGGTCCCTTTCCTGTATGTTTGCTGGACAATATGCAGTACCACTATCACGCCAGATCAGTTGTCATCGACAATCAGACGATAGACTGTATCTACTCTCATCTGAGAAGAGGACAGCAGACCAGTCGTTATCAGTCCAATTGCGATGTTGATGGCACCATTGCAAACGGGCGGTACGGTGACGTCTGGACAATGGGATGCACACAACAGGACGGCCGGCGTATAGTCCTCCTTCATGCAAACGTCTGGCGACAGTTTTTCGGGAGATCCGCTTTCCAGTAGCAGCCATGAACTAATTTGATACCTCCCTTGCTGTGCTGCGCCGGTGTCTTTTTGTTGATAGCACTATGTACCGATCTTCTGCAGGTGTCATACTGCGAACACGACCTCCCCCGTGACGTTTGCTACACTCTCCATTTGTTTGAAATGATTTCCAAAGCCTTGAAACAACACTGTGGCTGACTTCGAACTCCCTGGCGACATCTGTTATTTTTCGCCCTTCTTCAATCCTGCCAATAATACGGCCACGCGTAAAATCATCTAGGTGATGTCGGGAAGACATACTGAGAATTGCAAGTTCGTCAGTTGATTCTTTCCCTTTCAACTTTGCGTTTGAACAACAACGGTCAATACGCGTCAAATCCTTTATATCTATTATCAGCGCTATGACGTCACGAACAAGTTCGGCAATCCAAAATTTGCATACGCACAACACGTCTTACTGTATCCCGCACTTATGCTAATTTCCACATTTTCCTGCCCTCCATTTTATGGTTGCTATCGTTGCTATTGTCATCCGTCCTTAGCAATTGTCAGGCAGTGTATTTAGAGTGACACAGGTTTTTAGGATCCTGGTGGTTAAATGGTAAGTCACTCAAGAAGATTTCCTCAACCTTTTTGAAACTTATAACGGATTTTAGTCTCTGAACTTTTTAGCATTGTTTCATCATTAAGGTCTTCTTACAATTTAACTTGTTCCTCTTTATGAAATAAAATAACGCTTAATCCTTTTTATGAAATTACTCTGCAATTTTATTCCTCTTTATGAAATTACTCTGTAATGCGAACAAAATCAAATAAAACTTCGTGATCATAGAGCTTTTAAGATCAAGAGAGGTAATTGCGACCTCTCCTTCCCCCCAAACACTGTTTTATTATTTTCCTTAATGTACCCGAAATTACTCAAAAATTTCTCGCCACAATTTGCATCATTACGGCGTATCAAGCTTACAGATCGGAAGTTTTGTTTTGTAATCCAGTACTGAACCTTTCTTTGTTAACCTGTAAAAGTAGGAATGGGGTACACATTTTCAGGCGTTATTGTATTTGGAGCGACACAGGTCTTTAGGATCCTGGTGGTTAAAGGGTAAGTCACTGAAGAAGATTTCCTCAACCTTTTCGAAACTTATAACGGATTTTAGTCTCTAAATTTTTCAGCATTGTTTCATCATTAAGGTCTTCGAAAGCGAAAAAATGATATATTTATTGACTAGAGGAACGTTTTTCGTCAAGATTTATCAAAAGTGATTATGTTTACAGATATCCATGCTAGAAACAATCTCGTTTTTTGCATTTAAATCGGATGATTATTTAACCATTAATTTTCAACATTAATGACGTTTTTCTTTTTTTACGAAACCTCTATATTAAAATATGGTAACATTTTCAACATCTTGGCGCTGTTGATTTCTCCCAGAATCGTTAAAACACTTGAGATTTTTGTTTCATCCTGAAAACTTCGGTTAATGGAACTCTAATCTCTGCCTAGATAATCGAGATTTGAACAGTTTCTTTGCTGACGAGCGGAAAAATTCAGAAAACTGTTTTTCACGCTTTCCAACAGTAGATTGAAGAAGCGTATATGCTCCAGCTTTTTCCGTCCGTCTGTCGGTCCGTCCTTCTGTCCGTCTGTCGGCACGATAACTCACGTAAAAATGGTTCGATTTCGATGAAATTTTAGTATGTTGTAGGGGACCACCTGGGGACGAACCCTATTGAAACTGGAGGAAGTGGGGTCAAAGGTCACGACATAAGAGCGGAATTCATTCAAATGACCTTATGCGTCATAACTTGCGTAAATATGATTCGATTTCAATGTAATTTTAGTATGTGGTATGGGACCACCTGGGGACGAACCCTATTGAAAATGGGTGAAGTGGTATGAAAGGTCAGGACATATGAGCGGGATTCATTCCATTGCCCTTATGCGTCATAAGGTGCGTAAAAATGGTTCGATTTCGATGAAATTTTAGTATGTGGTAGGGGACCACCTGGAGACGAACCCTATTGAAAATGGGATAAATAGAGTCAAAGGTCAGGACATAGGATCGGGATCCATTCCATCGCCCTTATCCCAAACTATTAAGGTGAACGTCAAGTAATTTTGCTTCCTATATTTCTAATGGAAAACCTTTTGTACACATTTCCTTCACAATTAGTGTGTTCCCAAGGATGGAAATTTGAACATCGATTAAAATAACTTCATACTATAACTTGGAATACTTAACATTTTCTAAAACATAAGCATAATTATATTAAAGTACAATAACGTTTCCTTTGGTGGTGTTGAAACCAGAAAAAAAGATGGCGCGACCTGTACTTTGATGACGTCAGTGGACAAATAAATGTTGGATTGCATAATTACGGTTATGGTTTAGAAAATATTAAGTATTCCAAGTTATGAAATGAAGCTATTTTAAGCGATGTTCAAATTTTCATCCTTGGGAACGCATTAATTGTGTAGAAAATGTGTACAGAAGTCTTTCCATTGGAAGTATAGGAAGCAAAATTACTTGACGTCCACTTTAAAGTAGCAAATATTTTATGTATGTATGTACATTTTTTTTTTAAAACGGCTCTAAGAATTTTGATGAAAGTCGTTAACCTACAGTTTTCTGGTACTAGAAATCGATTTAGCTTGATCTCGACTTTGGGAGAATTTGTTTAGTGGGTTAAATAACCACCCTGAATTATAACGTTTTTAATGGCAGGGTGTCCGTCCATTAATGTCACCAATGCTTAGAAATCTTATGACGTCACAATCTCGTGTTTGAGAATGTTGGCGCGTGGTCACGCCATCTGTCTCATTACGTCACGCGTTGTGTGTGGATCCTATTAAAGTTTTATGACGTCACACTTTTGCGAGCAGATGGTCCCGATTCCCATCTGCCTCATTACGTCACGCGTTGTGTGCATATGTCCGTCCGCACGATAACTCGCGTAACAATCGTTCGATTTCGATGAAATTTTAGTATCTGGTAGGGAATCACCTGGGAAGGTACCCTATTTAAAGTGAACGAAATGGGGTCAAAGGTCAGTACATAGGAGCGGAATCCATTCCACTGCTGTTATGCGTCATAACTAACGTAAAAAATGTTCGATTTCGATGAACCTTTAGTATGTGGAAGGGGACCACCTGGCGACAAACCCTATTGAAAATGGGCTAAATGGGGTCAAAGGTCAGGACATAGGAGCGGAATCACTTCCATCGCCATCATGCGTTATAACGTACGTAAAAATGCTTCTATTTGGATGAAATGTTAGTATGTTGTAGGGGCCTGCCTATTAAATGGGCGAAATGGGGTCAACGAATCCTATTGAAAACGGGCGAAATGGGGTCAAAGGTTAGGACACAGGAGCGGGATCTATTCCATAGCCCTTATGCATCATTACTTACGTAAAAATGCTTGGATTGCGACAAAACTTATCATGTTATTTCGGAGGTATACCGAACCGGTTCTATTGAATATAATCGAAGGTCAGGGCACAGGACCGAGATTTATTCCAAGAGTGATAACTTGAATTTTGATTTCTGGTATGTTGGAAAGCGTTTCATAATCAATGCATTGCATGATTTTACTAACTTGTTTCCATTTGGTTTGGAAGTGATTTCGTATGTGCTCTAGCATTAAAGCAAAAAAGACGTGAAATACGACGTGTAACAAAGCAATGAAGACAAAAGAAGCTGTTATACGAAGGAGAATCCAAACGTTCCCTGACTGCGACCGTAAGTCCATAGATAGTTAGTTACAAAGCAGAAGGACTGCCTCCTTCAAATTAAGACCATGCATGGGACAATGTGTTGATACACCCGGGGCATCTCCAGATCATCTGGTAACATCCGTTGACACGTAGTTTCCGATATCCCAGCAGCCTTAGCTATTTGCTAGATCGTCTGTTGTCTGTTGGCGCGTAGGATGTCAGCAACCTTGGAAATGTTTTCACCAACGCGAGCTGTCGCAGGTTGCGAGCTTCGTTCGTCGTCTTCGACCTCATGTGTGCCTTCTCTGAAGCGTCGATGCCAAAGGAATTTTTGCAACGGCGACAGGGTGTTTTCTCCATAAACTTCCTTCAACGTCTCGTAAGCCTCTATTGGATTTTTGCCCAAACGAATGCCAAACTTAATGTTAACGCGCTACTCAAAAAATGCCATTTTTCATAAAGCGTCGAGCATTCCGTAATTTGCTCACAATATCCAAATGTACCGCCGCGAGCATGTGACGCAGATGGACGAAACTAATTTTCCTGTGAGAGGAGATAATGTCGTAACGCAATCCAATAATCACCGTAGGTATGCAACATGTACTTTGACATAGAAGCGCAGTCCGGGAACCTTTGAATCCTGCTTCGTATTTTCCTGCCTCTAAAGCCGTTCCATGAATTGTAACAAAAGCATTACAAAGCCTTAAATCCTTGGCTTTTAAAAGATTAAACATAGCATATATTTTTATGCCGAAACAGCAATGTGTAGATCCTGAAAACTTGTTCACCTGTGAAGATACATAAAAGGAAACGCTCGAATGCACACATTTTACAAGAAAAGTTTTCTAAGATTTGAAACAACGTTTCAGGTAAATAAATGCCAGCGAATAAACGGGGAAAATGTGTTCAAGAGTTTTTAGTTCCGGACATTATTTTTCTTTTCATTCGTCCATTTTTGGAACACGAAACGTGACATCTCAGTGAAAGAATTTGAAACTAGCACATCGTGCCAAAACGAAAACTTTCTAGATGAACCTTATCCGAAATACTCACTGTCAGAGCGACCGTTTGGAACCAAAATATAAACTTATAGTTGCACTGAATCGCTATGTTTGTCGACCTTTTAATATGGGTTTTTTTTTATATGTGCACTGTTCGTAATATATTCAGAATTTTTCTGCTTCAGTGATTTCTTGAATAAATAGATAAATAAGTATGCAGGCAAGAAAGTACACAGAATGCGTTCCATTCGTAGAATGCATTTGCAAGACTGTTTATTCGGCAAATCAAAAATTTAATATCGCTTATGAGACGTTTTTCAAAAACCCGGATTGAGGATAGTCCCTAACGAAAATGCGAATCATGTTGATTAACTAATATTAATAATGGAAGAGGAATTAATAATTTAAAAGATGTGGGCTTATTAGGTAAAATGTCAAAACTAGGAAAGAAAAGTACTGAAGTATAAATCAGTGCATCTCAACCCATTTGCCTTAAGTGCTTCTTACCTGAAAAGGAATTTCCGAAGCTGTCCCATAATCTGTTGGTTGTTGATTATAAATTTTACAAGCAAGAATTTCACGGAAGGATAAAGAGCGCGAAGCATCAGGTTAACGAGAAAAATAAAAGTTAAAAAAGGTAACATCGAAACTCAATAAATAAATAAATAAAACGGAGTCAGGACACGTAAACATAACATTTCGCGGTGTAAATAGCCAACACAAGAAAAGAACGGATCCGAACACAGTGAAAAATAGCAATACAGCGTGAAATGGACAGTGCGGATAGTACATCATACTGATTGCTTAAATGCTGGCTCAAGGTCCCTAGACCGTCTTGTGAAGTATGCAAAAAACAAAAACACTCGCGTTCGCGCCAAAAACAACGACACTCACAAGAAACGTGAACAAATGTAAGAGTCATATCCTTAGCGATCGGAGCAGTGTCTTCAGTACCAGTGAATGTAACGACACTCGCCTCCTCGGTAGTCAAATGGTGACAGACGTAGGTGTCAAACTAATCTTCTGTGTTGGGATTGGATTTGAGTTTCTAAAGATTCACGGGTGGTGTATTTGCTCTCTGGTGCTGGCTTTCTGCCTTCCTTGAAAACATTGGTTATAAGTTAGTGTCGGGCGATTGCATACAGCTGTTAGGGTTTATCGTGATGATAGTTAACCTTTCCCCAAGCAAAAATATAAAAAGAAATGCTGATTATAATTTCATCTCCACGGTGCTGACGAAATTTTAAAGTTCAGAGCCCAGTTGTCCTTCTTGTTTAAATAACCCTCTGACAAACTGATACACCATCGCCATGTAGAGTGTGGTGAGGAACCTAGGCACCATGCCCGATGTGGCACATGACAAGCATTTTTTTTGGCACTGCTACTCATTTATTTTTTACACCACGCCCACAATAAATAAATATACGAGATATAAAAATTATCATTATTGCCAAATGAAGCAGTTGTTACTAAGGAATATTTTTGAGTTTTGAATATCGGAGATAGCTTAGAGAATTTCTGTAGATGCTAAGAAAGGGGAATTGCTTCAGCTCAGCGGAGGGAAGTGCTCCAAATGAAAGTCACTTGCCAAACAGAGAAAACAGGACAATTAGCTGGATTTATCAAAGGAGTGCGCAAAAGGATTCTCCCTGGCCGTAACTAAAAGGAACGTTAGAATACAAGCAAACGGTGGAGGATTCAACGATATGATAGCACGCTTGATCACCTTTCTATCTCAAGAGCTGGAAGAAAGAGGGGGGGTGCTCTTGTTTTAACCACGCACTTATTAATTGTTGAGAAGATTAGCGTAAAATGCTCACAGAAGACATCTCACACCGGTCTTGGGGCAGCTGGGCGGTTGCCAGAATACATGATGTCCCATGACACTTTTTGAAATCTCCAAAATTCTAATGTAGAGATGACAATTTGCTGACTTCATCAAAGAAGTGCGCGACAGGATTCTTCCTGGCCGTAACTGGAAGAAACGTTAGATGAGCGAAAGACAAGAGAAAAGCGGAAAGGTGATAACAAAAGAAGCAAAATCTTGGCATTGGCTTTGCCCTGATTGCATTTTCTTCTGTTTTTTTTTTTTTTTTTGTGGGTGAACAGGACTTAATGATAATCTTCTGCTCAAAATTTCCATGGGCACACCAGAGAATTCTTCTAGAAGATAACCACTAATTTGTGTACTACGTTTTTTAAAAGATCTCCATCCCTGATGATGGAGGGCAACGGCTAATCCGAAGCACTGCTTAGGGAGGTTTGGTTGATTGATTGGGGGTTTAACGACCACCGTGAGCAACTTCATGTTCTATAGGCAGTCACCCGTCCTAATTTCGGGTCACTGACTCCAGGGGAGGGAGAGAGCCAGTGCCGTAAGACAAACACAACATCCATGCCTCACCGGGATTCGAACCCGGACCCATTTCGGGCGAATGATCAAAAGCCATTGCTTAAACGATTGCGCCACTGGGGAGGGTGGAGGGTGTGCTCAGGGAAGGATCCGGCTATTAGGAATTGTATAGTAGCTTTTTACTAGTGACGAAGTTTGAAATTACGTCTTCCTTCTCCGGAGTGGCTGTTCTCCCACCTAATTTACGCTGGCTGCCTTATCGTTGCAACACTGCAGATTTGTCTCATAAGTCACCGCAGTACTACAGTATCTACGTCATGTCACGTAGTACATTTAATATTCCTCCCCTTGAGAAAGACAGACACACGAAATCGCAGGTTTCGGGTGAGCCGAGAATCATGCTCAAAGTACCAGCTCATTGTTGAAGAAGGAACTTTTATTAATTCCCTATGTTTGGTGGAAGAATCATCACAATTTTTCGAACCTCAGGTCCAGGAGATTCATTTTTATTTGGACGCCAATATAACATATAACCTTTTCGCCGGTGGTCGTTTTAGAACGCACGCCTTCCTACTGCTGAGCCGCTGTTGTCCTACCTGAACTGCACTGGCTGTATTATCGCTGCAACATTGCGGATTTGACTCATACGTCACCACAGTAGTACGTCATCTACGTAAAGTCACATAGTATATTAGAAATGTTCAGCGGCAATGAGGTAACGCAACCCATGAGAACAGTCGGTATATCATGATAACGTCGTCGCCGGCCACTTTCTGCCCAACTGTGCAGTCTTGTTGTAGGTGTTCACTCACGCGGCATCAAATGAAGAACCATCTGTCGATATACGGACGATGGTACTTGGATTCATCGGATCAGGCGACCATTTTCTAGTCGTCCAATGTCCAGTCACGGAACTCTCATGCCCACTGAAAGATATTAAAAGACACATAGTCAAGTCACATTGTTTTGACCACCTCCTACTTTTGACCTCAAAAGTAGGCGGTGGTCGAAATGAAATAATGCACGTATCGTGAGCTAGCGTGGAGGGTATATAAAGTGAGCTGTAGGCATTCTGATAACATATCACTCGTTGCTGTCAGAAATAAAAGGGGGCGATTTATCAGATTTGTAAAAAGGGATGATTACCAGCTAATATCCAGAGTAACCGCCGTGCGCAGCGCGGACAGCAGCTAGACGGGCTGGGTGTGACTCAATAAGGTGCTGGAAGGCGTTCACAGGTATGTGGAGCCTTGCTGACTACACTGCATCTGAAAGCTGCTGGAGTGTAGGTGGTGGAGGACTCATAGAGCAAACAACACGATCGAGGTGGTCCCACAGAGGCTTAATTTTGTTTAAGTTTGGGGAATTAGGGCACCAGGGAAGAACTTTGAAATCTTCATCGTGCTCTTCCAACCACTCTCGGACATTTCCAGCTGTGTGACAAGTCGCATTGTCGTTCTGGAAGATCCCATCGGCCCCAGGGAAGACAATCAACATATATGGGTGTACGTGGTCTGTAAGGATGGATTCATAACGAAGTCGGTTCACAGTGTCTTCCACAGATATGAGTGGACCCAGGGAATGCCACGAAAAGATTCTCCATGCCATAACGCTGCCCCTACTAGCTTGTGTTCTTTCAGCAATGATTGAAGAGTGCTTGTTCTCCGAAGTTTCTCACCTTATACGCCAACGTCCATCCATTCGATGAAACAGAAAACATGACTCATCGGAAAAGGCGATACATTGCCAATCAGCGGAGGTCCAATTCCGACACTACCGTGCAAATGTAAGCCATTTCTGCCGATGCACCTACGTTAGCATATGCGCAGTGACCATCCGTCTACATCGGAGCCCCATGCGCAGCAGGGTTTGCTGAACTGTCGTTTTAGACACACTTCTGGTAGCGCCCTGGCTCATTCGGCCTGTGAGTTGCTCCATTGTAGCGTGTCGATTGGCCCTCACGCACCCCTTCGAAGCCGATTTTCACCTCTCACATCAATGGCACGTGGTGCTCCGCAGTTTCTCGTCGCTTATTAGCAATGGCGTCATTTTTCCAATCACGATACACACTAACCACAGAAGCATGCGAACAGTTCACAAACTGCGCTGTTTCAGAAATACTCACAACCTTGGCCCCAAAGCTGATAATCATCGCTTTTTGCAAATCTGATAAATCGCTCCTTTTATCCATGACAGCAACGAGTGATATGTTTTAAGATTGCCTACAGTACACCTTTATACCCTCTAAGCCAGCTCACTACACGTGCCTTTTTTCATTGGTTACGCACTGTTGACGTCGAAAGTAAGATTTGGTCACAATAATGTGACTCGACTGCGTGGAAAATCTCTTGTTGAGGAGGGACCATTAATCTCTCAAGGTCTGATCAATACTCTCATAAACACTGTGAGGATTCTTTTTTTTTATGTATTTGAGGTTGAACGACCACCGTGAGCAACTCAATGGGCTATAGGCAGTCGCCCGTCACTAATTTAGGACTAATCACTCTAGGGAAGGGAGAGAGCCAATGCCGTAAGACAAACACAATATCCATCATCCTTACGTAACCGGGATTGGAACCCGGGCCCTTCTCAGACGAATGGTCAGAAGCCATTACTTAGACCACTGTGCAACCGGGGCGGCCTATGAGGATTCGTGGCTTGAGGAGCTTAGCTGTAAGGGGTGATCATACTCCGTATTAAAATGTCCCATGTCTTAAGAAAAGGACATGAAATGTTGTCCCATGGACTGTATAATGAAGTAAATTTCTCCGTCATTTTGGTCCTCGCCAGGGATCGAAGAAAGGAGCAGGCACGTCACATCCCCCCCCCCAACCGAAAGAGAGCCAGGGGCACGGCCCATGGGTCAGCCGGAACCATGTATCGCTGTAGGCAGTCATCCGCCGAAGAACTTGCAATTGAGAACTCCCGGTCAATCTGGTGTGTGGAATGCAACATATTTTTCCTGTCTCGTGGTGTGGAAAGAACATCCCACCATTGCGAGATCTTTAACGGCCGGGTCATCCGGGAAGTTCGGGCGCCATTATAACGAAGTAAATTTCTCCGTCATGTTGGTCCACGCCAGGGATCGAACACAAGTCCTCTTATTCCGGAATAAGTCGCTCTACCAACTGAGCTACGCAAACGTTCGTTCTCGCTGCTATCTGCCTTTATGTCGTGTGCGTCCTGCGGAGCAGGCACGTCACAACAGCTATTTCCTTCAAGTTAAAAGATAGTGATTTTATCATATGCCAATTACAGAATTATAATTTACATCTGCTTCTGAGTTTCATAAATAATATAACAATATTTTTTAACAAAACTTCATTTAATTTCATTATAAATACTTCGAGTTATGGACGAATTAATAAAATATTATTTAATTTTAAACATCAGTGCAGATAACTTTTGAAGCAATTTTAATTTCTTTAAATTTTAATAAAATACACCTTACCAGTTTCTTTCAGCAAATCAGGTATCGATACATTCAGTCCGACATTATTATACTCACAGGATGTTGTTGCCCATCTGACGAACATTTTCATTCCACTGATATAAAGACCTTTGAATGATTTAATTTACGTGATTTTAAACTTTCATGCAGAATTATTTACGTGATTTTTGTAGGATACAAAAGAAACGGATTTAGGGGAAGCCCATATTCTGAAGTTACTTATCTTGTTTGCACTTTGTGTGACTTTGCTTTGCCTTTAATCCTCTGAAAAGTTACGAAACAAGGAAATGAAAATGTAGTACATAATTAATTCCACGGCGCCTGAAGTACAGCAAAATTCCTGAAGTAATTTTGTTTTAGTTTCCTTCCTGGGATTTAATGGTCTTTCATTGCACTAGTCAATGCAAAAAGGTACGTCGGACATAGCCATGTTTAATTGGATTATTACGTTTTTTACTTTGAGTAACGAATCCAATAACCCCCATTGTGTAGAGTGCTTGAAAAGCATCGATATTTCTCAACTAATGATCAATAAACAGAGCCATGTAAAGACAAGCACCATTGGCTTAACGATAGTTTTTTTCTCTAAGGAATAGCAGCAATGCTTTTATCTAGGAAACGGTCGGCAATAATTTTTAATTTGGGCGTTGTTAGTACTTTTTCAAGAATTTGATTGGGTCGTAAAGCAAGACCTCAGTGCCTCTATAAAAATGGTGTAATTTTAAAGACACTGGGATCAACGCGGTGTTCACCACGTAGAAAACAGTCTTTCTTTGTTTCACTTGTTACTCACTAATTTTAAGTGATGACACCTCCCCAAAAAAACGTGAAAGGCACTTTGTTGGCCGAAGACAAAGAACATTTCCAGTATATAATTCATTTTATTGAAGAGCTGAGTAAGTTTTGAATCATTTTATGTAAGAAGCATGATTTCCCTCTGTGAAATGTGAATCACTGCTGCGTTTAAATCAATAATAGAATTTTAAAAAAATCCCTCGTTCTGAGGAGTAGTAAATTATTTATTGGTGTCATCCGTAGATCAGCAACTTCTGGAAGTTGTTGGTCCACGAATGGCATGAATATCAATGCATTTATTATGAAGCTGTAGTGATACATTAAAAAAGTAGCATAGATCAAAAAAGCCCCGACAAAACAGCCTGTGCCCAATACAGCCCTCGAAAAAGTACTCCCCCCCCTGCCAAAAGAGCCTACCGCAGACCCGTATGCTTACCCCATTTTCAGACTCCTGATAAATAACATAATTCGTAACGGAAATGGATTACAACTTAATTGTATTTGATAGCGCCCGTATTATATCTGGAAGAAATGCCCTAGTTTATTCGGATACCATAATGTTCCTGGACGAATAATTTTATTATCGCAGTTATGAAGCAGTCAGCACCTTTTGCTGTATGAAAACGGCAACACGTCCGGGCATACTATCAACTTATTTCCAGTAGATCTCAACAGGAATGGCTCGCCATTCCTCCTGCTGCGAGAGTGGAAAGCAAAGACTGTCGTTGTGGTCGATTTCGTGTTCGTCACTCTAGTTCATTCCAGAGGTGTTCTATGGGATTAAGATCAGGACTTTGAGCAAGCCGGTTTAACAATTCCACCCCATTTTCCAAAAACCAGTCCTGCACACATTACGCAGTGTGGCAGGAAGTTCGATTTGGAAGAGACAACGATCATTTCCATAACACTGCCATATTGTTGGTAGGGCAGAATTATCCAGAACGTCCAGATACACTTCAGAGTTCATGGTTTGTGGTATAATAAACAACGGGGCGACTCACATCCATGAAGCGCAACTGCATACTATGATGGGGCCTCCGCCGAACTTAACAGTTGGAAGAACACAGTTTGCGAAAATCATTTGCTGGGCTGTCGCCAAATCCAAACACGCCCATCAGATTGGAAAAGCAAAAGCGTTGCTCATCACTTCAAAGAATAGCTGTCCAGTCGTCCGGAGTCCAGTAACGACGGGAGTTACACCACACCAAACGGCGCTTCGAATTCGCGATAGCGATGTATGGCTTGTGTGCCTCTGCTCTTTCATAATAACTCACACTGTGCAAGCAACTCTCTGAGGATAGTTATGGTACTAATCGGGCCATTACAAGCATTTCGAAATTGCCTTTAAACCCTTTAACGGTCATAACGCCCGTCTGGAGCCAGTAGGATTTCCTACCCCCACCTCTTTTTTTGATTTTACACAGCTTCTACCAGGTAAGCAGAAATCACCGTCAGTCACTATTGTTGTCGCTATAATAAGTAAGGTAGGTGTTTATTAATAACAAGGAACTGCACACCAATTGCACTTAAAATAGTACTAGTGATCCGAATTTCTTGGCGAAGAACGTAAATCAAAGTTTTCAAGCTTTCGCACATCAACCAGATGGCTTTTTCAAGGAAAGTAAACAGCTAACTGCAAACTGGATAATGGAACACTTCAACAATTTGAACGTGGTCACTTGACTAGGCAATAAATGAATAGGCGCAAATATGATCCGACATTCGAAGAAACAAGGTCGCGTTGGTTGGGCGCGCGGTACTGTGTGTAGAAAATACAGCATTATTTGAAGAATTGGTTCCAAATGAGTGGCATCTCGAGAGAGACGCTATCATTGCAAGCCTCGCTGCTATTAAAGATTTCCAGAGTTTCGCGAATGGCAGTAGATTTAGGTGTGGAGTATGAAGCTAATTTCTTGATATCATTCTACATAGGATCAGCGGACTTGAATTTGACCTCTCTTGATAGGGCAGTGGTTATTATACCGTCTTTTGTATCCGTTTTATGTTCTTTGATTGTAATAAAACGTTATGTAATTTTATGTATATTTATATGTTCGTTGATTCAATTCCAACCGGACCTCGTTTCTTTGAATGTCTGATCATATTTGCGCCTATTCATTTACTGCCTAGTCAAGTAACTACGTTCAAATAGTTGAAGTGTGCCATTATCCAGTTTGCAGTTAGCTGTTTACTTTCCTTGAGACAGCCATTTGGTTGATGTGCGAAAGCTTGGAAACTTTGATTTATATTCTACGCCAAGAAATTTGGATCATTAGTACTATTTTAAACGTAGGTGTTAATGTCTCCCGGGGCGCTAATATTTAGCCTTATGACACAGTATCCCTTCTCTGTAGAAGAATGCAGTGATCTTTTCCCAGGAAAACGCCTCGGAGTCAATGCAAATTAAAACTACGGTTCGGAAGTTTCGAATTAGGACCTGGGACTAGTCCTTCTTTCGTGAATTTGTAATGGGGACAGAATAAATTCTGAAAAGAGCAACAAATAGTTTTGGGCGTTAGGGTATTGCAAGCGACACAAGATTTCTGGGCTCCGGTCGTTATAATGTTAAGGGAGGAAAATGCGGCAGATTTTATTTAAATAAGTGGGCTATAATTTTTAATACCTTTTTAAATTGTCCTTAATTTGAAATTTTGGGGTTGTAATCTACAACGTGATCGTTAGCGTAAATATGGTAGTTGTCATAGGGTTTGTAAATGCAGTGTATATAAATAGAGTATATAAATTTGTTATGTACATACATATAGTATATAAATTTGTTATGTATATACTAGTAAATATAGTATATAAGTTGACATAAGATTTGTAAATAAATTGTATATAAATAAATCATGAATTTCAAATAACAAATTATAGTATATACATTTGTTATATAAAACCGGACTGTCACTCAAAATATGTATATAAATAAGTTCAAGAATTTTAAGAATATAAAATTTTATTCTTAGATATAGGATTAAGATAAACAACGTTCTTTCAAAATTGTTTTATTTTTCGTGTCGACCAAAGTTTCTCTGGGCTTTGACTCAGCTTCATCAGCCCAAATGGCACGTAAATATTCGAAGTGACGTCATCAACACTTTCGACCAACGATTTCTCTGGGGTTTGGCTCAGCTACATCAGGACAAATGGCACGTAAATATTCAAATAGCATGTGACGTCATGAACGGTGTTGCCGGTCACCACGTGCTTGATAGAAATGGTGTAGCTGCCATATTGACAAGCTGTGAAGAAATTTTATGTATTCTTTTTAGTTTTCATGTATTCGTTTTAGTTTTCATCCCAGAATTTATAATGACCTTTCACGGCACCAATCAGCGCAAAAAGAAACTTCTGATGCAAAAAATAATCAATAAAAAATAATAAATTGTTTAATTAGATAGTATTTAACTTCTCTTGCTATTTGAATATTTACCAATATATAAAAATTCTTTGCGCACGATTTGTCAACGGTACACCATCTACAAAATTTCTAACAAGCACGTAGCATCCATTAACAAAAACCCGTGAAGGTCAACACAGCTGATGATGTCATATGCTATTTTAAATATTTACGTGACATTCGTCCTGATAAATATTCTCCAAAGCCCAGCGAAACCTTAGTTCACACGAATTAATAATATAAACATCCAGATCCGTCTCTCAAGGACGCTTGATGTCACAGCAACGTCTGCATTGTTGCGCATCATTTATCGATCAATTCGTGTGTGGCTCTCGCGATGTCTAACTGATTGCCTGCGATATAATAGCACGAGATTACGGTTTTATATGTCAAGGTATTTGCCTACTAATTTAAAAACATTGGATTATTAATGACTCGATTATTAATGAACGGGATTCGAACCCGGACCAACTTCGGACGAATGGTCCAAGATGGGTCCGGGTACTTAAATAAATTGACGAATGGTCCAAGATGGGTCCAGTACTGAGACCACTGTGCACCTTATTTGTTTCGCTTATTTGGTAAGTCTTACGTACAAGGTGATCAAACTTTCGCGCAACCAAAAGTTTTAATTTGTACACATTGTCGCAAAATTGTTATAACTATTCTTTCCGCCACTAGATGTCACCACCATACTATTATTAAGTATCGGAGACACCGAGTTCACTGTGACAAGAAGTTTGTTATCAGTGTACCTTTGTTCCTTGTGGAAGCGAAACGTCTTTTCTCCAGCCGCATGGAGTTTTCAGTTTGGAAAGTTAGTTCGCTAGTCGTTCGTACGCATGTGTTACCGAGGAATGTCTCAAGAAATATCTCGGTGGAGCAGTCCCTTAGAAGTCGACGATAGTGAGATAAATGCAGCGTTGTCAGAAAACCGGATCTGTTGCAGACATTGGCGCACCCACGGAAAGGGCTTTGGGGGCTTAAGCCCAAGGAGATTAAGAGCGACGTACGTGACAAATTAAACATTTAAAAATGTTTGAAAAATTACTAGCCGCCGGTGCAGTGGTCTAAGCGATGGCCTTTGATCATTCGTCCGAAAGGGGTCCGGGTTCGAATCTCGGTGAGGCATGGATGTTGTGTTTGTCTTACGGCACTGGCTCTCTCCCTTTCCTGGAGTCAGTGGCCCTAAATTTGGGACGGGTGACTGCTTATTGCCCATTGAGTTGCTCACGGTGGTCGTTAAACCTCCAATTCAAAAAAAAAAAATATATATATATATAGTGTCTGACATTATGTCTTCTATTACATGGTGTGCCGCACCGGTGGCGCAGTGGTCTAAGCGATGGCCTCTGATCATTCGTCCGAAAGGGCTCCGGGTTCGAATCCCGGTGAGGCATGCATGTTGTGTTTGTCTTACGGCACTGGCTCTCTCCCTTCCCTGGAACCAGTGACCCTAAATTAGGAACGGGCGACTGCTTATAGCCCATTGAGTTGCTCACGGTGGTCGTTAAACCTGCAATAATATATATGTATATATATATATATAGTGTCTGCCATAATGTCTTCTATTACATGGTGTTTTCTTCCCAAAGCTCCAAAGAGATTAAGAGCAACGGACGTCCAGCGTACGTCACACATTGTGTACGTATACTATATATACAGTATATAACCCCCTTTAACAGTAATTCCTGGATGCGCCATTGGTTGCAGATAAGAAACGCACCGGGAGATCCCTCCATTTGGATTGGCAATGAAATGGATGAGGTAAAGAAAACACTGCAGTGGTCCTCAACAAAAATAAGCTCAAGAAAGTCGCCATGCAATCATCAATCTCATACAGTAATGCGCAGAAATCTGCGAGACCTGTTACGCCTTCGTGCATATCGTGTTTACTCAGTTCATGAACTGAAGGACCCAAATAAAGGCAAACGAAGAAACTTCTGCAGATGCTTACGATCATTTGTTGAAGAACGTGGAATACAGATCATTGATACAGTTTTATTCAGTAATACGGCCTGGTTTCTCCTCAGTAAATATGGGAATAGTCAGAACAATAGGATTTGGTCATGTGAAAATCCTCATGTTTTTCATGAAAAAGTATTGCATTCCCAAACATTTGGAGTTTGGTGAGCGATATCACGCCCTCACACAGTGGGACCAATTTTTCTTTGAAACGATAGTGATCAGTTTCATCTACTAATACACCATCACAGAATTCATGGTACTTCTTGATGATAGCGAACAACATTGTGGGTTCCAGAAGGACAGTGCCACGTGCCAAACGTCGACTAGCACCGCACATTTTTTTGCAAGCATTTTTCGGTAACAGTCTGATTTCGAAAGAAATGTGGCCTCCCCGATCATCCGATTTATCACCACCGGATTTTTTTCTTTGGGGGTTTCTCAAAGGTTTTGCCTATAAGAATAATCCTCAAACCCTTGATGAACTCAAAATAGACTTTGCAAAAGCGATGGGAAAGTTCAGTGTGCAGATAGTTCACAAGGTGGCATAAACCTGGTAAAGTGAGCGCGCATTTGCACTCACAAAGAAGGTGGTCACTTTCAACACATATTATAATGAGGTCCCTATTCTTATTTTGTTATAAGGGTGAGATTATAACCTGTATTTGTAGATGCTTTATTTTCCATGTACTGTACTTGTAATTAACCTCGAAACAGATATGTGTTATATCTGGATTGGACGACTTTTCAACCACCCTATATTTAGCTGTGCGTTTTCTAAAACACTTTGGGTTCTTCTTGTAACCTGTATATGATATTTAATAAATGAGGGTGCCTGAAGAAGTGGTTGGTACATTGGGCCCATTGTCATTTTAATTTTGGCGGTCCGAACTTATTTTTAGTGGTCTCGGACCCGCGGACCACCCAATAATTCAAACGCTGGTACAAAATTTAGAATATGATATTTTGTGTCTTCCTAAAGATTGAACACTTATTATTGAGTAGACATAAGTACACAAACTGAATGCTCATTTTCGTTGTTTAATGAATGAAAATTAATTTTATGGAGATGAGAAACGAAGAATGTAAATATGTCTCCGTCAGCAAACTATGTGTTAGAGATTACACGGGTGAACTAGTGGATAAAGAAGTTGCACGCACGCGTTAAATATTCTATTCATGTCGTAAAGCTACATGTGCGATATGCACACAGTAGAGATTGGATTTGGAATGATGTCGAAGTCACCTGAAGAGATTTCCGGAATACTCCGTAATAAGATCCTTCACAACAACGTAAGTCTTATGAAACCATTGAAAAGCACACGTTATTAGCATCGTATGACTCAGCATTGAATTACTGTTCAACAATAAGTATTTATTCCGCTGTTGAATGAGGAATCCATGTCATGTACTCTACTGGAATAACAGAAACTCTTTTGATTTGAGCCTGAAGATTTACGGAGTCAGGAGCTATGATTGTGCATTCACCCAGAAGAGCCTACTTAGCTTCGGAGCAAACAAACCCTCCCGGCATGTTTTTCTTTTGCGTATGTTCATTCTTTTATTTATTATTCATGCATATCTCACATTCAGTCAAGAACGAAATACGACGGCTGATCAAGAAGTAATGAAACTGATTTTTCAGGCTAAATAAAAACTGATTAATGATAACGAGTCGAACATTAAATTGAAGGAAAGCAGACATGCGGCTAGCGCGTAAAGACCTGTCTTGCATTTTTACACGTCCTGAAAAAAATAGATTTAGAAATTAACGCAGAGGATTTTAGGAAGGGAGTATCTGGCCCCAGGTCTTTAACAACCCTTAGATGTAGGAAGCTAGAAGATTTGGCCTAGAATCCCGACACGAAAGTCACACAGAAGCGAGGTAGAAAGCGGGAGGAAGACTCCCTGGTTTATAACGGGTTGGGAGAAAATACCCTGGAATCGACGGTTTAAAGAACTAATCCGACGCAAGGCGGAAATTTAGTGGTTCGAACGTTCGCACTTGCCTGGAATCGATCCCGAGACTTTTCTATGTCAGTCACGAATGGTTTACCACTAGGCCATCTGCGGACACTGAGAAAATAGCCGTAGTACTTTAAATTTAATGGGGTTATGTACCGGAAACATCCAGTCGGCCCGGGGATAAGAAGCGCGGATTTCTAAACAATCGTCAGGGATGTGTCCGAGCTCAAATCCCGGGTGTGACATGGATAAGCGTGTTTGGTTCACGACACCGGATCTCTTTCTTTTCTGGAATCAGTGACCAATTCGGGACGTGAGACTGCTTTTTATAACATACTAGCTTTACTACCCAGCTTTGCCCGGGATTTAGACTTCTTAATTTCATATTCCCTTATATGTCACTGAACAAATCGGGAAAAAATTGATGCTTGTAAGAAAGACAAAAGCTGATTTCACAAATTCGGTCACTACAAATTATTTGTTCATGGTGTGATTATTTCAGCACTTGGCCGTATACAACATTTTTGATTTCACCTTCATCGGCGACAATATATAATTTTGTTGGATCCTCTGCTCTTGACATTCCAACATACAGCTGTCCACGTGAGAAGCATCATATGCATCTGGTGCTTTCAGTTTCAGACGTCATTGAGGGGCGAATCTCTGGGATAAAAAAGTAAAAAACATATATTTTCGAATATTTTATGAAACTGGCTGAAATTTTAATGAACACCATAAATCGTTAATAGGAACATGACCTCCAAATTTTGCCTGAATCTGTAAATAACTTTATAAATTCGCCGTCAAAATTTTATTAACCGTTTCTACGTATATATTTCTGTTTACCGATGAATTAAAAATTCCATGCCTATTTTAAAAGATTTTGACAGGATTCCGGTGTAATCTTGAGGGACTCCTCTTATTACCAATTTATGGTGTTGATAAAAATTTCAGCGTTTTGTAAGATTACGCAAAGTTCGTTTTTGCATTTTTATGCACAGTTCTCAAAGAATAGAAACACCTGTGGATGAAGATTTGGAACAGATAACGATGACGTAGCAAACGACGCTCACTTTATTGCTTAGATTATTAGAATTTTTCAGTCGCTATGCGTTGTGTATAAAATAACGTGGACAGAGCGTTGACATCGTCTATTTACATAACTCACGAACGGAACAACGTAGATATCATAAAATAGTTGCGTTGACCTAGAAATTCCAGAATGAATAAGCTATGCAAATTTCAAGATACCACAGTTCGGCGTTCGAGAGTTTTTGCTGCTTCTGACAAACAGAGGTTTTGTGTTTTATATATAAGATTGAGTTGCTTACGGCGATCGGTTTCTTTTTAATTTTTATTTCGGGGTTTAACGACCACTATGAGTAACTTGATGAGCTATATATGCAGTGATCCGTCCCTAATTCAGGTTTATTGTTCCTGGGAAGGGAGAGAGCCAGTGCCGTATGACAAATGCACTATCTGTGCCCTCACAAGGGCTTCGAACTCGGACTCATCTCGGACAGCTGGTCAGAATGCAGCGCATGGACCGCCGCGCCAGTGGTCAGGGAACGGGTTCCTTATACAAAATTTTTTGACAGGAGAGTCACCCTCATAGAAGCTGCCAGCATGCGCCCTGATAACTTCTATACGAGTCAAAATGTAATTCAGTTACGGTGTAATGGAAATTGTTCCACTACTGCCACCACGCGTCCTGGTAACTTACATACAGTTCAAAATGCAATGCAGTTACGGTATAATGGAAATTGTACAATTACTTCTTGAAAACCTGTGACTTACTGCAGAGATGAAGCACATGTCAAGACGACAAAATTGCAGCAATAAACGACCTCGGTGCAGCTTAATTGGGAAAACATTAGACTCCGGAGAAGAAGGATGCAGGTTCGATCCACGTCATTGGCAAATTTGTGTATCCACATTGACACCCGATTTGGGGAAACTGGTCTACTGGGCGTTATGTTCTTCGAAAAATGTGTGATAATTCTTCCACACATCGTCTGGAATTAGGAATCCTTCTTCTAGAGAGAGTTACTTCATGCATCGTTTGCGTTGGACACGAAATCTGCGATTTTGTGCCCCCGCCTTTCTCAAAGGAGGAATATATGTGACGTACTTCAGGTAAAGAATATGTTAAGTTGCAGCGATAAATTCAGTCTGTGTAGCTTAATTAGGAAATCATTCGTCTCCGGTGCAGAAGGATGTGGTATCGATATTCGTCACCGGCAAATTTGTGTTTTTACAAGCCCTGATAAGTATTGGAATAGTTTCTGGTGATGGAACTCCTTTGCGAAACATGTCTACAGAGTGTACATTGCATGTCCGAGTAGATAGAAATCAGGTCAGTTCCCTGGTAGCTCCATCCGAAGGATATCCTCACTCACCAGTACTTCATCCACAGGTGCTGAAAGGACCCATACAGCACAAAACGTTTCAGATATGTATCAATAATGTTACAATCTCTCATTTTCGTTACACTTTCAGAGATATCTTACAATTACATTTCAGCAACGTCCATTTTGGAACATAAATAACTCTTTGTACATTACGGTTACGTTAAAAATAGCATTCACCGATACTACTGTTTTATAGTTTCTATTTGTTCATAATTGCTACCTTGATGTTACATTCCGGCGATTTTTAAGATTTCTGGTTTCGCAACGGCGGGGATGCACATGCGCATTTATGCCATTTCACCGAAGCGCTCTCGTAGTCGCATTTCCATGTGCTACTGGGATATTCTTTGCTGATACTGTCGTATTCGAGTTAGCTAGATAGTTGATTTAATATTTCATCCTTTTTTTTCGTAATTCAAGATCATCTGAAAGTAAATAATTGTTTTGATTATTATAATTTTTAAATTCTAAAAGCATTTTATAAAATCTAAGTAGATGCCTGTGTTGTTGTATTAGTATACTGTACCAGCACGTTTTTTCAGCACGTCTTTTGTAAAAAAAGATCGTGCTTCTGTTATCAGTTTGTCCGTCCGTCCGTCTGTACCCACGATATCTCTGCAACTATTAGTCCGATTTAAAAAAACTCTTTTTGCATTCGGAAGCTTGAAATATGCAAATGATGATCCTTCATTTCGTTTTTTTTGTACGATGTACAATTTCTGCGGTAGAGGGCGTAAATGCAGATGATGTCGAATTCAAAAATACGTTTTATTCCACATATTTGTTTCTAAACATCCGATTAAATTTTTTTTATCTTTCGATTCCATTTATGTCGAAGAGTATTTTAGATATAGTTACTTTTTTAAATTGCGCATAGATTTTCCGCTAGGGGGCGTAAAATAAATTACATTTTTCCCGATACCTCTTCTTCTAAAACTCCGATTTGAAAAAATTTTCTTCAGCGGATACATCTCCTGATGGAAAATCTTTTGCATATAATTTCATATCTTTGGTAAAGAACACTTTGGCCACCAGGGGGCGTAAGTGTTAATTTTTGCTTCTGATGTATTTGCCATAAAATCGGAGCTTCTAAAGTATCGATTGAAAAAATTATTTCGTGGACTGATGCCACTCACATCGATAAACCTTTTCGGAATACTTTCTTCTTAAAATATTGCACAGTTTCTCCGCTAGGGGGCGTAGATGTACATCTCATTTTTGTCAATATCTCTACTTCTAGGAGTCCGATTTGAAAAATTCCTTCTTTGTTGGATAGTGTTTTCCGTGTGACATGTTTTTCATATAATTTCAAAATTTTCAAGTAATTCATAGACTTTCCGCTAGGAGGCGTAGCGGTAGATTGCGTTTCCCTCTATACCTCTGCTTCTAAATCACCGATTTGGAAAATTCTTTCTGCACCGGATACAGCTCCTGATGGGAAATCGTTTGCACATAATTTCTAATTTCTGTAAAAAATAGTTTGGCCACCAGGGGGCGTAAATATTAATTTCTGCTTCTGTTGTATTTGCAGCAAAATATGAGCTTCTAAATTCTCGATTAAAAAAAACGTCGTTTGTTGCCCGATACTAGTCATGTCGACAAACCTTTTAGAAACATTTTCTTCTTAAAATAGTGCATGGTTTCTACGCCTGGGGCGTAATGTATATCCTTTTTTGTCAATATCTCTACTTCTGGGAGTCCGATTTAAAAAATTCCTTCTTTGTTGGATAGTGTTTCTAGTGTGACATGTGGTACATATAATTTCAAAATTTTCAAGTAATTCATAGACTCACCGCTAGGGGCGTAAATATAAATTGCGTTTCCCCCTATATCTCTGTTTCTAAATCTCCGATTTGAAACATTCTTTCTGCACCGCATACAGCTCCTGATGGGAAATCGTTTGCACATATTTTCTAATTTTTGTAAGAAATGGTTTGGCCACCAGGTGGCGTAAGCCTTAAATTTCGCTTCTGTTGTATTTGCAGCAAGATATGAGCTTCTAAAATCTGGATTGAAAAAAGTCATTTGTTGACCGATACTACTCATGTCGACAAACCTTTTAGGAAAATTTTCTTCTTGAAAAAATGCATGGTTTCTACGCCAGGGGGCGTAGATATATATCTTATTTTTGTCAATATCTCTACTTCTAAGAGTACGATTTGAAAAATTCCTTCTTTGTTGGATAGTGTTTCCGATGAGAAATGTTTTTTCTATAAATTCAAAATTTGCAAGTAAATCATAGACTTTCCGCTAGGGGGCACAGAGGTAAATTGCGTTTTCTGCGTTATTTCTGCTCCTAAAGCTCCGATTTGCAAAATTCTTCCCGTATCGCATACAAGACCTGATGGAAAATATTTGTCACACTATTTTTAATGTTTGGTAGAGAATGGTTTGGCCACCAGGGGTCATAAGGGTTAATTTCTGCTTCTGAAGTATTTGTTGCAAAATCTGTGCTCCTGAAAACTTGACAATTTTTTTTTCTTGGACCGATACCGCTTATATGGATAAACCTTTTGAGAATACCTTCTTCCTAAAATAATGCATGGTTTTCCCACCAGGGGACGTAAAGTCACATCTTATTTTTGTCGATATATCTGTTTCTAAGAGTTCGTAAGCTCACGATTCCGTTTACAGCAATATCTGAGGGATTAAAAACCCGATTGAAAATCTTCTTTTTTTCGTCAGATCTATTGTTTGACATACCGATTCCATTGACTTCGAATAGCTTTGATAAATTTAATTTGCGTCAGAACGGATTCAAAACACGTGCTTATTGCACCCGAAAATTCGGTCTCATCTTTCTTGTTTATTGTGATTTTAGAAAGTTTATTAAAACTATAATGTTCAACGTAGTAAATCATCATCATCATCATTGTCAACCATTATCAATCCACTGCTGGACGAAGGTCTCCCCAAGTTTCCTCCACAACGGTCTGTCTTGTGCCAGTCTCCTCCATGTCACTCCCGCATATTTACGAATTTCATCCACCCATCTCCCATGTGGTCTTTTTCTGGGTCTTTTCCTGTCCCTTGGAATCCAATCTAAAATTTCGGCTGTCCATCTATGGTCTGTCCTTCTGGCAGTATGTCCAGCCCATTGCCATTTCAGGGACTTAACTCTGATCATGATGTCTTCCACTCTCGTCATTTTTCGGATCCACGAGTTCCTCTTCTTATCTCTCCTGGTTATACCAAGCATGCACCTCTCCATGCTACTTTGAGTTGTCTGCAGCCTTTGTGTGTCTCTTTTAGTTAAGGTCCACGTCTCTGCACCATACGTAAGCACTGGAGGGATGCATTGATCAAACACTTTTCTTTTAAGACATAATGGCATATTGCTCTTGAAAATTATGCTGTTTCTTCCAAAAGCTCTCCAGGCAAGTTTTGTACGCCGATTAATTTCTTCATCAATGTGACCCTCACTTGATATCTGCTGTCCAAGATAAACGTACGTATCTGTTATCTCCAGTTTTTCTCCATCAATCGACAAATCTTCATTTCTTGTAAAAGCATTGAACATCACTTTTGTCTTCTGAAAGTTCATTTTTAATCCCACTTCTTTACTCTTGTCAGCAAGTTCCTGGATCATACTCTGCAGCTCTGATGGGGTAGTTGCAAAAATGACTACGTCATCAGCAAAACAAAGGTGGGTTAGATAATCTCCATTAATCTTTATCCCTTTGTTTTCCCAGTTCAGTGATTGAAAGACATTTTCCAATGTGGCATTAAAGAGCTTCGGAGATATGGTGTCACCTTGTCTCACTCCCTTTCCAATTTTTATGTGTGTTGTATTTTCAAACAGCCGAATCTTTGCACTTGCATTTTCATAGATGTTATGAATAATATTAATGTATGCATCTTCAATACCGCAGGATTTCAGAGCCGTGGTAACTGCTGATGGTTTCACCGAATCAAAGGCTTTTTCATAATCGATAAAAGCCATGCACAATGGAAGTTCATATTCCCTCGCTCTTTCAATTAGTTCTCTCAGTACGTGGATATGATCTATTGTGCTGTAGCCACTCCTGAATCCAGCTTGTTCTCTCGGTTGAGCCATGTCCAGTGTTACCTTCAAGCGGTGTGAAAGAACTTTAGTGAAGATTTTATAAACCACTGATAGGAGGCTGATAGGTCTGTAGTTCCTGAGATCCTCAATGTCACCTTTTTTATGTAGCAGGATCATTGTAGCATTGTTCCAATCCTCAGGAATCTTCCCTTCATTAAGGCATCGAGTGAAAATTTGGGCGAGTACTGTTTCAATTTCTCCACTTGCTTCTTGTATGATGTCTATAGTAATTCCATCTTCTCCTGGAGCTTTCCCCCGCTTCATGTTCTTGATTGCATGTGCAACTTCTGCTGGGAGGACTGGAAGAACTCTGGTACCTTTCATGATGTCTGGAGTACATGTATCATCCCTTTCATATAATTTGGAGTAGAAATCTTTCACTCTTGTCAAAATACGTAACGGTAATATGATGATGTCACAAATATCTCTCAAATATGTAACAGTAACATGAAGTTGGTATGATGAAGTTACAAAGATCTTTCACTCTAACGTATCGGTTATGTTTCAAAGTTATGCAACGTTTGCGGACTTTTTGACGTAACCGTGAATTTTCTGAAACATTACTGTTACATTGCGCAACGTATCTGAAAAGTCTGAATGTTTCAGTGCTACGTGCTTGTAACATATACGAAATATTCTGTGCTGTGTGGGGAGAGCGTTATCGTTTATGAAAAAAAAAAAATATGAGCTCACAGCACTATAGAAAAAAGGAATGTGACTAACAAACACTTCACTGTAATATCTCTGCCCGGTGATTGTGTTTTGATCTATCACGTGTAGTCCGATACGTGCATTGACCATGATACCGGGCCACGCCATAATTCCCTGACAGCAATGTCTGTCCTGTTCAACGATGTTTCTGGCATCATAACCTGTCCCACGTTCCATGCAGATTAACTGATACTTGAAATCTGAAAAATGACGAAAGCGGCTTTCATCCGTGAGCATTACATTGGCTCACTGATATGAAGACCAATCAAGATAAGATACAGCACTGATGACGGGCTGTTCGATGCGCTTTGGATAATAGTAGACAGCATATACGTCTCCAAGCATGTAGTCCTGCTAGATTTAGACTCCTTGACACGGTTTGGTGCGAAATTCGCACACCGGTGCTTGTTTGAAGACGACCAGTCTTCAAGCAAGCAGCCGTGTGAGAAATGGCCCAGACACAGAACAATTTGCCAGTCACTCAGAGGGAATTAAACCCTTAATGTTCTGTGTCTCCTAAATGTTTCTTATTGCGTTGAAACTATGCTGCGTGCTACTTCAAACTCTCTGGCGACATCGGTCAAACTTCGGCCTTCTTCAAAGTTGCAGATAATTCTGCATCGGATAAATTCATTCATATAACCATGTATCTTAGAGGACATCCTTTTGTTACCTAAGACACGCGGTTTCACGCTCTGTCGCTCTGGCTTATGAAAAATAGAATGAACTCATATCAAACATGACTCGGTCTCCTGTCTACAATCGTATCGGAATAATATGACCACCCCCGGGATCATAGTGTACCCGACCAGACGCATCACAGAGTAATGAAAAGGTCGACCAGACAGAGATACACTATCTACCTACAAGTAATTGGACACCCCTGCAATCGACGATATCCACGGTCTTGATACACGTCACGGCCGCCGCCGTTAAATATCGTGTGGGAAACAACAACGCAATAAGTCGCATGCAAGATGCCACGCAGTTTGGAGCTCTCTGATTTCGAGAAAGGTGTAATCGATGGGTATCACAAAAATGGCCGATCCATACTTGACATATCCAGCTAGTTGAAGTACCCAAAATCAACAGTGGCCTACGTGATTGGGAAGTGGAAGATGAGAGGTGACTGTCGGAATGTGCTCCGACCCGGCAGACCCACAAACCTGGGAGTTAGAGACCGACGGGTGCTGGCCAGAGAAATTCGGAAGAACCGCACCAAATCGATGAGCTACATCCGCGAGCAGTTTCAACAGGCATCCGAGAGGTTTTTTCAATGAATACCATCCGTAAGGAAACCCATCTGCTCGGTTATCATGGACGTGCTGCCGCCCACAAGCGTTTGATCACCAAGTCCAATAGCGCTGCTCGGCTAACGTGGTGCAAAGAACGCTAGACGAGCAGCGCTATTGAATAGTGGAAACATGTTCTCTGGAGCGACGAATCAAGTTTCACTCTCTACCTTTCGGATGACAGGGTCTGGGTTTGGCGTCTGCCTGGAGAACGCCTCCTGCCGGAATGTATTGTGCCAACTGTGAAGTTCGGCGGCGGTGGAATTATGCTATGGGGGTGTTTCCCCTGGCATGGCACGGGACGCTTGGTCGCAATTCCTGGCAGACTCAACGCCGAGACCTACTTCACCATTTGGACGACCATGCACTTTCTAAGTTGTGGTAGTTTTACGGGGTGGACCCATGTTACTTTCGGGGTGACAATGCCACCTGTCATGTTGCGAAGTCCACCATAGCTTGGTATGGTGACAATGGGGTTAATTGAATGGACTGGCCTGCGCAGAGCCCGGACCTTAACCCTATCGAGCACCTCTGGGACGAGTTGGAGTGACGACTTAAGGGGTGCACCCACCGTCCGAAATTGGTGAAGGAACTGATCTGTCTTCTTCAAGCCGAGTGGAAGAAAATACCGCCAGCCATCGTACAACGTCTGGTTGAGAGTATGCCCCGGAGGGTCGCAGGTGTAATCGCCGCTCGTGGAGGCTCCACCAACTATTGAAGGTGAATAAACTTCGTTTTACTTTGCTATCACAGGTGTCCAATTACTTGTTGGTAGATAGTGTAAAAGCGGCAGGCCAGAACATATGAGCACAGTATGTTACGTGAGCACAATGGGAAGAGGTAGTGATTTGACGGACGTTCAAAAAGGAATGATCATCGGCTACCGCGCCAAGGGTGGAAGCATCTCAGAAACAGTAGACATCGTGGGCTGTTCGTGAGGTGCTGTAGTAAGGGTGTACCAAGAACGGACCGCTAGCACACTGAGCACCTCCTGACGTCACAACTGTGGAGCCCCACAGGCCATCGATCCCAGAGGAGAACGTCGACTGGTAAAGTAGAGCTAACCTTGTTACGCATGCGTCTCCACAGTCGGCGATGCGTCAAAGCGCCCGTGTTGCACCAGTTCCATCGGCAACGACGCCTGAAGTCCGCATGGGATTACCGTCATTGAACAGTGGAAGAGTGAGAAAAGGTTGCCATCTTCGACGAACCGAGGTGTGCACTCCACATAAGTGACGGACAGTGAAGGATACTGCGTCAGATACCCGAGAACCAACACCCTGACATGTTTGTCGGTTAAGTACAGGTCGGCGGTGGTAGTGTGCTTATGTGGGGGTGTTTTCCTGGGGCCGCAGGTACAACTGGATGGGTCCTTGAACTCCAATGATGACCTGTTCATCCTCGCTGACCACATGCATCCCTTTCATGTTGGACGTTCACCCAGGTGGTGATGGTGTGTACGAACAGGATAATGTGTTCTGCCGCGTCGCTAAGAGGGTTTGTGACTGGTTCCAAGAACACGACAACGATGTGTCCGTTCTTCTTTGGCCGGCGAAATCTCCTGACCTTAATCCCATAGATCACTTGTGGGACTATTTGGATCGACAGTTTCGACGTGCCGACCGACACCCACGTCATCTCCGGGACCTCGGTGCTCTGCTGCAGTTCGAATGGGCACGTTTGCCTCGGGGAACATTTCAAGGCCTTATTGCGCCTATGCCACGCCGTCTCGTCGCTGTCCTGTATGACCGTTTACATCCTAGACGGTTGTCATATGCTCATAATAAACTTGCGTAGAGGCTACGCATCATGTAATGTCTTCATACGCCACACCGCACTCGTAGGATATGTTTTCAAGCTCTTTTATTCCCATGACACTGTCTAAGCGTCAGATTTCATGTTCGTCTGTAATTTTTGGACGTCAGTGTACATAAAAGAGCAAACAAGCAAAAAATAACTTTATTAACTTTAAAGACAAATAGTAAATTCATATTAAAAGTTGAGGACATGAATTTTTACGAATCCTATACATGGAAAAGTAATTTTATAATACTTAAAGAAATATGCGCAAGTGTAATACTTTTGAAATTACTGATTCGCAATTTTTTTTCCTGGAATAAAATGAAATAGAGTTTGTGAAATAAAAATCAAAGTTACTGCAGATATTTCTTTCAGTTCAGGATACGTTGAAAATGTACTGTTAAATAGCGCGTTGCAATAAAAAATTATTTTAAAGTTTGGTGGGAATTGCAGACTTGTAACTCGGACAATAATGGAAAACGAGTACGACGTTTTGAAGAGCCTATCGTAATTGCCCAGGAGTTATGGCGTACACACACGCATGCGCAGTAACCAACCTGTTTTTAGTATTATAGATTTCGTGGGAGTTTTGCAAGTTCAAATTTACGACAGTGCAGTTTCTCCGTGGTAAAATTGTTAATAAAATCACAACGTTATTAACTTCTTTGTCGTTTACATGCTGTTTATATTAATATAGCCAACAGTTGTACATGAATACTTTCAGCATTTTATTTCCGTATGATACAATTTTGCGAAAACATCGTAAGAACATGTCTCTCATTTTCGAAAACAAAGCTAGAAAAGATGTCGAAATGCTTTGTGATGCATCCAATAAAAATGGCTAAAGGCAATTTGGTTTTGCCGTAACGTCCGTAAATAATCTAATGCTGAAGTTGGCAAGTAAGTGCTGCATGCCTAAAACAGAACAGTAAGTTTGCTCCTTCAGAAATAAAATGTACGATTTCCCCCAAGAACGTATGCCGAATAATGACTCATGAAACTTAGTTCTGGACGGAATTCACTTCATGGCCGTTGCTAAGGGCAACGGCAAATCTGCCTTGGTAATAACTGCGGGCCTTCCCCGTTCAATAGCCGAAACGAGACCGGCTTTTACTGGCTTCCTTGAGGAAACTTGATGTAACTTGCAAGAAGAAGGTGGATGAGTTCCCGACTGCGTCGTAAACTTTTCTGAGCAATCAAGATATAATCTCAAAATAACTCCTTGGTAACCAAGGGAGAGCAGCAAAGGTAAATTTATGCGAAGGATCTTTTAAAACGGAAATCAGTATATCAAGATGAAAAAGCTTGTGCTCTTCTTAACTCTCAGCCGTTTTCGATGGCGTAAATAGTAGCATTGGGACATAAAAATATGATTTTGCATTGTAGAGATTCCTATTCTTAAAAACTCGCCTGAATTTCCAGTCGATTACTTCAAAGTTTGCGACTTCCAATTTATAGTATCATTTCCGATACCTTAAGATTTATTCTTTGGAAAGAAATTGAAATTTCCCTCGCATCACGCTTCGTTCTTTTGTGATTAGATTTTCAGGCACTTTTGTGTAATAACCCTTTTTAGTTTTGAAATATTTTTTTTTGCCTTCAGATGTTACAATAGTAGTGATGCAACCTTAGGTACCTACCGAGGTTCATTCAGTGTAAATTGTCGATATCGTAATAAAATCATAGGCAAGAAATTTTCCTTTAACGAAACGGATAGATGTATCGAAATTTGAAAAAAAAAATGTGGAAGAGAGAATAGATGGGTTATTAAAAAATGAATATTTACAAATAAAGCGTAATGTACAAATAGTTTTTACCTTTGTTTCGAGAAATTTTATAATTCCGAAAATTCCATTTCATAAATTTGCTCTGAACAATCTTGGTAATATCGAGCTTTGTAATCATTTATTAAATTTGTCGTAGTTATTTTCGATCATTTGTATTAATTTTATTACCTATTAATTTTTCATTCATTAAAAAGATTTTGCGTAATTTTTCCATATATTTTAGTTTATGTCAACATTGCACAAGTCTGTAGATTTTAGTGTCAACGAATTTCCTGGATTCTTCATAGATTTTGTTTTTGAATTTGAGTACTTTGAAATTAAAAGCTTTGTTTTTATACAAATTTTTACACCTATGATTTTCACTGTCACATACCGCTGATATTGGTGCCATTTGAATTTCCCAGTTACGCCATATATACTCCATCGCAGAATATCCAAAGCAAACAGATAATAAATTTTGAATTTGCTCGTAACATTTATTGGTCATCCATGTAACCCTTGGTAATTAACACAGTAATCAGACATCTCTGAATTGACTGTTCGTCACGTAATATCAATCACATCAGAAAACTTGTAAAATCCATCGCCCTGGAGCAGAAATCGAACCCGCATTTCCCGATTACCGTTCGAGCATGCTAACCGTTACACCACCCAGGACGACAAAGTCACAAGTATCAGAGTCGGAATTTCGTCCGACCGCATTTTTAATCGAAGCAAACAGTGCTGCCATGTAGCGTTGTTAAGCATGTCACCAGTCTTCCAAGTCGTAGCCTACGGTGATCTTGAAAGAAACCTGCTTTTAAAACGAAGAAGCACTTACGCCGGAAAGCTCACCAGGTGGCGCTTTCACCGAGGACAACAAAAACGATTAGCCGCTGTTGGTGGCGGGTGGGTCTGCTGCTTTATAGAATTAAAACACAAATTTTCTCCCTAATCGCTTGAATTTTTTCATTTTTCCTTACAAAAGGGATTAATAATAATATTATATGACTAATAAATAACATTGATGGTATAGTTTATTAATTTTTTCCCATAATCTAGCATTCTGTTATGTTCTGCATAAGTGAAGTTACGCATTTCGGGACACTTTACTTAGGCACATCGATGGCCTGCTATGTAGAATTTTAACACATATTTTTCAGTAATGCACTGTTCCCAAATCATTTTGATAGGTAAGATTACATAACTACCTACTTTCTTCTTTATTTGAACGCTTTCTACCCTTAAAGGGTTCGTTATGCTCATGCTTTGTTGTCTGCGCAACTTCCCGTGTGAAAATATTTATTTAAGAGAACCGTAATGCTCTGGCTTAATTGTCCAATTTGTAATTAAATTAAATTAATGGAATTTGTTTCATATTTAATGGCAGGCGGCTGCACTTCCTGTTCTTTAATACAGGTTGTTCTTACCAGTATAAATCTTGTGGGATTTTTTTTTTTTTTTTTTTGGTAATTTCTTGATAACATCTTCATCGTAAGACATCAGGACTTCAGTTTTTGGAATTTTCTGCTCATATGCATATCGAATGCCTCTATTGAGTGCTTTGACCTGCACAGACAATAATTCTTTATTATATTTAAAAATAAACATTTGTTTGTCTGCCTGAGGTGTTGCTTGTTCTTTTTTGCTATTATTTTTGTCATTTATTAAATTCTCTATTTTATTAAAATGTCTTCTTCGATATAGTATCTGTTGTTTCCATCGAAATAGGTCGCGAGTGTCATCAAAAACTGAAGTCCTGATTCCTTACATCAAAGATGTTATCAAGAAATTACCAAAAAAACAAACAAAATCCCACAAGATTTAAAATGGTAAGAACAATCTGTAACAAAGAAAAAGAAGTGCAACCACCTGCCATTAAATATGAAAGACTTGAACAAATAAAACTAAGAAATAACCCAGCAATAAAATGCTTAAGTGCTGATAAAGCCAAACAATAGTTTTGGTTAAAAATTTTATATTATAAAATGAGACAGTAGGGTACTTCGTCATATTAGAATGCATGTTGTACACAAATGAATATGATGGTATGTGTCAGTCAGTTATACCCAAGGAGGTTAGAATAAGATATCTGCAGACTTCCGCCATGAAACGTTCGTGAAAGTTCAAAACAAATATTACAAACATAAGTACTACTTTGCTTGAAGCCTACTACCGCGAGCGACAGCCATTAAAGTGTGGGACAGCTGGTGGTTTCCAAGGCTATTGCGATGCATGTTGTTTTCGCTGAATCTCATTTTCTCGTAACAAATATTTCTAATTGTCCATCATAACTTGCCGCCGACGTGTTAGGAAACGCTACTGAATTTATAAAATTCGTAATTATTTTGAGACACCTACCCATTTCTATTTCAAACTCAAATTCATGAAACGTTTGTGCAAGTTCAAAACAAATATAATGTTAAAATTAAAAATTTCATTCTTTTATGAAATATAATTCATTCCGGTTTGATATTAACACGATTACTGCTACCAAAAAGCACACAATTCGAAAATGCACTTAACTGAAATTTCATGTGTATCATGTGAACAAATCAAAATTTCCACAGTTACATGCTTGTGTGAATATACAAAAGGCGCACAGCAATACCCCATCTCTTTTATATAAAAATAACTGAAAAAAAATACGAGAAGTATGCAGTTTCGCAAGCTACGGCAGTATTCTAAAAAGCACTAACGGTAAGGCAAAGTTGTCCTCGGTAAAAGCGGCCTCTGGTGGCGTTGTATCACAAAGTGCTTCCGTTTTTTTCAGGAAATTTAGCCCAAAATAATAGGTTTCTTTAACGGTCCTCGTAGGCTACCTCCAAGTATATAGTGTGAAAGAAATAGTCTCCCCATAATACGTGGGAAATACGTCATGATAACTAACACAGCAATCATACGTCTCTGAATTAACTATTTACTGTTCTTCACGTAATATCAATCTGAATTGAGTATGTTAACACGTGGTGTAACGTGCTATAATACTCAATTCAGAGATATCTGACTGCTGTGTTAATTATCATGGCGTATTTTCCGCGTATTATGAGAAGAATATTTCTTCCACACAACATCCATGTAACACCTCTCAGAAAACGTGAAAGTTTCATCGCCCTGGAACGGGAATCGAACCCACATCTCCAGATTTCCTTTCGAGTATGCTAACCGTCGCACCGCCCGGGACAGCGAAGCTCGAAGCGACTGAGACTTGGCAACCTTTTAGCTTAGGAATCTGAAGCATACTTCAGATTTGGATGTTTCAGATTGTTTGACGTAGGCCTATATTCTAATTTAACTTTCATTTTTAGCTCCTTTTCCTATGTAAATTTGAGTATGTTTTCTTTTGCACTTTCCAAACTTAACGTGATATCTTCTCTCTCACATGAATAAGGTTGGTAACACTTTTGAGATCAGGGAGAGTGACGTATGAATGTGATAAGAACGTTATAAAAAGGCGATACAGCAGTTGCTTTGTGTGTAGGGTTCGATCGTTGTTAAGATAGATTATACGGCAGATAATTATGGTATTATGTGTGAAGCTATATTTTGGATTTCATCTAGTGTGCTGGACCAATAAAAGGTTAAATGTAAGTTTGACTTCTGTATATGTTTCGTCTGGCCGTAAAACCTTAATCCCGTGCAACTATTTTTTTTTTTTTTTTTTGAGTGGAGGTTTAACGACCACCATGAGCAACTCAATGGGCTATTAGCAGTCGCCCGTCCCTAATTTTAGGGTCACTGGTTCCAGGAAAGGGAGAAAACCAGTGCCGTAAGACAAACACAACATCCATGCCTCACCGGGATTCGAACCCGGACCCCTTTCGGACGAATGATCAGAGGCCATCGCTTAGACCACTGCGCCACCGGGGCGGCGTGCAACTGTTGCATCGTATTCTCATTTAGTTCAACATTTCCTTAGTCATTGTTTTAGATATAGATAGCGTAACACCAATCTCGCACACGAAAAAGGGTTACGTTATAATTCCTAAGCTAAAAGGTTGCTTAGCTGCTCTACCTTGCTTCAAACTTCACTCTTTGGGTAGTGTAACGGTTAGCATACTCCAACGGAAATATGGAAATGCGGGTTCGATTCCCGTCGATGGCCATGAAATTTTCTTAGAGGTGTTACATGGATGAGCAGTAAGTGTTACAAGCAAATTCAGAATTTATAATCTGTTTGCTTTGAAAATTCTATCCATTTCCCATGTATTATGAAGAAATATTTCTTCTCTCATTGATATTCTACGCGTCATTACAATTTTTTCTGTTATTCTTCTCTGTCATAAAATTTGGATTGCTCTCTATTTTGTCACTTTCGATAATTTGAAAACCTCTACTCGCTGTAAAAATTTCCCCTATTTCTTGTGGCCTTAAATATTCCGTTTCTGTTTTCACCTTTTCAAAGATTTTGCATGAGAAGCACAAACACATTTTGATTCGCCATTGCGAAAAAGCATTCATGACTTTCAGCAAATGCGTAGCTATCCCGACAGGATAGACGAAGTACGTTAATAACTGAAGAAAACTCAATAAACTCAATGAAAAGAAATTCTAGTTCGAACACTACCTTTTATCGATCGCGAAAATGTAAATTATCCTAAATCCTACATTTTTTTAAATTGATTCTGACAAAAATGAGTTACTCTGAAAATTTAAGGAGAGGGATATTGAAAATCCGGAAATATTTTGAACCATAAGTGCAGTTCAAAATTTTAGGAAAAGCATCAATCCGTTATCCAATTAATCATTTGAGTTTGAGCAACGAAAAATTCATTAGGAAGTGACATAGCGAAAAAGGATAACATATTTTGTAAATGAGGAAATAAACGGAAAAACTGCATTGTTTTTCCATCATGCGACCTTCCCGCTCTTGTGTTCGCTTGTATGTGAACACGGCATCTTAACCTTTACAGCAAAACCTACGAAATTGCTTTTGTATTGAATACAACTGTACATGAAAAGATTTTCTACTGTCTGTGGTAAAGAGCAGGTTCATCAGGTGTGTGGATGCTCATATACACTGACGGAAAAAAAAATCCCAACACCAAGAAGGGGTTGTGTCAGATAAACGACAGTTGGTAGGCGGTGAGAGTACATCTGTAAGATGACGTCTATGCAAATTTCGTGCTCGGCGCATACGTGTGGCGCTAGTAGCGCTCCTCGGAACATGCAAAGCAGGTTTGCTGTAAATACGCGCTGTAACGTTCGTGAGCGTTAGTTATCGTTGAGATTCGACGTAGTGTGTTGATGTTAGTCAAGAATGCCTTTAAGAAGACGAAGAAACCATTATCAACAGCTCACGGAGTTTGAACGAGGTCGTGTAATAGGGCTACGAGAAGGTGGATTTTCTTTCCGCAATATTGCAGAACGACTTGGCAGGAATGTAGCCACTGTGCATGATTGTTGGCAGCGGTGGTCAAGGGAAGGTACTGCCTCAAGAAGACCGGGTTCCGGCCGGCCACGTGGCACTACTGAGAGGGAAGACCTCCGTGTACGGCGTATGGCCGTGGCGCATCGTACTGCGTCCGCGGCAGCAATTCGAGCTGCAGTTGCCACCACAGTGACACAACGAAGTGTTACAAATCGGTTACTTGAAGGACAGCTCCGAGCCAGACGCCCTGTAGTGTGCATTCCACTTACTCCAAACCACTGCCGTTTGCGTAAAGTATTTAGCGAAGGACAGTTGACGTAACCCAACGTTGTAGCTTGCGGGTATAGTTGCTACTGTGCCCCTTTGATTTTTTCAGACATAATTTTTTAAAGAAATAAAACGAAAGAAAGGTTTCACTTTATTTACTGCAAAGCAACTAATACTACCTATAATCAGCATAAGTTACTATATACAATTCATAGTAACTTATGCTGATTATAAAATAATGTCAGTAGAAGTATAAGGCGTAGTATCATCGTTGTTAGTAGTTATTGCTAAAATTGTTTCTGAGCTAATCGTTCTTCAGAAACAATTTTTCAAATTCCTCAGTTGTCTTGTTATAAATTTGGCGATACATCTCGGGCCTAATGTACTCTTTTTGTTGTTGCTCTTGTTCTTATCTAGACTCAGAATGCATCGGTGTAAAGATCTGAGACGTAATACATTGATTATCCAGCGAAGTTGTGAAGACTGGTGATGTATACATTGGTATCCCACGCTCAGTGCGAAAATTTGAAAATTTGGATCCATGACATCAGTCTTTATCTGTTCTTACTGTTCAGGCTTAAGTTGCGCAGATGAAGTGAAAGGTTATGGCTCTATAGCCAAGCTCGGGTGAAACGCATCCTGTTGCGCGGACGTTTGACGCTCCCTATACATTCCGATGACCTTTCGGTTGGTGACTTAGCGGGCCTTTTCAGATTCCTCTCGTTCTCCTCTAGATGTTTCTTCAACTTTCATCGGTTCTTAAAATAATTTTCCATGGATTTTCACTGCATTTCTAAATTTTCGTCACCAATATTTTTTAATCTAAAAAACAAGTAAATTTAATCCACTTTATTTCCGTTTATCACATACATCTGTTAGATCTGACTGTCAGCTACGGACTGCGGGGCTGATGTCATCGCGATCATTATCTATTCACTAGTTATCAACTTTAAATGTGACACGTTTTCATCGCATCGCATGGGCTGATGTCATCGCGATCATTATCTATTCACTAGTTATCAACCTTAAAACGGCGTGGGAAACAAAATCGGTCGAAATATTGCTTGATTTTTAACGCTACTGTATCCAAGAGTTAAGGAGTATAGGGTTGAAACTTATTTTGTTATAAATGGGACTCTATAAACTATCTAATGATGCATTATGTATTACTCTACGATTATCAATTTTGAACGAAGATAGCGTTCAAAATGTGACACGTTTTCATCGCATGCGTGCTCCCGATGTTACCCCCCTCCGCGGAGAAAGACTTTGTTCAACGTCAAAACGCATATCATTTTATCAAGGTATCTTTTTTTCTTATTACTTATTTCTTTTTTATTGGAGGTTTAACGACCACCGTGAGCAACTCAATGGGCTATAATCAGTCGCCCGTCCCTAATTCAGGGTCACTGATTCCAGGGATGGGAGAGAGCCAATGCCGTAAGACAAACAAAACATCCATGCCTCACCGGGATTCGAACCCGGACCCCTTTCGGAAGAATGATCAGAGGTCATCGCTTAGACCACTACGCCACGAGGGCGGCAAGGTATCTTTAGTTTCTGATAGATAAATATATATATCATCACCAACCTGTTTCAATCCACTGCTAAAAGAAGTTCTCCCGAAGCCCCTTCCACCACAACTGTTTGTCTCAAGGAATTTTCTTCAATGAATTTCGGCATACTTTCGGACTTCATCCACCCATCTCCCATGTGGTCATATTCTAGGTGTTTTCCTTTTCCTTTGGCATCCAGCCTAGTACTTCAGTTGTTCAACGGTCGTCAGTTCTTCTAGTAATGTGTCCAGTCTCGAGGCCTGCACGGGCCCGAAATTTTTGACCCAACCCGATCAAGGTCGAAACTACTCGTAAACTAAACACGAACCAACCCGACGAAATTGTATTAGAAAGACCGATTTTTTGTACTTTTCTTTCTTATTACGGTTTCAGTAAATGTGTGACGTACCTGCCAGCAGGACGCATACGACATAAAGGCACATAGCAATCAGAACAAATGTCTGCGTAGCTCAGTTGGTAGAGCGACTTGTTCCGGAATAAGCGGCCTCGGGTTCGAATCCCGGCGTAGACAAAAAATGACGGAGAAATTTACTTCGTTATAATATCGCCTGAACTATCCGGATGACCCGGCCGTTCAAAATCTCGCATTGGTGTGATGTTATTTCCACACCGCGAGACAGGAAAAATCAGAGGATTCCTTCTCCAGCGCTTCGAAAAATACAAATGTGTGATGTTGCATTCCACACAGCAGATTGACTGGGAGTTCTCAAGTGCACGTTCTACAGTGGATGGCTGCCTGCAACGATTCATGGTCACGGCTGACCCGTGGGCCATGCCCCCGACCCTCTTTCGGGGGGGGGGAGGATGTGACGTACCTGCCAGCAGGACGCACACGACATAAAGGCAGATAGGAATCAGAATAATCGTCTGCGTAGCTCAGTTGGTAGAGAGACTTGTTCCGGAATAAGCGGCCTCGGGTTCGAATCCCGGCGTAGACCAAAAATGACGGAGAAATTTACTTCGTTATAAATGTGTATATGTGGTTACAGAAGTATTCCCGGGGTGAGTAGATGTCTTTGTTTACCAAAATTATTATTATTATTTTCTGAGCGCAGCAACAATTGTTTTTGATTTTTTGCCTTCATATGATTTCCTGAGTACTTCGTGAGATGGCGAACGATTCTGTTCATCGAGTGACGAGTCTCTCTTTATTCTGCTGTAAATTGATTAACACGTCAAGGTTTCGCTTTGATTTACAGCATTTTATTTGCTATTTTGCATATGTATTATTATTACACCCATGTCTACAAATTTTAAAAGAACTGGTAAGACACTTCTGCGCTTAAAATAAATCGTACTAACTAGGAATCGGATGTTAAAAGAAACATTATTAAAGTAAGCAGAGAAATAGTAGCTACGTTAAGAGTCGTTCATTTTAAAATCCAATAAACCAGTTATTTAAGGTGACATTTCTTGTGTCAAGGTCCAAGTTAAACTTTAGTTACATTTGCTCTCATGGAATTTTGTTCCTGATATAAATGGATTCAGTATCATCTTAGGTTCTCATTGTCCACGTATAACGAGGACTCCCTGCACAACAGAAAAGAATTATGAAAGAAATACGGGATTACGCCATATAATACAAATTTTGAAGATGACAATCCGATTTTTGGCGTAAATGTGACAAGGATGGTAAGTCTGATAATATCCGAAAACTTGAAAATTATTATCTGATTTATCTGCTTCTCCGGGCAAACAAGGGATAGGATTATTAACCTCCAGATTCGCTAAACATGAATGTCGGTTGCTTCGACTAGCGAATCCTTTGATGGTTAAATTCAAATTGATCGGAAACTTGAAATTTGGTCGTTCTGGGTGGTGTAGTGGTTAGCATACCCGGGCGTTTTCTGGGAGACGCGGGTTCGAGTCCAGGACGATGAAAATTTTCAAGTTTTCGGATATTATCTGAATTACCATTCTTGTCACATTTACGCCAAAAATCGGATTGTCATCTTCAGAAAAAATGTAGTTGATATACCTTCCTTTGAAATGTAAATGTAAATTCCGTTAGTTTTTAGGAAATGCTAGTCTTGAATAACATGAAGAGAAAATAGATTTGGGAATTATCATGTAGAAATATCTAAATTAATATGAGCATGAAATACATCTTGGTAAATCATCACAAAGAAACAAAAAAGCTGCAGACAGTGTTAGGTTTCAAATGAGTTCTTTCTTCGAGCATCCTTCCGGCAGTACCAAATTTTTTTCTCAGCCTCATTTGAGGTAGGGACTGAGACAACACGTTTAATGGTCGTCCTAGCTCTTGACATTGGCTAGAATTTAACTTCCATTATGATAGCTAATCAGTGTAATAACAGTCAAAGAATCTTCCCAGTTTTGTACTCATAACCTCCCAGTCATTTAAATCATTATTTCTACTTATTTTAAAGAGTGGTTGCTGTACAGATTCCTGTTGGTACATTTTTTAGCATAAGCCTGTCTTTCGCTAAGAACTTCATTTCAGTTACCTCCTGAAGTGATAACATTCGCAGCTACCAGAAAGATGATTAATTGATCTAAACAGCCCTTAACTAGTAATATAGAAGACATGCATCAGTGAGAGCGTCAGGCTTTGAGACTTATTTCTAAATTTCTAAAAACAAATTTCAACGTAGAATAATAGCTATAAAAAAAAGCCAGTGTTCAGGCCCGATTTTTATATGAAATGATTAAAATGCTGGCCCGACCGCAACCCAGCCTGATGAAGCAACTAATGTTGTTCGGCCCGAGTTCCCCGAGATCAACCCGACATCGATCCCGAACCCTGCCCGGTGTCGGGATCGTGCACGGGGTCTTGCCTGATCTGCAAGACCCCGTGCACGTCCTGCTGGCAATTACGTCACAACGGAGAAATAGCTTCACCTTGTCTCACCCCCTTTCAAATTGTGTATGTGTGCTGTTCCCTCAAACAGTCGAATCTTTTCACTTGCATTTTCATAGATGTCATTAATAATATTAACGTTCGGATTTTCTATACTACAGAGGTTTAAAAGCATTATAATTACTGATGGTTTCACGGAATCAAATGCCTATTCATAAACAATAGAAGCCGTATATGGTCGGATACACACTGATTCTCTCTTTCAGTTAGTTCCCTCAGTATGTAGATATGATCTGTAGTGCTGTGAAACACTTATGAATTTAGCTGATCCTCTTGGGGGGACCATCTAGCTGCATCTACCTCGATCAACAGAGTCCACGACAGTACGATATTGTTGACGAAACTAATAGACGTATAAAACTTGGCTAGTTCCTTCATTACACAGATATGATCAGTAATGCTGTAGTCACGTTTGAATACAGCTGGTCCTCTTGGGTAAACTATCTACCTAAGTTTATCTCGAACAGAAGTGGGGATGAATATGAACTTATAGGGAACTACTTGCCTTCCTAATTCTGTATGAATGTGCTGTTTCCTCGAACAGTTGAAAATTTTCACTTGCATTTTCGTAGATGTCATTAAGAATATTAACGTTTGCATTTTCTATACTGCAGGGTCTCAAAGGCATCATAACTGCAGACGGTTTCACTAAAAGCGACGAAACAATACCTTAGAGAAAGTTCTGCAAACAACTGCAGGAGGCAGATCGGTTTGTATTTCCCAAGAACTCCAAGGTACCCTCTTCTATGAAGCAGGATCACTTTAGTATTGTTCCACTCATCAGGAATCTTCCATTCGTTGAGGCATCAGGAGAAACCTAGGACGTGGGGCGTTTCTTTTTTCACTGGTTTCATGTGCAATGTAGGTTACATACTGCACAATGTACACTGTGGCTTTCGATATAATATATATGATGATTCTATCATCCCCAGGATTTCCTACCTATTTCATGTTCTCTTTTATATGGCCGAATTCGGCCTGGAAAGTAGAAAGCTTGTTATATCCTGTATGTTTCTTATGACTGAAATCGATACAGTAATACCCTGAAGTTACGTAATAATTCGTTCCTGGACAGACGACGTAAGTTGAGGCGGATTTTTCAGTAGCTGCAATGTTGAAATAGGGAAAGTCAAACAGGACAATTAATTTGCACCAAGAAAAAAAGACCATATTGATTTGTACTTATCGAAAATTTAGAGATAACATGAATAGAATTAACATTTATGACAATTGTCAGTGTCAGTTACAAAGATCATTAGTACTCACATATACTATATTCGTAATTATGAAACTAGATGATCTGTTGGCAATGCAAGTCTTCGTTCTATAGCTGACCAATAGTGGTCTGCGATGGTACACTTTTGATGTGGAACATCTTTAAAGGCAATACCTCAAATTTTGAAACTACGTAAATTTCTCTCTTCGATACAACGGAAATAGCGTTCCGAAAACCCCACCACCCTCCATTTCTTTAAGAATGAGGGTAAACCTGATGTTCCCATTCCCATTACGGTGTCGTCACACACTGCTATACCGAAGTGGGATTCAGTCGCCGCATGACCGCAGTGTCTTACCTCAATTTTTGTCACAGCGAAATCAGAAAGCCGCCTGCTGGCGCAGTGTTATGCGCAATGGCTTCTAACTATTCTTCTGAGATGGGTTCAAATGATGGTGAGGCATGGATGTTGTGGTAGTCGTACGGTACTGGCTGTCTTCCTTTTTGGAACATATAGCCCTATATTAGAGACGAACGACGCCTATAGTCTATTGAATTTCTCACGGTGGTTTTAAATCTTTAAATTGAAAAAAAAAAAACAGTAAAAATCAGTGAACGTTTTTATCAGAAAAAGAAATTATGCTGCGTGACCTCAGTGATATGATCAGGGGGCGTAATTCTTGAAACTTTGTATACTACTGATACCTCTATTTCCGATGGGGCGACTTTAGAAATTCAAACGGTGTTGTCTTGAATTTTAAATAGGATTGTAAGAATAAATATTTTTTCCAATAAAAAATCAAACAATGGGAATCATTAAATCTGGCAAAATTTACTGATGAACGAATGCGATTATATCGAGCTCGCCTTTCTGCTTAGAAACTTATTAGAATACAAAAGAAACGAGTGCAACTACATCAGTTCTGAATGTTGAACTGCACCATGCAAAAAGTTATTGACCAGGAGCCGTCGACTAGCTCTGACTCCACAACAAGTCAGCGCATTAGGTTACATGTACAACTAGATTTGATTTTTGAGATCTATGTAGGATGTTTCACAAAACGGAACGTTTTACGGTATGTGGTACTTCCACTTTCTCTTTTATTCCTGCGTGTGGGGATATTTTTATGGCGGATAATGTAACAGATCATTGTGAAAAAATCGTGCAAGTATGAGCTCATGAGCACGAAGAGGATTTTCATCATTCCTTTGAACTGTACAGTCCTCTGATCTCAATCCCATTGAAAAGAGTTAGGCGTGCGCGAAAGAAGTGTTCACCGTAAATGCCGTCTTCCATGAACTTTCACAGATTTGGGCAATAACTTTTACACGAATCTTTGTACCAAAACGAACTTAGGCGCTTTACATAATCCATAGCGCCACGTACTTGCTGTCATTAACAAAAAAAGGTGGTCCCACGTGATGCAAAATAATAAAATCCATGCAGGGTCGCAAAGATTATGAAATTATGAGGGTAAACCTCTTTTGGAACAGATAATAATAAGAACAGATAATAATACACTGGCGTGGAAAAATTAAGGACCATACGGTTTTTTCGAACGTAACGTCGTGCAGACGTGCTCCACATCGACTCAAATCATACCATATGATTCCCAAGATGTAAGAATATGGGACAAGTGAGGAAAACCGTTCAAACAAAGAATCCAAAGGATACAAAGGCACTTTACTGAAAAGGTAGCTTCGAGCACAACTGGACAGAAGACAGAAACGTCCATGTGACAGGCGGCTGCCAAGAAAAATCCAGTTTTTAGTAGGGGATATGATCACCCCTGACTGCTTTGCAGGATTTACAACGTCTGTCCATGCTGAGGACGAGGTTGTCAAAGAGCTGTTGAGGCATCGCGGCCCATTCCTCTTGTAGCGCCAATCGCAGCTGCGGAATCGTTGCTGGTGGCTAGTGACGTGCTGCCAAGCGTCTCCCGAGAAGGTCCCACACGTGTTAGATAGGATTTAGGTTCAGGGACCCTGCGGGCCAATCCATGCGTTGAATATCTTCACTCTCCAACAGCTCTGCGACAGCCACTGTACGATGAGGTGTAGCGTTGTCGTCCATGAGGAGGAACTCAGGACCCACAGACCTCTAAACAGAGGCACGTGGGACAGAGGCACCTCGATACTATAGCGGACACCAGTTACTAAACCTCCTTGGAAGATGTGCAGGTCAGTACGGCTGCCAAGCATGATACCTCCCCAAACCAGAACTCCGCCACCTCCAAACCTGTCCCTTTCGATGATGTTGGAGGTGTGATTGCGTGTTCCCTGCTCTCTCCCGATGTGTATACGTCCAGAATCGCTCGTCACACTAAATCGGCTCACATCCGTAAAAAGCACTCGACCCCATTGCTGATGTGTCCAGTTCTTGTGTTCCTGGCACCACAGAAACCGCCCTCTCCGATGAGCAGGCGTTAATGGCACACACCTTACTGGTCGTCGTGCAAATAAACCACCTTTGTGCAGCCTCCTGGTTTCGATAAAACGCGATAACGGACGTCTAGTTGTTTGTTGCATGTGCTTTGCAATTTCTCCCGCTGTCTGCCGTCTGTCTCTTCTCGCCTGTAGGACAATATACCGGTCTTCCGCCAATATACCGGTCGTCCAATATACCAGTCGTCCGCCGTTGCTGCTCATGGACGACCACAGGTAAACTCTCGGATAGCTGTTCCTGTCGTTTAAAATGCTCTCCAAGCTCGTGAAACGATGCTGTGAGCGATCCCGAACACCTCGGCCACACTAGTCACACTTCTACCTTCTTCCAACTTCCCAATGACGCGACCTCAGGTAAAGTCATCCAGATATCGTCTACTGGATTGCCTGTTGGCCATATCACACGGTGGCAGCAATTCGACGTCGTTCAAACCGATGTACACCGTGTAATAGCTTTTACCGAATTGCTGAGCGTACACCGCCCGTGTGCTTTATACCCTTCCGACACCCCCCCCGTCATGCTGCATATATGCGCATGCCCTACCGTACCGGACCCTAGTCTATCTCCTGAGTGGTCTTTCTGTCCGTTCTGCCTACTCGTTCCGCTTTTAAGCTGATTTCTACACTTCGTCATTAATTTTTGCACACCAGTGTAATTCAACAGAGGTGGCTTTGTTCGATATGAAATAAAATTTCGATTTCTTTGGCCACAATATTCAAGCAAAGTAAACTGAATTGTACCATTTACTGGTCATCCATGGAACACTTCTCAGAAAACTTGAAAGTTTCTTCGTCCTGGAGCGGGAAAAATCGCTCTGAGGAAGCAAGGATGCTTCGACTAGCAAAAATCTGAGGACATTCAGATGCCTATGTTTGAGTTACTTGAAACTTCACTGCCCAGATTTCATAGTTTCGGAGAAATCAGATTCGCAAGACTTCTTTTGTAATGATTAGCATACTCGACCGATAATCGGGAGATGAGGGGTTCGATTCCCACTAAAGGACAATAAAATTTTCAAGTTTTCTGAAAAGTTTTACATAGATGAGCAGTAAGTGGTACAAGGAAACTCAGTTTGCTTTGCTTGAATATTCTGTGAAATTTCCATATATCATGAAGAATATTTCTTCCTTCATTGGTTTTTCTTTGGCCAGTGTGTATACTACGTCTTGGGCATAGCTTTGTGTTGGAACAGATAATAATAAGAACAACAGCAAAAACACATTCTTTAACAGCCAAAATATTTCTATCAAAATGCAGTAAGTAGTTTCTCATGTCAATCAGCATAGTACAGCAAAGGGGTGTAAGGCGACCATCACTTTTCCATGATAGACATGTAAGATTTGCAATGAAAGGAAGAGCGGTGGGCTATCGAAGGAACTTTTTTGGACGCTATGATGATAGTAGCGTTCCACAAAATCTGACAAGAGACAACAGATGATTGTGGAGTTCAAGGTTAAAAAAAATAAAAGAAAGAAAGTTGACGAGATGTTTGGTCTACGAGCTTTATGGACGTAGCAGCACTTATTTATACTATGTCTACCTGCCAGGAAGACGAACTTTCAGGATAAGTGAGGGAGTGTGGTTTGTTTTTGTTAGGAGCAAAAGCCTCACTTAAGAAAAGCATAGGAAGGACACTGTCTCTTTGGCCAAACATGATAAATTTGATCGCGGAATAGCTACTCTTCAAATGAACGTAAGTTCTGCTGAATGTTTCATCATCCAAAGACCATTGATAAGCTACTTGTAACCGCAGAACTAAGAGTGCGGCGCTTATTCGGCTACTGAAATTAACAGAAAACTATTTTCAAGCAGTCACGTATTAATAACGGGATAGATCTGGAAGAACTACTGAATGGTATCAGAATAGAATATTGGCTCTTTCTGGGAGCCAACGGTGTTCGCATTCGGGACTGCTGTGTCGTTATTTCATGTGGATGCTTATTTAGTTAGTCAGTACCAACCCACGTAGAAGATATTACCAGCCCAATCGGGAGGTCTCTTGTAGAAAAAGTGTCAGCTCTGCCGAAAGTTTTGTCCGCTACATGGCAGTATAAACCCTTAGTTAAAAATGTATGCAACGGATGAGAGTAGTACAATAAACAAATCTATACAAACTGCGTTTATTGGTGTGAAAGTATAATTAAAGAAGGAATACATGGGAGACTTGTATCTCCCGAGCTTTCGCTCTCCAACCAGCAGGCTTTCTCAAGGGTTGCAGACGTTACTAACAAGTCTGGCGAGTATAATCAAAAGATTTCGAAACAATGCTGGTCGGGAACGTCTTATGTTGAAATTTGATGCTCGAGGCACGAGGTGATACACGGGTTTCTTTCATGCGGAGAATCATCTCAGCATGTTCCTCCACGCGGACGGAATACCAACAGATTGGGTATCGTTGCATGCGTAGGGACGTGAGGAGATTTCAATACTCTCTCTGATCAGTGTACCTTTGTAGCCAGTATACGACGCAGTTATCTTTACTTTATCCCATAACGGGACTGCGTTTTTCTGCGCTACTTCTTTAGACAAGGCTGTTAAAGTCTTTCCCAATCCGATGTCTCTCATGTGCTCCTTAGACCTTACAGCAATCGATCTTTTCGTCATTTCGATGTAAACTTTCGACGAACCGTTCGGGTACATCAGAGGTATCATGTACACTCCTGTTTCCGATTTCCTGTCTGAAAGAAACCCGTGTATCACCTCGTGCCTCGAGCATCAAATTTCAAAATAAGACGTTCCCGACCAGCAGTGTTTCGAAATCTTTTGATTACACTCGCCAGACTTGTTAGTAACGTCTGCAACCCTTGAGAAAGCCTCCCGGTTGGAGAGCGAAAGCTCGGGAGATACAATTTTCCCCGTGTATTCCTTCTTTAATTATACTTTCACACCAATAAACGGAGTTTGTATAGATTTGTTTATTGTATTATTTAGCTGTGAATCCCGTTCAACAAGAATGAGAGTATATTGTGGTTTAGCCAATGAGTACGTTGCTTAAAATTAAGTAAACCTACCTTTAATAAAAAGTGAACTGATCTAATTGATACACAATTTGAAATTCAGATAAAGAATATTAATTTTAGCTCGTTATCATCGCAATCGAGACTCCTTTGTTTTAGTGATCGCTGAAGTATGTAAATATAAATATCTCCAAACGGACACACAAAATGAAGAGCCATTAACAAAAATAAAACAAGAAGTGCTACTTCCGTTACCGGATATGCCTATTTAAGTAGCTAAATTAATTAAAATGCCAAAATGGACTCACCGAGTGCTTACAAATCGTAAAAAAGAGTACGTCCGTCTTTTAAAAGATTACAAAAAAAAAAAAAAATATTCCATGAGAACTGTTTCTTTAACAACTAAGATAAAAAATTGATTACGGTGAGATAGGATTCACAGCGTTTTGAATAGAAAATTTGTATGAAATGCTGTAAAAACATAATAACAAACTCTTTTTTAAAGATTTTTCCTTTAAAATGTACTTTGAAGCTGATACAATATTTACTTTGTTATGAATACCAAACAGAAATCATCGTTCTTTCCACGTTAATAAGCGAGTCCCGGAAAAATTCTCATCGGCCGCCACTGGGAATCGAACCCAGAATCTTAAAGTTACGTATCGATTGCCAACTTGGCGTGGAAAGCGGCCTCGAATTCTCCAGACTCACATCTGATTAAATGCCCAACTACATGGCAGGTAGGTTGCTTCATGGAGCCCCGCACAATGCTGGGGATTCACCAAAGATGGAAAGCAGCAACTGAACAAATAACTAGGAGGCGAATGGATAATTAATTCAAACAGTCCACGTGGATCAGGATCACCAAACAGAAATCATCGCTCTGTCCACGTTATTTGTTCTGTTGCTGCTTTCCATCTTTGGCGAATCCTCAGCATTGCGCGGCGCTCCATGAAGCAACCTTCCATGTAGTTTGGCAGTTAATCACATGTGAGTCTGGAGAATTCGAGGCCGCTGTGGTGCAGTGGTAGCATATCCGGCGCGTAACTGGAAGACGTTGGGTTCGATTCCCGGTTGCGGCCGATGATAATTTTTCCGGGACTCGCTTTTTAACGTGAAAAGTTCGATGATTTCTGTTTGGTGTTCCTGATCCACGTCGAGTGCTTGAATTAATTATTTCAGTGAAGTCATATCTTTTCCTTTCTATGGCTCAACTGTTTTCATATTAATAATGCATTGTAAGACACTATTATGTTTTGACTTCAAAATAACTTTATGGCATACTGAAATTTTAACTTGCCTTTCCTTAAGATGCTAGAAATCCAGAATTTTCATAATTTCGTGTTGCTGGAAAACTCGTGAAAAGTTATTCCTCTGCAAGTACGATTTTTTCTGTAAGACTTGGTTTGGAACACAGCAACAAAATTTAAATGAAACGCATCGGAAGTGGTCACAAGCAAAGGAATCCGTATCAAACACCAGCCACACCCAATGCTTTCCTAATGGTTACCGCAAAAAAAAATTTGCATTTTCTATGCTCGGTTACTGACGCCAACTAGCGACACTCTCGGCAACATCCAAACCACGCTGCTCGCACCCCAAAATGCAACACCAAGAAGGAAGCATCCGATTGGCCTGAAATTCGAAGCATGCGTCGCTCGCAAGAGGACATGCAAACGATTATCATTGCAGGGCATATGCAAATCATGTGCGCGGCACGCCACCGAGAATCACTATAAGAAAGGGTGTACAGAAGGCGGGTGTAAGTAGTGGAAGTGTGTTGTGCTGCCGGACCTGTGCGTGGAAAGTTTCCTGATGCCTCGTCGCAGAATACGGTAGTCTTTCCAGCACGTTTCGGAGTTCGACAGAGGACGAATAGTTGCTTATCGCGACAGAGGTTTATCGTACCGAGACATCGGTCCCCGTGTGGGACGACATCCAGCCACAGTGAGGCGAGTATGAATAAGGTGGGTGAAGATGGGACGGGCGGACCGACGTGAGAGATTGTCGCAGCTGCGGCACACCACCGAACGACAGGAACAGCCTGTTGTGCGGCGGGGATTGACGTCTCGCATCGCCACATCACGAACGTTAGCGCAGGAATTAGAGTATGTTGCGCAACAACCTGTGTTAACACGTACCGTTCGACGTCGTCTGCAGGAGTGGAGACTTGTCGCACGGCGCAGATTGCTCCGACTACAATTAACGTTAAACCACCGGCGAGTGCGGCGGCAGTGGGTCGTTGAACGCCGCACCTGGACTGCGGAATGGCACGACATTTTTTTCTCCGACGAATCCCGCTACTGCCTGAAACACCACGATGGTCAGATCCGCGTGTGGCGGCACCGCGGCGAGAGACTGTATGACGCCTGCATTATGCATCGCCATACCGGTCCGTCGCCTGGAGTTTTGGTTTGGGGCGAAATCGGACATGACACCCACACCCCTCTGGTCCAGCAGGTAAGGGAGGACTACAGGCTCCAAAACATCGGAGATGTAGCGGTGGCTGTTGAGTGTACCGGCGATGCGTACCAGAGGGGTTCGGGTGTCATATACAATTGCACCCCAAACAGTAACGCCAAGCGACGGACCAGTATGGCGATGCAAAATGCAGACGCCATACAGTCTCTCGCCGCGGTCCCGCCACACGCGGATCCGATCATCGTGGTGTTGCAGGCAGAAGCGGGATTCGTTGGAGAAGACAATGTCGTGCTATTCCGTAGTCCAAGTGCGGCGTTCAACCGCCCATTGCCGCCGCACTCGCCGGTGGTGTAACGTCAATGGTAATCGGAGCAATGGGCGCCGTGCGACATGTCCACGCTCCTCCAGACGACGTCGAACGATACGTGCTGACACAGGTTGTTACACAACACACCCTAATTCCTGCGCTAACGTTCGTGATGTGGCGGTGCGAGCCGTCAATGGCCGCCGCACAACATGCCGGTCCTCTCGTTCGTTGGCATGCCGCGGCTACGGCAATCGCTCACGTCGGTCTGTCCGTCCATCCTAAACCCACCGAATCCATACTCGCCTCACTATGGCGGGATGTCGTCCCACAGGGGCGCCGATGTCTCGGTACGATAAACCGCTGTCGCGATAAGCCACTATTCGTCCTCTGTCGAACTCCGAAAAGTGCTGGAATGACTGCCGTATTCTGCGACGAGGCATCAGGAAGCTTCCCACGCACAGGTCTGGCAGCACAACACACTTCCACTACTTACACTCCGCCTTCTGGTGGTGAGTCGCACGCACATGATTTGTATATTCCCTGCAATGTTAATCGTTTGTATGTCCTCTCTCGGGCGACGCATGCTGCGAACTTTACTCCAATCGGATGCTTCCTTCTTGTTGTTTCATTTTGGGTGTCCAGCAGTGTACATAGCAACATTACCTATGCGCGTACTCAGTTGCGTCCGCCAGTGCGTATATAAAGTTATAGACATCTTTGCCAGCTGTCAGAGCTGTTTTTGGCATAAGAATGACAAGTAATAACGATTTAAGCGATTTTCAACGCGGTGTCATAGTTGGCGCTCGTGGGATGGGCCATAGTATTTCGGAGGTAGGAACAAAGTTCGGATTTTGACGGACGACCATTGCAAAGGTGTACCGTGACTACAAGAATTCTGGCCAAACCTCTAACCTACGATACCAATGTGGCCGTAATGGCGGAAGCCCTCTCGCAGGTATCATCGGAATTCAATGCTGGAGCCTTAACAAGCATCAGCGTCCGCACTGTGCAAAGTACCATACAAGATATGGGCTTTGGGAGCCGACGCGCAACTGGAGTACCCTTGATGGGTGCACGACACAGAGCTATGCACCTCGCTTGGGCAAAGCAACACCGCCACTGGACACTTGATGACTGGAAATAAGTAGCCTGGTATGACGACTCGCGTTTCCAATTGTATCGAGCAGATGGAAGGATTCGTGTGTGGCGCAAACCCCATGAAGCCATGGATCCCTCCTGTCAACAGGGAACTGTACTGGCTGGTGGGAGGTCCGAATGGCATGGGGTGTGTTTAGCTGGACTTCATTGTGACCCCTGGTACGTCTACAAATGTGTGTGACCTGCCAACGCTATGTGCGCATCGTTTCTGACGTGGTAGACCCGTTCATATCCTGCATTCATGCTGATGGGTTGGGCCTGTTCCAACAGGACAATGCACCTCCACACAAGTGTCGGGACGCCAAATAATGGTTAGAGGAGCATTCATCTGAGTTTGGGGTGTTGCCATTCCCATCCAAGTCCCCAGATCTGAACGTGATAGAACACGTTTGGGATGCCACGCAACGCGCTATGGAACACAGGAATCCGAGACCTCGGAATACACCCGAATTGTGGAACGCTCTGCAGGAAGTATGGTGTGCGTGGCCTATAGCATATTTCCAGAAGCTAGTGAAGTCCATGCCGCGTCGTATTTCTGCAGTCCTGCGCTCCCGTGAGGGACCTACCAAGTATTAGACTGGGGTACCAGTTTATCTGGCACTTTCGTGTATATTAGCACGTTGAGCATTAGTAAACGTTTGATTAACGGGCCGAATGGGCAATACGAAGGCTGAATGGCTGTGAACGTGGTATTGCAGTTGGCGACAGGCGCGCCGAGCATTCCCTAAGCGGCGGCTTTCCTGGATTTTTAGGCACAAATGTAGCGAAGGTTAACCGTGAATGGTGTTACATGCCAAAAAGCTTCCAGCAATCGATAATCCTGTTAACGAAAACACCTTGGAGATTAGAGAGATCAAAAAAGATTAGCGAAAATCGTACAAGCTAATACGCAGGTCAGAACCCGGGAAATGACTGCAGCATAAAACATTAGTATGCCCAAGAATATCACCGAACGCGCCATATATCGCGAATGGGATACGACATATGCATACCACCAGTTACATTTCACTCCTCTGATCCGCCAGCTGTTTTTGTCCATATAGGATCACTGATTGTAGGAAGTGTTTTGCGTCTTGCATCATTCACGGTAATCCCTTGCTACAATTGTTTGTCAGGAGAACGGGCGTCTGGCAAATGCTCGAACTTTTACACCTGGTAGAAATCAATTATTCCATATAATGATCAAAAAGAAGGAACTAAATTGCTTCGTCCGGCCTAAAACGAGCACTTCTGTATGCCAGGATGAGATTGCTTTGAAGGTGTGGCGTAACGCAGCAATTGTGTCCTGTAAGCTTACACATAAAGAAACCACATTGTTGCCATGGAAACAGCGTTTACGCATGGAATTACAACCGACATTTTCATGTTACGAATCGGAAACACCAAAAGTTACCCACAAGAAAATGACAAATGGAGAATCCGTATCTCAAAACCTACATTTTGTGGCTTAAACGAACACCTGGTATACAAAAAATGAAGATAATTCATCAACCTATGCTAGACTTTTCAAACGCCGCACTTCTGTGTTTAATATTACGCGTCCTGCTGAGCTCTGGTAAGAGGTGCTGTTGTACCGATTAATACCAAAATAAATCCATGGGGAAAATGCCACCTCAGCATTTTGGCACTGAACCAAACCTGTGCGCTGTAGGCACTACCTTTGCCATTCGGTAAACAGTACTCAGTAGTGTAACGTACCAGGAGATGTGACGTACCTGCCAGAAGGACGCACACGACATAAAAGCAGATAGGAATCAGAATAAAACGTCCGCGTAGCTCAATTGGTAGAGTGACTTGTTCCGGAATGAGGGGATCCGGGTTCGAATCCTGGCGTGGACAGACATGACGGAGAAATTTACTTCGTTATAATGGCGCCCGAACTATCCGGATGGCCCGACCGCTCAAAATCTCGCATTGGTGTGATGTTATTTCCACACCGCGAGATAGGAAAAATAAAAGAATCCCCTCTCCAGCACTTCAAAAAAAAATTAATAATAATAAGGGGGAGATGATGTAACGTACCAGGAGATGCGACGTACCTGCCAGAAGGACGCACACAACATAAAGGCAGATAGGAATCAGAATGAACGTCTGCGTAGCTCAGTTGGTAGAGCGACTTGTTCCGGAATAAGCGGACTCGGGTTCGAATCCCTGCGTAGACCAAAAATGACGGAGAAATTTACTTCGTTACAGTAGTAATACCCATGTGAACAATATTCTTCAAGAAAAAATACCACTTGAAACAATTTTTATTCCAAATAATATGTTCTTTGTTATACTATATTATCCCGAAATATTTAAACCCCCGAAGGAAGGCCAAGATCCTTTGCTTATAAATTTTTAAATATATCGAAATAAATGCTTATACACATATTTCATCTCATAGGAACCAAATAGGAAGTATATTTGTATTTGACTCTCATCAGATGGACTGGAAAAATTGTTTAGAATCTGACTGAAAAAAATACGACCAAGTTTTTATATGTTTCGTTTTTCCCTCAGTAACATAAGGCCTATTACTTTCGTTTCGGGATTTAAATATCACCGTTAAGAATTCTGAGGGTTAGAAGCAGTTGCTTGTCGCAAATTTAAAGCCGCTTAGTCTAGACAAGTGAACAACCCAGTAGCCAGCGCTTAAGATACCACTGCCACCGATGAAGCCGTTTTCTCATTTACAATTTCTAAGTAAAATAAAAGCATGCTCTCATTCTCCCAAGCATTTCTGACTCTAAAATGTGAATTATAAGGTTCGTTTTTACTTTATTTTATTCATTTAGTGAGAATATGATCACCGTATACAGCAGCTGGAAAAACAAACGATGCTGTCTTCTGATGAGTACAATAGTTTTATGGCCTGAAAATTTTTTTACGCAGCTATATGCGACTTGGAAATGTTTTGAAACAATTTCAACTTGTGTTTCTTGCCTGCGGATGTTCTGATTACACACCACGTTTCAGTTCCATTTTTCTTGTTTACTGGTGTAATTTGCAGCTTCTTTTATTCATGACGTTAAACCTTGTTATTTTTCACTTACATTTGTGCCAGAAGGGTGCTCCGCTGGTGTTCCTCAGCTAGGATAAAATTTTATTGACACAGGGGATATAAGACAACCTGTTCTTTTGGTGAATATATGATCTTGAGGCACTTCGAGGCAATGAAAGCTGATGGGATTCCCTAGTCGATCGATAACCGCGCGATCACGAAAGGAAATCCTGTGCAATAACATGAGTTAAAAGCATCTGTAGTTACTCATTTGGGCAAGCATAACATCGTGTTCTTGAGATAATATAGCTCCATGTACAACAGTTAAATTTCCGAAACAAGTGCAAAGTTCTTTACCTCCGTCAAATTGCCTAACAAAATTGCCTTTCTTTCCCTTACCGAATTATGTTCTGACGAGTATGTAGAATACCAATTAACAATTGAAATGGTGTCACGTCAATTCGTCGCGTGCGTCAATTCGTCGACTACGTCAATTGGTCGCCTGCGTCAATTCGTCGCTCGTCAATTCGTCGACTACGACAATTCGTCTCGCGTCAATTCGTCGCATGCGTCAATTCGTCGCGCGTCAATTCGTCGCGGACAAATTCGTCGACTACGTCAATTCGTCGACTACGTCAATTCGTCGCGTTTACAGAGTTTTCAATTCAGAACCACCAAATCTGGTATACTATCTCGTGGTATTCTAACTTAGACTGTAGACGGTTTTGGGAAGCGGTTGGAGAGGGGGCTGTTAGCCCCCCTACAGAAATGCCGTAAAATATAGTTTTCAATTTAGAACTACCAAATTTGGTATATTATCTCATGGTACTCTAACTTAGACGGTAGACGGTTTTTGGAACGGGTCAGGGGCCCGGTTGGTCAGAGCCCCCCATACACAAAATATTCGTAAGATCTACAGTTTTCAATTCAGAACCACCAAATCAGGTATACTATCTCATAGTACTCTAACTTAGACGGTTGTCAGTTTTTGGAACGGGTCAAGGCCCGGGGAGTCAGGCCCAACCCCCCACATACAAAATTTCGTAAAATCTCGTTTTCATTTCAGAACCATCAAATTTGCTATCATGAAACTCTAACTTAGAAGCTAAACGGTTTTTGGTAGGGGTTAGTGCCCGCGGGTTCGGAGCCCCCCTCATAAAAAAATTTCGTAAAATCTACAGTTTTCATCTTAGAACCACCAAATTTCGTATACTATCTCATGGTACTCTAACTTTGACGCTAGACGGTTTTTGAAAGGGGTTGGAGCCCGCGGGGTCGGGCCCCCCTCATAAAAATTTCGTAAAATCTACAGTTTTTATCTTAGAACCACCAAATTTGGTATACTATCTTATGGTACTCTAACTTAGTCGGCAGACCGTTTTTGGAACGGGTCAAGGCCCGGGGGTCAGAGCCCCCACATACAAAATTTTCTTAAAAACTACAGTTTTCAATTCAGAACCACCTAATCTGGTATACTATCTCATGGTACTCTAACTTAGACGCTAGACGGTTTTTGGAAGGGGTTGGAGCCCGGGGGTCAGACCCCCGAATAAAAACTTTTTCGTAAATACTACAGTTTTCAATTTAGAACCACCAAATTTGGTATACTATCTCATGGTACTCTATCTTAGACGCTAGAAGGTTTTTTGAAGGGGTTGCAGCCCGGGGGGTCGGCCCCCTCATAAAATTTTGTAAAATCTACAGTTTTTATCTTAGAACCACCAAATTTGGTATACTATCTTATGGTACTCTAACTTAGTCGGCAGACCGTTTTTGGAACGGGTCAAGGCCCGGGGGTCAGAGCCCCCCACATACAAAATTTTCTTAAAAACTACAGTTTTCAATTCAGAACCACCTAATCTGGTATACTATCTCATGGTACTCTAACTTAGACGCTAGACGGTTTTTGGAAGGGGTTGGAGCCTGGGGGGTCAGACCCCCCTCCGAATAATTTTTTTTGTAAAATCTACAGTTTTCAATTTAGAACCACCAAATTTGGTATACTATCTCATGGTAATCTAACTTAGACAGTAGACCGTTTTTGGGACGGATAAAGGCCCGGGGGTCAGAGCCCCCACATACAAAATTTTCTTAAAAACTACAGTTTTCAATTCAGAACCACCTAATCTGGTGTACTATCTCATGGTACTCTAACTTAGATGCTAGACGGTTTTTGGAAGGGGTTGGAGCCCGGGGGGTCCGACCCCCCGAATAAAAACTTTTTCGTAAAATCTATAGTTTTCAATTTAGAACCACCAAATTTTGTATATTATCTCATGGTACTCTAACTTAGACGGCAGAAGGTTTTTGGAACGGATCAAGGCCCGGGGGTAAGACCCCCCCCACATACAAAATTTTCTTAAAATCTTTATTTTTCAATTCAGAACCGCCAAATTTTGTGTCATCAAACTCTAACTTAGCGGGAGACGGTAAGTGAAAGCGCAACATTATTAACCTGATTTGTTATGCAAACCTTATAAATACGACCACAGCGATTAAAAGTTACTAAAGAGTCCTTGTAAGTAATATTTTTTGACCGAGTGCAAGTACAGTTTACGAAATGTCAACAGGTCAAAATATCTAAAGTAACAATGAAATTTGGGATATTTCTTTTTTCTTTCTTTTTATTTCAGTTTTGACACTTGTATTAAGTTTTAAAAACATATATTTTTGCTATCGTATACCTTGATTGTGCTTTAAACAGAATTTCTTACCATGTTTTGGGTATTTTGTTTCGTGTGGTTGCAGTTTTTTTAATGTTTTGGGCATTTCATTTTGTGTGGTTACTTCTTTTTATGTTTTGGGCATTTTACTTTGTATGGGTGTTTTTGTTATGTTTTTGTTCTTTTTGTATGTGGGGCGTTGTGACCCCCGGGGCTTGACCCGTTCCAAAAACGGTCTGCCGTCTAAGTTAGAGTACCATAAGATAGTATACCAAATTTGGTGGTTCTAATATGAAAACTGTAGATTTTACAAAATTTTATGAGGGGGGCCGACCCCCGGGCTGCAACCCGTTCAAAAAACCTTCTAGCGTCTAAGATAGAGTACCATGAGATAGTATACCAAATTTGGTGGTTCTAAATTGAAAACTGTAGTATGGTTCTGAATTGAAAACTAGTTTTTAAGAAAATTTTGTATGTGGGGGCTTCACCCCCGGGCCTTGACCCGTTCCGAAAACGGTCTGCCGTCTAAGTTAGAGTACCATAAGATAGTATACTAAATTTGGTGGTTCTAAGATGAAAACTGTCGATTTTACGAAAATTTTTATGAGGGAAGGGGGGGGGGGCCTCCAACCCCTTCCAAAAACCGTCTAGCGTCTAAGTTAGAGTTTCATGTTACCAAATTTGATGGTTCTGAAACGAAAACTAGATTTTACGAAAATTTTGTATGTAGGGGGGGGAGCTCTGACTCCCCGGGTCTTGACCCGTTCCAAAAACCGACAACCGTCTAAGTTAGAGTACTATGAGATAGGATACCAGATTTGGTGGTTCTGAATTGAAAACTGTGTGTGGGGGGCTCTGACCAACCGGGCCCCTGACCCGTTCCAAAAACCGTCTAAGTTAGAGTACCATGAGATAATACACCAAATTTGGTAGTTCTAAATTGAAAACTATATCTTACGGCAATTCTGTAAGAGGGGGGGGTCAACCCCCCCCTCTGCAACCGCTTCCCAAAACCGTCTGCAGTCTAAGTTTGAATACCACGAGATAGTATACCAGATTTGGTGGTTATGAATTGAAAACTGTAGATTTTACGAAAATTTTGTATATGGGGGGCTCTGACCAACCGGGCCCTGCCCCTTTCCAAAAACCGTTTACCGTCTAATATTTTTAGTGCCAAAGAAAAACGTAATATTCCTATCCTTTCTGCGTGGCCAAACTTTATAAATTTGATCAGGGAGCAAGACGTTCGAAATCGTTCGTTTTCCTGCATTCGTTTTGTATGTAACCAAAATCTGTAAACGCGACGAATTGACGTAGTCGACGAATTTGTCCGCGACGAATTAACGCGCGACGAATTGACGCAGTCGACGAATTGACGCGCGACGAATTGACGTAGGCGACGAATTGACGCGCGACGAATCGTTGCAGTCGACGAATTGACGCAGTCGACGAATTGACGCACGCGACGAATTGACGTAGAACCAATTGAAATCACGGGTTTGAAATATTTACAAATCTAATAACGTGAAAGTAAAACAATTAGGAAAATATTTCGTGTGCTATAAATGTTATTTGCATCTTCATCCCACAAAATACTACAAAATGTCGATACACACTGTGTGACATATTGAAGTTGTGTTTAGCCACCCATGTGGCGCCTTTAGCCCTTTAACTACCATAACGCCCAAAACGTCCGAATGTACAAACGGCCATAGATGCCCGAAACGCCTGTCTAGAGTTAGTCAGATTTCTTATCCTTAATGATTCTTCAAATTTTCTCGACCTATGGGGGATCAGCAAGAGTCACCCTCAGTCACTATTGTTGTTATTAAAAAAAGACGTGAAACAACAGACAGTTTCGGGCGTTATGTTATTTAGAGTGATGCAAGATTTTTGGGTCATGGTCGTTAAAGGGTTAAACACATTGTTAATTTAGGATACAAATCACTTATTCTAAAGCACATACAGTTCTACAGGTGGATGAGCTGTGCAAAGATATGCAAATGATTAAAATATTTTGTCTGCTTTAAACAAAGACGTGGAGAGCGTGAAGTTCAAAAAACGACGCTTGTGTAAGGCAGTGAACAGTTGCATACGCTTTAAATCGACTTTAGAATGCAAAGATAATATTGAGTATGCTAAGACTTCACGTTCGGGATTGATCTGAGTACGCTGCAACTTCAGCAGAGGAAGGACTATTATCAGTTTGAAAGGCGGGGACCGTCGCTTCGTCGTGTAGCGTAACGTGCTACGAGCAAAAGTCGCACATTACGCTGATATTCGCAACCGTAGCTGTAGGAAGGCGAGTATTCTAGTCGAATTGGTTTTGAAGCATGACGGGCTAAAAGAGAATGTGAGGATTATCTTATTCGTGGGCAGGTTCATACCGCAGCTACAGCCACGTTAACGACAATCTACCGAGATATGAGTAGCTCTGAAATTAGTAACAGATGGCAATGAAAGTCATGGACAAGGTCAATATCTCGGAAACAGGGCTAGCTAGAATCCTATTCTCCATTTTTGTGCAGGTGTACAGGAAACTTCTACAGTGCTACATGATGCCACAACTTTAAACCCTGACCTCCACTGAGGAGAGATAAAGCGAGTACCTTCCACTGGGGAGAGATAAAGCGAGTACCTTGCCCCTGTGGAGATAAGGCAACAAAGTTAGTTACAAAGTTGTGGAGCGTGGCCTAAATAGCACACAACTCGTTTGTCCCGAAACAAAGGATAGAAAGGAATCCTCTCCAACCAGTCAGCTCTGTGATTCCTTCTGTTCTCAACAAATGTACGCGCATTTCCATTTTCGTTAGACCTGCACGTCCAGCGCGGTATATAAAGGGGTGTGCAATGTACCCAATATTGCTAATCAGAGTCTGATGCACTAAAGTATCGGTTTCTCTGCAGTTGCCGTTTTGGGCGTAGGCTTAACAAAGGTCGTGTGAGATCGTATTCTCCTTGCGAACAATGTGTGCTGTGAAAACACAGGTTTGTCCGCGACGGTCATCGAATCCGTTTCCCCCTCACTTCGGAGTGAGTCGTTTTCCCAACCGAGCTGTGCGGACATGCATCTCACTGCTATCTGCCTTTATCTCATGTGCGTCCTGCGGCGCAGGAACGCCACATCTCCCCTCCCCACCGAAAGAGAGCCATGGAGGCATGTCCCTCAGGTCAGCAGGGACCATGCGGTGCTGTAGGTAGTCATCCCATGAAGAACGTGTCCATAAAATTTGGTATGCGGAACGTAATATCACACTGATTTATTTTTTTGGAGCACTGAAGAAGGGATTCTCATTTTTCCTGTCTCGCCGTGTGGAGAGAACATCACATCCTTACGAGAAACTTAACAGCCGGGTCATCGTGGAAGTTCGGGATCCAATACAACGTACAAGTTTGCCCGCGCCGGATATCCAATCCGGGTCCCCCTCACTCCGGAGTAAGACGCTCTTCCAAATGAGCGGACGGAATTTCTCGCTGCAGATTTGTCGTCTTGACACATGTTTTCACCTCTGTAGTACGACACAGTGCATTTACGTACTAAGAAATTTACGAAATGGTTTTGATTTTTGGTGAAAGCAACCGGAATGCTTGTACAACTCATCCGGTATATGCACAGAGGTTATGTAGTGCCAAACATCTTGATCCTGGTATAATGAGAAATGCAGTTCCTCAGTTGCGTGACACTAGCAGCATACTTTGCAGCTCACATACAGACCTGCCACGGTGGGATGACACAGATGTTTAGGTATGCGTGTTTGCCCTTCCTTACAGGAACTCACGGAAACTGTGTGAGGAGAATTGATTAAGTTATCAGCGAGCTCGGCACATTTGCTTCGGCACCACGTGCGTCCGATTCACGCTATTTTCAGCAGGTATTTCATCCTGGAGATTCAGGGAAATAGCAGGAATTTTGTGACATAGTGTTGAAGACATTAGAAGAGCACAAACAGACTCTTTGTAGAAAATGTTATGAATAGATAAGTCGTACTTCAAACAAGATGGTGTTGTGATCAAACATATGAGCACTACTAGGCCCCAGAAAAGTTCTTACTGGACGAGAGGAAAGAGAGGCAAACATCATCGAGTTAGGTGGCAGACTAACGTTTAGGGCGACATGCCGGTAAGCCATTTCATAGGAACTTTATATAGGGTGTCTCAAAGGTCATTATCTATTTTGAAAAATGATGGGAATCGATGAAAAACGGCTTTAAGACATGAAAAATGTATTTATTTCAGAGTAAGTGCCACACAGAATTTGTGCTATCTGTACATATAAAACTGAAAGCCCTCACTGACTCACTCACTGACTCATCATCGAATCTCAGAAACTACTGAACTTAGAACTTTAATATTTGGTAGGAATGTTTCTTTTACAACATAGAGGCGCACTGAGAATGGATTGTTTCCTACGATAACTTTAAGTGGGTGGAAATGAGTTTTTTAAATAATTCAGCTTTGATAACGCTAGGACGTTTTGCAATGATCGAGCCTTTGTTGCCCAGCAACTGAAGCCCCGCCCTAAGTTTTGAATGACTTGAGTTGACCTGCTCAGTATATATTTTGTTCTAAATTTATTTGTTCTGAATTTATATAACAAACCCCCTTAAAAATCACGTAAAATTCGCTATAGCAGAATATGTTTGCATTTAAACGTTTATATTATCGTTTGACATATCGAGTGTCAAGGTTTTTTGAGTCAAAATCAAATTACCAACATTCATTTTCACCGAAGCAACGGTGACGTAATATAAGTGTTTTTTTTTTTTTTTTTTTTTGAGTCAAAATCGAATTACCAACATTCGTTTTCACCGAAGCAACGGGGACGTCATATAAGTGGTAAGGTGACTGCAATAAATATAAATATGCGGGCAGATTTTCATAGTAATTGAAATTTGAAAAAAGAAAGTGTTTTCCTCTTGAGATATTAGGATGGCAACACAATTCTGCTCACGCTTCCAAAAATATCTGACTTTCTAGCTTTTAAATGTACAGTTTCGAACTAAATTGTTTTCGAAATTGTTTATAAGCAAGGTTCTTTTTACATTTATGCTGAAAGTAACAACGCATTTTATTCTGTTGTCTATTAATCTTTTAACCATGAAAGTGAAGAGTAACGACGTATTTTGATTTGTTTCGCGTAGGCTTGAAGTCTTAAATTTACAGTTATGAACGAAATTGCTTATGTGTCGTCTGGCAGAATAAGTCAGCCAGACGTGTTTCCCAAAACAGCGAAGAAATATGCAGTGTATGGCCATTTCAACTGTCGCAATTTGTTATGGTCTAGGTTTATTAAAATCTTCCTTTTTCAGTGGACCAAATAAATTTTATTTTAAGGAGAGGTCCCCAGTTTTACATGGAGTGCAAAACTATTAATCAAGTAAGGCATCCTTTTCTTTCTATTGAAGATATTATCCCTACTGATAATTTGAACTGTGCAGTGTTACGTATAGAAATTGTGTATCAGTTTTCTGGACTACTTCTTTCAAACGAAATCTCTTTCGAAAATACCGTGACACAGTTGGCTAGCAGATTAAATGGATTGCTACAGCAAGAAGAAGGCAACATAGGATTTCTCCTTACTGGTTGGTCACAGTCAAACAGTATCCTTGTGGAAAGTTGATGATGGCTTCAACCTCTTCAATTCCCATTCAGTTAATGACAAGGGAGAATGGCAAGAAGGTGGTGTGGCACGATTGTTTAAATGCATTACATTGGAAGCTTTAGCAACGCTTCTTCTTTGTCAAGAATATTTTGATTCACAACAATTTGAAGTGGCACAATTAACTGTCTTGAATGTATCCAGAATAGACTATCCTTCAAATCTTCTATCTATTGAGGATTTGCTTACTCGCAAACCTTCTTTTTCCATTACATTCAGTCAAGCCCACTTGAGCAGTCAAATAGTAATTCTTGAAACAGAAAATGTTCTAAACGACGTGCTCGCTTTTCAGATAACGCTAGCAAAAAACAACTGAGGAAAGCATCAGCAATATATGCTAAAAAAGTTCTAATGTACACCGAGCCGCTGCTGAAAAGTACACAAAAGAAATCCAGAAGTGGACCGCGCTGCTGAAATATACAGGAAAAGCAATCCACAAGTTAATCGAGCAGCTGTTGAAAAATACACGAAAAGCAATCCAGAATGGAAGTGTATAGGGCCTCTGCTAAGAAATATACCGAAAAAAAAAACATGAAGTGAATCGAACCGCTGTTGCTCACTACGATTCTTCTCACGAAAAACGATTATCAGACGAAAAACGATAATCCAGATATTGAATAGGAAAGAGATAAATTTGTTGCATTAGGTTCATTGGATGTGGTTTGTAAATGGTGTAAGGCTATTTTTATAGGTTTTGTGGAAGATCAATATTGTATTCCCTTTCTTTAATACGGTGTGACGTATATTGTAAATTAACTTTCATTTTTAGTTTCTTTTCCAATGTAAATTTGAGTTTGTTCTCCGTTATACTTCCCAACTTAACATGACATCGTTTCTCTCACGAGAATACTGTTGGCAACACTCTTAAGGTCAGAGTGAACGTGACGCGTGAATGTATGAGATAAGAACGATAGATAAAAGGACGAGATAACAGTTGCTGTTGTGGATATGTGGCGAATGTGTGTTTGTAGACGTTCAATTATTAGATAATGTAATCTGATATTTGCTGTCTTAAAATTGTGGAGTGCTACTGAAATTCGTGCTGGGACCAATAAAAGAATTCCCGTAAGTTGACTTCTGTTTTATGATTCGTCTGGCCGTAATCATTCAATTAGGAACTATTGCATCGTATTCACATCTAATGATTTAGAAATAACGCAAGAACGACAAGATCTCTGCACGAAAAGAAATTACGTTATAACGGCCATCCCCATCAAAATCATCTTCAAGAGTAACTCCGTAAAATCATTGCATTTGTTGTCGCCATTTAAATTAACGCGCGTGTTTTTTGTCAATGAAAGTTTTTCGATGTGATTCCATAATAATGAAGATTTCAAGTAGGCATTGACGTCATCTGCACGGGTTCCCCTTGGAATTTATTGGAATGTTGTTGCGGAATTTAATTCCTCCCAAACTTTGCAATGGCACAATCAATACTCTATATCTCAATGTCATTGAGGCCACCATATTTACTGGTTGCGCACATGGGGAATCTGTATTTATTCCACGTTTACATCTAATTCCATCTGATTACCCATTCGAATTCAAGAGATTACAGTTTCCTTTGAAGGTCTGCTTTGCTATGACGATCAATGAATCACAAGGACAGTCTTTAAAAATAGCTGGTATCGACTTAAGAGAAATCTGTACCTCTCATGGTCAGTTTTACGTAGCGTGCTCAAGAGGTAGTTTTCCTAACAGTTTGGTAATACTGGCGGATGATTCCAGAACAGCAAACGTAGTGTACAAAGAAGTACTAACAAAAGTCAATCTATTATTTTTATTTTTCCATTCGTTCATCGCTATAAAAATAATTAGTTACAAATGAAAACACTCCGCATCTTATAACGATGCATAACTTCATGCTATAAACATTAGACATTTGAATCCATTTTATTACCGATATGATATAATAATGTTATAGAACAAACCAATCAAGTGTATTATTAGTATATTAATTTACGGTACAAATTATATTATGGAATGGTATGAAATCCTGTATTATAGAAATATTTTTAATATCATCACGTTCGAAGAACGGGTGAATTTTTACAGTTGCCATATGGAGACATATGAATTTTATTTATATGTCTTCATATGGCGACCATCAGGGTCTCCACAGAGCTCAAAGCGATAAATTGTTTCCCTGAACACAATTTCCAGCATTTTAGGTGCTATTTTCTGAACTGCATCGATTTCGAAGTTTGGGTACATCACCAATTCTTCTATCAGTGTACACCTGAGGATTAATGAAACCCGATGCAAAATAATCAAATGCTGTTAAATCAGGTGGACGTGCTGCCTATAGTCGTGCTCCTTCACGACCAATCCACCGACCGGGAAAGCGTCTGTCAATATAATCATGTACAATTATTGTATAATTCCACGGTGCTCCGTACTGTTGAAAAACTACTGAATGCCATCTGTAAGAAGTTGAAGTTCGAGGAATTGTTCAAGCTTGTCAAGATACACAGTTCGCGTAACGGTGGCCTCTGCAAAGGATAAAGGTCTATACACCTTTGACTGAGTCATACCAAGCCGAGCTATCACTTTCGGTGTGTCTCGTTCCTGTCACGAAAATCAGCTCGTTTCTCATCTGCCCAAATGCCACGTTATGTCGATTAACCTTTCAACATGTGTGGATGGTCGCTTCATCACTGAATAAATGTTGTTGATTAAATCGTCTCTTTCAATTAGATCAATAAGCTCAGCGCACGTTGCTGCTCTGCGTGGATAACTTTCTTCTTGCAAGCTGTGGAACACCTGAATGTGGTATGCAAGTCGTGAAACACCTGAATGTGGTATGCAAGTCGTGAAACACCTGGATGTGGTATGCAAGTCGTGAAACACCTGAATGTGGTATGCAAGTCGTGAAACACCTGAATGTGGTATGCAAGTCATTAAACATCTGCATGTGGTATGCAAGTTGTGAAACACCTGAATGTGGTATGCAAGTTGTAAAAAACACCTGAATGTGGTATGCAAGTCGTGAAACACCTGGATGTGGTATGCAAGTCGTGAAACACCTGAATGTGGTATGCAAGTCGTGAAACACCTGAATGTGGTATGAAAGTTGTGAAACACCTGAATGTTGCGAGTCTCTGAAATCACCAGCATGTTGCGAATGCCTTCTTTCAAGTTGTGAAAGACCTGAATGTTGCGAGTCTCTGAAAACACTCGAATGTTGCGAATGTCTTCTTTTAAGTTGTGAAAGACCTGGATGTTGCGAGTCTCTTAAAACACCTGAATGTAGCGAATGTCTTCTTGCAAGTTGTGAAGCACCTGAATGTGGTATGGCTTTTTGTTCAAATCACATCGTAGAATTCTGTGGATTGATGCGCATAGAATTTCTGAAATGGTAGATGCCTTACGAGTCGATAACTGCGGATCCTCTGCAAATGCTTCTCGAACCAATTCGATTTTGTCCCCATACTTTCTTGGGCGTCCATTTCTGCTGCCATCATATACAGACCAGTTTCTAAGAGATTTCGTTAATAATTCACGAATAGCCTTGTCTGTTGGACCTTTCTTGTGAACCTTCCTCTCAAAATTGTCTCTAATTTTCTCGCATTTCATGCTTTTTATCTTGCATGTTACCACAAGCACTCGTTCTTCAATGTTCATCATCAGTAATATGGGTCTGGAATTTAAAATTTTTAAATTATACAAAATTCGAAATACCACTTCACTTTTTTTAAATACACAAATGTGAACCTGAAGTGCATATCTTTATGCCAGCGTAACATTTTTTTAAAACATCTAATGTCACCGAAATAGATAGTGACTTTTGAGACACCCTGTATTACGAAGATCAACTGAACTCTTAACGATGTTAGCATCAGCTAAGAGCGGATGTTGCAGAAATCTTAGAAAATTTGCCATCACAGATGTTTAACATCATGTGATATTAACAAGGAGTTAGATGTATCACGGTGGTTATGAAGTCTTTTTCACCAGCACCGAATAGAACACGGAAGTCCAATAGAGTAGTCCACAAGATCACTAAATAGTATTTCTTTGGATCTGTAATCACAGTGTTTACGCAACACCACGGTTGAATGTAGTAGATTTTCAGTAGCGGATCACAGCTATAGGTGCCAAAGTTGATGAGTATATGTTGAACAGTATACGGAGTTGGCTCTTTGAAATCGTGCAGGCAGTTGCACATACAGTAGTCGTTGATGGCATATCATGTAAGTTCAATCTTATATGCTGTAAAATCTATTTTATTCAATCTCATGCTATAGTATTGTCTGAATTTCGGGATGCTGCATCGTGTTTTTTGGGTATGGGTTAGGGTAACAATCACCAGATGGAAGTCAATTTGATGTAAGTAGTCACCTGTATTTAATTTAGAGCAGCTGATTCCAGGAGTGGGAAAAAGTAGTCGCCTGTATTTAATTTAGAGCAGCTGATTCCAGGCGTGGGAAAAAGTAGTCACCTGTATTTAATTTAGAGCAGCTGATTCCAGGCGTGGGAAAAAGTAGTCGCCTGTATTTAATTTAGAGCAGCTGGTTTCAGGCGTGGGAGAAAGTAGTCGCCTGTATTTAATTTAGAGCAGCTGGTTCCAGGCGTGGGAAAAAGTAGTCGCCTTTATTTAATTTAGAGCAGCTGGTTCCAGGCGTGGGAGAAAGTAGTCGCCTGTATTTAATTTAGAGCAGCTGATTCCAGGTGTGGGAGAAAGTAGTCGCCTGTATTTAATTTAGAGCAGCCGGTTCCAGGCGTGGGAGAAAGCCAGTCCCGTAAAACAAAAACAAAAATAATTCGATATTGAGTTATTAAAACTCATGATATCTATTAAACACACCATATTGTTTGGCAATACTATCAAGCCATGTAGCACTGATATCAGAGAGTAAGAATATAAACTCACGTACTTTACATGTTTCGGTGACTTTTTCACATTATCTTGAGGTGAATACTCCTTTGGCATTGGCTACACTTCACGATAATGTGAAAACGTCGCCGAAGCATGTAAGGTACGTGAGTTTATAAATTTTTACTCTATGATATCTGTGCTACACGACTTTATTGTTACACAGAAACAACATGCATGCCAAACAACATGCATGCCTAACCCTGATCCACTTGGACGAACGGTAGTGAGCCAGCGATAATAATAATTTTGGCGTTAAACTCCATAGTGTAATCAATTATACTGTGGATGTTTTTCGGTATTACTTTCCATTCTTTGTTTTGGGGAGCAACGCATTATGTACTATTTTAGCCACGCTCTACAACGTTGCAATTGACTTTACTGCCGTGTCTATGAAGAGGACAAGATAGCTAGCTCTCTTGTCTCCTCTATTTAGGGCAAGGGTGTCCAACGTTATTTCAAAATGAAGCGCTATAGTGGTTTCTTATTTACTTGCACTGAAATGCGAGTGCTAGATACAATAATTCTCGAGATATTAGACTGGTGCATGACTTACCTTTCCATTCGACGTACGTTTCGGATATCAAACATTTCAGCACATCTTAGTCATACGATCTGGAATTCCATAGATTGCTGAAATTGTTTCATACAAAATTATACCTTAAGCTCCAGAATTACTAAGTGATAACAATTTTTTAACAACAACATTTAAGACGTTAAAGGTAAAAAAATGTTGGTCTGCGGATTCTCAGATTTTAGTTACAGTATTGTTGAAAAGAATATTGTTTGCGGACGATCTTAGTGAGAGATGAGTTTTCCTCCTCGGGGCGCCAGCTACTTCAGCGTGTCATTGGCAAAAAGGCCCCAACTCACTGGGTTTTTTTCCGTAACCCTTAGTTTGAATGACCAACTGGAACCGTCAGTTGTTGGCTAATCCCCCACACTGATGTACGTACCTGATTAAAAAGACACAATTTATAACGAAGTGAATTTCTCCGTCATTTTTATCAGCGCCAGGATTCGAACCCGAGGCCGCTTATTCCGGAACAAGTCGCTCTACCAACTGAGCTACGCAGACGGTTATTCTGATTCCTATCTGCCTTTATGTCGTGTGCGTCCTACTGGCAGGTACGTCACAAATTATCCGGGATTTAGTGTGGGATATGGTGGACCTACCATACTTAAGAAGGATGGTCCACAACGGAATTGACCTGGAACTGGAAAAGGGAAAATCAGAAAGAGATCTCGGCTGAGTGAGTGTAAGATTGGTGTATGGAATACTAGAGGTACAAATGGCAAGATGAACGAGGTGATTGAAGAGATGAATAGGTATATATTGGATGTGCAGTGTGTAAGTGAAACCAAAAAGAAGGAAATTGGGATAGAAGACGTGAACGGAACGGTGAGTGTGTAGTCTGGAGTATTGGATAATGTGAGAGGACAGGCTGGTGTAGGTGTAATTTTAAGTGAAAAGATGAAGAACAACTTGATTTACTATAGCTGCATAAGTGAGAGAATTCGTTTGAAAGTGAAACTTTAGAAAATAATAATTGTTGTAGTGTATGTTCCTTGTGACTAGGTACCGTACCATCCTATCAGTGAATGCAATTCCTGACGATGTTCTGGGTACGTTTAATAATCCTTGTATAAATGACAATGGTGAAAGATTAATTGAACTCTCAATTGAGAATGGTTTGTGTGTATCTCATCCGTTTTTCAACCAAAAGTATATTCACACATATACTTGGGAAAATCGTACTCTTGATCAAAAGGTGTGATACATTTTTTTGTTTGATATTAACATCTGAAACATTTGGTTGTTGACACTCGTGTGATGAGAGGTGCGGATGTTGGATCTGATAATTACTTGGTTGTGTCACGAGTGAAACTGAATGTTGGTTGGAGGAAAAGGAATAGGAAGAGGCTCGGGATGGAAAGAAATAAGGATGAAAGGCTTACTGAAGATCATCAGCGTTGTTCTGACTTACTCGGAGAACGACTGAAGAAGCTGAAGGCTTGTGAGAGGGATGTAGAAAAGAAGTAGGAATGTTTTAAGAACTGTGTTGTCACTGCTGCTGAAGAGGTCTGTGGCACCACAATAGTGGGTAGCAATAGAGGTGATGCTTGGTGGAATAGTGAGATTGAAGAGCCAGTAAAGAGAAAGAAAAAGGCCTATTTGGGAATGTTGCAAGGTAGAGTTTCTGTGGATGAATATCACTGTAAGAAGCGTGAAGCAGCTGAGCTGATTCGCCTGAGTAAGGCAAAAAAATAGGAAGGAGAAGGTGGAAACGCATGAATTGGGTTTTGGGGAAGCTAGGAGGACACGAGACTCATGAAAAATAGGGGAAACGAAGTTGCAAGTTGTATGATGAATAGGATCAGGGAAATGATATGAGAGCCCAATGAGTTAAGTGAAAGATGGGGTGCTTACCTCTGTGAGTTCTTAGATCAAGAAAGCAAAGGGGATTCTGAGGCAAAAGCAGATGATGTCACAGTGAAGGATGGAAGCCCAGGAGGGATCTCAAGAAAGAGGTGTGTAAAGCTGTAAAATCTCTTCAGAAATGTAAGGCAACGGGAGTTCGTAGCATAACTGACCAGATGTTGAAATATGGTGGTGACTATGTAATTGACTGATTAACTGACATTTTCCAGTTGTGCTGGGAGTTAGGAATGGTCCCTCGGGATTGGAAGAATGCTATCATTGTTCCATTGTATAAAGGAAAAGGTGATCAGACAGACTGAAAGGACTATCGTGGTATTAGCATACTGACTGTGCCAGCGAAAGTGTATATGTAGATCTTTATGGAAAAGTATATCAGAGAAAGTGTGGGATGTTCAAAGTGGTTTTGTGCCTGGTAAAGGCTGCACTAACCAAATGTTTGCATTACTCATGATGATTGTAAAGTATCTGGCTTTTGGTAAGAAAAGTTTTGCTGCCTTCATAGGTTTAGAGAATGCTTACGACCGAGTAAATAGAACACTTTTGTGGAAGGTATTGAATGAATATGGTGTTACTGGGAATCTATTAAATACACTGCAGGTCACCCGAAATGCAACACCAAGAAGGACACGAGATAGCATGGCCAGATTTACTGGACACATAACAACAGATACAAGGATGAAACGATTGAGCTTACAGGCCCGTGCGACTTGCGGAACATGCAGATATAAATAGTTCGTGTGCCCCCCCCCCATGGCTGGCAATAACGGCCGCTACACGCCGCGGCATCGAACGAAAGAGGCTTTGGATGTGGGCTTGGGGTATGTCGGTCCAGGCTGCTTCCACACGTTGCCACAGTTCATCAGGCGTTGCCGCGGGTTGTGCTTTCCGGGCCACTCGGTTGCCGATCAGCGACCAGACGTGTTCGATGGGCGACATATCGGGAGAACAGGTGGGCCACGACAGCAGTGACACCTGGTGGGCCGACAAGAATTGCTGCACGATGCGTGCCACGTGCGGGCGCGCATTGTCCTGTTGAAACGTGGCAGCTGGCAGGTCCTGCAGGTAAGGTAGGACTGCAGGCTCCAAAACGTCGGAGATGGTGCGGTGGCTGTTGAGCGTACCGGCGATGCGTACCAGAGAGGTGCGGGCGTCATTTTCGAATTGCGCCCTAAACCATAACGCCAGGCAACGGATCGGTATGGCGATGCATAAAGCAGGCGTCATAAAGTCTCTCGTCGCGGTGCCGCCACACTCGGATCCGACCATCGTGGTGTTGCAGGTAGAAGCGGGATTCGTTGGAGGAGACAATGTCATGCCATTCCGTAGTCCAGGTGCTGCGTTCAACGGCCCCCTGCCGCCGCACTCGCCGGTGGTGTAACGTCAATAGTAATCACAGCAATGTTTTCCGTGCGACAAGTCCCCGTTCCTCCAGACGACGTCGAACGGTACGTGCTGACACAGGTTGTTGCGCAACACACCCTAATTCCTGCGCGAACGTTCGTGATGTGGCGGTGCGAGCCGTAAATGCCCGCAGCAGAACATGCCGGTCCTCTCGTTCGGTGGTGTACCGGGGCGGCGGCAATCGCTCACGTCGGTCCGTCTATCCCTCCTGCACCCACCGAATTCATACTCGCCTCACTGTGGCTGGATGTCGTCCCACACGGGCGCCGATGTCTCGGTACGATAAACCGCTGTCGCGATAAGCCACTATTCGTCCTCTGTCGAACTCCGAAACGTGCTGAAATGACTGCCGTATTCTTCGACAAGGCATCAGGAAGATTTCCACGCACAGGTCCGGCAGCACAACACACCTACATTTCTTACATCCCACCTTCTGTGCACCCTTCTTATAGTGCTTCTCGGTGTCGTGCCGGGCGCACATGATTTGCATATGCCCTGCAATGCTAATGGTTTGCATGTCCTTTCGCGGGTGACGCATGCTGCGAATTTCAGGCCAATCGGATGCTTCCTTCTTGGTGTTGCATTTTGGATGGCCAGCAGTGTAGTTTAAAAGCCAGTCGAACGTGTGTACAAGTGAATGGTGTTTGATCAAAATGGTTTTCTATTGAGGCAGGAGAAAGACATAGTTGTGTTCGAGAAATATCACCAAGGCTATTTAATTTATTCATGGATGCGTCCATGCGTGATGCCTAAATTTATAATACTGGTTTATGTCTTGGTGATATCAATGTATGCAGATTGCTGTATGCAGATGACACTGTCCTGTTGGCAGAGAGCAAAAGTGAGTTGCAGAGTATGTTGTCCCGGATGTACGAAGTTTGTATGAAATTCAAATTGAGTATAAATAAGGGAAAACCCAAAGTTGCGATTGGGCGTGGGAGTTCGGGGTGACCATGCCACCGAACTCCCACGCCCAATGCAACTGCCCTGGAAAATATTGGTCTAAAGAACTGCGTACATCCAAAGGCCAGTGCGGAGGCACTCCATCTTGCTAAAAAATTCTGTCTTGAATATCGTGGAGTTGTGGAATTGCGAATTGCTCTAACATGTCCAGGTTCTTTATGCCAGTAACGGTTGGTTCAGCGAAGAAAAAGGGGCCTATCACTCAGTCTTCCATTAAGTCAGCCGATACATTTGCATTCGGGCTGTCTCTCTCGTATGCTACGACCACATTGGGATTTTCCGTGCTCCAGATTCGGCAGTTATGCTTATTCACTCTACCAAAAACAAGGAATATCGACTCATCGCTGAAACAGATTCGTGAAAGGAGTGTGGGGTCTTTGTCAATGCGATTAAACATGTCTACCTCCAATGTTTTTGTATTCTGTGTTCGAGGAGATTTTTCATTACATGGGACACCTGGGGCCATCTATCATCTGACTTAATGAACTTTAACACTTGTCACGTCTCTTGACGTTTAAAGTAAGTTTCTTTTCTGTCGAAGTTTCTTAATAGCACATTGAATTTGCGTACTTCATTTATAGACACACTCCATAGGAACAACGCCGCCGTGCGGTTAAACCCACGTAACGTTCCTCACAAGATTTTGTACGCTTTGGAGGTCATTGGCCAGGACTTCGTGACATACCACCGGTGTTGTTGAATTACTGACTTAATAGTGAAATCACTCTAGGGTGGATATTCAAGTCCCTTGCTGCCTGGGCCTGACACTCTCCTGCTTCTTGTTGTCCCATCGCAAGCCACCGTACTGCGTCATATACACGTATGTCAGCAGTGGCGGCTCGTGGTTGAGGTGAAGAGCTACAAGAGGAATATGAAAAGATATCTACTGTCTTCAATGAAAATCACTATATGAGGAATGACCTATTTTTTGTATATTAGATCAATTCTTCTTTCTTTTAAAGCTGCAAATTTGCCGATTATGTCGTCATAGAATGGTTGTTTCTTCGTGAGCATCAATAAAATATCTTTCTGAATAAAACTATTTGCCAAAGAAGCAAGTCTGTCTTGAGAAACAGTGTTTCTTCAGTAAGTTTGTATTCTTTTAAGGCACGAAAAACTTCTTTCCACTGACACAGTTGTAGATGGAATGGTTAAAATGTGGGCAACCAATTTATAAGCTTCTGTAAAAATGTCTTTACCTTCATGAAGCACTTGAAGAAGTTCTTGAGTCGATATATTCCTTAATTTTTCGTTGGGATATACAAGACTAAGCTCATTTTTAAGGCGCTGGAGTTTAGTAAATATTTTTCCGTAAAAATATTGTAGATTTTTAAAAGCATGAGAGGAAAAGCTTGAATTAAATTGTTCGAATTTGGTTGTTTCAGCAAGACAAACAAATTGAAGTTTTTCACAGTCTTGAAATCTTATATTTTAAAAAATTGTTTCTGGTGTAAGAGCAGCATATTCCCGTTTAGATCTGCTTATTTCTGTGATTTTGCTAGCTTTTCCAAACAGTGTTTCAAATACTTCATCGTTCCTTTTATGATTCAAAATTTCACGAGGTTTTTTTTAATTTGAGTTACACAGTAGTTTATGTCTTGTGATTTTTTCTGCAAAATTTCGAATGATAGATCGAAGGGGCTAAAAATTTCATTAAATACTTTTGCCAAAAATGTAAATTCAAAAGTGTTCATATCGTTTAAAAATCCCTTGGCAAGCTGAATTGATATTTTGTCTGATTGCTCACTATTTGTCAGAAATTCGAGAACTTCCTTCAATTTATCCCAATCTTCAACAATTACACTTACTAACTTGGAAGTGGAGGACCATTGAGTTTCTGCTATGGTTGGTATGCGTCTTGCTGTTGTAGATGTGAGTGTATAAGATCGCTTCACTGAGTGGTGAAGAAACGAAGGAATTCCAGTGAGGCTTGCGTAAAATATACGACACGTTGAAATTTTAGAAAAACTCAGCTGTAATACAAGGTTCAAACGATGTGCTAAGCATTGAACAAAAACAGCTTGAGAAGCTTTATCCTTGATTTTTTGCTGGAGCACATTCAAGTGTCCACTTACCCCATCATAACATTGTCCTATTAATTTGTGTTGATAATCGAATTGTTCCAAAATTTATTCTAGCATTTTGTATAAAGCTTCTGACGTTCGATCTTTACTCACGTCGTGGAAACTCAAAAATCGCTCAGCCAATACACCTTCCGAATCAACAAATCTTATTATTAAAGAGCACTGAGAAGTCTGATTTATGTCTGTGGTGTGATCTACTTGAATAGAAAAGCATTTTACTTAATTTATTTCATTTTTAACGTGATCGTTTATATATTCAGAAATACATTCAATTAATTCATTTTGAATAGTTTTTGGGTCACCTGTGAAGACATTTTTTATCTTTTTGTATTGATTTTGAATTTCTAAAGGACTTCTTGATATCAACAATGAAAGTAATTCCTTGAAATTTCCACGATTTATCGAGTCCATGCTTTCGTCATGGCCACGGAATGCTAGTTCTTGTTTGCTCAAATATAATACTGAATTTATCACTGTCTGCAGGAAAAGTCTATTTAAACGAACGTTTTCGTTGAAATGCATTTTCAAAAGCCTAGCATTCTCCCTCAGGGCATCGGCAAAGGTGTTCTGATTTTTTTCAAAATTCCTTTGCATTAACTCGCATTTCAGGTGTTCGGTAGAATCACCATTTTTATGAAGTGAGCGTGTTATGTTTAATAAATCTGAGAATCCGTCTTTATTCCACGCCGAATGTTTATTACTAAAAAGTAAGCAGGGCCAACAAAATAATTTTTGTAACATAGAAGTACTACAAAGCCATTTATAGTCAGTAAAACAACAATTTTTAAAATTAATATTGTAAGATTTACCGCTCTTTTGGAATTCTTTTTAGGCAACAATTGTCAGTGAACCCGTCGGCAGTCCTTAAAGTAAAATGTCTCTTTTATCTTCATCTTTTCACCGACTAAATGGAATTTGTAATAAATTACAAACAATGTCGTTCACAGGATACATACTTAAAAAAAACTATCACTAACTGTTAAACTGTACACGAAACTACAGTAACAGCTAAACTTTTTGACAAATGATCACAAAGCACGAAAAAACAAATCCCTTTCGGAAAGCATGTACCACAACACTACAAGATACCCTGGCTAAGCCGTCCCGTTTCACCGTGATCTCCTTCGAAGGTCAGGATTCCATCTGCAGAGCTTCACCGCCGAAAGACAAAACACTTCACTTGCGCGCCAGATAATGGAGGTTGACGTCACGGTTACCATAGCAACTCGGTCGAAAGCTGCAGATTTCCAAGGGTTTTCATTTCGGCTCTTCACTTGCACTGCTTTGCGTATGAGGACTTGTTTTGCGTCTTGAACGCGCTCTGTGAATTGATATGTATTCAAAATTTTGAGTATTTTGTAACACAATAGAGACAAAAAAGAATATATTATACAAATTACTGAATGAAACTTTATTTTTAGAAGAAATAGGTGAAGAGGCGCTTCACCTACTTCACCTGAAAAGCCGCCACTGTATGTCAGACATAATAAAAGCATCTGCAGTCACAGGAAAGCTTCTTACACGCTCTGTCAAAGAAAAATGCCACCGCCGTTCCCGTTGGCCCGAACTCAATTTACGAATTGGACAGCATTTCATACATCAAACAGAAATCATCGTTCTTTCTATGTTTATAAGTGAGTCATGGAGAAACTCTCATCGACTGCCACCGGGAATTGAACACAGGGTCTTACAGTTCGATAACCGGTGGCGGTCGATGATAATTTTTCCGTGACTCACTTTTAAACGTGGAAAGATCGATGACTTCTACTTGTTGCTCCTACTCCACGTCAATTACGTGTATTAATTAATTATTCATTTGCCTCCTAGTTATTTGCTGCGTTGCTGCTGTCCATCTTTGGTGAATTCCCAGCATTGCGCGGGGCTCCAAGAAGCAACCTGCCATGTGGTTTGGCAGTTAGTCGTATGGGAGTCTGGATGAATTCGAGCTTGTGGGTCAGTGGTAGCATGTCCGGCGCGTAACTGGAAGATCCTGTGTTTGATTCCCAGTGGCGGTCGATGAGAATTTTTCCGTGACTCACTTATGAACGTGAAAAGAGCGATGACCGCCATTTGATGTTTCTACTCCTCGTCAATTGTGTGTTTAAGCATTTCTTACACTGATACTCATATTTCTCTGCGGACATATGTTTCTCGTGTCCTGTGAACATCTTAACATTCACTGAGCCCTTTGGATTACTTGCTCACTATTTCTTTCTGTAGTTTAATTTTAGACGTCTGGGTAAACAATCATGTTGCAATCGGAGTTTCCTGAGATTTCTTATTGCGAAATCTCAGGGTGCCGAGATTTCATCTTAAGAATTCTTAATATCCTAATTGAGCCCTCATTAGAAATACGAAAAGTTGATATTTCTCAAGTTTTATGCTTGCAGCATCGTAATGCATCATTGATATACGAGTAACACACTTAACCGAAATCCAGTCATTTCAACTCCAGCGGCTTTTGGCGATTTAAACAATACTGATAACCTCGCGAAAGCTTATTCTGATTTGCCAAAATCAATTTGTCAATTTAATTACTGCACGTAACGCTTTCTCTGGCTATGTAACCCATTATACTGGGTTGTCGGAAAAGACATGACGTATTTTAGCCATGTTTTGCAAAGGTCATTTATTGATAGAAAGAACAGAGATCAATTAATGATATAATGCACGTTTTGTTCGATAACCTTTTGCCATCTTTCAGCGAGCTGCAGAATGCCTCGTTCATAGAACGACCTGTCTTTCGTGGCGAAAAACTGCACAAGGTGCTGATTTACAGCCTCATCTGAATTGAACGTTATACCATGCAAGGACTGTTGAAGAGAGCGAAACAAGTAGAAAACTGACGGCACAAGGTCAGGCGAGTATGCTGGGTGTGGCAACACATCCCACCCAAGCTCCAATAATTTTTGGCGGGTGATCAACCCTGTGTGTGGCCTCGCATTGTCGTGATGAAACACAACACCTTTACGATGAACGAGCTCTGGACGTTTCTGGATGATGGATTCGTTCAAACTGTCTAATTGCCTACAGTAAACATTCGAACTGACTGTTTGGTTTCGTGGTAGGAGCTCGAAGAAAAACGACACCTTTAAAATCCCACCACACTGAGACCAAAACCTTCCGCTGATGAATGTCTGCTTTGGATGTCGTTTGAGGCAAAGCAGCACGTCGGGACCAAGACCGTTTGCGCAGCACATTGTTGTACACAATACACATTTCGTCATCAGTTATAAGTCGCTTCAAAAAAGGATCGTTTTCCTCAAGTTTAATTAGCATATCGCAGATGTTTATACGTGGCGTAAATTGAGCTTCTTTGAGTTCATAAGGAATCCACACATCGAGCTTGCTTACGTATCCCAGCTTCTTCAGTTGGTCGTGAACGCTTGAATGATGGATGTGCAATGTGTCTGCAATCTTTCGTGGCGTGTAACGTGGATTTGAATCGATCAATGCCTTGATTCGGTCGTCATCATCCTCGGTTGGCCTCCTGGACTGAAGAGCATCATTGAGGTCAAAATCACCAACACGGAATTTTGCGAACTACCACTGGCACTGACGTTCTTGTAGAGCATTATCATCGTACACTTTACGCAACTTTTTACAAGCTTGAAGCGCGTTCTTCCCTTTACGGAAGTAAAACAATAAAATATGGCGAAAATGCACAATTTGGTCTTCTATCTTCGACTTGATGTCAAATCTCCGCAAATCAACCACATCGCTCACTATTCCTTTTAGACTGCAGCTAGAACTAGCAGCTGTCGAATGCCATATCGATAACAGAGCTGCGCATGCCTCTAGTACTTCCAAAACCGCCCAACCGCCATCGGGTGCCAAAATACGTCATGACTTTTCCGACAACCGAATAGCTGCAGAAAATATCTATGAAAATAAATAAAATCAATTTAAATTTCATTCACATCCGTATAGCTTATATTGCTAAAATAAGTGTTGGACTTGTTTGTTTGTATTGTTCATTGCACTAGTAAGCACATTTTCGTAGGTTCTATGCAGAATGTTTTGTTTATTTGCTGTGATTTCCTGGCCAATGCACAGTTCCATTTCAGATATGTTCTTGTCCTTATCGCTTGAAACTCTATCCTCTAGAAGTCCCTATCAGATAGTCTAGCGAATCAATTTAATTCGGAAGTTACAAAACCTTTTACAAGTCTGTTTCGAAAACAGGCCTATATACCTTTTTGATAAAATATTGGGCCGCCCCGGTGGCGCAGTGGTCTAAGTGATGGCCTCTGATCATTCGTCCACAAGGGGTCCGTGTTCGAATCCCGGTGAGGCATGGATGTTGTGTTTGTCTTACGGCACTGGCTCTCTCCCTTCCCTGGAACCAGTGACCCTAAATGAGGGACGGGCGACTGCTTATAGCCCATTGAGTTGCTCACGGTGGTCGTTAAACCTCGAACCAAAAAAAGAAAAAAATATTGGCGACTTTCGGTGTGGTTCAGGTGACAGAGCAGTTTATTAAACAGCTTGGGGCATCGTCATGAATGCACGAGTAATTTTATAATATCTGGGGATCGACTACCAATTATAACTTAACTAAACTTCAGAGATTACAAAATAGATTTTTGAGATTGGTACTATTCAGACTTTCAGGTTTCTGCTTTTCAAATCCTAAATTTTCTCTCCAGATTGCAGCCTAATGATGTTCAGTTATTAAATATTGATCAGTGATACCATTTTAACTTGGCAAAACTCATGTTTAAAAAGGGTAAAGAATGACTTTTTCTCTTCTTTAATTTCCTTAACTGTATCTAACCATTCTTACTCAACTAGACATAAAACCTCACTGATTCCTTGTTTCCCTTCACATGAACGTTCTAGAGTTTACATTAATTATGCTTGCTGGCCCACAGATTTGGAATTCGCTCTCACCACAGTATTTAGCTATTAATGATTATAATTTGTTTAAAAGAAAACTTAAACATTTATTAACTTGAAATCAGTTTCGTGATGTCCTCATTATTATCATTTTCACCTACTAAGCGGGTTGTGTAATGTGTCTGGCTTGCTTTGTTCTTGAATATTTTTTGTCTTCAGCCGTCAGGATGAGAGGGCTCGTCAGGTCTCGTGGAGGCATTTCCCCCCTTATTTCCTTGTTGTTGCTGTGTTAATTTACTGCACATTAGAAGGTCAACTGCATATTGTAACAACCTAAATACGAAATAAATGAAAAATGCAATGACATAAAGTGTATATTACACTTTATTACAAAAAACATTCGGACATAACCAAGTATTTGCGTAAGGGCAAAGAACGATTGCGCAGGAAGGTGCGTTGCGAGTAGTGCGGTACGTAAATGAAGCTGTCATGTTCTATAGTTTTATCACCTGATATGCCGTATGGACGTGAACTTTCCGTGTTCCAGCGTGGGCTGGTCATACAGTAGAATACCATTTGAGTAACGTTTCCGTACGGTTCATTGCAGCTAAACTAAGCATACCAAAATTGACTGGAAGAGATGTCGTGAAGAGATGTGGAAGCAGAACGGTGAAACTACAGCAAACAAGCTTTCAGGAAAGCTGCACAAACTGTTGGAACGTGACAGAGGGGCCATGGTAAGAAATGTTAAGAAATCCCGTTCTCCCTCTGCTGATTTCATCGTTGATGAAGCGGCGAACGATACATCATCGACATTCCGGGGAATGATTTTCGTCCTCTGACGAATACATCGTCGACACCCGGCCAAACGATTTCCGTCCTCTGCCGATTACATCGTCGACACCCTAAAAACGATTTTCACCCTCTGCCGATTACATCGTCGACACCCCGGCGAACGATATTCGTCCTCTGCCGATTACATCGTCGACACCCTGGCGAGCGATTTTTGTCCTCTGCTGATTACATCGTCGACACCTTGGCGAACGATTTTCGTCCTCTGCCGATTACATCGCCGAAACCCCTGCGAACGATTTTTGTCCTAAGTCGATTACATCGTCAACACTTCGGCGAACAATTTTCGTCCTCTGCCGATTACATCGTCGACACCCCGGCAAACGATTTTCGTCCTCTGCCGATTACATCGTCGATACCCTGGCAAACGATTTTCACTTTCTGCCGATTACATCGTCGATACCCCGGCGAACGATATTCGTCCTCTGCCGATTTCATCGTCAACACCTCTGCGAACGATTTTCGTCCACTGCTGATTACATCGTCGAAACCCCGGCGAACGGTATTCGTCCTCTGCCGATTACATCGTCGATACCCTGGCGAGCGATTTTTGTCTTCTGCTGATTACATCGTCGATACCTTGGTGAACGATTTTCGTCCTCTGCCAATTACATCGTTGACACCCCGGCGAACGATTTTCGTCCTCTTCCGATTACATCGTCGACACCCCGGCGAACGATTTTCGTCGGATTGTGATCTTCCAACTGTTAAGTTCAACCATCAAGACTCCATCAAGGCTCCATCATGGCATGGAATTGTTTTTCGTCGATGGGACTCCCGTTGCTTATTATACCAGAAACTATGAACTCTGATGTGTGCCTCGACGTTCTGGATAATTTTGCCCTACCAACAATGTCGCAATATTATGGAAACGACCGTTGTCTCTTCCAAGATGATCGAGCTCCCTGCCACACTGCACAGCGTGTGCAGGACTCTGGTTTCCTGAAAATGAGGTGGAATTGGTAGACTATCCTGCTCAGATTCCTGATCTAAATCCCACAGAACACCTCTGGAATGAACTGGAAAGACGGGCACGAAATTCATTACAACGACCGTCTTCTTTCTGCACTCTGGCAGTAGCTTTGCAGAACGTATGGAGAGCCATTCCTGTCGAGAACTATCGGAAATTGGTTGATAGTATAACACGACGTGTTGTCGCTGCCTTGCAAGCAAAACGTAGAGCGACTAACTATTGATTGCGATAATAGAGCCATTTGTTCCGAAATATTGTGGTGTCCGAATACTTTTCATAATATAGTGTATAAAGAACGGAAACCGCGCCCGCTGTTTGTAGAACTACATCTGTTTTGGCTCACGTTTCTGTGACTTCAAAAGGCATTGTCAAAAAGCTTAATTTCCCTCAGTTTGTTTCATTGTTTTAAGTATGATTCTGTAGTATATTTTAAAAGACCGGATCACGTAATGAAGAAATTGTTCGTAAAGCTTGCAAGGGAAAAATGCATTATCATACATTCCACACGAACGTGAAATTTTTCAGGGTTTTTGCAGTAGTAAGGTTGCAAAAAGCGATTATGCAGCAGAAACTGGCTATTAATGACAGTAGCCTAAAATTTTGAACAAAAACAGGTAATGCATTTAGTAATTTTAAGGCGAAGTAGAATAGTGTTTCTCAACATTTTTTTTATATTCGTACAACCCTTTTCCATATAATTTTTTATTGCGCCCCCTTTCCAATCCTTTTACTGGGACGCTGCCAAAGCAACACACTTGTTACGTTGGTTAGTTAGCTATTGCTATCTGAACTCTGTAATTGAGTAACTGCAGCATACGTTTTAAATTACACTACTTCTTCCGTGTGGATCTCTTTAAAATGTCTATTCAAATCTATTATATGCATCGATCGTAGTCCGCGTCGTAAAATATGCATCGTTACAAATTTCTGATCATATCACCCGTCTACAGTATTGTGAATTCTCGCGACCTCTTCACGAGAGGTCCTGAATGTTCTGAAAATGTTTCTACGAGTACCAATAATAATATCGATGCGTGTGCAGGAATACCGCAACGCTCACAAATGTCAATATTGACATTTAATGTTACATTATACAAAACAACTCTGGTACACGGTGTAGAAGCAAACAATTTTCGAATGTAGAAACTGTTGGGAGAACAGAAAAGGTTCAGCTCTAAAAAGGAATTATAGCGCTGAGATAACTGATCCTGTCAAGGTCACCAGCCACTCGTGAGAACTGTCCCATGATGCATCACGACCCGAGGAGAAGCAGAGCGTGAGAGAGAAACACGAAGTTGGTTCGCTAAGATGATTCGTGGGTGTGCGGTGGGTGTTTTTTTTTTTTTTTTTGATTGGAGGTTTAACGACCACCGTGAGCAACTCAATGGGCTATAAGCAGTCGCCTGTCCCTAATTTAGGGTCACTGGTTCCAGGAAAGGGGAGAGCCAGTGCCGTAAGACAAACACAACACCCATGCCTGACCGGGATTCGAACCCGGACCCCTTACGGACGAATGATCAGAGGCCAGCGCCTTAGACCACTGCGCCACCGGCTGGGTGTTTTTTTCATCATAAGTAAAGTTTATGTAGGATTTTTATGAAACTCTTTATAAACTATGAGCTTTGAACTGCAAATATGAACTACCACAATAATTGTGAGAAATGTGTAACTACGTCTTTATCATTAAAATGTTTTTTTCGTTTAAAAAGTATGTCAACCTACGTTTAAAGAAAGATGAGATAGAAAATTTATTTCTTTAGATGAATACTAAAGAGGTGTTTATAATCGCTTTTATCTCTGCGTACTGAGGCTGCTAGCGTATACTCCAACAGACACATGGATACATTTTTAATTGGACATAAGCGAGCATCTGACGATTGTGAAGCAACAAGTACACAGAAGAGTGTCGTTCCGAAATTAAAATCAACAAAATATTTAAAGAATATTTATGTTTTGGATTTACTAAAACCGAAGTAAATGACGTAGAAAGAAAGGCCTTTGTCTGTCATTTGTTTGAAAATGTTGGCTGCTGATGTTATGAAACCTAACGAACTGAAACGGCACATGCAAACACTTCCTGAGAAGTATGTTAACAAACCTCGTGAGTTCTTTATTGCTAAACTAAAATCTTATGAAAAGCAAAAGTCTAATATTTTAAAAAACTTTGTCTGTAAATGAAAAGACTTTACTAGCTTCTTACAATGTTGCATACAAAATAGCAAGGTGCAAAAAGCTTCACACCGGTGGGGAAGAACTTATTCTTCCAGCTGCGATTGAGATTGTGGAAACTGTGCTTGGAGATAATTTTGCTATACAACTGCAGTGCATGCCTCTATCAAATGATACTGTTGCTCGTCGAATTGGCGATATCCCTGAAGATATACAGCAACAGCTCTTGTCGAAGCTTTGTGAAAAACAATTCTCAATTCAGCTTGACGACGCAACACATAGCAACAAGGATTATCATTTAATTGCTTACGTTCAACTTTGCGAGAGATTATCAGCAGTTGAAGATTTATTGTTTTGCAAACCAATGGGAAGGAAAACCACACTAGTTGAATTGTTCAAAACATTGGACGGTTTTATATACGAAGTGAAAATATAGTAGAAAAATTGTGTCGGAATTTTCACACACGATGTTCGAACAAAGTCTGGAAGGTTCAAAAGTTTACAAGCCTTTGTGAAGTAAAAATCACAATGTGTCTGGACAATGGCATGATTCACAGAGAAGCTCTTGCTGCAAAGAATTGAGTCCTATTCTAAATATTGTGTTAACAACAGTTGTAACTGTGGTAAATTATATAAAAATCAGACACTTAAAATCAAGACTGTTTTCTCGACTTTGCAATAACATGGGAGCGGAGCATTCAGCGTTACTAATTTACTGAGACACAAGATGGTTATCATGGGATAAATTTTTACAACGTGTTTTCTAATTAAGAGACGAAATAGCAACATTCTTGGAAGAGGAAAATCGCGAGGAAGCAGAAAAGTTTCGAGACCGCTTATTTGTGATGAAAAAGTGCTACTTGGTAGACATATTAGAGAAACTAAATACCCTACTGGCCACATAAAATGCAACACCAAGAAGGACACGAAATAGCAAAGCCAGTTTTAGTGGACACATAACAACAGATACCAAGATGAAATGATTGAGCTTACAGGCCCGTGCGACTTGCGGAACACGCAGACACCAATAGTTCGTGTGGCCCCCATGTCTGGCAATAACGGCCGCTACACGCCGCGGCATCGAACGAAAGAGGCTTTGGATGTGGGCTTGGGGTATGTCGGTCCAGGCTGCTTCCACACGTTGCCACAGTTCATCAAGCGTAGCCGCGGGTGGTGCTTGCCGGGCCACTCGGTTGCCGATCAGCGACCAGACATGTTCGATAGGCGATATATCGGGAGAACAGGTGGGCCACGACAGCAGTGACACCTGGTGGGCCGTGAAGAAATGTTGCACGATGCGTGAAACGTGCGGACGCGCATTGTCCTGTTGAAACCTGGCCGACGGCAGGTCCTGCAAGAAAGGGAGGACTACAGGCTCTAAACCGTCGGAGATGTAGCGGTAGCTGTTGAGTGTACCGGCGATGCGTACCGGAGGGGTGCGTGTGTGATATCCAATTGCGCCCCAAACCATAACACCAGGCGACGGACCCGTATGGCAATGCATGATGCAGGCGTCATACAGTTTCTCGCCGCGGTGCGGCCACACGCGGATCCGACCATCGTGGTGTTGCAGGCAGAAGCGGGATTCGTTGGAGAAGACAATGTCGTACCATTCCGTAGTCCAGGTGCGGCGTTCAACTGCCCACTGCCGCCGCACTCGCCGGTGGTGTAACGTCAATGGTAATCGGAGCAATGGGCGCCGTGCGACGAGTCCGCGCTCCTGCAGAAGACGTCGAACGGTACGTGCTGACCCAGGTTGTTGCGCAACACACCCTAATTCCTGCACTAACGTTCGTGATGTGGCGGTGCGAGCCGTCAATCCCCGCCGCACAACATGACGGTCCTCTCTTTCGGTGGCGTGCTGCGGCAGCGGTAATCGTTCACGTCAGTCCGTCCGTCCCTCCTGCACCCAACGAATCCATACTCACCTCACTGAGGCTGGATGTCGTCCCACATGGGCGCCGATGTTTCGGTACGATAAACCTTTGTCGCTATAAGCCACTATTCGTCCTCTGTCGAACTCCGAAACGTGCTGGAATGACTGCCGTATTATGCGACGAGGCATCAGGAATCTTCCCATCCACAGGTCCGGCAGCACAACACACTTCCACTACTTACACCCCGCCTTCTGTGCACCCTTGTGCTTCTCGGTGGCGCGCCGGGTGCACATGATTTGCATATGCCCTGCAGTGCTAATCATTTGCATGTCCTCTGGCGGGGGACGTATGCTGCGAATTTGAGGCCAATCGGATGCTTCCTTTGTTGGTGTTGCATTTTGGGTGGCCAGCAGTGTATTTTAAACTTTCAACTCCAAAGATCAGATACACATATCTTAGAGATGAGTGACAAAGTAAATTCTTTTGTTAAAAACTAGATTTATAGAACACAAACGTAAAGAAAAATAAATAGAAATGCTCACTAACGTGGATGATTTGAACAAAACCTACAAGGCAGAAGAACAACACATGAACGTTTTATTTGCAACTATTGCAAGTCATTTAACAATGTTGACGAATAATTTTAGAAACTACTTTAAAACCGACGACAACGCAATAGCAACATACGAGTGTGTTAGAAACCTATTTCAGAATAGGCCTGAAGGTCTCTCAATTGAAGAAAAGGAATAATTTATAGACTTCACATCAAGGGGCGAAATGAAAAGAAAATATGTTTCTAAATCTCTGTTTGAATTTTGGGGCGGTGTTGATGATGAATTTTCTGTACTGAAGTCAAGATCTTTTTGCATACTGTTGCCATTTCCCAAAACTTATCTTTGCAAAATCGGATTTTCTGCAGTGGCTGTCCTGAAAGCAAAATATAGATCTCAGCTAAATATAAAAAAAGAACTAATTCAAAGCTTTTCACCATCTTATGAAAAACTTTGCTCTGCAAGACAGGCCCAACGGAGTCATTAATTTTCAGATTCATTGTTATTGTTTCATTTGAATTAGTTTCTCGGTATATTTTGCAATATTGATATGTGCCTGTAAGTGTAACTAGTTTATTCAATGCAGTGGATGTCAGAAATAAATCATTTTTTTACATTTTACCTTCCCCATGGCAATAAATATACGCACACCCCAAGCTTGGTTGTTATAAATGGTAAATGGACTTGTTCTCGTTTGTAAGGAAAGCTGTCAAATAAACAAAGTTCTCCACTTGAGTTATGGCTTACAAAAAGAAATCAGTACAAAAGCTGTAACAGGCATCTCAAGGTATGACTAGAAGCCTTATTCCTCGCAAACCTCGGAGGCAATACATTTACGCGCACCCATGCTATCATGTACAATCACCAGTTCGTGTGTCCTCCTTTTGCAGCATACATGTCGGCAATTCGCTTAAGCATCGATTCGACGTAGGCACGACAAAGATCTTGTGGAATGTCGGCCCACGCTTTCTGAAGAACCGTATTCAGTATTTTTTTTTCCCGGGGCTTACGTTTTCGCGCCTCTTTCTTGAGGATACGCCACAAGTCCTCGGTTGTTTTGAAATCGGGTGAATTTGGGACCTAGTCCAGGACTTGAACCCGATTTTGGCAAATCTAAGCAGTGGTGTAGGGTGAAGAATGCGGGTTGACAAGATCTTGCTGGATGATCGCACCTTCCTGCGGTCGAAGGCGGGCCACGGAAGGCAGGAAATATATTTGCAAAATTGCCTGGTAATGTTGTGCGTCGACAGTCCTATTATACGGAACCAAATTACCATTACCAGAATACCCAAAACACCCCCACACTTGCACAGAGACTTGGAACTTGACTTCCTACTTTACACACTTTTGGGCAGGTCTTTCATTCGTCCGGAGGATGACTCTCCGTCCGATATTTCCGTATAAGACTTGGAAAGGGCGCTTCTTCCGACCAATTCACCCTCCGCCATTGAGCCTCCGCCCAGGACTAGTGGTCCGTGGCCAATGCAAACCGCACCTTCCTCTGAATTGACGTCAACATGGGCTTTGTTGTTGTTGTTGTTGTTGTTGTAGGTTTAACGACCACCGTGAGCAACTCAATGGGCTATAAGCAGTCGCCCGTCCCTAATTTAGGGTCACTGGTTCCAGGGAAGGGAGAGAGCCAGTGCCGTAAGACAAACACAACACCCATGCCTCACCGGGATTCGAACCCGGACCCCTTTCAGACGAATGATCAGAAGCCATCGCTTAGACCACTGCGCTACCGGGGCGGCCAACATGGGCTTTCGCTTACCCTTGTACGAACTATATACCATGCCATGTAGCCTGTTGCCAGCATTTCGTCGAGATACAGGTCGGTCTATTCGTTCGCTCCACAGTTATGCGGCTTCGAAAAATGTACAAAGTTGGTACTTCATGACAAGGCGACGCAAAGCTAGGTTCGATTTTCTCTGGCCGTGGTCGTTGGCGGTCTACCTCTGCTGCATTCAGACGCAATGGAACCGATTTCCTCGTAGTGTCTAAGGAACGTTTCTGACAGTAGACTAGTTCAAACACAATTCCCTAGCAATATGCGGCATAGCTGATCTATTTAGTCGTTTCTAGAGGAACTTTTTGCGTACCTGTAGTTCTAACCTCCGTCACCCCGCCCCCCCCCTTTTTTTTTTAGTTTTGAGCAACGCAGAAACTGCACCAGATTTTATACTGCCTTTTGTTTCCATATTGCCGCCTGCTCAAGACACAAAACAGCAAAAAAACTTAAGTCCAACCGAGCAACGCCTGACGAGAGCTGGGTGCGAGTAAATTTATTGCCTCCGAGTTCTGGGAGGAGCAATGCTTCCAGGCATATCTAGAAATGCCTGTTACAGTTTTTGTACTGACTTTTGTTGTAAACCATATAGTTCAAGTTGATTACTTCGTTTAATGAACAGGTTTCCTTACTAAGGCCAACGAGTCCACTTTTCTTACCGTTCATAACTACCACGCTTGGGGTGCGCGTACATTTATTGTCACGGGAAAGGTACTATTTTATTTTCAGAATGTATTTTCTTTTTCGTTTAAATAAATAGTTTTATCTTCGATTTCCAAGTTTTTTCGCGCTGCCTTAAGGGGTCATACACCACAGTTTGAGAATCACTGGCGTAGACACTTCTTCTCTTAACAAGACCCATGACGTTATCAATATTGGTGTTTTTTAGCCGTCCTAAATACTTTAATTCCAATATCTTTCCAACTACTCAACCAGTTTCTACTACCTTGCAGCAAGTGGAAGTTTTATTTATATAATAAAAGTGTTGCAGAATGGCATTTCTGAAAATACTGATCAGTCAAACGGTTTTTGGAATACACAACTTATTATTACGAATTTCTTTTCACGATCATTTGGCCGTTATTTTTGTGAGGAGAAAATTCGTGAGAAAGTAGCGAGATTCACTAGGTTATTTAACGATATACACTGAAGAGCAATTAAATTAGAGATACCTGTCTAGTAGCGTGTAGCACCACCTTTCGCCCTGATGACGGCGGCGATTCGTCTCGGCATGGACTCGACAAGACACTGGAAGCATTGGGAAGCCATACGGATCCACGACCCCTGAACAAGCTCCCACAGTTCACGAAGATTTGATGGAGGGGGTCAGAGCCTCGAACATCTCTCTCGATCGCAATTCAGATGTGCTCGATGGGAATGAGGTCAGGTGACCTAGCTGGCCAAGGAAGCGAGGTCACGTCGGTGGAGTGTTTATCCAACCATTCTGATACAATTCAGGAGCGATGGCACGGTGCATTGTCTTGTTGAAAGATGAGGTCACCACTAGGATGTTGAAGACTCACAAACGGGAGCAAATGGTCGTCCAGGATAACCCGATAACGTCGACCTGTGAGGGACGATGTCACACATACCAGGGGTCATATTTCAGTCCACGTAAACAGTCCCCAGACGAGAATGCCACCCACACCAGCTTAAAGAGTACCCTGCTGGCAAAGAAGGATCCACTGCTTCATGTGGTTTGCGCCGTACTCGTATCTTGCCATACGCATGTACCAACGTGAATCTCGACTCATCAGTCCAGGCAACATTTTTCCACATGTCTAGGGTCCAGTGGCGATGTTCCCGCGCCCATGCTAATCTTTGCACCTTGTGATGTGCGGTCAGCAGCGGTACCCTCGTGTGACGATGGCTTCTGTACTCCATAGCGAGGAGATGGTTCTGGATGGTGTGGCTGCTTACACATTTTTGTGCACCAGCGTTAAATTGCCGAGTGATTTCTTGCACTGTGGCCCGTCTAACCGCTGTTACAATGCGATCTAGTCGACGATGACCCCGCTCATCCACACGCTGCTGTCCCCGGCAGTTGGCCCTTACAGGGATGGTTTTACTGGATTCGATGTACTCACGGGGCACCCATGACACATTGGCTCGTGAAATTTCCAGTGCCTGAACGACTTCCGAGACAGAGTGACTAATTCGTCGGGACCCAACAACTTGCTCACGATCAAATGCGCTTAGATCATTCGTCTTACCCATACTGCGTATGACTGTTACTGATTCCTGTCGCATCACTCCTTATATTGTCGGATCGCTGCATACGTCATGTCGTTTCCGATTACAGGGCCGCCCACAGCGCCACATTTGCATAACGCCAGCTGTCTCTAATTCAATTGCTCTTCAGTGTAGTTTGAGCGTGTAGATTGAGGAAAGGTTTAAGGGCAACCGGAGTTGCGCGGGGAAAGTGTGGTTGGAGATGCACGCGTTCCATCAGTGAAGTCCACGTGTACGTTTTCTTTTTATTTACGCTTTCCAACCGTAGGTTGAAGAAGCGTATATGCTCCAGCTTTGTCCGTCTGTCTGTCTGCCTGTCCGCACGATAACCCGCGTAAAAATGGTGCGCTTTTGATGACATTTTAGTATGTGGTAGGGGACCACATGGGAAAGAACCCTATTAAAAATGGGCGCAATGGGGTCAAAGGTAAGGACATAGGAGCGGGATCCATTTCATTGCCTATATGCGTCATAACGTGGGTGAAATGGGTTTTGATTTTGATAAAATTTTAGTATGTGGTATGGGACCACCTGGGAACGAACATTATTGAAAATGGGCAAAATGGGGTCAAAGCATGGGGGCGGTTCCGTAATGATTTGGGCCATGATCTCGTGGTTTGCAGCAGGTTCCATTATCACCTTACACGGACGGATCACTAGCGGTGACTATGTCACTCTTTTGGCCGACCATGTGCATTCAATGGCGCAGACATTGTTTCCGTCACGGGATTGCACCTTTCAAGGTGATAATGCCCCGATTCACAGAAGTCGAACTGTTCAATCACGGTCTGAGGAACATGATGATGAAGTTGCACACCTTCCCTGGCCTGCACAATCACCGGCCTGAGATATCATTGAGCTCCTGTGGTCTGTGTTGGAAAACAGAGTGCGATCGCGTTATCCCCTCTGGCGCCTCTCAAGAAATTGGAGCAGTTTCTGCAGGACGAATGGTACAACATACCACTTACCACCATTCAGGACTTGTATGAGTCCATTCCAAGGAGGATTCAAGCAGTTTTAAATGTCAAGTTTGCTACCACTGCCATATTAGGTGCCTAACACCAATTGTTTCAAGGCCTTTCCAATATTTTGGACAACCCCTGAATGTATATAGGAAGTTATTCTCGCTTTATATTACCTGCAAAGAAAGAAATTCTATAGTAATTGTGACACAGCGGGATTTTTCTGTAAGTTATTAACGCAAATGGAAGTGAGAATCATCAATTTATTTGGAACATCTTCATGTTTTTCATATTTTCTCTTGATCGAAAAACTGGATTTTAAGAAACAGTGTCGGGTGGAACAATTTATTAAAACCAATTGTACTTCATTAAGCTGTCTAGAGCACCAAATACGACATCTATTGTTTATCAAATTTAATTGTATGTGTACTAAAACCTTTGAAACCGCTTTTTCCGCGTAGTAATTATTTAACTGATTTAGAGCAATTTTGTAGAAAATATCGACTTCGCTATTCTCTCTCCGTTTAATCATACTTAGAAAAAATCTTTTAAACAGGAAGCTGAATTAGTGCTCATATTTTTCAAGCATGAGTAGTACACTGAAGTGTAAATGTCATGGGATACATACCTAATATCGTGCACGACCTACCTTCTCTAGCCAGGCGAAGCGCAGCAACTCGACGTGGCATCGGTTCCACAAGTGGCTGGAAAACTTCTGGAGAGATGTTGAGATACGCTGTCTGAAGAGCCACCCACAGTTCCTTGGTATTTGTAGGTTCAGAATCTTGGTTGCGAATGGACTTTTCCACCACGTCCCATAAGTGCCACACCATCCGTCGGAACTGTCCAGAATGCTTTTCAAAACCAATTTTGGACAACATGAGACCTATGGCAAGGTGAATTACTCGCCTGCAAAATCCCATCGTTGTTGGGGAACATGAAGTCCATGAAGGGCTGCAAATGGTCACCCGGTGAGCAACAAACTGATTACCGGTTTGTGACGTGTTTACGAGGACCAGAGGACCCAAACCGTGCCACGAGAAGACACCTCACACATGTATGGAACAACCACCAGTTTCCATAGTGCCTTGTTGACAGCTTGGGTCCATGACCTCATAGGATCTGTGCCACAACCGAACCCTACCATCAGCTCGAAACAACATGTACCGTAACTCATCGGACCACGCTACATGTTGCCAGTCTTCCAGAGTCCAATAGCCGTGTTTACGATCCCATGAGGCGCTGTGTTTGATGTAGTGGTGTTAACAAAGACACTCTGGTGGGTCTTCTGCTCCCATACCCCATGGACGCTACATTACGCTGCACTGACTTCATGGATATGTCTCTGGTACCTCCTGCATTGAATGTGGATGCGTTTTGAGCCAGTGTCGCTTGTTAGTATGGACAATCCTGATCAGTCCCCGCTGGTCACTGTCATTCAGCACCCGTAGTCGGCCACTGCGCTCTCCACGGTGAGTGGTAATGCCTTAAATAAGGTACTCTCGGTACACACGTGACACGTGGTTCGAGGAATTTTGAATGTTTGCACAACTTCGGAAGTTAAATGTCCCATCCCTCTGGTTCCCACTACCATGCCTCGTTGAAACTCAGATAATTCACGTCGGCTTGCCATCATCCTACTGGCGGTTGTTCAACATGACTCACGAGATTACACCTCGCAACTGATAAAACTCGCGAAGACTTTATTTGACGACAGCGCCAGTTAAAAATTTACATACTGCTATCCCATGACACCAGTTGAATTGCTGATCAATTTGAGCAGTTTCGGGCTCACATTCTTGCTGAATCATCATTCTGAGATTTTTCCTAGTTCAGTATTGTGTTAAAAAAATACCTAAATGAGTTATTTCAAAGATCAGAACACGGCTCTTAAAACTGTCTTTTCAAAAATTAGAACACAGGTGAATACTCTTGTCCATAGACAAAGTTGAGTCTTTTACGAACATTTTTGTTGGTTGAACAATCTCTAAGCATGGCTATTAAAATTTCCGTATGAAAGATGAGAACGCAGGTGAGTGTTTCTATCTATATATAAAAATAAAACGCTTCGCATACATTTTTCTGGCTCAACATCCGCAAGCACTGTTTTCAAAACTGTGATTTCAAATGTCAGAACACTGGATAATGTTCCAATACATACACAAGTTTAAGAGCTTTATGTTCAATCTTTGCAGCTACAAAATTCGGCAAGCACGGTTCTTAAAATTGTCATTTCAAATTTCAAAATACAGGAGAGCGTTCTTGTCCATAAACAATTTTGATAGCTTTACGCACATTTTTTCATGACATTCTGTAAACACGGTTCTTAAAACTGTCGTTTCGAAAATAAGAACACAAGAGAGTGCTCCTAGGTAGGCAAATTTCGCCGCTTTAGGCAGATCTTTCCTTGTTCAGCAGTGTGTTAGAAAGTATTAATACATATAATGAGTCATTTCAAAGATCAGAACACAGAAGAGCGTTCCTTTTCATAGCCATAATTAAAGGATGGTTATTAAAGGGGTCAAATGGTGTACGAATTCAATTCACGGAGATACAAGTCGATGTGTTTCTTTTAAATAAAGTTTCCTTATTCATTGGTCGAGCTAAGAGGAAATACACTGAATTAGATACTCGTTTGGCAGACACAACATCCATTCTTCGCCGGGATTCGAACCTGGACTCATCTCCCACGAATTCTAAGAAGCCAGAGATTAGACCACTGCGCCACCGGTGCAGCACGAGTTTTCTGCCCTCTGCATGAAGATGTAAAAGCGGGAATTCGTTTTTTCTCTTCTAAAATCCAGCAAAGTTTGCTCGTAATCGAAAACATTACCCGAAATTGTATTGCAGTCAGTTCGTCAGAAAATGGCTTATGTATTTTGTCACTTTTTTTTTCAGTTTGAGTAACTCCTGTATTTTATACATATTTTAGAAAACAATATTCATTGCTACGTGTGTAAAACGTTAGAGACAAACATAAATAGACAAAGAGTTTACATTTCAAATCTTTAATATATGACACCGCTTCAGTAATTGTCAAATAAGTGTACCTTTTTTTGTTTATTCATTTTCTATTTTTTGTACTTTTCATGGCTGTACTTGATTTTTTAGCAGTGTTGAAGAACCTTTATATTTTTGCTTTCAGATTTCCCCCAACGCAAATCATATAAATTTTGGAAACATATCTTCTTGTTTTGAATAAAGCAGGACTGAATTTCGTAAGTAAGACTTGTAGTATCATATATTAAACCCAAATATATCGCTAAATTCAATGCATGTACTTTTAATTTGCTAAAATTAGTAAATATGTAAATGCTCATTTAGAAACACGCTTGGGTCTCTAAGGTGTGCTGTACATTTGTATCTCCAGAAATACGCGTTAATGTATTATTTTCAGGTAACAGCTAATCAAACAATGCACATATTCATGCATACCTACAGTATTTATGAACGTACCTGTACATGTGTATATTGGGAGATGCATATGTTTATAGATTCTGGTCTGGATCATTTCCCTTCCTCAGTTCAATGCTGAATGAAGGCCTTCACAAGTCTCTTCCACGAATCTCTGTCTCCATCCATTCTTCCATGTAACTCCGGCATGCTTTCGAATGTCGTTCTTCTTTTGGGTCCCTTCGTGTCTCTTGGTATCCAGTGTAAATTTGAATGATCCAATGGTGAGCAGTTCTTCCTGCAATAAGTCCAGCCTATTGCCTCTTGAGGGTCTTTACATTGTTCATGATGTCATCCACTCTTGTCATTTCTTTGATAAATGAGTTCCTTTACCTCTTTCTTGGTTACATCAAGAACGTATCTTTACATGCTTCTTAGAGATCTTCGCAGACTCTTTGTGTCATTTTTAGTTAAGTTCGATATCTTTGACTCAGAAGGATTGATTGATTACATACTACCCTTTTAAGAAATAATGGCAAATTGTTCCTGAAAATTGCGCTGTTTCTTCCAAAAGCTCACTAGCCAAGTTTTACGAGTTTATTAAGGTCCTTTTTATATAGCCGTCGCTTGATATCAGCTGTCCGTGGTAAATATATAACTATCAGCTACTTCTAGATTTCCGGATCTACCTAGAAATCTTCAATCCCGGTAAAAGCAATGTATATCAATTTTACTTTCTGTAAGTTCGTATTTAAACTCGCTGATTTCCACTTGTGAGTAAGTACCTGATTCATAGGCTGCGCGTTAGGGGGAATGACTACAAAACGATTATGTTATGAGAAAAATGATGTGGGTTAAACTACGTCTATTAATCATTATTCCCTCGCTTCCCAAGTTCAGTGATGGAAAGATGTCTGCAATATGCATTGAAGGCTATTTGTGATATGGTGTCCTTCTCTGTTTCACTCCCCTCTAATTTTTATACATGCTGTGTTCTTGAACAGTCAAACCTTTTCACTTGGTTTTTCATAGATGTTATCAATAACATTAACACAAAAGCGTCTGCAATGCCATAGGATTTCATAGAGATTTCAATTTTGATGATTTTGCGGAATCAAAAGCCTTTTCATATTTAATAAAAGCCATACTTGTAGGGATCCATAGTCATTCTCTCTTTCATTTAGTTCGCTCAATAGATAAATAGATACGGGCTATAGTGCTGTAGCCCTTCCTGAATCCATCGAGTTCCGTTGGCTGAGCCGTGTCCGGGGTTTCCTTCAAGCTACACTGGCGTGCAAAAATTCAGGACGAGTCGGTTTTTTTAATGTAACGTCGTGCAGAAGTGCTCCACATTGACTCAAATCATACCATAAGATCCCCAAGATGTAAGAATATGGGACAAGTGAGCAAAACCGTCCAAACAATTATTCCAAAAGATACAAAGGCACTTTATTGAAAAAGTAGCTTCGAGCACAACTGGACAGAAGACAGAAACGTCCATGTGACAGGCGGCTGCCAAGAAAAATCCAGTCTTTAGTAGGAGATATGATCACCCCTGACTGCGTTGCAGGATTTACAACGTCTGTCCATGCTGAGGACGAGGTTCTTAAGGAGCTGTTGAGGCATCGCGGCCCATTCCTATTGTATCGCCAATCGCAGTTGCGGAATCGTTGCTGGCGGCTGGTGAAGTGGTGCCAAGCATCTCCCGAGAAGGTCCCACACGTGTTCGATTGGATTTAGGTCCGGGGACCTTGCGGGCCAATCCGTGCGTTGAATATCTTCACTCTTCAACAGCTCTGCGACAGCCACTGTACGATGAGGTGTAATGTTGTCGTCCATGAAGAGGAACTCTGGATACACAGCACTTCTAAACAGACACACGTAAGGCAGCTGTGTTCTTGAACAGTCAAACCGGAAGATGTCTCCTCGGAAGATGTGGAGGTCAGTACGGCTACCTTGGTACAACAGCGGACACCAGTGACTGAACCTCCTCGGAAGATGTGGAGGTCAGTACGGCTACCAAGCATGATACCACCCCAAGCGAGAACTCCGCCACCTCCAAACCGGTCCCTTTCGATGATGTTGGAGGTGTGATTGCGTGTTCCCTGCTCTCTCCAGATATGTATACGTCCAGAATCGCTCGTCAGACTAAATCGGCTCTCATCCGTAATGAGAACTCGAACCCATTGCTGATGTGTCTAGTTCTTGTGTTCATGGCACCACAGAAACCGCCGTCTCCGATGAGCAGGCGCTAATAGCATGCACCGTACCGGTCGTCTTGCAAATATACCACCTTTGTGCAGCTTCCTGGCTACGGTAAAACGCGATAATGGACGTCCAGTCGTCTGTTGCAGGTGCCTTGCGATTTTCCCGCTGTCTGCCGTATGTCTCTTCTCACCTGTAGGACGATATACCGGTCGTCCACCGCCGTGGTTGCTCGTGGACGACCACTGCTAAACTCTCGGACAACTGTACCTGTCGTTTGAAATGCTCTCCAAGCTCTTGAAACGATATTGTGAACGATCCCGAACTCCTTGGCCGCACTAGTCACACTTCGACCTTCTTCCAACTTCCCAATGACGCGACCTCGGGTAAAGTCATTCAGATGTCGTCCACTGGATTGCCTGTTAGCTATATCAAACGGTGACAGCAATTCGACGTCGTTCAAACCGATGTACACCGTGCAATAGCTTTCACCGAATTGCTGAGCGTACACCACCCGTGTGCTTTATACCCTTCCGACACTCCCCTCCCCCTACGTCATGCTGCATATATGCACATGCGCTACCGTACCGGACCCTAGTCTATCTCCAGAGTGGTCTTTCGGTCCGTTCTGCCTGCTCGTTCCGCTGTAATGTTAATTTCTTCTCTTCGTCCTTAATTTTTGCACACCAGTGCATGTGACAGTACCTTAGTGAAGATTTTGTTAACACTGATAAGAGGCTGAAGGGTCTGTAGTTCCTGAGATTTACGAAGACCCTCTTTTTATGAAGCAGGATCTCTTCAGCATTGTTCAAAACCTTTTCTTAGTTCAGCGATATAGTAAAAAGGTGGGCGAATAGGGTTTCTCTTTTTTCACTGTCTTCCTGTAGAATATCCACTTCAATTCTACCTTGTCTTGGCCCCATTTTACGCTTGAAATTGTATGTGCAACTTCGGCCGTAAGTCTCTTTGGAGCTTGAATATTTTTTAAGTGTATCATAAGCACTTTAAACAGCAATTTTGAACAGCGATAAATGAACGATATAACCACACTCATGTTTTACACTGAATGCACATATTGTTATATGCACCCAGATAACAAAATGCAAAGCAGAATTATCGTGTCCAGTCACGTAGAGCACTGAAACTGTCAATGCATGTGAATAGACCAGGTCTCCACGCTTTGCAAAACAGTCACGGAAAGGTAATTATGGATAATGGCAGCGACACAAGTGAGTTTGACCGTGGCTAGATAGTAGCTGCTAAGTAGACCATTTCTTCAATCAATGTAGCTGCAAAACTGGGGATATTTCTACGTCAGACCGGCGACGTGTATATAAATACGGCAAAACTTCCAATCTGGCCGTAAACCTGCGACTAACTCTCGAGGTGAACGCAAATTGATCTGTATTATTACAAGGAATCGCAGGACTACCGTGGAGCAGATCACGTTGAAATTTTATGAACCTGAGAGCACTCTCACAAACTTATTCACGAAGAATATCCGTCGTACCATTAAACAAGAAAGATGACCCCGAAATTTCGGGTGTAATAGCACGTCTTTTGAATCCGTTCTGACGCAAATTAAATTTATCAAAGCTTATCAAAGTCAATGGAACCGGTATGGAAAACAATAGTATCTGACGAAAGAAAGAAGTTTTTCAATCGGGTTTTTAATCACTCAGATATTGCTGTAAACGGAATTGTGAGCTTGCGCCCTTTCGTTGAAGACGTGTGCGTTAAGAAAAACATGAATTTATATGAGAAACATTTCGCCCCGGAAACGTTCTCCAACATAGAAATAATTTTTCAAATCGGACTCTTAGAAACAGAGATATCGACATAAATAAGATGTGACTTTACGTCCCCTGGTGGGAAAACCACGCATTATTTTAGGAAGAAAGTATTTTCAAAAGGTTTTTCCATATGAGCACTATCGGTCAAAGAAAAAAAAATTAGTCGAGTTTTCAGGAGCCCAGGTTTTGCTACAAATACATCAGAAGCAGAAATTAACACTCATGCCACCTCGTGGCAAAACCATTCTTTACCAAACATTAGAAATTATGTGAAAAACATTTTCCATCAAGTCTTGTATGGAGTTTTAGAAGCAGAAATAACGCAGAAAACGCAATTTACCTTTGTGCCCCCTAGCGGAAAGTCTCCCAGGTAGCACAGCCTTTCATTTTAACGTCGGCCCAACACTGAGCCACCGTCTTTTAGGAATAGAAGACGGTGGCTCGATGCTGGGCCGACGTTAAATTGGAAGAGTGTGCTACCTGGGCTATGATTTACTTGAAAAATTTGAATTTATAGGAAAATAATTTCGCATTCGAAACACTATCCAACAAAGAAGGAATTTTTCAAATCGGACTCCTAGAAGTAGAGATATTGACAAAAATAGGATATATATCTACGCCCCCTGGCGGAGAAACTGTAGAATATTTTAAGAAGAAAATATTCCGAAAATGTTTATCGATGTGAGTGGCATCAATCCACAAAAGAATTTTTTCAATCGATATTTTAGAAGCTCAGATTTTATGGCAAATACATCAGAAGCAAAAATTAACACTTACGCCCCCTGGTGGCTAAAATATTCTTTACCAAAAATTTGAAATTATATGCAAAAGATTTTCCATCAGGAGATGTATCGGCTGAAGAAAAATATTTTCAAATCCGAGTTTTAGAAGACGAGTTATCGGGAAAAATGTAATGTATGTTTACGCCCCTTAGCGGAAAATCTATGCGTAATTTGAAAAAAAGTAACTATATCTAAAATACTCTTCGACATGAATGGAATCGAAAGGTAAAATAATGTTTTCAATCGGATGTTTAGAAGCAAATATGTGGAATAAAACGTATTTTTTAATTCGACATCATCTGCATTTACGCCCCTAGTGGCGAAATTGTACATCGTAAAAACAAAAACAAAATAAAGGATCATCATTCGCATATTTCAAGCTTCTGAATGCAAAAAGATATTTCCAAATTGAGCTAATAGTTGCAGAGATATCGTAGGTACAGACGGACGGACGGACAAATCGGTAACATAAGAACGATCATTTTTTACAAAAGACGTGCTAAAAATAGGCTACGGAAGTCCGCGTCCGCATCGTGACTCGTTGTTGACTGCAAGACACTGAAAAATTGCAAACGCCTATCTCAAGTAGAGTGAGAGGACTGGAAACACGTCATCTGGTATAACGAATTACGATTTGAATTCTATTTCTCCGATGGAAGGGTGAGCGTTTGTGGCGTAAGTCACACAAAGCGATGAGTCCGACTAGCTAAGTTGAGGTCGTACAGGCAGATGGACGTGGTGTAACAGTTTGAGGTGAGTTTACATGGGCTTCCTTGCGAATCCTACTTTTTTTAGAGCTCTGTCACCAGCACAAGGCATGGGATCATCCTATCCGGCCACCCACACCCATTCGTAATGATTCCCTTTACGAACGATGTCGTCATCTTTCAACAGGACAACGCCACACCGCATAGTTCCCGAGTGGCGACCAACTAGCTACTGAAGCATTGAAGTGAGTTTACCACACTCCAATAAACACCTGGATTGCCGGACCTCAACCTCTGCTTAACAAAGGACTTAACAGAAACTATCGAGTTTTCAACACATTATTGAGTACTTTCCAAGTGCCGGCATAAGGTCTCCGGCATTTTAGTACAGGGTTATTGTAAACTCCTTCAACGAAACAAGAGGGGTGATAGTACACATCAAGACGAACAATATTTGCAATGGAATCTAGGGCAGCATTCCAATCCTAGCGACAGAAAAGAGTATAAAGTTACATATCCACGTTGAGCCTTCAACAGTGAAAACAAAGAAATAGACCTAATTAATGAGTTGAACAATTCCAATCGCATCAGAGAAGGACTCAAAGGAGCTGCTCAAACTGGTGTCCAAGGCGGCGAACGTGCTCGCTTCATGCAGTCTTCGATCAACACTGGCAAAGGTCAAATGGTAAGGAATACGACTATACAGAAATCTCTCACGGTGTTTGTGCTTCACGTTCATTACCACATGCTTGACCGTACATCAGATGCATATTCGCCAATTCCTCGTATGTGCTATCTTCCATACCCTTCACGAATAGTCAATTCTCATGTGATGTTCTCACGGTAATATCGCTGAACGAGTTCGGCTGCGTTTTTAAATGTTTGCTCCTCATCGCCTACACACGTGTTCAGCGCACCTGATTTGTATATTGTGCTTCTTATGCACTGGTTATCACTCCATTTTTTTAACGTGCCCTTTCCTGGCACTAGGAGTGGAATGCGGCCCTAGGTTCCATTGCAAATATTATTCGTCTTGATGTGTACTATCAACTCTCTTGTTTTGTCGAAGGAGTTTACAATACCCTGTATCCCATGTTTAAAAGAAATATTGACAATCGCCCTCTTTTCAAAGAGTCAGGTATTTATGCCATCCCTCAACAATATCCGAACGGCTCTAAGCTATACTGCAACAGAATGACCATACGTTCGTTTAGAATTAGAATCTACCAACATATAATAAAAGAGAAACAAGGGACGAAAAAGTAACCATTGCCCTATCCAGAAAACTTCAAGTCCGCTAAATCTATGAGGGATGATATAAAGAAATTAGCTTCTTACTTCACGCCTAAATCTACTGCCATTAGCGAAACCTTAGAAATCATAAGTGAGAAACAAATTTCATTGAAGAAATAATTCTTCACAAATACATGGAAGGGAATACAAATGGAATCTTTGGCACAAATGTGCCGCATTTTCACTGTATCCATTTAGCCACTCTTTCAGAAAATTTGAAAATTACATTGCGAAAATAATTACACGCGTAATGGATAGTATGCTCAAACGAAAATCGGGTTCGATTTCAGCTACAGGTCAATGTAATTTTCAAGTTTTCTGAAAGAGAGGCTACATGGAAACAATGAAAATATGGCACATTTGTGCCAACGATTACACTTACAGATCATTATCAACAACGATGCTTGCAATGACATCGTCTTTCTAGAACTGCCACCTATTTGGAACCAGTTCTTCAGATAATACTGCTTTTCCTTCCACGGTACCACATATCAAATCAACATGACGCCTCGTTTCTTGGAGTGAATAACTACACATTCCCACCTATTCATTGATTGTCTAGTCAATGCGCCGAGTTCAAATTATTGAAGCGTTCTATTATTCAGTTTGCTGTTTGCTGTTTATCTTCCTTATACAGCAAACTCTCGATTATCCGTGCTAATAACGGGATAAATTTTGAAGACAATCCGATTTTTGGTGTAAATGGGACAAGGATGGTAAGTCAGATAATATCCGAAAACTTGAAAATTTTGTCGTCCGGGAGCCGGACTGGAAGACGCATATCCCAGATACCACTCAGAACAACCAAGTCTCAAGTTTCCGATTAATTTGAATATAACCATCACAGGATTCGCTAGTCGAAGCAACCGGCATTCATGTGTAGCGAATCTGGAGGTTAAGAATCCTATCCCGTGATTGCCCGGAGGAGCAGATAAATCATGAAAGAAATACGGGATTACTCCATATAATACAAATTTTGAAGATGACAATCCGATTTTTGGCGTAAATGTGACAAGGATGGTAAGTCAGATAATATCCTAAAATTTCATCGTCCTGGAGCTGGACTCGAACCTGCGTCTCCCAGATAGCGTCCGGGTATGCTAATATCAGAAAAAAATTCAAGTTTTCGGATATTATCTGATTTACCATCCTGGTCACATTTACACCAAAAATCGGATTGTCATCTTCAATATTTGTATTATGTGGTGTAATTCCGTATTTCTTTCACGGGATAAATGTTCACGGATAACTGAAAAACACGAATAATACGATTTTTGCTTTTTACTGAAAAAATTACCTTCGTATGTATTATACAATATATAAAAATACATTTGACACATTGTACTGTTAACAATAGAGTTTATGAAATTATAAAATATTGGTACTGTACTTACAATTTCTGTTGTTGACGAAAGTAAAATGCGATAGGTATAGTACGTATACATTAGGTATATACATATAGTACGTTTACTAGACACAACCCACAAAAGTCATGTGTTTTGAAGCAAAATAATCTGTAATGTTCTTTTGCTTCTTACATGCATTTAATTGTTTTCTAACACCAGTACGAATATTACCAAATGCCACAATATCACTGTAATTAAAATCCCCTTGATCCACATAATCAATGAGCGTACGTACATTTCAAAATTGTCTTTATTCTTCAAATAAAAATAGCATTTCTATGTACATAATAGTAGAATTCTGCCAATAAATACAGTGGTATATACATCAACTGGAAAGTTCCAGGGAAACGTAAAACAAAATATTGTTAAAATCATAAAATTATTTCGCCACGAAGGGCGAAGGAGAGGAGACAATAAAGCACGAGCGATGCAAATGAAAATGTATACTACAGTATTGTAGACAAGAAAAGACATGATGCTATACTATTCACAAATTCCAATTAAGCATTACTACCATACTCAAGATTAAATATGCACAAGGTACTAATTCACAGAAAAGACCATGGGTGAAAAGGAACTAACAGGTGCAACAGTATTTAGAAACATGACAGAAATGGTAGAAACAATTAAGCACAAATACTTATTATATGTACAGAATTATGCAGTGACAAGAGAGAAATACGCTAAACGGACCCAGGAGGGCAACTTTACAAAAAAAAAACAGAAATCGAACAGTAATGCAATGCATAAGTGTCATATCATATGTACAGAACAATACAGTGACAAGGAAGAAAGATTCCAAAGCTGCACCATGACTCACACGTGTTTCTTCTCTTTCCGCTGTTATCTCCACCTCCTCAGCCCCAGAACCTTCAATCTGCGTGCCGGTCACTATGTTGACAATTTCTTCGTCTTTCATAAGCTGAAAGCCCGGTTCACATGCGTCTATTTTCAGCCAGTCTTCAACATCTTCACTGTCCACATTTTCGAATCCTCCCATGCAGCAAATAAAAGTTACGATGTCAGATGATTCAATTTCTTCTTGTGCGTTAAATTATTGAACGTCGCCTTCTTCTATGTTTGGAAGTAGTGTACGCCATGAACATGTGATTGTTGTAGACTTTAGAGCAGCCCATGACTTTAATATTAAATGTACAGCATCCAACAATAAAAGCCTCTTCTAGAATGTAAAAATTTTTTCATGTTCCTCAGCTAAATTTCTTACAAGCTGTTAGCGATAGATTTGTTCACTGATGCAGTTACACCCGGATACATGTGTTAAAGAATGGATGCTATGCTGGTTGGCAAAAACGTCACTCGTATTTGCCCTTCATCAGAAATAAGCTCTTCTTCAGAAGGATGTAAAGCAGCGTTGGCTAACAGAAGAACTGCTTTAACTGGCAACTTTTATGTTGTACAGGGTGATCCATTTAAACCAGCACCCTGAAAAAGCCTTACATTTTTGCAAGGGATCGCGCAAGGAACTTCTTCGTTTTTTCAATAGAAGCAGCTACTCCTGGAGAATGAAAACCGCCACCGTGAAGAAGATTGTTAACCGTAACTGTAACTCAGATCGGGATTTGTTTGCTGTTGCGTTGTCATTCACTTGCGTGCATTCGGAAACATGCAGTACTCTGTTCCAGAGCGTGTTCTTTTAGTGAAATCGTATTGGGTAACAAATTCTGTCATCAAAACGCAACGAGCATTTCGAAGAGACTTTGGAGTTCAAAAAGTGCCAAGCAAGTAAACAATTCTGTCGATGGCAAAAGAACTGGAGCAAACCGGTTCTCTTCTCAGCGGTAGCGGTAGACATCACCCTCCGTTGCCCCAAACGCGTGTGGACGATGTTCGGCAACGTTTACTTCAATCTCCAACGAAATCGTTGCGCAGATTAAGCCAACAGACAGGATATTCATACGGAACTTGTCAAAAGGCAGCAAAAAAGCGAATATTCGACCATTTAAAGTGCACGTAATCCTGCACCTGCAGGAACCGGACAAGGGAAAGGAAGTAAGTTACTGCAAATGGTTTCAAAATTTTCTTAATTTGCGATCTGATATTCTCTCCATCACATGGTTTACGGATGAAGCCTGGTTTCATCTGTCAGGCTACGTCAATTCGCAAAACAGCAGATACTGGGCTCCCGAAAACCCACACGTTATGTGTGAAACACCGATACATTCACAAAAGGTTGGTGTATGGTGTGCGGTTTCGTCTACGAAAATTATTGGCCCCATTCTTTTCTCTGAGACCGTCAACGCTAACGTTTATGCTACATATTTAATGAATTTGTGGAACAACTTGATGACATTGAATTGACAGAGAGCTACTTTCAGCAGGATGGCGCTACGTGTCACACATCGCAAGTCTCAATGGAACTAATAACCAGCTTCTTTGATGACAGATTAATTTAAAAGAACATATGGCCTTCGCGATCTCCGGACTTAACTTTCCCTGACTTTTTGTATGGGCTACTTAAAGGATAGAGTTTCCAAAACCCATCCAAAAACATTGGATGCATTGCGTGAAACAATCACGACTGAAATTGGCAATGTTACTGCTCGCACTCTACATCAGACATCACTGAATATGGTGCGGCGTGTTCAACTGTGTTTACAAGAAAATGGAGGACAATTCCAACATTTGCTTTGATAAAATGATTCTCAAATACCACATGTATATTTCTCAACTTACTGTATGATTTTGTTGTTATTTATAAAAAAGTTATAAGTAAATCACTTGGTACTGGTTTAAATGGATCAGCCTGTACAATTGATAATCAGTAACTTCAAAGACAAATTTTAGGTTAAACCAATCATTGAAAATTTCTCTGTTCATCCACTCTACTTTTTGACTATGATGACACAACGCAATGCCCGAAGCCAAACTCAACGCTCGGTTCAAACGTATTAAAAATACTGCAGCGAACAAAAAAAAAGAGAAGAAGGCACAGATAATCCGCAAACCCGATAATCCGCACACGGATAATCGATATTTTGCTGTATAAAAATCCATCTGGTTGATGCGTGAAAGCTTGAGAAACTGATTTTTATTCTACACCAATAAATTCCGATTACTAATGTAGTTATACTATTTTCTCCATTTAGTCTAGTTAAACCAGGATAATGGAAGATCACAGACATTATTTATATGCCAAATGAAGAGTTAAAAAGAACAAAAGAAAATAAATTCGCATTATACGCCAGTGTCTCAGTTCATGGATGCTGCACTAAATCCATTTCTCATTCGCATCGCGATTCCAAGCCCTTCAGCTGAGAAGAAGTCAGTATCTGAACCTTCGTTTATTTCTGCAGCATGGGCTTTCTCATGACAAAGCAGTTAAATCAATAATAAACAATAAAAACCTTAATGTCCACGGAAATCAACCAGGAAGAGAATGAATATAGATATGAGAAAAGGTGAAAACCTTACGCACTTCTGAAAGAGAACACAAAAGAAATTATACTCGGTTTGCGTATGAGCTGCCGCTTTCAACACATATTAAATGTTTTGAGTTATTAAGGGCCTTGTGCTTTGTGTTGCGTCTGCTACTGTCTTCATTTGCAAAAGGGCGATGCTCTGGGTAATTGAGTTTTCAACGACACAGAGAGAGACATCTGGGAAGATGATTGAGTTACTTCCTCGTACATAATAACAGGCAATGGCAAATGTTACCTTTCTTAATAATATTTCCATCGACAGAATGACGAATATTTTCTAAGGTGATTCTGACGGGAAGAAAAATGTTTACGTTAATTGTGCATTCTTGCATTTGGGAATTCTCACTTTGCACGTAAAAGACAGAAAAAAAAGTGAAAAAAAAATCATTCAGGCCCTTTTGTTTAGAAACGCCCAAAACACAAATCAATAAAATTGTGTTGCAAGACATTGTTGCATTATACATCCACAGCAAGAGGCTGGTAATTCATTTTCACAGAAAGTAGCAAAATTATATTTTCTCTTGGCTTTGAGAACGATTTTCTTGAATAATCGATATAACGTATACCCTGCCAAATGGGAACACTAAATATTTTTTATTTACGCTTTCCAACTAGGTTGAACAAGCGTGTATGCTCCAGCTTTGTTCATCTGTTTGTCCGTCAGCATGATAACTCGCGTAAGAATGGTTCGATTGCAATGAAATTTTGGTATGTGGTAGTGGACCCCCTGGTGACGAACGCTATTAAAAATGGGCGAAATGAGGTCAAAGGTCAGGACATAGGGGTGGGATCCATTCCATTGCCTTTATGCGTCATAACTTGCGTAAAAATAGTTCGATTTCAATGAAAGTTTAGTATGTGATAGGGGACCACCTGTGAACAAACCCCATTGAAAATCAGCAAATAGGAGTCAAATGTAAGGACATAGGAGCGGGATTCATTCCATTGCCTTTATGCGTCCTAACTTGCGTAAATGTGGTTCGATTTCAATGACATTGTAGTATGCGGTAGAGGACCACCTAAGGACAAACCCTATTGAAAATGGGTGAAGTGGGGTCAAAGGCCAGGACATAGAAGCGGGATGCATTCCATTCCCCGTATGCATCATAACTTGCGTAAATATGGTTCAATTCCAATTAAATTTTAGTATGTCATAGGGGACCACATAGGGATAAACCCTATTGAAAATGGGTGAAGTGGGGTCAAAGGCCAGGACATAGGAGCGGGATGCATTCCATTGACCTTATGCGTCATAACTTGGGTAAATATGGTTCGATTTCGATGAAATTTTAGTATGTGGTAGGGAACCCCTGGGGATGAATTCTGTTGAAAACGGGCGAAATGGTGTTAAAGGTCAGGACATAGGGGTATGATCCATTCCATTGCCTTTATTCGTCATAACTTGCGTAAAAATAGTTCGATTTCGATGAAAATTTAGTATGTGGTAGGGACTCACCTGGGGACAAACTCCATTTTAAATCGGCGAATTGGGGTCAAATATCAGGACATAGGAGCGGGATCCATTCCATCGTTTTTATGCGTTATAACTTGTGTAAAAATGCTTCTAAAGCGGCAAAACCTTAGTATGTTGTTCCGTAGGTATACTGAACCGGTTCTGTTCAATATTTTCGAAATGGGGTTAAAGGTCAGGACATAGGACCGATATTTATTCCACTGCAACTATCTTCATAACTTGACTACAAATGCTTCTAATGCGACAGAACTTTAGTATGTTGTTCCGGAGGTATACTGAACCGGTTCTGTTGTATAGCATCGAAATGGCGGTGAAGGGTCAGGGCACAGGAGCGATATTTATTCCACAGCCACTATCATCATAACTTGAATAATAACTTGAGTAATGATTTCTGGTATGTTGGAAAACGTACATAATCAGTGCATTGCATAATTTTACTGACTTGTTTTGACATAACCTGGGCAATAAATCACCTCATTTATCATTCACTAATAAGACGAGTAATTTATTTTTAAAACCGAGATCTTAAAGGGGAAATCTAGTGGTTAATACGTACCAAAATATTTTGAAAGAATTCAAGACGGTACCCTAGTGCATCTTTCACTTGCCAAGATTCTGGGTTTGAAACAAAACTAGTGATTCGAGAGTATCCATTTACGTTATTTGCCAAATAAAATGAAGCACCGCGAGAAAGTCATTCGATCCTGATAAAACTCCGCATGCAAGTACCTCGCGGCCGAATATGCAAATGATTAAAAAATTACTACCAATGACGAAATAGTGGCCCGTACAGCGCAAAGGAACCGCGCGTTGAGGAATGTATATTGAGAGCAGAGCTCGCACGCAGGGACAGTTATGACAGCGGATTGCGGATGTGTTAAGCTCGACGTCGTATCCGTGCACAGTACGAGCAGTTGAGCGAGTTTGAGAGAGGACGTATAATTGAGCTGAGAGAGGCTAGTTGGTCAAGTTGCCTATCACCAGGCATTTCAGTCGGAGTGACGCGGCAGTCGGACGATATTTGCGCCAATCGTCCGACGAGGGAACAACCCAATGGAACGCCGGCAAAGGGCGGCCGAGGGCAATGACAAAACGCGAGGCTGGAGCGACTGTGAGAGCCCCAGGAACAAAGCGGAATTCGTCGCTCTCATCCACCCGTGGTCATGTTGCGCCTTCTATACGTACGAAACTGGCCATCTGGACCGTTGCCGGTCAACCTGCGGCACGGGCTGTACATTCGAGGAGGCCATTCTGCCGCCTACCACTGAACAGCGAGCATTTCCAGCACCGGTTGCAGTTGTGTCAATTAACATTGGATAGTTTTCAGTAGCGTCGTGTTGTCTTCAGTGATGAATCCCAGTTTGCACCTGGAGCCGATGACCAGCGCATATGTGTCTGGAGACGAGCCGGCTAGCGCATGGATTCTGCTTTTACCGTGAAATGGTACACAACTCTCACACCGGGAATGACTGTCTGGAGAGCCATTTTCTACGATAGCTGGACAACCTTGGTAGTCCTCCGTACTACTCTCACGGCCGAACGTTACGTGGATGACAGTCTACGACCTGTTGTGTTACCATTTCGGTCATAGAATGTCGTCGACGTACAGGATGTTCGGCTATCGTTAAGCGATTTTTCAATGCTTAAAAAATTGCTTGACGACAGCCGTTCACCTCGCAATCTTTCAACAGTGAAATATTGCTCGTCGCAGTATGAGCGAGTAATTTTTCAACAGCATAATGCCTGGCCACACACGGCTCGGCTCTACCAGCACTGCCTCTTTAATTTTAAACACTCTTCAATGGACATTTCTATTGCTCGATCTCTCATATATCGAAAGTATTTGGGACATGATGCAACGCCACCTACGCCCATCCTGGAATGCCAGCGAACTGGCCCATGATTAGGACACCATTTGGAATGCTATACCTTAGAATAGTATCTGTGAACTGTATGCGTCTGTACCACGCTGGGTAACTGCTTCTATCGGGGCCAGAGGTAGCTGTATAACGTACTGACTTGTTCCACTCGTGTAGCTGTTTTATTAGAATAAATAACCTAACTGCTCTGGAACCGTAGTCATTTATTCCATTCCTATACATATACAGGAATTGTACAAAATAATGGAAACACCTCGCTGAAAACAGTGAATTTGGTAAATGCTGCTTTTTGAGTAAAACGAACATGTAGCTACATTTTTTTTTTTTTTTTGTAAAAAAGTGTTGCTTATAGTCTCTAGGGTCTGTGTGATTGCATTGTAAATCGGTGTTTGCATAATTTCGTTCCAGGTGAAGGCACAATGAGTAACCTGTCGGAGTTCCAAAGAGGGCAGATTGTAAGAGCCCGTCTGGTTGGTGCGCCGGTTAACACAACTGCACAGGTATTGGGGGTATCGAGAGGTATCGCGTCGAAGGTCATGACGGCATACAATGTTCACCGCACAAGATCATCTGAGTGACACAAATGTGGAAGGAAAACCAAATTCACTGTAGGAGACGGGAGGACATTAAAGAGGATTGTGACCGCGAGGAAGACCACGGCGACGAAAGTGACTGCTGAGCTTAATACACATCTCCAAAACCCAGTGTCGACCCATGCCGTGAGAACGGAATTGCATATGCACAACATTTACGGCAGAGCTGTGATTGCAAAACCCGTGGAGTCACAGGGGAAAATGAAACGGAGACGATAGTGGTGTAAGGAACATAAAATATGGACTGCGGATCAATGGAGACATGTCTTGTTTTCCGATGAATCAACTTTTTCACTATTCCCTACCGCAGAGCGTGTTTACGTGTAGAGAACCCCCACAGAAGCCTACAACCCAGACTGTCTCCTTCCTACAGCGAAGCATGGGGGCGGTTCCGTAATGGTTTGGGCCATGGTCTCGTGGTTTGAAGTATGTCCCATTATCACCTTACACGGACGGATCACTAGCGGTGACTACGTCACTCTTTTGGCCGACCATGTGCATTCAATGGCTCAGACATTGTTTCCGTCAAGGGACTGCACCTTTCAAGATGATAATGCCCCGATTCACAGAAGTTGAACTGTTCAATCATGGTTTGAGGAACATGAGGATGAAGTTGCACACCTTCCCTGGCCTGCACAATCACCGGACTTAAATATCATTGAGCCCATGTGGTCTGTGTTGGAAAACAGAGTGCGATCGCGTTACCCCCTCTGGCGCCTCTCAAGAAATTGGAGCAGTTTCTGCAGGACGAATGGTACAACATACCACTTACCACCATCCAGGACTTATATGCGTCCATTTCAAGGAGGATTCAAGCAGTTTAAAATGCCAAGGGTGCTTCCACACCATATAAGATGAGTAACACCTGTTGTTTCAAGGTGTCTCTATTATTTTGGACAGCCGCTCTACATTACAGATACCAATTTACATCTTCTTTGGGTGATTCCTTCTGGCTGCTTCGTTGGGGGGGGGGGGCAGAGCGTGCAGTTAAGAACAACACATTGCATTTATTCGCGTTTCTCACGACCACACCGAGTCACAGTTCGGTACATACTACGTGGAATTAAACCATAATAACAAATAATAAGGTTTACTAATTCCAGACATTAAGCGGTACTTAGGTTGGTGTTTAAATGAATGTTATTGTCGAAAAACCAATGGAAGATGATATATGAGTCATAAAAGTAAATGTTTGCTAAATTATGGCGGCGAAAACATTAAGCATTTCGACTGTTCGGTTTTTCAAAAACAAAATGTATTATTATTATTACACGTTCGAGTCTTGTGACTACCAGCTAATATCCAGAGTAACCGCCGTGTGCAGCGCGGACAGCAGCTAGACGGACTGGGAGTGAATGAACAAGCTTTTGGAAGGGGTGCACATGTATGTAGAGCCTTGCTGACTGAAGTGCATCTGACAGCTGCTGGAGGGTGCGTGGTGGAGGATCCATAGAGCGAACAACACGATCGAGGTGGTCCCACAGATGCTCAATTGATTTATGTCTGGGGAATTAGGGGCCTGGGATGTACTTTGAAGTCTTCATCTTACTTTTCCAAGCATTCTCAGACATTTCTAGCTGTGTGACACATCGCATTGTCGTTTTGGAAGATCCCATCTGCCTCAGGGAAGACAATCAGCATGTATGGGTGTACGTCGTCTGAAAGGATGGATTCAGGATTCATGACAAATTCGGTCAATAGTGCCTTCCACACGTATCAGTGGAGCCAGAGAATGCCACAAAAACATTCCCCAGACCATAACACTGCTCCCACCTGCTTGTGTCCTTCCAGCAATGGTTGAAGAGTGTTTGTTCTCCGATGTTTCTCGCCTTATACGCCAACGTCCATCCGTTCGGTGAAGCAGAAAATGTGACTCATTGGAGAAGGCAATCCTTTGCCAATCAGCGGAGGTCCAATTCCGATACTGCAGTGAAAATGTAAGCTTTTTCTGCCGTTGCACCTTCGTTACCATAGGTGCAGTGACCATTCGTCTCCCTCGGAGCCCCATATGCAGCAGGTTTCGCTGAACTGTCGTTTTAGACACACTTCCGGTAGTCCTCTGGCTCATTTGGCCAGTGAGTTGCCCCACTGTAGCGTTTCTATCGGCTCTCACGTACCTTAGAAATCCACGTTCACCTCTCACATCAATGGCACGTGGTGCTCCACAGTTTCCACGTCGCTTATTCTCAATCGTGACATTTATCCAATCATGATACACTTCAACCACAGCAGCACACGAACAGTTCACAGACTGCGCTGTTTCAGAATATTTTCCACCCTTGGGCCGAAAGCCGATAAACATCCCTTTTTTGAAAATCGGAGAAATTGCTTCTTTTATCGATGACAGCAACAAGTGATATGTTTTCAGAATACCTACAGCGCACATTATATACCCTCCAAGCCAGCTCACGACACGTGCCTTCTTTCATTGGCTATGTGCTGTTGACGGCAAAAGTAGGAGCTGGTCACAATCATTTTACTCGACTGTGTATTTTACCTGTATATATTTTTATGTATTTTAACCTTGAAGTTGTTAAAGACCTGAAAACGATCAGATTTTAACAATGGTTTTGACAGTGACGCGCCGTTATCCATTTTAGTTACATCGAAAGTTTTTACTTCGGATTTACTTTACTTCGGTAGAGAAAGATACATGGCCTAAAAAACCTATCCGTAGCAAGACTTTATAAGGACATAAGTCATACGCAGTGCATTGTATGGGAATTTATATTATCAAACATGTTGTGTTTTAATAGGAAAAAAACTTCATGATGAAGGGTATCCATTTTACATGTAACTGAATGATATTGGAAATTGGGTTTTTAACACGTCATCAAAACTTTAGTACATCTTGTGACGCACACATGACAGATACAAATTAATGTCATATTTTAAATCAGCACCACGATTTCTTTTAGAATCTATCACTTTTGTTATGGAGGTATGAGTTTTCTTTTTTTATTTCGAATGGAAATTTACTGTGTATTTTAGAGGGAACAGTTTCACCTTCCTTATGTTTTCCAATGCACTGCAATATTAATTTGCTTATGTCAGCAGTTTCGAAAATAACATAATGTACCAACCTTTGATTACTCTTACAAAAATATCAGTTGCGTAAGACAATCTCAAACGTTGTGACATTCCTATACAATTAAAAACGAATCACTGGTGCAAATATGGTAATTTTAAGAATTTCTGAGAACTCCTGAAACTATTGATATGCCTCTAATTACTTACCAATTTCCAAAAGGCGTACACGAATTGATTTTCTGATATTTGATTTACATTTTTTCTCATTTGGAAGACTAAGGTTCTGCAAACAGTGATTAGAACCGTTACATCCGAGCCAACATTCCTTTGCTAGGATATAATTGCACTAATTATGGTGGATATTACTGTCTCCGTGCCAAACTACATGACAAGTCAGACGGGTGGCGAAGAATTTCGCAGGTTTCGTCTGATTCTCGACGAAGCATCTGTGCTTTATCTCTCCTGCCTCATGAACGACGTCAGAATTAGTCTGCGAAACGTGACTTCTTGGCAACGAGCTGAGAAGATCGATTCCAAACGCTCTGGTTGCTAGGATTTATTTGATTTAAAGGAATAAAAAACGTATGCAACGCCCAAGAAAATATGAATTTCGAATTATTCGAGATGATGTATCACTGTGACGACACAATATATATCGTCGTCATTGTCAACCATTATCAATCCACTGCTGGACGAAGGTCTCCCCAAGTTTCCTCCACAACGGTCTGTCTTGTGCCAGTCTCCTCCATGTCACTCCCGCATACTTTCGAATTTCATCCACCCATGTCCCATGTGGTCTTCTTCTGGGTCTTTTCCTGTCGCTTGGAATCCAATCTAAAATTTCGGCTGTCCATCGATGGTCTTCCTTCTGGCAGTATGTCCAGCCCATTGCCATTTCAGGGATTTAACTCTGATCATGATGTCTACCACTCTTGTCATTTTTCTGATCCACGAGTTCCTCTTCTTTTCTCTCCTGGTTACACCAAGCATGCACCTCTCCATGCTACTTTGAGTTGTCTGCAGCCTTTGTATGTCTCTTTTAGTTAACCATACGTAAACACTGGAAGGATGCATTGATCCAACACTTTTCTTTTAAGACGTAATGGCATATTGCTCGTGAAAATTATGCTGTTTCGTCTCTTCCAAGAGCTCTCCAGGCAAGTTTTGTACGCCGATTAATTTCTTCATCAATGTGACCCTCACTTGATATCTGCTGTCTAAGATAGACGTACGTGTCTGTTATCTCCAGCTCTTCTCCATCAATCGATAAATCTTTATTTCTTGTAAAAGCATTGAACATCACTTGTGTCTTCTGAAAGTTCATTTTTAATCCCACTTCTTTACACTTGTTAGCAAGTTCCTGGATCATACTCTGCTTCATCGATTATGATATTCATAACGCTAACCTGGCGTGAGATGCGAACAGTGCGGTGAAGGGAATCTCATATCTCAGGCCTTCTCACTAGAAAAGGTCGTCATGAACTTTTCACAGGTTCGGAAATATAGATCTTCTTTTTCTCATTGGGTAGAACTCGATGGACTTGAGACACCTTTGAGACACTTTACCTTAAGACACCTCTCCTCAAACTGTTTCATTCTCCAACTCACATCATGAAATATGTGATTTGGACGTACGAAATAAAAATTCCGTCTCTTTCGAATAATCATTCTATAAATCCAAGTCTTCAAAATATTTTAAAAATTCAATGTACACTCGTTGCCATAAAAATCCGCGCACCAAGAAAAAACCGTGTGGTTAACGCGAAACTCGACGTATAGCTACTGGAAGGGCAGATATGCAAACGATTAAAGTTTCGTGCGATTCCGCATGCTCGCACGCCCTAGACCGACGCTGCAATCGCAATCCTTGGGGCTTATAAGGCACCGCGCTGGGGAGACCCCACATTCGTGACGCAGGGTACGGTAAGAGTCAGGTGAGATCCCTGGGCGATAGCCATGCCGAGAAGCTGCTATCGATGTGCGTATGGGCAACGGATGGAGTTTAAATGTAGCCGTATCGTCGCGATAAGAGAGGCAGGATGGCCGGCGGACCGAATTGACCACCATTTGGGCTAGTCGGGCAGTACGGTGCGATCGTGCTAGGAGCAATGGACACGGGAAAACATCCAGACCGGGCAGACTGTCTCTGAATGACCCAGACATACCATCAGCAGAGAGGACATTGGGATCGTATGAGCGGCATGCATACATGCAACAACGCCCTTGTCCAATATCCAGAGACACGTGACGGCTCCTGTGCCCGCCAGAGAAATTTCCAGGCGCCTGAGAGAGGCGAATCTGCACTCTCGACGGCCATTACGTTTTCTGCCATTAACACCTGACCATCGTCGGTATCGATTGCAGTGATGTCAGCAGCGAGCAACGTAGAATGCTACGGACTCGCGACGTATAGTGTTCAGCGATGAATCCCGCTTCTGTATTGGAACTGACGATCACCGTGTCAGACGACCACAGGTAAGCGCTACAAACCCAACCTCACTGTACAGCGGCAAACGTCCTGAACTGCAGGCGTGATGGTCTGGGGAGCCATCGCTTATGACAGCCGTACTTCCCTCGCAGTGATCTGAGGGACGTTGACAGCCCAGCGCCACGTACAGGAGATCATGCGTCCCCATGTGCTGCCTTCTTTGGCGGGGAGGTCCGGAGCCATTTTCCAACAACATAACGCCCGTCCGCACACGGTTCGGGTTTCCCAGAACTGTCTGCGACATGTTTCGGCGCTTCCGTGGCCTGCCAGATCGCCTGATCTCTGTCCCATCGAGCACGTGGGGGACCAGATGGGACGCCAACTTTCCCCATGTCCCACTGTTTGTGATTAGAGCGTCAGTTGCAAGAAGTTTGGGCCGATCTGTCCCAGGGTAACATACGGAGTCTCTGTGACTCCATGCCGGTTCGTATCACCGCATGTATCCGAGCACAAGGCGGTCTTACGCGGTACAAACGCTGACTGGAACGTGTACCGTATGTCCACGGAAAATCGTCCTGTAGCTGTGGTATTGTAATCACTTCTGTTCATGGTATGTATTATCTCGCTGCTAAAATCCCATTTCAATCCGACACCTCCTTCTTGGTGCGCGGATTTTTATGACAATGATCGAGTGTATGAAGTAATAATTTTAGGTTCTTGGATTTTTATCAAAGTTACGATACTTATTTTTTGATCTGTAGGTTTAACGATCACCGCGAGCAACTCAGCGGGATATACGCAATCGCCCGTCCCCAATTTAGGGCCACTAGTTCCAGGAAAGGAAGAGATACAGTGACGTAAGATAAACACAACATCCATGCCCACGCAAAGCACAGAATATTTCGTATATGTTACAAGTATGCAGCACTGAAACATTGACACTTTTAAGATATGTTGCGCAATGTAACAGTAACGTTTCAGAAAACTTACGGTTACGTCAAAATGCCCCCGAATGTTACATAACTTTGAAACATAACCGATACGTTCCAGTGAAAGGTCTTTGTAACTTCAACATACCAACTTCATGTTACTGTTACGTATTTGAAAGATATTTGTAACTTCGTCACATTACTGTTACGTATTTGAAAGATATTTACTACATTGAACATTATAGTTTTAATGAACTTTGTAAAATCACAATAAAAAATATTACACTCGACAGATGTTTCAAAAGCAACGACAGTCATCTCACAAGTTGCTTACATTTTCACAGGTTCAACGCAGTCCGTTGTCCATTGGGAACAGTGGGCGCGTTTATATATTGATAACAAAAGAAATAAAAATCGGTCCCAAATGAGGGTGTCGAATTTCTATTATAGATGTGGAAAAGACTATTTTTCAGCGAAAAAAAGAAAGAAAATCAAATTCGTCATTTCTATAAAAACCTACAAATATGAAATTTTTCAGCTTCAAGTAAAAAAAAACATGCTGGTATAGTATACTAATACAACAACACAACTATCTATTTAGATTTTATAAAATTCTTTTTAGAACTTAAAAATTATAATAATCAAAACAATTACTTACTTTCAGATGATCTTGAATCACAAAAAAAAAAAGGATGAAATATTGAATCAACTAACTAGCTACGACAGTATCACCAAAGAATATCCCAGTAGCACATGGAAATACGACTACGGGAGTGCTTCGATGAAATGGCATAGATGCGTATGCGCATCCACGCAGTTGCCAAACCAAAATTCTTAAATATCGCAGGAATGTAACATCAAGGTAGCAATTATGTACAATGGAAACTATAAAACAGTAGTATCCGTGAATACTATTTTTAACGTAACCGTAATGTACAAAGAGTTATGTTGCAAAATAGTTGTTGCCTGAAACGTAATTGTAAGATATCTCTGAAAGTGTAACGAAAATGAGAGATTGTAACATTATTAATACATATCTGAAATGTTTTATGCTGTATGGGAGCCTACTTGGGATTTGAACCCGGTCCCATCCCATTAGAAGCTACTGCTTAGACCACTGCGCAACTGGGGCAGCAGCGATATTTCTGGCACCACAGAAAATTTCCTGAAAACTTAAAGATTTATTCCTGCAATCCCTTAGCATGAAATTTCACCAAATCTGATTAACCTAATCCATAGCTTATTTAAGGAGACAAATAGTTTGTTTAAGGAGACTTATTTAAGGAGACATGGGGCCCAGGGCCTGGACGGTATTTCGTGACCCCAGTATTAGTGGCGCATCAATAGAATTTCACTATGAGAGATCGAATAAAAGTACCCCGCAGAAAACATTCCCAAAATATGATGAGGAAGCCATGAAATATCCTCGCCATATTGATTCATGAATGCATCAGTATTGGCAATGAAATATAAAAACGCACCGTTAAAAATGGATAACAGTTCAATTCTTCTTTAAGCTACCACAAGGTACAGCTTATTGAAATTATGTCGAAGTAGTGGACAAAATAATAAGATCTAATAACATGATTCAAACCAATTCTTAAAGTATGAAAATTTCCCCCAATTACACATGTGTAGAAAAAAAGAAAAAAATAGCATCTGTAATGCTTTCCAAAGATTTGAGGATAGATTGGGGGCGACTGCACTTTTTGTGGACTCCTTCTAAAAAACTGGAAAGAAAGAAAATTTTCACAGCGCAGTTTCTTATTGTTTTCGCTGTGCTATCTGCAAAAAAAAAAAAAGAAAAAACAACAACCTGTAGATCTCTGTGAATTCTTCAAGCATCTTGCATAATTTTGGGAGCCCCTTGAAAGTGCGGGGGCCCGGGGATCCTGCACCCCTATCCCCCCTGTTAAACGGAATCTGGCCTAAACTTCTGTCCATTAGTGGAAATTTCTTCTTCGAAATGTTTGAGCAAACTGTGACTTGCAATTGTAACAATAGTATTCAGCACGCAATTGTATTTTATTTGTGCTCGCAAAAAGGAAAAAAAAAGAGGGTATTTCTTTTCTCCAAACGAAAACAAATTTTTGAAATTGAGTTCTTTTCCTTTCAAAAATCCCATTTTGTAACCCATTTCTAAGAGCTTAAAAGACTCTTCTGAGAGCTTTCTTTTTTTCTTTTCTTTTTTGCGTGTCTGATCGTTGAAGGTAGTAAGCTAGAAAACAAAAGCAAATACTGACGATACTGAATTCAGACAGCGGAACAAAACGATTATGACAGCAAATCTCCTTGATCCTAAAAAAATCTCCACATCTTAAGTGCCCATCTCAAGAGCTATTTCCTTGAGCCAATTAAGGGTTTTCTTGCCCTTAAAAAGTTTCGCTTCTTACATTTTGCACGAACATGGGAATGCGTTCCTAATTTTCTTCCAGACCATTTGTTCAAAAGAACCCACAAGGCGCTACATCTAATCCTATACCTTATATTTTTCCCCCCTTTTTTCTTCGCAAAGAACATTTGAGTTGAGTGATTAAGGTAAAGTTCATTTCCCAAGTTATGAAAGTAAAAGCTTAAACCGAGATGGAAAAAAAGTATCAAGTTTGCCTTCAGAAAAATATGTAAAACCAGAATAAAAGCGCTCACGGCGGATTTTCCTAGCAGGGAAATAATGAAATTGCCGGATAAGAATTAATTAAAAAATTCATCAAGTTTTAATTAAAGCTGAGTGAGATGACAGATATGCATTTTCTCTTGCTGAAATAAGTGAGGATGAGACATTACTTCTAATGAATGGCTCGGATGTTTTACGCGACCATGTTCAGCTATTAATGAGCTTTATAATGCTTCCCAAGATTCGTAGACGTGTTTTATTACTGACGCTCTAGAAAAATGGAAAGGATCTTTCTTCACGCTTTGCTTAAGTCCATGCATTTTCAGACTAACTGGCGAGATAAATATCTGAAACAACAGAACCATTTCTCTTCTATTGAAAAGAAGATGATATATCCTCCAGCAAGTCTGTTTAAAAGACGTTTTTTCTTTGGAGCGACTGATATCATATTGAATGTCTTGTAGTGCAGTGAAATGCACTAATTAAAAAGATATTAAAAGAAATATTTCGCATGTCGCAAGATATGCAGGGTCGATAAATTTCGAAATCAGTATTTCACGAACACAACTGAGTGGAGTAAACGACGATCTACATTGCTGGACAGTGAAAAATGGCACACCATGAAACAACTTAAAGCAGCACGGCATTTTAACTTAACGTAGGCCCAGCACTGAGCCACCATCTTTTAGGAATGGATGACGGTGTGTCAGTGTAGGGCCTACGTCAAACTGCAAGTCTGTGCTACCTGGAAAAGCACTAAATGAGACGAAACTCGCCACACATGTAGACAAGTAGGAGAAAAGAAGTCATTTAATTCCTGAGGGATTACATGAAATCGATGAATGAGGAGACAGAGTAATTGACCTGACCCACTAGGTCGTATGACCTCCATGTTGGACTATACAGTCGACAACACGGCATGGCATCCCCTGGAAAAGTCCCTGGATAGTGTCCTGAGGTATGGCTGGCTATGAGTAGTTGACGTGTGTCCATAATTCGTCCACATTGCGAGTGGGTCGCGCAGTAGCATTAAGTCATCTGCCAGTGACGCCCAATACGTTTCATATAGAGAACCAGTCATTGGACCGCTGGACAGGGTAAAATATGGACACCATGTAGGCACTGTCTGATGATATTGGGAGGGTGAAAGCGGGCAGTACTTTTTAACTGTGCATCACAGACATCATAGAGGCACGGCAATAAAATGGACTGCTACCCTCATAGACGTATCGTAGTGTTATCATTGTACCTAACGATGGACACATTGGACTGTGGTCCCAAAGGCGGGACAAAATTCATTTTGATCACTCTTGAAAAAATAAGTAAAAATAGTTCAGTAATATTGTAAACATATTGCCCTATCATGATTCAACCTTCAAACAACACTAATATAAAACATAACTGGTGGCAGAGCTTCAAAGTTGAGACCAGTGACCTTGCTTCTGGTGTTAAATGGTTCATGTCTCTGGTGAAAATCTTCCAAATACGTGGAGACAATGTAAATAGACAAAGTCATTGCTCTTTCGACGTTTTTAGGCACCACCAGATGGAGACGTCTCAGTTGATGAACCCCTCCTTATGTATTTGTGAAGTCAGATGCTGACAGATAAGCACACATGGCGCAGTGGATTGTTGGCCCCGAAGCGCAAGGGGAACGCACTCGGCAAGTTATCGAGAGTTCTGGGGTTCATGTCTTTGCAAGATTTGTTAGTCAATGCAAGCGAGTGTGAACAAGTGGAAGCTTTTATTTCTACCGGATATTTTAGTTAAATAAATGCGTAACCTTTTGCTATAATAATTATACATATACTAAGAATTGTGTGCTCATGCTATTAACTACCATACTTTATGGAAAAAAATTAATTATTCATTTTCTAGAAGACTTTAAACTTACTTTACAAAAAAATGTCCGAACATATCCATAAACTGCAAGTATATTGTAGAGAAATTTATGGGCTATATGGGGCTTTAAACAGCAACATGCGCCGCTTGCGCCTTTTACTGATATTTGTATTTTATTTCAAGCTGATTAACACTAAGAAAATCCTACAATCAAGATTTGCTCTTTATTGAATAGAGGACGTCAGATCAATACCGTACCAAATCGACATAAACGGGCAATAAACCCCATATAAACGTAAATAAGATGTTTATTTAAGCAGATTTAATTACATGCAGCTATTAAACTTAATTTATAATAACTGAATTCGTCGATATCACAACGTTAATCTTGAAATGAAAGTTACTGTAAATTTATCGTAATCATCATCATCATCATTGTCAACCATTATCAATCCACTGCTGGACGAAGGTCTCCCCGAGTTTCCTCCACAACGGCCCGCCTTGTGCCAGTCTCCTAATTGTCACTCCCGCATACTTTCGAATTTCATCCACCCATCTCCCATGTGGTTTTCTTCTGGGTCTTAACCTGTCCCTTGGAATCCAATCTAAAATTTTGGCTGTCCATCGATGGTCTGTCCTTCTGGCAGTATGTCCAGCCCATTGCCATTTCAGGGATTTAACTCTGATCATAATGTCTACTACTCTTGTCATTTTTCTGATCCACGAGTTCCACTTCTTTTCTCTCCTGGTTACACCAAGCATGCACCTCTCCATGCTACTTTGAGTTGTCTGCAGCCTTTGTATGTATCTTTTAGTTAAGGTCCACGTCTCTGCGCCATACGTAAGCACTGGAAGGATGCATTGATCAAACACTTTTCTTTTAAGACATAATGGCATATTGCTCTCGAAAATTATGCTGTTTCTTCCAAAAACTCTCCAGTCAAGTTTTGTACGCCGATTAATTTCTTCATCAATGTGACCCTCACTTGATATCTGCTGTCCAAGATAAACGTACGTGTCTGTTATCTCCAGCTTTTCTCCATCAAGCGAAAAATCTTCATTTCTTGTAAAAGCATTGAACATCACTTTTGTCTTCTGAAAGTTCATTTTTAATCCCACTTCTTTACTCTTGTCAGCAAGTTCCTGGATCATACTCTGCAGCTCTGATGGGGTAGATGCAAAAATGACTATGTCATCAGCAAAACTAAGGTGGGTTAGATAATCTCTATTATTCTTTATTCCTTTGTTTTCCCAGTTCAGTGATTGAAAGACATTTTCCAATGTGGCATTTAAGAGCTTCAGAGATATGGTGTCACCTTGTCTCACTCCCTTTCCAATTTTTATGTGTGTTGTATTTTCAAACAGCCGAATCTTTGCACTTGCATTTTCATAGATGATATTAATAATATTAATGTATGCATCTTCAATACCGCAGGATTTCAGAGCCATTGCAACTGCTGATGGTTTCACCGAATCAAAGGGTTTTTCATAATCGATAAAAGCCATGCACAATGGAAGTTCATATTTTCTCGCTCTTTCAATTAGTTCTCTCAGTACGTGGATATGATCTATTGTGCTGCAGCCACTCCTGAATCCAGCTTGTTCTCTCGGTTGAGCCATGTCCAGTGTCACCTTCAAGCGGTGTGAAAGAACTTTAGTGAAGATTTTATAAACCACTGATAGGAGGCTGATAGGTCTGTAGTTCCTGAGATCCTTAATGTCACCTTTTTTTAGCACCGTTGTTCCAATCCTCAGGAATCTTTCTTTCATTAAGGCATGGAGTGAAAATTTGGGAGAGTACTGTTTGGATTTCTCCACTTGCTTCCTTGTATAATGTCTACAGTAATTCCATCTTCTCCTGGAGCTTTTCCCCGCATTATGTTCTTGATTGCATGTGCAACTTCTGCTGGGAGGACTGGAAGAACTCTGGTACTGGTACCTTTCATGATGTCTGGAGTACATGTATCATCCCTTTCATATAATTTGGAGTAGAAATCTTTTATTCTTGTCAAAATTGTGCCTTTATTTCGTGTTACAGAACCATCTTCTTTTCTCAGTGCCATAATCTGTTTTCTTCCCTAGAGATGTCCTTTTGCTATCTTTAGGCTTTGGTTGTTTTCAATTGCTTTCCTCACTAGTTCTCAGTTGAATTTCCTTACGTCTTCAGTGATACTTTTTCGTACTGTCTTGCATAGCTCTATATATTCCACTTTGGAAGTCAGATCTTCTTTAGTTGTCCTCATCTCTCATCTTTTTTGCATCAACATTTTGGTTTTTCCTGATAATTTGTTCACATGCAACTTGTTCTTAAACCCAGCTAATTTTGTTGCTGTTTCCGTAATAGCTTTGGTTACTTTTCTGTTAACTTCAGAAATATCCACTTCTTCCTATGTTAGGCCTTCTAAAGCAGAGAATCTGTTCTTCAGTTTCAACTTGAAGGTATTACGGTGTTTTTTAAGGTTGGGTATGTCAGTACATTTTTTTTGTCTTATGAGCTTGCCACGTTCGAGTTTAGTGTTGAGGTTCATCTTACATCTCACCAATCTATGGTCACTACCTGTGTTGAACTTGTTTAGCACACTCCAGTCTTCTATGACGAATTTTTTGTTACACAAAATAAAATCAATTTTACTTGTCGTCCCATTTGGATGTATCATGTCCATTTCCTTTGTGGCTTTTTCTTGAAAAAGGAGTTCAAGATGAAAAACCCTTCTGCCTCTGCAAACTCTACGAGAGTATTTCCACGCTGGTTTCTGTTGCCGTGACCGAATTTACCTACTGAAGTTTCATTCTGTTGCAGTTGCCTTATTTTTGCATTGAAATCTCCCATAATTATCTTCAAGTGCTGTTTACCTTTATTATTTAGATGACGAATTTCCTCATAAAATTCTTCAATTTCTTCTTCAGAATGACTTGTGGTGGGTGTTAAGTTTGAATAATCTGAGCCTGGTATCTTCTCGAGAGTTGGATAACGAGTCGTGCAGCTCTGTCAGAGGAACTTTCAACTTCTACAACTTTATCCTTCAGTTTCTTGTTTATTATAAATCCAACACTACTAGTTCTGCCAGTATCTGTCCCACGATTGTAGAAGAGATGTCCACTTTTCAGTTTAATGAGATCTTCTCCTTTTCTTATTACCTCACTTAGCCCGACGATGTCCCACTAGATCCTTTGTAGTTCCTCTTCCAATTCAAGAAGCCTTGAATCAGAAGATAGGGAGCGTCCATTATACGTAGCCAAGGTCAGCATCAGATGGCAGCCTAGTTTGGTCCTCCGGGGATTCTTAGCACCCTCTGCTTTCATGTCACACTGGCCGCTGCCTTGGCCAGGTACATTCCAGCTGCCGGAGACTGAGGGCAAAGATTTAAATTGTGGAGTCATTTCGGAGGGGTTTGGCCATAACTCACCACGCTGGCCAAGCGGATTGCTGAGTGTGGGATAGCATTTCCTCTAATTCCGATGGTATAGTTATAAAGCTATTGGCGGTCAACTTTATCTGGCTATTGGCGGTCAAATTTATCCCGCTATTGGCGGTCGAATTTATCGTAATTTATCGTAATACAAGTAACTAAGTAGGCTGAACAATCGGGATTAACGCTTCTTAGACAATTATTATTTACTATTCTTACAAAATTCTGCACAAAATTGTACTTATTATTATTTGAGAAAATAATGACAAAATCAGAATTTTTATTTAAAACAACGGTGGATGGCAAAACATGCAATTCTGTAACTGCACTCCTTCGCAGACTTGTTGTATTTGTGATGCCACTCGCAAATACGCAAATGCACCAATGAAGACAAGATTTGAAAGTTTGTAGTCGGTGTTACCACATGTAACTTGCTTAGATTAGGTTTCTGAATGCCTGCTCCACATTTCGAATAGGCTTGATCTGAAGAACTAGCAGATTAGAGAAAAAGATGAAAACGCTTCAGTGAAAAAAAAAAGAAGAAGAAAAAAGAAAACGACTTATACGCAAAAATTTTCAAAAAGGAAGTGGTATTGGAAATTCCATTGACGGTAATACACCCCAGCAGCTTTTTTCAGAATCTGAAACTTTCAGCAGAAATAACTGTCATTGATCAAAATTTAATACAGAGATTGGGAACCATTCACAGAAGTATTCTTCTGGTTTCTCAGTAAATCCTAAAATATTTGACCTTTACTCATGTCAAACAAAAAATCTATTCTTAAAGCTGTATCCATGGTTTTATGTACCTATCACTGTACAAAAGGTGCTTATACACGGAGCGCAAGTCATTGAATATGCAATGTTACCGATTGGCATGCTTTCCGAAGAAGCGCAAGAGGCTAGGAATAAGCACATAAGAAAATCCCGTGAAAGTCATGCACGAAAAACATCAAGGAAAGACACAATGCGAGATGTTCTGAACTTTCTGCTGATCACTATCAGATCCTTTCATCTCAAACATACGTACTTTACACAAGAAGAAACCTACTTTAACCTTGAAAATCCGACATCTCCTGAAGGAACCACACTTGATTGAAAGCAAAAAAGACAAAGGAGAGGAGAAAAATACAGCACCTGCAGAAGATGAACATGATGATGGTGATGAAGAAGAAGAACGAAAAAGAGAAGTCTTCAATTGATAATGAAGAGGAGGAAAATTACGAAGAAGACATTTCTGCTATAGACGATACTAATGAGAATATCTGGTATTAATATAGTCATATATATATGTTTTTCTTATTGTAGGTTTAACGACAATTCGTGAGCAACTCAATGGGTTATGAGCAGTCGCCCGTCCCTAATTTAGGGCTACTGGTTCCAGGAAAGAGAGAGAGAGAGCCAGTGCCGTAAGACAAACACAACATCCATGCTTCACCGGGATTCCAACCCGGACCCATTTCGGACGAATGATCAGAAGCCATCGCTAAGACCACTGCGCCACCGGGGGGCCCAGTCATATTTGTTATGCATGTATATATCAAGAGATAAGACAGTAATGTTTTTATTAATAATGTATTATCATACTCGTATTACGTCATATTATAATATTATATTAAAATATATAATAATAATAATTATTATTATTATTATTATTATTATTTTATTATAATTATTACTTTGTTACACTGCTTGCCAAATGAATTCAACAAGAAGGACACGAGATAGCAAAGCCAGATTCACTGGACACATAACAACAGATACAAAAATGAAACGATTATGCTTACAGGTCCGTGCGACTTGCGGAACACGCAGAAATCAATAGCTCGTGTGGTCCCCATGGCTGGCAATAACGGCCGATACACGCCGCGGCATCGAACGGAAGAGGCTTTGGATGTTGGCTTGTGGTATATCGGTCCAGGCTGCTTCCACACGTTGCCACAGTTCATCAGGCGTAGCCGCAGGTGGTGCTTGCCGGGCCACTCGGTTGCCGATCAGCGACCAGACGTGTTCGATGGGCGACATTTTGGGAGAACAGGCGGGCCACGGCAGCAGTGACACCTGGTGGGCCGTGAAGAATTGTTGCACGATGCGTGCCACGTGCGGGCGTGCTTTGTCCTGTTGAAACGTGGCCGCTGGGAGGTCCTGCAGGTAAGGGAGGACTACAGGCTCCAAAACGTCGGAGATGTTTGTCGGGCGACGAATGCTGCGAATTTCAGGCCAATCGGATGCTTCATTCTTGGTGTTGCATTTTGGGTGGCCAGCAGTGTATATTCATTTCATATGATGTATTACACTAGTTCTTAAATTTAAAGTATGGCATAAATTTTGCCGTGCATTTTTTCAGAATGATAAAATTATAAATTTTTTATCAGTCGTCATAACTAACAGTCTTAATAAAAAAATCAACATGCAATTTCACTATTTTGGAGATTTTCTTTGTTTAAGCTACAAGATCTATCAGTTTCAAATTGCAAATAATTTTGTTCCGCTAGATTTGCATTTGGCCCCACTGTGCATCGGTGGGAAACATCGATGTTGGACATCGGTGGTTACTCATTCCGTATGAATCGATAGCATTAGTGGAGATTTTAGAAGTATCGGTGAAAACCTCGATGTTTCGATTTTTTTGATAATAAGCCAAAGAATTCGTAGATTTCAATCTGCAGCAGTAAATGGTCAATCGATGGGTAAAATGTCTGCCCAATATAACGCTGATTACTCAGCAATTCAACATTCAGTAATATAATATTTGTTAAAACGGTTGGTATAGCGGTGGAAACCACAATGCTTTCTTGATGCATCAGTATGAACGTCGATGTTTTGATAATAAACTGAAGAATTTGCACTCTTCTGTTTTCAGCAGTGAATGGACAATCGATTTGTAAACGATGCATCGGTGTAAACCTCATTGTTTTGCTAATAAATTGAAGAATTTGCACTTTTCTGTCTTCAGCACTGAATGGACAATCGGTTTGTAAACGATGCATCTGAGTAAACATCGATGTTTTACTAATAAACTGAAGAATTTGCACTTTTCTGTTTTCAGCACTGAATGGACAATCAATTTGTAAATTATGCATCGGTGTAAACCTCATTGTTTTGCTAATACACTGAAGAATTTGCACTTTTCTGACTTCAGCACTAAATGGACAATCGATTTGTAAACGATGCATCAGTGTAAACCTCGATGTTTTGCTAATAAACATTTGCACTTTTTTGTCTTCAGCAGTGAATGGACAATCGATTTGTAAAGGATGCATCAGTGTAAACATCGATGTGTTGCTAATAAGCCAAAGATTTCACAAGTTTTTGTCTGCACCGGTGAATGGGCACATTGGTGGGTAAAATCACTGTTCAGTATAACAGTGAATGCTCACCAATCCAACTACGAGTATGTAATATTATTTCTTAAAACGCTCTATGTTTTTTCGATATATCGGTGGAAACCTCAATGTTTGTTTCGATGCATCGGCTCCCGTACACAATCGAAGAAAACAACTGGATTTTCGGGAAAGAACAACTAAAACAGCCAATAAAAATAAGAATTATTTCCTCTTTATAAGAATGTAGCAAAAAGAAATTCATTAACTTTTTGTAGAAAATATCCTTTACTAGCTTCAAACATCGATCATGAAAACTCAATGGTTTTTCGACGTATTGGGTTCTGGAACTTCGAGGTTAAAACATCGACTCTCGGTGGCAAAACAACAATGTTCAAAAACATCGAGGTGTTTTGCCCATCCCTAATTGTTCCCACTATACGTACAAGCGGTGAACGGCTGTTGGAAATACGACTTTGTAGCCGTATGGCGCTCACGGATGGCAACAAGACTAACCCGGTTAGCACATCGCCTTTAATTCTTAATTGCCGATCGTCAGCGCTGACAGAGACGCAACACTCGCCTCTGTATATCATATGGTGCCGTTTGTCCCGTCCTGCATGTCTGGTACGGCACCACTGTAATCTGGAACTACGATGTGTTGCGATGAGTGACAGACGTCACAGTAGCTGAAGAAAGCACAAACTTGCCTCTTCCAGTCAGTGATTCACAGTCCACGTTGATGCTGGGATGTCCATAGCTGCCACTATACTTCCACTTATGTCGTCGGGCAGCCCTGATGGTGCAGTGGTTTAAGCGCTGGCTTATGACCATTCGCCCTAGGAGGGTCCAGGTTCGAGTCTTTCTCACGGCACTAGCTCTCTCCCTTCCCTGAAGTCAGTGACCCTAAATTAAGGACGGGCGACTGCTTATAGGCTATTGAGTTGCTCAGGGTGGTCGTTAAACCCACAATGAAAAAAATGTCGTCTGCTGTGGATTGTGGGTCTCCAATGGCTTGCGGTGGAATGCCGGGATCAAGGTACTCGGACGTTCACATACCTGCACGAGTCCCTTTGCCGGAACGCACGTTACCATTTTCTAATTACTATTGCCATATTCAGTCGACATTTTTTACATGCCTACGCGTTTCCGTCGCGATGCGATGTTGGGAATAACGAGTCGTACGTAGCCCTGTGATGAAGCCTCTGGTAAAAGTGTCCGTGTGATGGTAAGGTTCGAATACGTCTCTGAATACGACCTTGGCATTTTCATTTCCTACACGTGCTTTCAACACGGAGATCATTCCAATTCAGTGCTCTACACATGCAACTGAAGAGAACCAAACCGATACGTTTGTCATTCTATCTTCCTCAACCATCATGTATTTGATTCGCAAATCCAGCCATTTACATAACCAATCTGTCGGCATATATCAATCAATTTGGACGGAGCTTCAACAAATACTTCCTGGTGTCACATTTTCTATGTCGAGCAGTGTATTTGAATCATTCAATGTTCTGCAATCTAATCTTCTCAATATTTTTGGGAAACAGCCTTTTACAAAACTATTTTGATGCAATGTAGAAGGTGCGGGAAAATACACTGTCGAGTCACATTATTGTGACCACCTACTAGTTTTGACGTCAACAGCGTGTAGCCAATGGAAAGAAGGCACGTGTCATGAGCTGGCTTGGAGGGTATATAAGGTGTGCTGTAGACATTCTGAAAACATATCACTCTTTGCTGTCAGGGATAGAAGGAGCGATTTATTGGATTTGCAAAAAAGAGATGATTACCGACTTTCGGGCCAAGGGAGGGAGTATATCTGAAACAGCGCAGTTTGTGAACTGTTCGCGTGCAGCTGTGGTTAAACTGTATCGTGATTGGAGAAATGGCACCACTGCGAATAAGCGACGTGGAAACTACGGGGCACCACGTGCTATTAATGTGAGAGGTGAACGTTGGCTTCAAAGGTGCGTGAGAGCCGATCGACACGCTACAGTGGAGCAACTCACTGGCCGAATGAACCAGGGGGCTACCGGAAGTGTGTCTAAAACGACAGTTCAGCGAACCTTGCTGCGTATGGGGCTCCGATGCAGACGTATGTCACTGCACCTATGCTAAAGAAGGTGCATCGTCAGAAAAAGCCTACATTTGCACGGCAGTAACGGAATTTGACCTCCGCTGATTTGCAAAGGATTTCCGATGAGTCACGTTTTCTGCTTCATCGAACGGATGGACGTTACCGCACAAGGCGAGAAACATCGGAGAACAAATACTCGTCAAGCAATACTGGAAGAACACAGGCTGTTTGGCGCAGCGTTATGGTCTGGGGAATGTTTTCGTGGCATTCTCTGGGTTCACTCATACCCGTGGAAGGCACTATGGACCGAATTCCTTATGAATCCATCTTTGAAGACCCCGCACACCCGTACATACTGATTGACTTCCCTGGAGCGGATGGGATCTACCAACACGACAATGCGACGTGTCACACAGCTAGAAATGTCCCAGAGTGGTTGGAGGAGTGCGATGAAGACTTCAAAGAATTTTCCTGGCTCCCTAATTCCCCAGACTTAAACCCAATTGGGCATCTGTGGGACTAATTCGATCGTGTTGTTAGTTATGTGGATCCACCACAACGCACCCACCAGCAGCTGTCAGATGCACTGCAGTCAGCATGGCTCCACATAGCTTTGAACACCTTCCTAGCACCTTATTGAGTCAATCTCAGCTCGTCTAGCTGCTGTCCGCACTGCTCACAGCGACTACTCTGGATATTAACTAGTGGTCACAATAATGTTACTCGACCGTGTATGAATTAGAATTTGTTCGTAGTTCAACAATGCAGCGCGGTACGTTGTAAGTGGTAGTACGTGGCAGCTGGCAGTGCTGTTTCAAGGTCGTTTCCACGCCTAGTGTGTGGTATGGCGCCGTTGGTCAGTTGGGAGGAAAATGAGCGAAGAGAAGGTACACGTTAGCGTGGAACAGTGCATTGTAATCAAATTCCTGACGAAAGAAGGTTGTAAGCTGTCAGATACCTGTTCACGATTGAGTAGATAGTACGGTGAGAATACGCTGTCCAGTGTGAGTGTCTATAAGTGGAGCAGTGCGTTTAAAAATGGCAAACAAAATGGTGGAGAATGAACCTCATAATCTTCTCTGCTGGGAATACTATGGCCACCTTCGTCTGAGTCTTTAAGTGTGTACTGTACGTGGATTTCCTCACAGATCGTCGCACAATGAACTTTAAATATTACTCGACACTTCTCAAAGGCCCAGTAAATACAGCCATCAGGAATATGCGAAAAAGAGCGCAAACATCTGTGCCATTTCTCCATTATAATACCCGTCCACACGTGGTTGCTCGGACCATGGAAGCCATCCAGAAACTGAAATGGAACGTTCTACCACATCTTGCATACAGTCTGGACCTTGCACTCTTGGACTATCACCTCTTTGGCACTCTAAAGGCATATCTGAGCGGGAAAAAGCTTGGCAGTAATGAGGATGTGATACAGGCTGTTCGGGAGTGGATACACCGACTACCAAAGGACTTCTTCGTAAGCGGTATCCGCAAGTGCATCGCAAACCAGGGTGGTTATATTGAAACATAGCAACTTAAGTTATGGACAATGCATCGGTGTTTTTCTCCTATTTACAAATTATAAGTCATATTTGCCCAACTTGTTATCTTAACTAGTTGTGATTAAAACAGGTTTGAGGGTGATTATAAAGTTTCTGGGATACATTGAAGGTTTTGTTTCTGAATACTGGACGTGATCTGAATTTTGGACCAGATATTCGTTTCCAATCCTTGCTCATTAAATTTTGCTTTATTTTTCCCTTAAAAATGCTTGTTCGTAATTCGAGGTTTTCGCTTTCTATTTAGCTTTAGCAGTATTATCGACAGATTTAAAAAAAACTACTTTCAATTTTTCTTTGCACAGATTTCAAATACGACATTATTATCATTAATGACTGGCAAATTAGATCAGAATACTGAAATGCTATAAGTATGTTCTTTACAAATTTATTGGTATGCAGCATATAGATTTTTAAATAATTACTTGGATCACGAATGCGTTTAAATTTATCACTTGACTTCGGTACTTAATCTAACGGTTTGGGACTCAAATTCACTACAGAAATAGAAATGAAATGTTATAATTATAGTTTTAGTTAATGGAAAATCTATCTTTATTTCTGTTTCTGGCCAAAACACACACAGGTAGGAAAAACACGACTTATAGCTGACACAACACAAAGACCATCACAATTCAGCAATACTTTAAGCAGTGTTGGTCAATAATTACAATTTAGCACAAGCACAATAAAAAAATTCATTGAACAAGAACGAGAATTTGGCATTGAGAATATCTCGTCATTTATCACTCTTTATGCACACAGTTTCAAATTTTATATCTCGTGTTTACCTTTTGATCCTCTGCTAGTGCTTCAATATACAGATAAACTATTGGAAGGTCAGATATGACACTAAGTTGAGAAAAGTATTTGAGAAATAGAAAAAATGTATAAGAGGTAGGAACAAAAACTCAAAGTTAAATGGGCACGTACGTTACTAGCAATTGCCAATCTTATTAATTATTCAGGACGAAAAAACACTGGAGTTAAAAAATTTAACAGAACCAATCAGATAATTCGAAAGCTTTATAGTCGGAAGATTTTAATCCACGTAGAATGTTTCAGTGTAAATCGAGAATATCTATTTTCTTCGTCTTGTCTCAAAGAAGAGAAAGAATATTCAGAAAGATGCAGAGAGTGATATTTCAGAGGCCGCTCACAGTCAAGCACTGAGCTTCTGCTTCTCTAAAGTCATGGCCTGGAACCAACTTCAAACAATCGAAAAAGTCGTTCGGAGACTTGTTGCAGGTCATCCAAAATACAGCACCTCGAAATGACCGATACAATGTATGAATAACCAGATGAAACGGGAGAAGAGTTCCACCCAGTTTGCGTCCGGTCCTTAGCGCAACGAGCGGTAGGTAAGTAGGTATTCGTTTCTATTGGAACCAAAATGTTTCATAGCTTTGGTTTCAACGATCTAAGTTCTACCGTATGTGCGCGTCGTCAAGTGCCGAACTTAAAACAGTGCTACAATCATATTGATTGTATGTTTGACGCAGTGCTCACCAATGAATCGCATGAAACTGGGCATAAGACTTGCCTGATACTTACAAGAATCTGGAATCCGCTATACATCTGTGTACGGGTGCTAGTGTAACTACTTGTATATAGGCTGTGTTTTTCACGCTTTCCAACAGTTGGCTGAAGAAGCGTATATGCTCTAGCTTTGTTCGTCTCTCTGTCCATCCATCAGTCCGTCTGCCCATCCGCATGATAACTCGCGTAAAAATGGTTCGATTTTAATGAAATTTTAGTATGTGGTGGCGAACCACGTTAGGACGAACCCTACTAAAAATGGGCGGAATGGGGTCAAAAGTCAGGACATAGGAGCGGGAACTATTTCATCTCCCTTATGCGTCATAACCTACGTAAAAATGCTTCAATTGAGACAAAACTTTATCATGTTATTCCAGAGGAATACTTAATCGGTTCTGTTGAGATATAATCGAAATGAGGTCAAAGGTCAGGGCATAGGAGCGAGATTTATTCTAAAGCCATTATCCTCATAACTTGAGTAATGATTTCTGGTATGTTGGAACGCTTATCATAATGAACGCATTACATGATTTTACTAACTTGTTACTGTGTTGCCCAAACGACATCCATGATTTGTGTGAAGATTCTGTGATTTCTGTAAAGTACCGAGGTGAGAATCTGTAACCCTACGTGACGCTTTGTGCATTGGAATACATTTCATTCTTGTAAATGACTGCGAACGTTTTAACAGAATTAACGTCTTCGACGTATGTCTCGAAGAACAAGGTATAAAAGGATTGGAGTGGGTAGTAGTTTCACCTGACCTCAAACCCATGTATCGGGTTTAGAATGTCCCATGGGGGAGAGTGGAGCCTGCGACTTGTACCGTTTTTAAACGTTCTTTCTTAGTTTCTGATTTTTTATGTACATTTTATTACTTCTTAGTTAGACATTTTCTCACTGAACAGAACGTTATTTCCCAGAAGAACTTTTAATTTTTTTAAAAACCTAACAATGAGTCATTGCACACATAAAACAGAGGTGTTTAATATAATATATAGGGGTGAAGATTTAGAGAGACTTTGAGTAATAAATCTCTCTTTGGAGAAGCAAAACTAATTAACAAGCCAGATTCAACCACAAAACTTGATATTTTGGATGCTTTCGATGTATATCAAAAGTATTCGCAACTTGCTAATGACATGGCATCCACCTCATTTCTATCAAGCGCGTGGAAGCAACTAACCACATCCCGTGACTGTAAACACCGTTTATGATATCATATACAATTTGAATATTTACGTGCCATTCGTCCTGATAAAGCTAGATCAATACCCAGCGAAACCATGGTCGACTTGAAAAAATGTTTTTTTGTGACAAACCACGTTGTATTCCCTTAATACGTAAGCTGGAAAAGATTTGTATTCCGTAAGTGATTAAGCCTGTTTGTGGAATATTTGTGAAAATTTCAACACCAAGAAAGAATCGCGCCATTCAAAAGAAATTTAAACCACAGATTCCTCATGTTACAGGAGATTGTTGATTAGATTTGTAGAGGCATACAACGCTTTTTTTGGCTTCAAAATCCAGTGTCACACGAAGCCATCTTGAGCAACAAGAGCCTCTACATGAGGTAGCATTGAATGGAAGAGATCTTTGAACTCTGATCTCTCTCTTGCCGCCCCGGTGGCGCAGTGGTCTAAGGCGCTGGCCTCTGATCATTCGTCCGTAAGGGGTCCGGGTTCGAATCCCGGTCAGGCATGGATGTTGTGTTTGTCTTACGGCACTGGCTCTCTCCCTTCCCTGGAACCAGTGACCCTAAATTAGGGACGGGCGACTGCTTATAGCCCATTGAGTTGCTCACGGTGGTCGTTAAACCTCCAACCAAAAAAAAAAAAAAAAAAAAAAAAGAACTCTGATCTCGCACAAGAAGCAGCCTGCCAGGTTGCTTCTTGTGCGAGATCAGATTTTATTTATATTTTCTAGCGGAGTTGCTTGGCGGGAAGGCTACTTAGCCAAAATGTACGAGACGTGCCCTATCGGGGACTTATCTGGCAAACGTGCAGGCCAGGGACGAAGCGGCATCTGATGCGCATGCAAGAGGTTTTTGAAATTTTGGGCACAATGTGGCCCAGCATTATTTTGCTGGAATATAGGGCCAGTACAACTCCGAAGGAGGGTATCACCTCTGCCTTTAAAACATCCATGATGCATCTCTGGTTGTTGAGATTTCTCTCAATTAGTAGCAGGCTAGATCGCGAATTGAACCCAATGGGCTCGAAACCATGAGGTTTGGTGTTGGGTAGATACGACTCTGCAAGTTGCCGTTCACCAAAATGAATTCGAAGAGGTGTGCGACCATCGTGGTGCATCTGATTGAATCGTGACTCGTCAGAAAAACACGACCTGGTGCCGATCAACGAGCCAATGCCTGTGTTCGAGAACCCATTGCAGATTGAGGCGTCCGTGGTTGAGGGTAAAAGGAATGCGCAGCAATATGCTCATAGCGACCAGTCCCATGTTAAGGTGACGACGTCGAACTGTGCTGGAGAGCATAGTTCGACATGGAAGAGTATTCCACTGCTCAGATAACGCCATGAATGTCGTTGTGTGATACGTCACTGCACTGCGGTAGAGGTGTTTGTCATCCACTGCAGTCGTGTAATTTTTCTGTCCATTTTCCGGATTTCATGTGATTCCGAGCTTCATCTGCCCACTGCTGCCACGTTGGCTCACTGTACTGGCGTTTCACCTCGTATGAGTAGAAATTTTGCGGTAGGAAATTCCAGCTTTTCTCATCCCAACAGCCGTTTCTCGCTCAAGTCCGTCATATGTTCATAATGCGATATTCTTCCGCGACAGGGTATGGTGAGACGCAATATCACTTTGATCTCAATGTCGACTCTTCACTGATTGCAACATCATATCACATGTAGAGGAGTTATGAGAAGGGAGTGCCTGACTCTAGGTCTTAAACAACCCTTAGAAACAGGAAGCTAGGAGATTTGGGCTAGAGTGCCCAATAGGAAAGCCACACTGAAGCGAGGTAGAAATGGGGATGAAGACGCGCCCTTATTTATTACCGGGGGCCGTTACCCGGGGACCGACGGCTTAACGCACCCATCCGACGCACGGCGGATATTTAGTGGTTCGAGCGTTTGTATTTTACTGGGATCGAACCTGAGGTCTTCTCCGTAGCAGTCACGAACTTTGAACACTAGGCCACCCGCGGCCATGTTTGCAACTTCTCGTTTGAACCAGCTCCTCATACCCAAGACCGGATAGTTCAGAGGGCGCTGCTCTGAAACCGCATTAGCATTTTCACTGAAATTTTAATCACTTGCATGTCCCAATTTGTTGTACATATCCCGCAAGTTTCAAGCAAATACCATCAATCCGTCATGCTGTTAAAATTTCCATAAGCAGTAGTGTATGCGATCGACGAATAAGTTTTGTTGGCATACGACTGAGATTTGTGTTGATACTAGCGAAATACGTTGTATCAGTATATTACATTCACGATTCTTTGAACTTTCCGTGAATGAAACAATGAGCGAAAACGGTATCGTTATACAAAAGTTTCTTCGGTGATTTCTTCTGCCTGGACGTTATTATTTACTTTTTTTATTTAAGAAGTGCGAATTTGTCCTAAGAAGTTCTTTACGACTAACAGCTCACAACATAAGTAACCATTTAAACGACAGCTTTCAAATTTTAAAGAACTAAAAACCCTCTATCCACCACTTGTTGGATGATGTTCTAGTGTACAGCTCTTCTTTACTTTTAAAGGGAATCACATTCCAAACTCATTATACATGTTTACAGAAAGTCTAAATCCTATGTTTTGGTTTTACCTTTGAGAAATGTATTTTTATGTGTTCATGTGTGTCTAAAGCATGGTCGAATTTGTTGTTCCAATACAAATCACAGCTCAATTGGATTCACGTCTAAGAAATTTGGAGGCCAGCACAATACCAGGAAGTCTTCCTTGTGTTATGCGAATCTTTCTGGATCAATCCGTGCAGTGTGGCGTGGTGCATTTTCTTCTGAAAGAAGGTACTACTATAGGAGGATGCCGTTGCCATGAAATAATGTACCTGGTCTGCAATGTTACTTAGGTAGGTGGTAAACGTCACAGCTTCATGCACATGAAAGACTGGACCCAGAAGTGCCCAGCAGAACATTACCCAAAGCATTACACTTCGTCTACTGTTTTTTTATACCCATGGTGCCAATACTTTCAAGGGTAAACGATGCGCACATACCGCGCCATTCACTTGGTGCTACAGGAAAGGAGATTCATCGCACCTGACAACCTTCTTCCAATCATTCAAGGTCCATTTCTGTTTCTTGCATGAACATTTTATCAGCTTTCGACGCTGAATCTAGGCATCGTGGGCATTTGGAGCAGCCTCATTTTCATCAGGGTTTGATGTACTGTGTGTTGTGACACATTACTCTCATTACCCGGATTTAAACTACCGTCGAGTTGCGCCAAAATATCCTTTCCGTTAGTTCTTATCATACCGGATATCCTTCGCTCATCTCCAGATGAGATAGCCTTGCCCGGCTAACACCTCGCCGGCTGTTCATAGGGTTTTCCTCCTCGAACCACTTTTTGAAGTACTAAGCATGGCTGACCGTGATTACCCCACAAGCCCTGACGTCTTCGATATTCTCTGACTCAGTCGTCCGTCCCTTGCAATGTGGCCATTGCTAAACTTGCTTAAATGCTCTGACTCACTCGTCTGTTCCTTACAATCCGCCCATTGCTAAACTTGCTTAAATGCTCTGACTCACTCGTCTGTCCCTTACAAACTGCCCATTGCTAAACTTGCTTGAAGGCTCTGACTCAGTAGTCTGTCCCTTACAATTTGGCCATTGCCAAACTTGCTTGAAGGCTGTGACTCAGTTGTCTTCCCTTACAATCTGCCCTTTGCTAAACTTGCTTAAATGATCTGACTCAGTCGTTTGTCCCTCACAATTTGGCCATTGCCAAACTTGCTTAAATTCCCTGACTCAGTTGTCTGTCCCTTACAATTTGGCCATTGCCAAACTTGCTTGAAGGCTCTGATTCAGTCGTCTGTTCCTTACAATTTAGCCATTGCCAAATTTGCTTAAATGAGGTACCTTCGCCGTCTGAAGAACAAGAATAAAACTAATAAGCGAGCTTAGTACCAGGTGTTATTCATAACGTTTTATAACCTTCACATGCTGTCGTTTACTTGGTGTTGCTTTGATTGGCATAAAGACGCGCTAGTCATATTGTTGTGGCTCTTCTGCGTATATCGTATACATTATTATACGTACTTTGGAATTTCACGTAAATTGTTCGATTACTTCCTGAACTACGTTTTGTGCTGAATATTTTACAAGCAGTGTATATGATTAGCTCAATCACTGAGCCTTAAAGCTGTGCTGAAATTGCTGGAATGTAGATGAGAAGTGTATAAATAAAACAAAAATTGCTGGAATATATCAATAGATGGGGAGCGTTATGAGGTAACGAACTCAGATTTCAGAGAAAAGTTTTGTCAGCCCTAATCTCACCAAATTCTATTCATTAGGCAAATAGCTTTAGGCACAGACGCATAACTCTGAAAAAGATTAAGTCAAGAGCCTTTATGCACATCGAGGCGAGAGATTTCTAAAAGTTTTGCATAAAATATTCAGCAACTGAATTTCAAAATTATGTGATTGGTGGTTTCAAACGGGGGAATAAACATCGAACAGGTCTAATCTACTTATTTATTTTTTGAATAGTTTTCATGTTTTGTGACTGATAATAACAATTGAATGCTCCTTATCGTTAAGACAATAAATTTTACTCCTGAAATTAAGATTTAGAACATTTTTATGACCCAAAGTGGATCTCATGTTACGAACGCTAGTTTCTTTTGTTTAAGATTCATTTTGCTTTCATGTCATCAATCTATTAAAAGAGTTTTTATTAACACGATTCGTGATCTTTATTTTTAACTAAGTCCCAAACAAGTCTAATGTATAGGCAAGTGAACAGACTGATGCAACATAAGAAGTTTATTCATTATTCAGTTCTACTAACTATGCACTCATACATGTTTCAGGAAAGCTACTATCACTAAATCTTTTGGAACACGAAAACCTCCTTTCACATAACATCTTAAACTTCGTTCGGCTGTATCTAAAACTTGGTTCTGGCTATACGTTTTCTTATAAAGCTGTTATATCCATAACTTTTCCGAAAGAAATACATACACAGTCGAGTCACATTATTGTGACCACCATATAATATCCAGAGTAATCGCCGTGTGCAGCGCGGACAGAAGCTAGACGGGCTGGAAGTTACTCAATAAGGTACTGGAAAGTGTTCACAGGTATGTGGAGCCAGGCTTCATCTGACAGCTGCTGGAGAGTGCGTGGTATGAGTGGACCCAGAAAATGCAACGAAAACATTCCCTAGAAGATAAGGCTGCCTACACCAGCCTGTATTCTGCCAGCAATGGTTGACGATTGTTTGTTCTCCGATGTTTCTCGCTTTATTCGCGAAGGTCCATCTTTCCGATGAAGCAGAAAACGTGACTCATCGGAGAAGGCCATCCTTTGCCAATCAGTGGAGGTACAATTACGATACTGCCGTGAAAATGTAAGCCTTTTCTGCCGATGTACCTTCGTGATCATAGTGCAGTGATCATACGTCTGCATGGGAGCCCCATACGCAGCAGGGTTCGCTAAACTGTCGTTTTAGACACACTTCCGGTAGCCCCTTGGTTCTTACGGCCAAATAGAATCGCGGGAAGCATGGTTGGCGTATTTGTCTGATGGCTCTGAGAGAGGAAGGGAAGACTTGTTTTCCTTCCCTGGAACCTGTAGCCTTACATTAGGGATGGGTGACTGCTTATAGCCTTACAAGTTGCTCATGGGAATCATTAAACCTCGACAAACAACTTGTTCATCACCATCAGATAGAGTGAGTATATCTTATTATTGATGCTTAAAGCTGCATAGTCATTTTGTTTAATCTCTGTTTCCAAATGGGTGCTTAGTTTGGAAAGACGAATGAAGGGAAATAAGTATCACCTGCTGAAATCAATTTCAAGTACGTATAAATGCTACCACACGAATAATTCTTTTTTTTTTTATTGATTGATTAAAGGTTTAAAAAAAGTTATTTATTGGGCTTGGTTGACAGATACATTGACATATACACTATATTGACAAAAGTTACCGGACGCCTAGAAGAGAAACACAGCATAGCATTTATTGGCATACATTAGTACGGTGTCGGTCCACCTTTGGCCTTAATGCATGCACTTGACCCTTCGAGACATGCTTTCCAAAAGGTTTTGGAACACAACGATAGGTATGCGCTTCCATTCAGGGCATAATGCTGCCGTTAATTGTTGTTTATTAGTAGGCCTTTGTTCCAAACTTCTTTTGCGGTGCTTTAATTCATCCCGTAGGTGCTCTATGGGATTAAGATCAGGGCTCTGTGCTAGCCAGTCCACACACGATACGGAATTATTGTCGAACCACGCCGTAACAGTCCTTGCTTTATGGCTTGGCGCATTATCCTGCTGGTACCAACAAGACTCGATTCTATAGTATTGCCGCACAGTTCGTAGAGCATAATTGTCCAGAATATCGTGGTAGACGTGCTGGTTAACAGGTTTGTCCGCGATACCCAATGGGCCGGGACGATACCACGAAAATCACCCCACACGAGCACACTGCCAGCTCCAAACTTGACCGTAAATGGCGTTCTTCCGGCTGCCGCCATACACACACGGCCATCAGACTGATAAATCGTGTATCTGGATTCATGAGTCCATAAGACCCGTTTTCATTGATCTATGTCCACGATAAATGTTCTTTATATCACGCTAAACAACAAGTAGAGATGAAAGGCTTGTGAGCAGCAGCACGACCACGGTATCCCATGGAATGAAGTTCGCTGCGAATGGTACGTGTACTTATCGAGATTCTAACCTTTTACTCACCTGTACATTGAGGTCTTGTGCATTTCTCCGTCGATTAGCTCTAACGACTCTCCTGAGGTTTCGACGTCTTCTATCACTGATTTTCTCTGGTGTGCGAGTACGTTTTGCTAGTTCAGGCTCGCCATGTTTCTTCCACTTCTTCAGTAAATCCAAAACAGTTGACTTGGGTGTGTTTAAACGCTTCTCGTTTTCTCTTATGGACAACCCATTAATATAACACACACAATCTTTCCTTTCTCAAAGTCATTTCTCTCTCGCCGCGATATTTTCACTCGACCTCAGGGTGCCATATGATCCTGTCAGCTGCAGGCTTGTTTTTATACCGTTTGCAGCTGTACCGGGCATCTTACCAACGCAGCGAATCCGTTCATTTGCTTTTGAAGGGATGTTCGGTGACTTTAGGCAATATAGTATATATTGAACATAGATTGGACTTGGTTGACAGATACATATGTACAGTATAGACATTTCGTTTCAACGTCAGCAATGTACATAAGTGAAAAAGGAGTTCAGCGAATAAACCCCCGAAAAACAAACACACACAACCATACCCCAAATCGGGATTCGAACCCAAACCACCTTCGTTGGGCGAATGATCAGAAGCCATTGCTTAGATCACTTAGCAACCGAGGCGGCCTTAAGACAAACACAAGATCCATGTCTTGTGCGGGATTCGAACCCAGCCGCTCCGTTTGGCGAATGATCAGAAGCCATCGCTTAAACCACTGCGCCACCTTGGCGTTAATAGACATCAATATAGTCATATTTTTAATTGCAGTTTTAACGATCACCGTGAGTAACTAAATGTGCTATAAGCAGTCGCCCGTCCCTAATTTAGGGCCACTGGTTCCAGGGAAGGGTGAGCGTTAGTGCCGTAAGACAAACACGACATCCATGTCTCACCGGTATTCGAACCCGGACCCTTTTCGGACGAATGGTCATAAGTCAGCGCTTAGACCACTGCGCCACCGGCGTGGTCTGAGAATTCCAATACGGTATATAGAAATGTTATTTTTGTAAATTTTCAATCATTTTAACGATTTAGTCATGAGCTTCGCACTGAATCATTTTTTGCCTTGGAAATTCTCAGTAATGAGTAACGTGCTTCGCACCACTAATTATTCATGTAATGCGAAAGGTTTTGCTGAATACGCTTGAATTAACAACGCAGCCCAGCGTCAGTTTCTGAGTATCCACTGTACAGCGTGTCCGAGAATTATTGGACACATTACAAAATTATATGAAACAAAACATTAAACAGATAGAAAGAAACTGACTGTACTAACTTACAATGTAACTACACAAGTTAATAAATTTCGATGTGAGATCCCTTGGTTGCTCGTAGTACGTCCAAGCGATACTCGATTTCATGCCATGTATTGGCAAGCATCTGAGGAGTTATGGAATTAATAGAAGCTGTGATACACTGCTTCAGTTCCTGCAAATCAGTACAAGGCGTCTAATAGACACGATCCTTCACATAACCCTTCATGAAATAATCCAATGAAGTTAGATCTGGAGAACGAGGAGGCCACGGAGTGGGACCACCACGCCCAATCCATCTGTTGGGGAAATGCTCATTTAGGCACTTAGGTACACACGTTGACTAATGCGGAGGAGCGCCGTCTTGTTGGAAAACGACGTTGTCATATCTTTTGATCTGGGGTATAGCGAAATTTTCTAGCATATCCAAGTAAATGTCACCATTTATGTTTTTTTCGCAGAAGAAGAAAGGGTCAATCACTTCTCTTTTTGATAGGGCGCACCACACATTAACTTTTGGAGAATCACGTTCCAGTTCAATAGCAGCATGAGGCAGTTCACTGCCCCATATCCTACAGTTGTGACGATTCACAATACTTGATACATGAAATGTGGATTCATCACTAAAAATTACAGTAGTGAGAAACGTTCGTCGTTTTCCACTCGATTCAGCATATCCACAGCGAAATCGTATTGCATTATTTACAAGCATCTTTTACAGTATTTGAATTTTATAAGCATGAAACTTTAATATCTTCTGCAAGATATCGAGAACTGTCGATTTCGGATTGCACAGTTCTCTGCTTGCTTTACGAACGGATTTCCTGGGGCTTCGTCGGAAACTTTCATTAACTTGGTCAACCGACTCACCGCTGACGCTAGGCTTACCGGCTCCTCCACGATGTTCCATATTGCCAGTTTCTTTAAACTGTTTCATCCACCGCTTAACTGAATTCTTTGACGGATTATTACAATCATACTCTAAACGGTATCGTCTTTTGGCATTAATGACAGACTTTAATTCCGCAAGCCATAACACACACATCGCCTTCTGCTGTACGGATGACATGACTACTGATTGCGCATTTCTCATACATTCTCATACATTCCTCATCAGGCCACACCTAGCGCCATCTATCGGGTTCTAGGAATAACAATTCTACAAAACAAAAATATAGAAACCGTGTCAGTAATACGTGACATAGAAAAGCAGACAACGCTCATAGTTTTTTTGTACATAATTTTGTAATGTGTCCAATAATTTTTGGACACCCAGTATGTTCAAGACGAACGTTCTGAAGAAAATCTTTGTAAAGTGATGTGAGTATTTACTTTATACATTTTCAGTTCAAAGTATACAGTCAGTAAGATTTGTCTCAAAATTGATTTTTCTTTTTTTCCCTTTTATTCAGTTGGGAGCTCCATTGTGCAACAGATCTCATGGTTTTTTGCTCGTATCTCAAATGAGTATAAAGTTTTACCTTGTTTTTTTTGTGTGAGTTCGTCTACCGATGAAAAATCCATACAACTTACATTCTTTTTCTACTGATGCTACGTGGTTAGCCTCTTTGCTCTTACAAGTAACACAGCTACTCTTTCTGCAAGATGTTTTCCTGACCTTGCTGAAAGAGATGTTGCGTTACTAAGAAAAGGAAAGAGACTAATCATTGCATTTACAGTGGCTTCAAGAGTGTTAATTCATCTTTTGTGTGGGCGATAAATGCATTGTTTACGCTCCTAAACAATTTTTTTACGCAGGCACTGCTTCAAATAAAGCATTTCTTGAAAGAAATACGGGATTACGCCATATATTACAAATTTTGAAGATGACAATCCGATTTTTTCGCGTAAATGTGACAAGGATGGTAAGTCAGATAATATCCGAAAACTTGAAAATTTTCATCGCCTCCCTCCAGGACGATGAACATTTTCAAGTTTTCGGATATTATCTGACTTACCATCCTTGTCGCATTTACGCCAAAAATCGGATTGTCATCTTCAAAATTTGTAAAGTATTTCTTATCTAAATCTTGAATTTCTTTTCATTTCTTTTCGCGCTTCTTACCCTACAATGGAATTTTTTTTAATAGATCTCTACAGCTTCCTTTCAGGTTTCTTAATTTATTTTTTAAATGGTGCTTACATCATTTTACCGTGCGAATATCATTACACAACAATGCGTCACATACGGAACATCACTTTTAATTTAGGAATTCGTACAGACCAAAATGTAGCACAAATACAATTGGTTTTCATTCATTATCAGTTTATAATAACAATGGATATCAAAATACAAAATTATTACTCAAATAATACGAAAAGTCGTCGTTATAGAAATCTTATCCAATTTCTATCAGTGTAGAATAAATGCATTCTTCTCACCTGTAGAGAAATGGCATATATCTCATGTTTTAAAAGATAGGTCTGGGAATTTTCAGCTTAGTGCCATTTGATAAGGCAAGAGTTCAATGTGATCCCAAAACGTTTTACCCAACCTTTTACAGCCTGTGACGTATACGTCTAATTTAACTTTTCCTTTGAGTTTCAGTGTACTTATGTAAATTTAGTTTGCCTTAGTTAAATATTTTCTGACTTAATGCCACAGAATAATTCCTGATGAGTGTTTCAAGTTATCAGCCTGACAGTGGGTAAAAAGGAAAGCAAAGATAAAGGAAGCTGAAATCAGAGGGTGAAGATTGACTGTAAAGAGAGCGATATTGTATGTGCAGATTTAGCGTGCAGACAGAGGGCGTTTTCACTGAGGGAGAGAGCTATATTCACGTTGAGAGCGATTTTGTAACAGCGATAATGTAGCGCTATATGTTCTTTCGAAGAGAATTAATTGTCGAACCTATATTGTACGAAATAGTCGTGTGCAGTGTATTCATCTTGTTAATGACGGACGAGTTGGGATATTGAATTAAAAGTGGGCGCTGAATTTCGTTGTTATCGACTCATTACTTACCTTGGCCGTTCACTTGAAGCGTTTATTTAGAGTTTCATGTTTAATTAAAATTGTAACAATTCCAAACAAACAACAAACGACTCTTGTAAATATTATCAGTCCCCAAATAAACTGACAAGTTGAAGTGAAGTTAAACCTTAAATGCTATATTTCTTCAGATCAGATAAATGCTATTATTTCATACCCTCCAAATGAACTAATATATTGGAATCATATCTAGTTCAGAGAGTGTCAGCCTAATGAATAAGAAATATGGGTAAAAATAAATCGAAACCTTCTTCAGCATGTAGGCCGATAGATCTTGAGCAGAATGATGTGTGATACTGTGCTTTCTCACTCCTTCGCTTCATCAGCTCTATCTTTTAGAGAGAAATTATTAATTTTGGTAGCAATTCAACATAAAACATACCCATTGTTGCATGACGAGAAATTCAGTTAAGGTTTCCATACGCAGCTAATTGCTTTCACAATTATATTTCCATTTTATTCAAAGAACGAACTTTATTGATCTGTTATGTTCATTCCAGTGATTCCGAAATTTCAACCTCACTAAGCAATCACGTTTCGACTCAATTATATCGAAGTATCTTTGGTTATACGAATCAGTTCTTAGGAAAGAAATTCCGCTCAAATTATGATGGTGTTAAGAATTCCAGGTAAATATTTTGACTCATGAAAACCTGATTAACGTAAGAGTAATATGTACGTATACCTTTAATTTTATCTTTCTTTTGAGTTTCTGTGTTCTTACGCAAATTTGGTTTTCCTTGATAACCGTTTTCTAACTCAAAGTCACAAAGTTCCTTTCGAAGAGTTTGAAATTCACAACCTGACAGCATATCAAAGGACAATCAACGAAATTAAAGCGTTCTGAGATACTAGCTCATTACCAAGTACTCTCTCCGTTGTTTACCTATATTTTTTCTCAACTTCCGAAGATTTCTATCACCCGTCAACCACACCATAAATATCTTTGCCTCCTATCTTCCACCTGTACCACTTTTCATTGGCCATAGGGTGGACCAGGCTCCACGTTATGAGGCCAGAGAAAGTCTTCCATATATGTGGAGACAATGTGAATAGACAAAGTTATCGCTCCTTCCACGTTTTCTTAATTAACACACAGCAACCGAAAAATTATTATCCGGACACCACTGGGATCGAACTCCGGATATCTCGATAACTAGCCGAGTGCGTTCGCCTTACACTACGGTGCCAACAATATACGGCGCTATGTGTGTTTATCTGTCAGCATCTGACTTCACAAATCCGTAGAGATGGTCTCGCATGAGGCCAAAGCAATTTATTTTCAAAAAGTTAATAAATAACAAAATAAACTTTCCCGCATAATCAGCATTGCTCATTCGATAAGAAACTGGATTGTCAGCACCTTGTTGTGTTTAACATGTTCTCGTGATATGTAGCAAATGTCTAAAACAATTACCAAAACTAAAATAAATAAAACTACAGAAACGTATAATCTCTAGCGCCTTTATTTATCTATTGTTTTTTTTGCACTTCTTCCTCTTTGTTTAAGTAACCCAGCTAATTCCTACTTTTTTTATAAACGTTTGGAAATAAAATTTCTCTGGATCTCTTTATAAAATCACAGGCTGAATTTTATTTTTAAAATATTAATATTCTGCAAAAAAATATTTCTGTTCCCTTGTTTATTTGCTGATGAGCAATTGAAATTGCGTTTTAAAATATACGTCGAATCCCGTAGTCTATCTCCCAGCCCCCTTTCTTTATTTTCTTCCTAAAATTGGATGGGACATGCCCCTCTCACGTTTGATCTCTTCACGCTTGCCCCCCCAATAATTTGGTGAAGTTGGCAACTCTGCTTTTAACGCAACATAGTACATCTTACCTATTTTGCCGATGATGCGATTCGGGCCCTCAATTTCTTTCTCTGGATATTCTACCGATTGAATTACACCGGCAAAGGCTTATCGCTGTAACTTACCGTTTTGACATGTGCGTCACCTCTGAGGAGGTAGGTACGTCACAAGAGTTCAGAAACTCATTCATCACATGGGGAAACGTTTCTGTACCAGAAGAGCTTCTCAAGAAGATACTGTCAGAAGAAATTAAGTCATCGTCGGGCATTTAAGTACTGATACCATATCTTAAAATGTTACTTGCGTTGCATTTGTTTTCAATGAGATTCTCCGGAACAAGATACAGGCAAACGCCTGTCGCCTGCGTCTCTGGTGATTCACTCTCACACCCCGCGTGCCACATTGTGAGTCTGAGAGTTACTTTTGGCAACGCGTATTTTGTGTTCAGCATTCAGAGGATTTTGTTTGACGTGCTGATATCCCGTTCCATTGCATGTCGTGTCGGAATTAAGATTTAACTTGTACGTATCCGGGCAACACTGTTTAAAATGCCCAAGCCATGTAGTTCTCTCTGTAGCGTTCGTTCTGGGACTAGTTTACTGGTACTAGTCCCAGAACGAACGCTACATTTACTGTTGAAGCACTTATTGACGAGTCTTGAAACGTGCAGCTGTTGCTCACCGTGCCAAACGCCTGTGATCCCAGTTCGTCATCATCATCGTGTTTCTACCCCAGTTACACCGCCTAGAGTTCGTCATCATCGTGTTTCTACCCCAGTTACACCGCCTAGAGTTCGTCATCATCATTGTGTTTCTACCCTAGTTACACCGCCTACAGTTCGTCATCATCATCGTGTTTCTACACCAGTTACACCCCCTACAGTTCGTCATCATCATCGTGTTTCTACCCTAATTACACCACCTACAGTTTGTCATCATCATCGTGTTTCTACTCCAGCTACACCGCCTACAGTTCGTCATCATCATCGTGTTTCTACTCCAGCTACACCGCCTACAGTTCGTCATCATCATCATCGTGTTTCTACCCTAGTTACACCGCCTACAGTTCGTCATCATCATCGTGTTTCTACATCAGTTACACCGCCTACAGTTCGTCATCATCATTGTGTTTCTACCCTAGTGACACCACCTACAGTTCGTCATCATCATCGTGTTTCTACCCCAGTTACACCGCCTACAGTTCGTCATCATCATCGTGCATCTACCCTAGTTACATCGCCTACAGTTCGTCATCATCATCGTGTTTGTACCCCAGTTGCACCGCCTACAGTTCGTCATCATCATCGTGTTTCTACCCCCGTTACACCGCTTACAATGATAGCTTCCGTACTTTCCCACTGGAAATGGACTGTTGACTCGGAGAGTGCAGCACACTTTGACACCTCTTGCTAAGAGTGACCATGTTCTTGGCCAAAAACAACTGCCCTCTTTTGCCACTCATAGTTGTACCTGTGAACTAAAATACAGAATACTACAGACGCGCTTTAAACATACACCTCAGACCTCCACAATCATAATCCAGCCGTTTCAGTCTCCACACTTATAACTCATTGCGTTCATGAATCGTATACTTACGTACATATCTCCGTCAGCATTCCGTAATATTTTGTCCGGTGTGTCTACGTTAAGTGTGGTAAATTGAAAGTTTCACTTGCTTCCTGAACAACGCAATATTTTCTTAAAACATCGTATAAAGTTTCTCTTTCAAAGCATCATTAATGGAATCACTAACTTGAGCATTTTTGCAGTATATACGTGTTTAAAATAAAAGTCACAGTTAATAAGACGGTAAATTTAAAAATACCAAAGCCTGATTAGGAACTGAGCTAAAAATAAAACGTAAATATCTAAGCAATAATTCTCATCTCTCTTTCGGTAACGTTAATATTTAATCAAAAAAAAGCGTGTTCATCGAGAGTAAAGAAAAAACAGGAAACCTACGTATGTGTTTTAGCGATAAAATAAAAAAAAACTACAGAAGGTCCTCTCATTTTCGCATAGCTTAAGTGCATTTAAATATTCAAGTGTGATTTCATTTCTTTGTAATCAGAGCGAGCAAAGTCTTTCGAGATGTTATTTAAAGAGATAAACAAACAATAAAAAATGTGCTTTGCAAAATGTAACGATGCAAAGCACTTTTGTCTTATCATGTGGGGAAGAAATGAATAAAAGAAAAAAAAAATGACAGGTGCGACCGAATTGTCGAAAAGAAAGAGTACGCCTTTTGGCAAACAATCTAAAATTTAGTACCTAAAGCTTATTTTATAGTACTACAAGGTGTACAATCGGTGTTTTTCGAAACGTTTGTAGACCAATGCTTATTTTAGATTTGGATTTCATTGTAACGGACGAGATTGAAACGGCTTGAAATGCTGGTTTTCTTCTGTTTTCATTGTAGAGTTCTGATGAACTTCTAAACCCTTTAAATTTTAAAAGATGGCGTTTCTACATAGGGCCGGCCGTAGGGTGGGTTGGACCCCCGGGGAAATATTTCTTACTGTGCTTCTTTCTGTATAAACAATTTAATTAATGGTATATACTGATCTCCGTCTGCAGATCATGCGTCCACGCGAGGTATATACCGATCTGCTGACGGAGATTTTGAATAACATATGCATTTTGAAATCAGTTTTCTGGTGTTTTCAAAGCAATAGGTGATTCTTAATAATTTTTGAAGACTGATTTCAAAAATGTAAATAATTTTTTCGTATCACTTGAAAATGTTTCACAAACTGTGATGGAAGATATTTGCATTTTAACACATTACCAGTAATTTTAATCACTGTTGTTAACAAATAAGCTTAAAATAAAATTGAAAATATGATACAGTGTGTATACCACAAAAACCTTTAGCCACATAAAAGTGCCTTTTGGTAAATATTTGTTAAATAATATGAATTTCCACATATATATCCATTATGATAGATGAAATTTCCATTTTTTCCATTACCTTGCACAGGTATTTTCGTCAGAGATAACTTTTCTCTTCACCATCCAACAGTAATCGTCTGTCATATTTATATAACATTATTTCTGATATATCTTTTACATTTACTTAGTGTCTTATTTGAATTATTGCTCTTCTCTTACGTCCTTAAATTTTCTGGAAGGCAGTCAATGTGCATATTCAAAAAATTAATGTTGCAACCAAGTTTTTCAAAGTTTTCCCACATGTCTTTAACAATAGTTTTGTAATTCGAATCTGTTTTATTTCCCAAATAGTTGTCAATTACATGTTTTAGAGCTTATCCGCTTTTATTTCTTATGTGCATTCAATGTTTCTCAAATTGTCTACCTTTCATCAGCTTTTGAATTTGAATACAAACAAAATTGCTCTCTTTAAGCTTTTTAACAAACCAGCTCAGCTGCTTTGTTAAAACCATTATGCCGTCAAAGTGGCGCAGTGGTCTAAGCGATCGTTCGAGATGGTTCCGGGTTCGAATCCCGGTGAGGCATGTATGTTGTGTTTTTCTTAGGGTCCTGGCTCTCTCCCTTCCCTGGTACCAGTGGCCCTAAATTAGGGACGGGAGACTGCTTATAGCCCACTGAGTTGCTCACGGTGATAGTTAAACCATTAAAATATTATTAAACCTTCAGTATAAAAAAATCTATCATTGTTCACCATTTTGGTATATAATATTTTTGGGATTTATATAATAGCCATGAACACGGGAATCTTCCATAGCACCCGACAAGGAAACAAATGTCGAAAAAAAGTTTTCGGAATCCCAAAGGGCAAGCTGTCGATTTCATTGGCAGCACGCTTTATTGCAATGTACTGTATCACATCGAGACGAACGCTATGATATTGTTACGACCTTTGGGCCTTAGATGTCAGCATGCCCAATTATTTTCCGGACTGCGATTCGAATCACTGGATCCGCCAATACCTCGTTAGCCAATTAGCCGACACAGTACACCAATAAACCAATGGAGGCACAGTATAACAATTAAAACAGGGATTTAATAGATATATGCATAAATTACACCGGATTTCTTCATTAAATAGAAAAAGCTTAAACTTCCGGCCAGCTTTGGCCCTCTTCGGTGTTTCAGAAAATATGTCTTTACGAAAAGTGTGTTCGTTCACAATGAACCGCAAAGAAAATACTGATTAAAGTACTTACATATGTCTTCGAGTATTCAAAGTATTGATGACACCAACAAACACAAACACTTACTCACATTCACTAATATGTTGGCACTACGGGTAGCTTTCTCTTTTTTCTCTTTGGAGGAAGCGGCGTTGCTTACGGACTCTATGCACGCATTCAAACGCACAGACTTATTTCCTCCGTGGAACAAGAAAAGGTGGCGATTTTGTTTCTCCATCTCTCTCTCTCTGTAGGGGGGCTGCTTCGTTCCTTGTGCCAGGCGTTTCTCCTCTCCTCTCTGCATCAGCTAGGCGATGCCGTGATTAGTTTCTCTCTCTTTGCATTTCAATTGAAATTGCTCCTTACGGCAGGTATCGGTGGTCCGGCAAGGTAATGAAAGTTTTCGGGTAAAGTTCGTGCTGGTTATTCATCAGCGTATGTTTTTAGCAGGCTTCACTTCTTATGCTCAGAACAGCAAAAGCAGCAGCAGACGGCAACAAAATCGAGCGCGAGGAAAATCAAGGCCTAGTTCTCTCGGCTATTAAACGTATTCTGCTACTCAACAACAATTTCCCGTCTCCAAAAGCTGGTAAGCGGGGAGTTCTATCACTTGAAACCGTGACAATTTATTAGTAAACCGCTCTTCAAGTCCAAGAGCTCTCCCATTGTTTCGCGCGCGGCACAGACAAAAGCTTCAAACGCGCCTGCCGTCTAAATAACTTTTGAGCTATGGAAGAAAGCTCTTAAACCCTGACCTGCTCCATTTCCGTTTATGCGCTCTTTGTTCTCGTGGCAAACACCTGCAACTCGCCACTTGAATTCAAAATGCTAAAAGATCTTTTCTTTTTATACCGCCCCTCGCAAGTGTTTAAATTATAACTCTCTGTTAATTAAAACCCCCAATCAAGTTTCAATTACCGTTAATTAGCCACGCCCCTTGCCAAATAATTATTCGAGGGGGGGGGGGATTGGCACAATATGAAATATGCAGGTGGTAAGATTGAAATCCAGATTACAAAGCAGTCTTTCTTTTATATACAAGATTACGTATGTTTGGATGTTCTCTTCATAGAATTGCCGACATAAGATATAAAATGGTACACCAAATTCATATTTATCAAGTTTATTTTAGAACATTTATTTCTCTTGCATTCATTTCAGCAAAACCATTAATTATGTTGTTGTAATCCAGATTTTCATATAATGTTTTTTCTATTGAGAGTACCACCAAATTAGACATCTTTTCTTAGGTCACTGTAGTTCTTAGTTATCTCTTAATTATTTTCAATTTAACAACCTTACTCTGCTGAAGCGGTAGTGACTGGAATTGTAAATAAATATTTTAAAGGAAAAGCAGAGGGATTTTTCAAAATCATGAATTTTACATACCATGTTTAAACATTGTAAAGGTATTGCAAATGATGAATTATCGTCATTGCAGGAAATGTTGCAAAATATATTTATTTCATCAAATAAATTGCTCTTGTCGCCGTCCCTTAAAGAAATAGCTAGATGCATGCAATGTTTAACTTAAGTTCTTCTTTCGAAATTTCTAATGCTGGATTATTTTACAGAAAACTGAAAATAGCAGCGTGTTGCTCAATTTGTTCGAATCTATCGAAACCTCACCTTTATTTATAATGGCCAGAAAATAATCTTTATAGTAATTAGTGTTGGGATCTTTTGAATGTAATAAATCTTCCACTTCGTAGTCATGCACACATTTTCGTTCTTTTTTCTGATATCCTTATACAGGGGGATTCATAAATAACTATACAGTTTTCAAATGCTGTACAACAGTAGCAGTTGAAGACACGAACCACAACTGCGAAGATGTACTCATAAAGTTTGTGTCCCGTTACTGAGGGAAGTGACGTAGGCGACAGCGCGCGTGACCACCCAGAAGCCCTGACCCACTAACCCAATGGCCACCCAGAAGTCCTGACTTAACACCTTGTGACTTTTTCCTATGGGGGTACGTAAAGGACAAGGTATTCGCCCCTCTCCTTCGCATTGATCTAGCGGAGCTGAAACAGCGTATCACAGCCACTATCCCTGCACTTGATTCAGATATCTTACCTCGCGTTTATGTGGAAATGGATTACCGGCTCGATGCGTGTCATGTGACTAAGGGTGCACACGTAGAACATCTGTGACTGTCTCTAAACGAACTTGAAACATTCCCCTACAATTCTGTTACAGATAATATAAAATATCTTACATTGTTTTTGTTTTATAGTGCGATGAAACTGTATACTTCTTCCTGAATCACCCTGTATTTTATTGTAATATCAATTTTGTTGCATATTTCATGAGCAGTTTCCTTCGATTTAAGGAAAAACATTTTGTCCAAAACAATTAAAAGCATTTTGTAGTCCTTTTAAAATTGTAATAGCAAAACTTAGATTTGAGACCCACTTTCACCACTTTTGTATTCAAGTGATTTCTGATAGCCCCAGCAGCAACCCCCGCAATGCGATGGAACCTCACGGCTAAGATGCCTCTAGCTTAAGCAGGAGGATTTTCCAATTTTTTTGCTAGAACTTCATATGAAACTAGTCAAATAAATAGCCTGGAATTTTTGAGAGCAGCTTTGAATGCAGTTTTAAAAAGAAAAGCAATTTTTGTTGTTATTTTTTTCAGTAAATAAGTAAAATCTTCAAGAAATCATTTGTTCTGTAGTTTGTAAAAACTGGGTGACAAGAAAGCCGCAATTCCAGAGGAATTGAAGCCTTGTTTCAGTGCCATAGCAAAAGTTCCTACACATGCATATTAACAAGAGAATGTGAATGATATACCAGTTAAATAAATCAATGAGGATAAAGCTTTATACAGGGTGATTGTAAACTCCTTCAACAAAACAAGAGGGGGCTGGTGTACATCAAAACGAACAATATTTGCAAAGGAACCTAGGGCCACATTCCACTCCTACTGCCAGGAAAGAGTAAAGTTACATCACCAGGTTAAGCCATCAACAGTGAAAACAAAGAGACATACCTAATTTATGAGTTGCACAATTCCAATCGCATCAGAGAAAGACTCAAAGGAGCTACTCATACTGGCGTCCAAGGGCATCGTTGCACAGCCCACACCGGCGAATGAAGGACTGTCGCACCCTATTGTAGATCCCGGTGTGATGTTGATTTTATCCGCAGCAACAGCGATTCGCGCGGCAAGATCTTCCAGGGAGTCCACAGGTGTCTCGTACACCAATGTTTTCATTTGCCCCCAGAAGAAGAAGAAGTCCAAAGGATTAAGATCCGGGGAGCGTGGAGGCCAAACCACAGGTCCACCACATCCAGTCCACTGCCAGGGATATGTCGTATGCGTAGCCCTCCATGCCCTTCACGATAGGTCAATTTTCATGTGATGTTCGCACGATAATATCGCTGAACGGGTTCAGCGATGTTATCGTGAACCCGTTCTTAAATGTTTGCTCCTCATCGTTTACGCACGTGTTCAGCTCACCTGATTTGCATCTTGTGCTTCTCATGCACTGGTTCGAATTCCGTGTACCTGGTGGTCGTTTTTCGAACGAGCTCTTTTCTGGCAGTCAGAGTGGAATGCGGCCCTAGGTTCCATTGCAAATAGTGTTCGTCTTCTTGTGTACTATCGCCCCTCTTGTTTTGTTGAAAGAGTTTACAATCACCCTGTATATTACACTTGTTTGCACATAATTACGCATCTTTCAGAATTTAATGAGCTAAAAGGTGTTTTTTGCGGGAACAAAAAATGTGGAGACCTGAGTTACTTTTTTATAAGAGTCAAAGGAAAAAGACTTTTCATATGTGCAAAACATTGGAACGTTATATCGTGTTTTTTTTTTTTGCATTCAAGATTAAATAATTTAAGTAGTTTTATTTCTTTTGTGCCACAGTTCTTAATTATTGCTTTTAATTTGCTTACTTATGTTCTGTACTTTCATATATAAATCGTAAAAGGTCATTAGACACTGTCACAGCGCCAATACGTGTTTTCTGTGTGTGATCGTGAGGCATTTCAAAGATGCTGCCCTTAGTTGTCTAAAACAATTAATCCTTTTTGGAGGTTTAACGACCACCGTGAGCAACTCAATGGGCTATAAGCAGTCGCCTGTCCCTAATTTAGGGTCACTGGTTCCAGGGAAGGGAGAGAGCCAGTGCCGTAAAACAAACACAACATCCATGCCTCACCGGGATTCGAACCCGGGCCCCTTACAGACGAATGATCAGAGGCCATCGATTAGACCACTGCGCCACCGGGCGGCCAATTAAATTTGCATGGTACGATTACATTTGGCGTAAGTGTTTTGCAATAATTTGTATTTGTATAAAACTAGGGCAATCATTTTAATTACAATGTGCATATTTGTGTCACACCCAGTAAATTTTACCTATTTTGTTTTTACGAAAAATACCTATAGTATCCAAGTGATTTGAATTACAGAAAGCCCGTAAAACTTAGTCTAATATAGAATTTAACAATTTAAGTAATTGAAAACGAATAGGTCTGTGCATATGGGCCTCGAAGATATTTCTTTTTTTTTTTTTTTTTTTTTTTTGGGGGGGGGGGGTGTGATCCCGAATTTTTCAGGTACGCCAATGTTCGTATTACCTATTTTAATTGTGTTCTTATCTTGTACCCATACTGAAGTGTCTTAAGGATTAGAAAACAAAATTTAATGTATTGAAAGTATTTTTTAAAATATTGTTGTTTTGTTGGCAGTACGAATAAACCAAACAATGTAATGTTGATGCTTTCTTTCCATTTTATTTTTGAGTTTGAACTTGAACACAGCTCCCAATATCAGTACAGCTGTAAATAGACATAGTCATCGCTCTTCCCACGTTTATCTTTAATTAACACACAGCAACCAAAAAATTGTTATTCGGACACCGCTGGGATCGAACCCCAGATCTCTTGATAACTAGCCGAGTGCGTTCGACTTAAGCTACGGTTGCCAACAATCCACGGCGCTATGTGTGTTTATTTTTTTGGTTGCTGTGTGTTAATTAAAGATAAACGTGGGAAGAGCTATGACTATGTCTATTTATATTATCTCCACGTATTCGAAAGATTTTTACCATTTACTCTTGCCCATTGGATTTACTAGCTATAATTGAATTAACTTGTGCCGTTAAGCGCCACCATATGGAGACGTCTCAGTTGCTGAGCCCATCCCTATGGATTAGTGAAGTCAGATGCTGACAAGATAAACACACATAAAGCCGTGGATTGTTGGCCACCGTAGCGTAAGTCGAACACACTCGCCAAGTTATCGAGAGATCTGCGGTTCAATCCCAGCGGTGTCCGAATAACAATTTTTCAGTTGCTGTGTGTTAATTAAAGATAAATGTGGAAAAAGCGGTGACTATGTCTATTTACATTGTCTCCACGTATTTGGAAGATTTTCATCAGTACAGCTTTTTCAGAAGGCACCGTCAGTGGAAGCAAAACAGAATGTTTGTTTGCTAAATTCCGGTCCAGTAATGTGAGCCTCGAAATGAAGTAGGCGGTACATCAGAAAGAGCAGTAGATGGTGCCGTGTTGGTGACATGGATTGAATCCGTTCGACACCGAACGATACAATAACATGGCGAGAAACTCAAAGTAGGCTACACAACAGTTTCCTTAGACTTAACTGCCATAGGAAAATTGAAAAAGATGGATAAATGGATTTCACACGAGTGGATGGAACAGTGCCGAACACGGTGATTTAATGTCTACCCTCAATCAAACGAAAGACATTTTGAGGCACCACGTCAAGTGTGATGAGAAATGAAAGCTGCATAACAACCGCCAATGCTCCGCGCAATGGCTTGACCTCGGTGAAGACCTAAAACACATATCGAAGCCGGTACGCTTTGCCAGGAAAACGATGGCCAGTGTTTGGTATTCCGTTACTCCATGCCAGGAAGACGGTGGTCAGTATTTCGTATTCCGTTACTCCATGTCTGGAAGACAGGAAGGTCAGTGTTTGGTATTCCGTTATTCCGCGACTGGAAGACGATGGTCAGTGTTTGGTAATCCGTTACTCCGTGCTAGGAAGACGAAGGTTGGTGTTTGGTATTCTGTTACTCCATGCCAGTAAGACGATGGCCAGTGTTTGGTATTCCGTTACTCCATGCCAGAAAGACGATGGTCATGGTTTGGTTTTCCGTTACTCCAAGCCAGGAAGACGATGGCCAGTGTTTGGTAATCCGTTACTCCGCGCTAGGAAGACGAAGGTTTATAACGAAGTGAATTTCTCCGTCATTTTTATCCGCGCCAGGATTCGAACCCGGGTCCACTCATTCCGGAATAAGTTGCTCTACCAGTTGAGCTACGCGGACATTTTATTCTGATTCCTATCTGCCTTTATGTCGTGTGCGTCCTTCTGGCAGGTACGTCACATCTCCTAGTACGTTACATCATCTCCCCCTTATTTTTCTTTTTCGAAGTGCTGCTCTTATTTTTCCTATCTCGCGGTGTGGAAATAACATCACACCATTGCGAGATTGTGAACGGTCGGGTCATCCGGATAGTTCGGGCGCCATTATAACGAAGTGAATTTCTCCGTCATTTTTATCCGCGCCAGGATTCGAACCCGGGTCCACTCATTCCGGAATAAGTTGCTCTACCAGTTGAGCTACGCGGACATTTTATTCTGATTCCTATCTGCCTTTATGTCGTGTGCGTCCTTCTGGCAGGTACGTCACATCTCCTAGTACGTTACAGGTTGGTGTTTGGTATTCCGTTACTCCATGCCAGTAAGACGATGGCCAGTGTTCGGCATTCCGTTACTCCATGCCAGTAACACGATGGCCAGTGTTTGGTATTCCGTTACTCCATGCCAGGAAGACGATGGTCATGGTTTGGTTTTCCGTTACTCCAAGCCAGGAAGACGATGGGCAGTGTTTGGTAATCCGTTACTCGGCGCTAGGAAGACGAAGGTTGGAGTTTGGTATTCCGTTACTCCATGCCAGTAAGACGATGGCCAGTGTTTGGTATTCCGTTACTTCATGCCAGAAAGACGATGGTCATGTTTTGGTTTTCCGTTACTCCAAGCCAGGAAGACGATGGTCAGTGTTTGTTATTCCGCTACGGCTGCGATACATTTATCCTTCTTACAAACGTGTCATACCATCACGTCACACAGGTACTGTCAAAAACTTGGCATTTTGCATGGAAAACTGTTCACCAAACAGCCGACATTAGTCAATCGCCATGGACGCATACTTCTCCAGGGTAACGACAAACCCTATTTTTCACGCCAGACGACCCAAAAAGCTTCAGCAATTTTGGTGCGAAACCTTAACACATCCGTTTTATTCATATGATCTGTCCCCTGTGGATTACCACTCCTGCAAATACCCGGATACCTTTCTACAAGGTAAGCCGTTTCTCTCTCAAACATCAAATGAAACAGCATTTAATGAGTTTGTCGCATCCATTTTTACACGACGGTATACCGTAGCTTACATATCGTTTGCAAACGTTTTTTGTTGCTGGTAGTGACTGTTTTATTTAACAGAGTTTATTTTGCACAGTGTTTTGGAGGTTTGAGGTTTCTATCAGTATTAGTATATTTCATCTACCAGAGCCTAACTGTTAGCCGTCAAAATACATACATCAAATCATCCTATTGCTGTTGCACTGTTGGTTGTTCAGTTGAATTGGAAAAGCCTTTAAATGTATTCATATAAAATGACTTCAAACCTTTCCCGACTGCTACGCTTAAAGATTTTAATCCTGCTACGATTACTTATTTTATTCCTTGAATGAAAATGTATTCTGTAATTAAAATCGCTGAATACTACTATCCAAGTTCTAAACAGTAAAGCTTCGTGTGAGCTGTGAAAGAAGTAACTAATACAACTCCAGCATACGCTTACTCCGGTGTGTTACAAAGAACTGACCGACTCTTCACAGAAAAACGAAGCGAGGCTTGTGCTTGATATATACCTTGCTCTTCCTTTTAAGCTGTCACTACCCATTGCCTTCCTCTTCTTTTTCTCTTGATGGAACACCAGGTATTTTCGAAGAAACCCACATGATCAAAGTACGGGCCATCGTAGAAAAGAATTCTACGTGTTAAGAAAAATGGTTAAAAGAAGTTAGTTCATAAAAGAAAGGTTTGCCTTCGTAGTTAATTTTTGTTTAGTGTATTTATTTGAAAATTGATTAAAAGAAGAGTGTAGCTCAAGGAGGTGATTTTTCTGAAACATTTTAAATTCTCTTGACTATAAATTCCATCAAGCGGGTTTTGTTTAATGCAAAAAAGGAGAATCCCGTTGGTCTTCAAAACTGTGACTGATGTGATCGAGAAATAAATTGCTTAAGATGATCCGACCAACTTCGTATTTTGAATAAATTCGGTTCAGTTATGCACACAATGTGCAGAAACAATAATGTATTTTGCTGACGTCTTGTCCCAACAATACATACGTTGTATGGATGTGGTTTTAACCGATTGATAAACTGAATGCAATATTTTACTGCTGTTTTGTTCCAAGAAGTCGTTAAAGTGGATAGTTTCGAAGATAGAATCTTGGCCAATTTATGTGTAGCTGATCCGACATTGCTAAATATGGGACGGAAAAGGACACAAATCTTATGTATCTTCGGAAGTCACAGAAACGTGGACAACGGGCATATGATGACTCTATATGGTTTTTAGCACGTCTTTTGTAAAAAAATATCGTGCTTCTGTTATCGGTTTGTCCGTCCGTCCGTCTGTACCCACAGTATCTCTGCAACTATTAGTCCGATTTGAAAAATTCTTTTTGCATTCGGAAGTGTTACAGTGGACACCCCCTCCCCCATCCTAAAACCTGAAGAAAACTTTAAAATTTGTCCGCCATGTCGCGTATTGTATGAGGCAGCTAGGAATCACAGTTCGGCAGGCTCACATCTTCTTTTACAGTTCAGTTTTTTTTATTTATTTCTCATTTACGTTGTTTTTTCTTTCGGCTGTTCTCTAAATTAATTAACAAAATAGCGGGATAATTGGGAAGTCGCTCCAATGCTCTTGAAGGCAAGAAACGCAATATTTTTGCCATTTTGAATTGTGTCTACCTGTGGGAAAAGGTAGCACTCAATGGTTGCTCTGGAAATTGATAAGAGCAAAGCGATAGGCCCAGAAGAGGACTTCTGGATTTCTTGAGGAGGGACCGATGTTACGACCCACACCCGCCATTAATTTAGTAATTAATGGGCGTGGTTGATGTGTGAAATTAATTAAGTATTAATTATGTTCGAGGCTTGATTGGAGTTTAAAAGTGTAAACAGCAGATAAAGTTTTATCTGGGGGTTTGGAAAGAAAAGAGGCGAAGAATTCTCTCTCTGGCTGGGTGGTCTCAGAATAGCTCTGTTAGGTCATAAATATCAGGGCGCAGCTGACGGGAAACTAAGCAACACGGAATGGTACCTTTCGAAGAGGGGTCCACTTGAGTAAATGAATGAAGATGGGGACAAAAGGTTTAGCGAATAATCGTAAATTCGTCGATTGTTTGGGGCATTTTCGAGAACAATTGCTCTCTGTGTGGTCCGTGCAGAAAAATAAGATTTCGCACTTAGCGTGAAAATAAGGAAGAAAGTTCAGTTGTCTGTATGCTCTCCGATGTGAAAGGCTGGATGCCTTGGATCTGCAAAAAAATGAATTGGGAAAAATGAAGCAGCAAACCTCCCCGCATTTGGTAAGAAATGGAGACAACTCGAGGCAGCTGGAGATGCCAGTTTGCCATAAAGACAGCAGAATGCCTAAATCCGCGAGATAACGCAGAAATTTCTAGGCTGGAGCGTAATGGAAATCAGCGACTGTTTGGACTAATGAAAGCCAAGTTACAGGGGAATTAAGAAGTCTGCGAGTGGACAGTGGTCATTCCAATGAGAAGCGAAGCCATGCAAAGTCGGGTTCGGATGCCAACCACTGCAGTGTGGAATCATCACCCCCATTCATCCCCTACTGTGGAGGAGGTGAAGAGACGCGCTTGTCTTACGGGGCGAAGCGAGGCCCCATGTGTGCGTGTGTGTGGTCACGTAAGCAGCGAAGCCACTACGTGTAAGTGCGACGGGATAAAAAACATGGCGAAAGAAAAATATGAGCGTAAGAGCGGTGGCTTCGATACCTAACAAATATACAGGTGAAATGTTGAGTTGCCGATATACGCTTAAGGTAAAAGCACGTCTGATTTCGCTCGGCCGAGAAAATTAATCTCAGGGCTGGCGGTCGCAACTCGATAAAAAAAATGGAAACAAAACCTGCGAGTGGCATATTTGAACTGCGTACTCAGGCAGGGTAGATGGTTTGCTAACGGAAAGGAACTGACTGAATTGGGAATGAACGGTCAAAAAGGACGGAAGGTAGCGACGGACGGAATCAACTATAGCAGCAGCGGAATTGAATGTGTCCCACTCTCCCAGCAGTCGACGTTCACAATTATTTCTTCACGACAACAAAAATCATTTCCCAGGAACACAGAAAATCAATCTTGGAAACCGCAACATCAGATGTGAGAGGGCCTATTTTGCTTAACGGCCACCTTCAAATCGTCACGAGAATAGATCAGTGTGCACTCTAATCATTGCAACACAGTGCGGCGTGATATTACCATTTTTAATTGTGTGCTTCATTTACATCAAGCGTCAAAGTGAAGTGTTGAATCATCGGTGCTGCCACATGGTGCAAGTGTCTGTGCATGTGTGCGTGTTTTTTTTTTGTCGTGTGATATTATGTGATGCACAACGGATTTGCACAGCAAAGTCATGAAACTGTAAGTAGATGAATATTTCCTTTTTCTTTCTTCGCACATCTGCGAACTTGTGCCATCCCGACACCCAAAGCTGCATGGACATAGATGCAGTAATGCTGAGTGACTGAACCTCAGAGGAAATACCTGCACATACAGATTTCAATTTCTTACAGGGCCCATTTCCTGATTACTTTTTTTACATGAATAAGGGAGAAGGTGTGGCCACAAATTCCGCTGGGCGGGACAGTTTCTTTTAACTTTGGTTCAGGGCCAAAGCGAGCGGGGAAGGGATCTGCATGTGCATGCTTATTAGATTTAGTTAATTAACTTTGGCAGTATTTCGCACCTATAATCTTATACCGCAAATTAACGTGCTTGTGTATTTTGTGTCGCGAGTATTTTTAATGTGATCGTTTGCATATAATTTTTTTTCATTCTCTAAGCAATTGTATATGAATATCACCTGCAGCTCTATTTAGTGTGTAAACGAGTAGTATCTCTTGTTCAGATAGTCCGGTGGAGACTCAGTCGGCTTGTGTCTTCCGACAGTAAAGTGTGACACCGTATGCTGCCCACATAAGAGGGGCAATTGTCTATGCGCCTAGAGAGCGCCGGATCTGTTTAAATCTCGCAGAACGTTATTAAATGTTGTGTTGTGTATTTGAGAATCATGTGTTATTTGCGAAAGTGAGTGTTGTACTGGCTGGTTGGGGATTGAATGTACCGGAGTAAGATCCGGACCACTACACTCAGTCACGAATTGGTGATTGCGGGTGAACCTCATCACAACTCTGATCCCAAAGTATCATTATTTTTTAGTTTATTTTATTTTTTATTTGTTGTTGTTATTTTGTTCACAAGGTGGATTCACCCAAGCCTTATGCTTCGGGTCATTCTTCAACTTTTCATTTTTATGTTCTGGTGTGAATCTTTGAGTGCAGCAGTGCACCTGAGATTCTCACCTGGTGCCGCGGCCAACTAAATTGTACTTCAGGTCTCAAGCACCGTTACCGGCAGACTCGGCAGGAACACTGCTAGTGCCGTGTAACAGAAGCTTGAAATGTGCGAATGATGATCTTTCATTTCGTTTTTTTTTACGATGTACAATTTTGCCGCTAGAGGGCGTAAATGCAGATGATGTCGAATTCAAAATTACGTTTTGATCCACATATTTGCTTCTAAACATCCGATTGAAAAAATTCTTTTATCTTTCGATTCCATTTATGTCGAAGAGTGTTTTAGATAAAGTTTCCTTTTCAAATTACGCATAGATTTTCCGCTAGGTGGCGTAAAAGTAAATAACATTTTTCCCGATAACTCTTCTCCTAAAACTCCGATTAGAATTTTTTTTTTCAGCTGATACATCTCCTGATGGAAAATCTTTTGCATATAATTTCGAATTTTTGGTAAAGAATACTTTGGCCACCAGGGGGCGTAAGTGTTAATTTTTACTTCTGATGTATCTGCCATAAAATCTGAGCTTCTAAAATATCGATTGAAAAAATTATTTCGCAGACTGATGCCACTCACATCAATAAACCTTTTCGGAATATTTTCTTCCTTAAATATCCCACAGTTTCTCCGCCAGGGGGCGTAGATGTATATCTTATTTTTGTCAATATATCTACTTCTAGCAGTCCGATTTGAAAAAAAACCCTTCTTTGTTGGATAGTGTTTTCCGTGTGGCGTGTTTTTCATATAATTTCAAAATTTTCACGTAATTCATAGACTTTCCGCTGGGGGGCGTAAAGGTAAAATGCGTTTCTCCCTATATCGCTGCTTCTAAATCTCCGATTTGAAAAATTCTTTCTGCACCGGATACAGCTTCTAATGCGAAATCCTTTGCACACAATTTCTAATTTTTGTGAAAAAAATGGTTTGGCCACCAGGGGGCGTAAATCTTAATTTCCGCTTCCGATGTATTTGCAGCAAAATATGAGCTTCTAAATTCTCGATTGAAAAAACGTCGTCTGTAGACCGATACTACTCGCGTCGACAAACCTTTTAGAAACATTTTCTTCTTAAAATAGTGCATGGTTTATGCGCCAGGGGGCGTAGATGTATATCTTATTTTTGTAAATATCTCGACTTCTAGGAGTCCGATTTAAAAAATTCCTTCTTTGTTGGATAGTGTTTCTAGTGTGACATGTTTTTCCTATAATTTCAAAATTTCCAAGTAATTCATAGATTTTCGCTAGGGAGCCTAAAGCTACAATGGCGTTTTCCCCTATATCTCTGCTTCTAAACCTCCGATTTCAAAAATTATTTCTGCACCGGATACAGCTCCTGATGGGAAATCGTTTGCACATAATTTGTAATTTTTGTAAAAAAATGGTATGGCCACCAGGTGGCGTAAGTCTTAATTTCCGCTTCTGATGTATTTGCAGCAAAATATGAGCTTCTAAAATCTCGATTGAAAAAAGTCTTGTTGGCCGATGCTACTCATGTCGACAAACCTTTTAGGAACACTTTCTTCTTGAATTAATGCATGGTTTCTACGCCAGGGGGAGAAGATGTATATCTTATTTTTGTCAATATCTTTACTTCTAAAAGTCCAATTTGAAAAATTCCTTTGTTGTTGTTTTTCCTATAAATTCTAAATTTCACGTAAATCATTCAGACTTTCCGCTAGGGCGCATAAAGGTAAATTGCGTTTTCTGCTCTTAAAACTCCGATTTGAGAAAATTCTTCCTGTATCGCATACAAGTTCTGATGGAAAATATTTTTCACATAATTTCTAATGTTTTCTAAAGAATGATTTGGTCACCAGGGCACATAAGTGTTAATTTCTGCTTCTGATGTATTTGTAGCAAAACCTGGGATCCTGAAAACTCTACTAATTTTTTTTTTTTTTTTTGTTGGACCGATATTGCTCATATGGATAAACCTTTTGCGAATACTTTCTTCCTAAAATATTGCATGGTTTTCCCACCAGCGGACGTAAAATCACATCTTATTTTTGTCGATAACTCTGTTTCTAAGAATTCGTAAGCTCAAGATTCCGTTTACACCAATATCTGAGGGATTAAATATCCGATTGAAAAACTTCTTTCTTCCGTCAGATACTTTTGTTTTCCATACAGGTACCATTGCCTTTGAATAGCTTTGATAAATTTAATTTGCGTCAGAACGGATTCAAAAGACGTGCTTATCAAACCCGAAAATTCGGTGTCATCTTTCTTGTTTCAGCTTTGGTCAAGAGTAACACAACGTTTTACTACTTTTCGAACTTTTTAAATGGTTTCTCCGATGGATCACTTGTTAATTCCTTATAAGGTCCCTCGGAAATAAGTTTTTCGACCTCTACCTCATAATGAATTTTGTCCAGAATAGCAACTTGTTCTCCTTTGTCAGCTTTAGGGATGGTAATATCTAAATTTGACTAATTCTTTTAGAGCATTATATGCTTCCTTGTTGAGATTGGGTTTAAATTGTGGAAAGGACATTAACGTTATTGTCTGGCTGACACAATGTCTAATAATTTTTTTTATCAATGTTTAGATCGCTTTTTATCAGGGACTCCTCAAATAACGCAAGGATATTGGATATAAGCTCCTTTTTCGAAATCAATCGCAATATTCGAACTGTAACATAAAATCCGTTTTTGAATTTCGCTTGGGTTAAAACAAGAAACGTTAGATATTACTTCATTATCCGCAAAGATATCTTCAATTTGTGAAATAGAATTTTCTTTATTGTTGCTGTTATTTGATATTTTTTCAAATTTTCGTTCTAATGTCATGTGTAACGTATACTCTAGATTCACTTTCCTTTTGATTTTTACTATCTCTGGTTATTTTATTTTACTATGTTGCCGCCCCGGTGGCGCAGTGGTCTAAGGCGTTGGCCTCTGATCATTCGTCCGTAAGGGGTCCGGGTTCGAATCCCGGTCAGGCATGGATGTTGTGTTTGTCTTACGGCACTGGCTCTCTCCCTTCCCTGGAACCAGTGACCCTAAATTAGGGACGGGTGACTGCTTATAGCCCATTGAGTTGCTCACGGTGGTCGTTAAACCTCCAACCAAAAAAAAAAAAAAAAAAAAAATTTACTATGTAAATTATCTTCTTACTGAACGAGATGATATTTCTCCCGCTGAATGAGATCTGGCAATGAGTGTAAGTCATGACGTGGTGGTAGCCAGTATAAATAGGAGCGTTCAACGATACGTAGGGAGAGCGTTTGTTGTTGTATAGGAAGAGGGTTTGTTTATGTGGAGAGCTTTTTGTTGATGTGCGTAGAGTGAGCTGTTGTTGTACGAAGTGAGCTGTGGTTTATGTGTCAGAAAGCTGTTGTTGTATAAAGAGATCTTCGTTTATGTGAGAGCCAGAAGTTTCACTAATAAAGAATTTGTTGTAAGTACGTTTTTCTCAGTTCATAGTTTTGTCAGATCTCTGTCTGGCTGTTAGGTTTATTTCATTAGTTGATTATTATTAACAACCAGCGTTAAGACTTTATTCATCTTAATTACTACTACAACATTACTATAGCAGTTAAAAGCTTGTTCATTATTATTACTACACTACTAGCAGGAAAGTTTATTCATGATATAATTAACAAACAACAACCATTAGAAGAAGCTGAATTCATTATAATTCAGTAGAAAAAGCGATATATTCATTATAATTAGCTTAGTTAAAAGCTATATTCATTATACATGCTATGAGTAAACGAGATATTGAAACTATTAAACCAAGTTTTGCCGTCCAGGCCAAAAAATCTGGTAACATTTTAGCCAGTAAAATGTGTAAATCATGCAGTTCGACCTCAACCTTTGCAATATAAAATGTTCGGATAAGCTACACATAAGTTGGCCAAGTTTCAACCTTCGAAACTATCCACCTTAACTACTTCTTCGAACAAAACAGCTGTAAAAAATACTTACCTTTTCGGGGCGAAGTTTAACGGCATCCGTGCGCATCAAAGGCCACAAGGGGTCACCCATCTTTGATTTAGGGCAACTGATTAAAGAAAGGGGCAGAGTTACGCCTACCTCTCCTAAGCACACCATTCATGTTTCATTCGGGACTCAAAATTCAGTGATTGGGAAGAAGTCCACAACTTTGGCCACTCAGTCACTGGGATGTCTGCAAAATGAGTATCAGCGTAAAACAAATATTAGACACTTTACTGCTTTACATTTTTGCCTGATAGTTGATGCAATTGCAATAATGACTTGCAAGCAATTATAAAGCATGACTAAATTATCAGAAAAATTTAATTATTAGGAATTTTAGGCTTGAGTACATGGTTTGTTATAACAGACTAGACAAATTCAAAAAAACTATCATTAGGGCTAAGATTTTATTATTTTGCATATTTTTTATTAATACTAAAACGTCGTTCAAGTGTATACAAATGTGTTTTATAAAAAAAATAAGCTGATTTAAGTACCTTTGTTTAGGCAGTTTTTATTTTATTTCATGATTTTTACGGGATATGGCTTTTTTCCAGGTTTTCCAGTCATTTTTAAGGTGTGTTTTTTTTTTGTTATTTCTGAGTCATTAGGTTGCATATTTTCGTATTTTCAATAAAAAAAGCATTTTTTCTAAGAATTTTGCTTGAACGAAGAAGATCGATCCGTTTGACAGCAATGAAGCGGCCTCAATTAAAATTGCGCAGAGACTACTTTCTGATCCTGAAATATCAGGTAAATTATCCGACATAAAGTCGAATTTTGGATTTCTGCCTGGAGCCATTACTTTCCTGGAGATCTCAGGAGTGCTATTAGTACATCAAATAGATTTGGTGAAGAAAATTGTGAATGACGTAGACATTGTGACTGGAAAAGTGGGAAAGGCTGCGCAAAAGAAAATTGAGCAAGTTTTTAAAAAATGTAGGGTATGAAAACCTGCGCTTAATTTCTTTTATTTTTTTTATTGGAGGTTTAACGACCACCGTGAGCAACTCAGTGGGCTACAAGCAGTCACCCGTTCCTAATTCAGGGCCACTGGTTCCAGGGAAGGGAGAGAGCCAGGACCCTAAGAAAAACACAACATCCATGCCTCACCGGGATTCGAACCCGAACCCATCTCGAACGAATGATCAGAAGCCTTCGCTTAGACCACTGCGCTACCTGGGCAGTGTGCTTAATTGCAGGTGAGTTACCAGGGGTAGGTGTGCTACCAGGAGAGAAACTTTTCCCTTGGTGAAATTTCAGAAGACTTTGAACAAAGTGACACTTTATTTCAGGCATCCTCTTGTGGTATCAGTAGAAGTGGAAAAGAGCTTTTTAATGTACAAAGCTTTGTTGGCAGACAATAGAAAATGATTTTCTTTTGAAAATTTGCACATGATATTTGATGCGCATTGCAATTCGGGACTGATTAAATAAAAATTTTCAGTTCTCTATCGCAAACTAAAAATATTTAAATGACTTTTTTTTAGTGAAATTCAAACTTTCAGTTTGGCCCAGAAACTGTCAGAAAATGAAAATTCCTTTTTATTCTTGTTTTCGTTTATAGGGTATTTTTGTTAATAAAAAATGACTCAATTTGGTACATAAATTGGAAAAGTTAAATCGTATTTTTAACGGCTATTTTTTGCCTTATAGGACATATTTTCAAGCAACAAATGTTTGGTTAGGCACAGAAACTGTAAAACAATTGATTTGTATTTCTCGTTTATTTTTTGTTTCTTTCTTAAAATAAAGTATTTCAGTTCACACAGCAACAGTCAACAAACTAAATATATTTTTCAGCTTCTTTTGTTTTGGTTGATGTACTTTTTCTTTTTTTAATTAATTATTTTTGCAAGGAGATAAAAAATAAATTAAGTTTGCGTTTGTTAGGTCATTAATATTTTTTTTATTTTATAGGGCAATTTTTATTTCGTTTTTTGGGTCATAAATGCGTTTTATAGGGAATTTTCTAGGAATTTTAGGTCATAAAAATCTTAGTCTTACTGATCATCTAGCAAAGAAGGAATGGATGATGAAGGATCATTTGAAGGATTTCTAAATACGGATATTTTTAATTTTAAAAACAAATTTCGTCACCCGTCCTTAAGTCACTCATTTGGTTATTTCATTTGCCTTTCACTGATCTTCTTCTCCATCCGTCTGTCTGTCCGTCGCGAGTTCGCACGACATAGAACATCCAAACTTAAAATCCAGTTTTCTTCTCCCATGTTCCCAGTCAGCCTATTTTCCATTTACTTCATTTTTCTTCTCTATAAACGATCAATATCTCAGTCTGCACGTCCTCAACATAAACACTCTTAGCTACCACACGAAAAATTCCTATCTTAGAGCATATACTTTTCACACCTACCGCACATCACTTTTTTTATTTACTTTTCTTTATACCAAAATGTATCGTCCTCCATCTGGGATTATATTACACATGCGCATCGTAAGGAATTCTTCCGCCAATCGAACAACTTTGCGGGTGACTAACAATCCTCACTAAACTGGGCTAGAAGTGTGAGAAAGATTTCGGAGTGAACCTAATTTGTGAGAAATTTGATATTTATATGCTGTAAAATAAATGCGTTGGATTGAAGAGGAAAATTTTTGTTATTCAAATTTTAAAGATTAATATCGTACCCGCACAAGAATGTTGAACAGTGCTTAAAAATTCAGTTCCTCATTTTACTTTCGAAAACATTCGACATTTTTTGCCTCCCCGGTGGCGCACTGGTCAAAGCGATGGCCTCTGGTCATTCGTCCAAAAGGGGTCCGGGTTCGAATCCCAGTGAGGTATGGATGTTGTGTTTGTCTTACGGCACTGGCTCTCTCCCTTCCCTGAAACCAGTTATCCTAAATTACGGACAGGCTACTGTTTATAGCACATTGAGTTGCTTACGGTAGTCGTTAAACCTCTAATGCAAAAAAAAAAAAAAAAATATATTTTAAACGAAAAACTTAAACACGAAAAAAAAAAATTAGGAATGTCCACTTTTTCCTTTCCATTTGCAAACGTTCAACCTAAACAGACATTTTCTGTGGTATTCCATGCATTCTGACGACGCTGTAAAAGTCGATGTAATGAACGGCCGACAAACTGAACAGCGGTGGAAGTTAACAGTGGACGAAGTGAATTGTGAACGAAATGAATCGGACGAAGGGAACGTGGACGAAAGGAGCACAGACAAAATGGTCCGTTAGCCAGATGGTGTATATCAGTCAAACACAAATAGCCCAGTATTAGAATTCAAAAACGAAAACTATTTTTACTTCTGTTTTGGGAATTCTTACGAATGGCCCTTTTTGCGTTTTAATCAAATCTTTAAGTAGATAAAAAGCCATGTCGTCAGCAAAATTGTAAATTACGTGGTTTGAAATGGGTCATTCTTATGCAAGAGAGAGGATGTCTTGCTGAAATGATCTCTTAGGTACACCTGCATTAACAAAAAATCAAAATAGCATCAATCAGCCTTTAGCAGAAATCCTAACAGTATTAATCAGCATTTATCAGAAATCCTAACAGTATTAACCACAATCTCAGAAATAAGTCTACGAAATCCTTATGTGACGTACTACAGAGGAGACGCGTATGTCAATACGGCAAGTAGCTGTGATAAGCCTTTGTCGATGCAGCTTAGTTGAGAAAGCATTTGGCTCCGGAGCAGAAGTATTCGAGCTCCACCATCAGCAAATTTGTGTTTTCACATTGGAGCCCGAACATAGAAATTGATTTACTGGCCGTTAGGTTCTTCGAAAAATGTGTGATGTTCCTTCCATACATCGTCTAGAACTAATGAGAATTCCTTCTTCGCTTCACAAAATGTGTGATGCTTCTTCCACATAGCGTCAGAAATTAATCAAAATTCCTTCTTCTACACACAGTAACTTTAAGCACGGTTTACGGCGGTCCAGAAACTTGCAATATTCTGTCCGAATCTATTTCTCAAGGAAGTAAAGGGAGAAATTTGAAGTACTACATAGGCAATGTATCTGTCATGACAGCAAGTATCAGTAATTAGTACTTCTCGGAGTAGTTTAATTGGGAAAGCATTCGGCTCCGTAGCAGAAGGATGTCGGTTCGAAATCTTCCACCGGCATACTTGTGATTTCACAATTAACAGAAAATGGTATCAAGATCGAATTAATGGAGTTTTCTAGATTTTGATCGTTTTTATCCAGGTAACAAACCTTGCACACTGTATAAAACTTTAACAGACAGAACAGTTCTTTCAGTGATTTAAAATTTAATAGTTCTTCTAGAAGTCGTGCTGTTAACGGAGTAGTGTAATCAGTGGCGGCTCGTGCTTTGAAAAATAGGTGAAAAGGTACAAGAGCAGTATGAAAAGGTATCTACTGTCTAGAATAAAAATCTCTTAATGAGAACTTACCTATTTTTTGTATATAAAATCAAATTTTCTTCCTTTTAAAGCTGCAAATTTTTGGATTATGTCGTCATAAGATGGTTGTTTCTTCGTGAGCATCAATAAAATGTCTTCCTGAATAGAAATATTTGCCAGAGAAGCAAGTCTATCTTGGGAACTAGTGTTTCTTGGGCAAATTTGTATTCTTTTAAGAAACACTTCTTTCCACTGGCACACTTGTAAATGGAATTGTTAAAATGAGGAAAACCAATTTATAATCTTCTGTAAAATTGTCTTTGTTTCCGTGAAACACTCGTAAGAGCTCTTGAGTCAATATATTCCTTAATTTTTCATCGGCATATGCAAGACTCGGTTCATTTTTAAGGTGTTGGTGTTTAGTACATGTTTCCGTAAAAATGTAGATTTTTGAGAGCGCGAGAGGGAAAGCATGCATCAAATTATTCGAATTTGGTTGTGTCAGCAAGTCAGGCAAATTGAAGTTTCTTACAGTCTTGAAATCTTACATACATTTCCATAAGAATGTGTTCCAAAATTAAAAAATACAATTGTTTATAATTTTGAAAAATTTTTTCCTGTGTAAGAGCAGCATATTCCCGTGCTTATTTCTGTGATTTTGCTAGCTTTTCCAAACTGTGTTTCAAATAACTCATCGTTTCTTTTATGACTCAAAATTTCACGAGTTTTTTTTTGTTTTTTTTTAATTTAAGTTACATTTATGCTTAGAGTTTTTTTCGTCAAAAGTTCGAATAATAGATCGGTGGAGCCAAAAATTTAAATTCAAAAGTGTTCATATTATTCAAAAACCCCTTGGCAAGATAAATTGATTTTTTGCCTGATTGTTCGCTATTCGTCAGAAATTCGAACACTTCCTTCAATTTATCCCAATCTTCAACAACTACACTTACTAATTTCGAGGTGGAGCACCATCGAGTTTCTGTTATGGTTGGTCTGCGTCTTGCGGTTGTTGATATAAGTGTATAAGACCGCTTCGCAGAATGGTCAACAAACGAAGCAATTCCACTGAGGCTTGCAAAAAGTATTCGACACTTAGAAATTTTAGAAAAACTCTGCTGTAATACACGATTCAAACGATGAACTAAGCAATGAACAAAAACAGCGTGAGAAGCTTTATCCTTAACTTTTTTTGTAGCCAATTTAAATGTCCAGACTTTGTACTTGCCCCATCGTAACATTGTCATATTTATTTGTGTTGGTAATCAGACTGTCCCAAAATTTTGTCTAGCATTTTATATAAAGCTCCTGACGTTCTATCTTCACTCACATCATGGAAACCCAAAACTCCCTCAACCAATTCACCTTCCGAATCAAAAATCAAAAATTATTTAATTTTTGACGTGATCGTTTAGATATCCAGAAATACATTCAATTAATTCATTTTGAATAGTTTTTTATCCTTTCGTATTGATTTTCAATTTCTAAAGAACTTCTTCATATCAACAATGAAAGTAATTCAATGAAATGTTCACGATTTATCGAGCCCATGCTTTCGTCATGGCCATGGAATGCTAGTTCTTATTTGTTCAAATACAATAGAGACTAATACTGCATCAATCACTGTCTGCAGGAAAAGTCTATTTAAAATAACGTTTTCGTTAAAATGCGTTTTCAAAAGCCTAGCATTCTTCCTCAGGGCATCGGCAACGGTGTTTTGAATTTTTTCAAAATTCTTTAAAAATAATTCGCGTTTTAGGTGTTCGCTAGAATCACGATGCTTATGAAATGACCGTGTTACGCTTAATAAATCTGAGAATCCGTCTTCATTCCACGCCGAATGTTTATTACAAAAAAGTAAGCAGGGCCAAAAAAAATTAGCACAGAAGTGCTGCAAATCCATTTATATTGAGTAAACCAACATTTTTAAAATTAATATTGCCAGATTTACCGCTCTGCTTGATTTCTTTCTTGGCAACAACTGTCAAAGAAACAGTCGGTCGTCCTTGAAGCAAAATGTCTTTTTTATCTACATCTTTCCACCGATTAAATGGAGTTTGTAATAAATTACAAACAATGCCTTCCATAGGATGCATACTAAAAGTATCACTGTCAGTTAAATTGTACACAATCCTAAAACATCAGATAAAGCTTTCAAGAAATAATCACAAAGCCCGAAAGAACAAATTCCTTTCGGAAAATAATGTACCAGAGCACCACAAGGAAAAAGCCCTAGTAGATTGCCAGGTACCCTGCTAGTCCGCCCGCTCCACCATGATCTCTCACGACTTTACGCTAAAAAACTGAAAGATGCAGAGGTAAGGTGCCTGAAGCTGAAACACTTCACTTGAGCGAGCAGATTGGGGAGGGTGACGTCACTGTTACCATGACAACTCGGCCGAAAACTGCAGACTTCCAAGCATTCTCATTTCGGCTCTTCCCTTGCACTGTTTTGCGTATAAGGATTTGTTTTCCGTATTGAGCTCGCCATGTGAATAAATATCTATTCAACATTTTGAGTATTTTGGAACTGAATAAAGGCAAAAAAGAATATATTAAAAAAATACTGAATAAAACTTTATTTTGGGTAAAATAGGTGAAGAGGCACTTCACCTACTTCACCTGAAAAGCCGCCACTGAGTGTAATGTTCTTGGATAAAAATAATTCATCAAACTCTGTTTGAATTGTACAACTCTGCCTTAGACTCTGCTTAAATACACTCATGGTAAAAAAAAATAGTTGCACCCAGAAGGAAGCGACCGACAGGAATGAAACTTGGTGGCTAAGTTCGACATCATGAAACATGCAAATGATTCAAGTATCACGCTTGACCACGCATGTGACGAAAGCAAGGAGGGGTCGTAGCGCTGTGCACGACCTGCTATATAAGGTCCCGTTGCGCGTGCTTGCCATTCTTACTCGTGCTGTTGTGTTGGTTGCATTATTTGCAAGTGAAGTATGCCTCGGAAAAAAGTTCGAAAGATATTCGAGCCGTTGGAGGAGCTCGAGAGGGGCCCCATCGTTGGGCTCCGGCAAGCGGGAAGGTCTTATCGCCATGTTGCGCGCCATACCGGTCTGGCGGATATCACTATTGCACGCTGTTGGCGGCAGTGGATAGAACAAAAGCACGCATCAGCGACAGGAAGTGTCTGGAAAATCTAGACGATCCACGGAAAAAGAGAGAGGACCGACGGATTGTCCGACATGCCCGGAGCGTCCCAGCAGCCACGACTGCAGATATTCAGCGAGCAGTGGTGTCCACCATGCATCGTTCGATTAATGCCAGCACCATTGACAGACGGCTACACGACGTAGGCTACACGCACGCAGGCCGTTATGAAGACTACCCTTAACACGAATGCATCGTCACCAAAGACTACAATGGTGTCGTGTGAGACTGTCATGGAGTCTGGCACGACACCAATGACAGAGGCTGATCTTCAGTGACGAGTCCCGCTTTCGTCTTGGAGGAGACCACCAACGAATCTGTGTGTGGTGTCACCGTGGTCAGCATTAAGATGAAAAGATTGTTGTCGAGCGTCACACGTTTAAAAGGCCTGGTGTTATGGTGTGGAGCTTATTTGCCTACGATATCAGATCCCCTTTGGTGTTCATTACAGGCACTTTGACAGCCCAACGTTACGTTAATGAGTTCCTGCAACCAGTGGCCTTAAATTTTCTGAACGCTCACTCCGGTGCGATTTTCTAACAGGACAAAGCTCTCCTCGCATACTGCTCTGTCTCGAGAATTTGCCTTCAAGGCACTGACACACTGTTATGGCCAGCCGCATCGCCAAACCTGTCGCCGATATCAAATGTGTGGGATGCTATTGGACGCGCCATCCACACTCCACCCTTACCACACAATCTGCAAGTACTGCATGAGAAAATTCAAGCTGCATGGGATGGCTTATCGCAGGACACCATTAGACACCAGGTTTGCTCCCACAGTATGCCGAGAGGTCTGGCATGCTCTGTGAGCATACGTGGAGTACCAGCTCCATGCTGAGAGACACTACTTATCTGCGTATAGCTCAATAAATATTGCCCATGTCAGTCCGAATTTTTAATCATTTAGTGTTTCTGGTCACCTTTACCTTCCTCCAGAATAGCATTGCAATTCGACGCCTCCTTCTGGGTGCAACTATTGTTTTTGATGGTGAAAGTTGTACTTGAAACGTGTGCTAATATACACTATACTAGTTTGCATCGCCATCGGCTCATTTGTTATCAACCTTCATTTCTTGTAATTCATCCTACTCTTTTATTTTCAGTGTCTGTTTGCATTTCCCAATGAATTTTTCATAATAAATTTTGGATTTTTTGAGTTTCATGAATTCGTTTTTTTCATCAGACATTTTTCGTGAGTGTTTGAATTGTAACGTTACGCTCTTTAAATTCAGATCTGAAATTCTCTCGCTTTTTTCCACTGCAGTGTCAGTTGTATACTTGAAATTTAAAAGATGAAGAAAACAGAATAGTGGGCCGATTCCGAAGAAGACTATGAAAAATGAGAAATTATATTTAGCAACGTAGGATTCCAGCACAGTTTTTTCTTTGTAGAGAAGCTAAAAATAATAAATTATTGATTAATTATGTCCTTTAGCGCAGCAAGCCTATTCATACACTCCAGTGAAGAAAAGAAAGAACATGTAATGATAACATCCCTGAAGTTATCCCGATTCCGTGGAAAGCACTACTTCCCGTTTCTACACGGACGGTATCAGATAACTATGCACAATCCTGAAATCAACCTACTATCTCGGAAATCGGTATCCTTCACATCTACATAGACACTATCGGAAAATTTCACATTTCAGTTGACAGCCCAAAAGTGCAGTGTTGTAGAACATTTTCCATTTGCGTTTGACATTGGCTCGCAATGAACTCTCCCACTCTTGTGTCATTGACTCTAACGTAATTCTATCATATTGTGACGTACTACAGAGGTGAAAGCATGTGTCAAACGATAAATCTGCAGCGAGACATTCTGTCCGCGTAGCTCAGTTGGGAGGGCGACTTACTCCGGAGTGAGGGGATATGGGTTCGATGCCCGTCGCGGACAAACTTGATTTCGCATTGGCACCCGATTGCGGAAAATGGATCCACTGGCAGTTGGGTTCTTTGAAAAATGTGGGATGTTTGTTCCACACATAGTTTGGAATTAAAGAAAAATTCCTACCTCGCTTCAAAAAAAAAAAAAAAAAAAAAAGAAAAAGATAGATGATGTGACGTACTACAGAGGTGGAAACATGTGTCACGACGACAAATCTACAGCAAGATATTCTGACGGCGTAGCTCAGTTGGGAGAGCGACTTACTCCGGAGTGAGGGGACACGGTTCGATGTCCGTCGCGGACAAACTTGTGTTTTTACAATATAAAGCAGGTTCGGCCTCATGTTGTCATACATCTGATGATGGATCGCACGTTAAGATCCAATGTCTGATTTTATAGATAATGAAAAAAAAAATCGGATGTGTTTTTAATCGTTCGTTCTTGAATTGGATGTGTTTTTAATCGTGCGTAGACGGTTTTTAATTTCGATTTTATCTAGCAGCACTTCACCTTCATGCGTACATAAACACTGCTAAAATCGTTTAGTTGAAAAGTAATTGCTTTTAACAGTGAGCTTTTATTTATGGTCAATTTAATCGAATTAGAAATCCAGTATTTTGGTTTTCAGAGCAAATTTCTGCTTTTATGCTTTATTTTATTCTTTTAGACTCCAGTATTTTATTAAAAAGAAAGTGGATATAAAATAATTATTTACAAGGAAAGAGTGTAAAAACAATTTTGTGAAACAAGCTTCCTTTTTTGTTTTTAACTTTTTGTTCTTTTATCAAAATTCATATCTTGTAAAGTAATCATCTACAACATTCGTATATAAAATATTTTTTTAACATAGATACTTATCTACAACATATCATTTCATGAAACACATACATATCCTCTCCTAGACTCTGTTTCATAATTCCGCCGTTCCATTGGAAAAATGTTGTTTAGGTAAACAATTTTTAATTTAATTATACTTGATTAACGCAGTTTTCGTTCAAAATGCTACATTAGTTTAGAAATGTGTAAAGTAAAATTCATGTTATTTGTAATGAGAAAAAATACACCAACTTTGTCTTTTTATTATTTTCAAAGATGATAAAAAATTCAACTGTATCACTATTGCCCATTAAAATATTTATAGGCAGTTTACTTCTGTAACACTAACTCATAAATAACTGAAGTATACCATATCTGGATCCTGAATACTTAAAGCACATCGTCCTTTTATCATTATTTTCCTATAATCTTAAAAAAATCAGAAAAGAAAAAGGATTCTCAGTTCTTCACCTGAAAAGCTTTCGCGGAGCACTTTACGTTTCACAGGTTTTGCATCCAAGTCTCTCGGTCGGAAAAAGAAATTCCAAAATATTCTTACAATTTGAATACACAGGCAGGCGTTGACGGAATAATATTTCAAGAGGCATTTCTCATTACATATATTACAAATTCTGATTTAACAAACGAGTGTTTTTAATATTTAAATTCAATCTCATTTTGTTATTTTGTAACACGAAAGCAAACAGATGGCTACTGTGGATAAGATGCATCGCAGTAGTGTTTTATTCGAATCTGAAATAAACCGATGCGTAAAATATAAATAAAGTCCAACTTTATGAGGGAAATTTCAAGTAATTCAAATCGAACATAGAAATTAAAATCTTAGTGAGATTGAATCGAAAAAAATCACAAAAAATCATAGTTTCGAAGCTGGTGAGTCAAGCAAACTGTATCTATTAACATAAATAGCCTGACAGTTGTAGGCAAGTATGCCACAGTACTGGAAGGTAAGTATTTCCAGAAGTAGGTAAGCATGCCATACTGCTGGCAGTACTGACCTGTATCTAATGGCCAGAAATATTCGATAACAATTTTTATTTTCATTCTCGAACTTCAACAACCACCATGAACAACTCTAAGCATTATCTGTAGTCGGCCGTCTCTAATTTAGGGCAGCTGATTTCAGGAAAACGACAGAATTAACGATATTTGACAAGTTTGCCTCGTCCGGAGATTTAGCCCGTGCCTCGGATCACAATTAAACAAAAACAAAATCACAAAAAAACATAGTTTCAAAAAATCATAGTTAATTTAGACAGCTGATTCTGGGAAAACGACAGAGTTAACGATATTCGAAGAGTTTGTCTCGTCCGGAAATCTAGACCGTGCCTCGGTCCCTAATTTAGGGCAGATGATTCCAGGAAAACGACAGAATTAACGATATTTGACAAGTTTGCCTCATCCGGAGATCTAGGCCGTTCTTCAGCCCTTAATTGGCAGCTGATTACAGAAAAACGACAGAATTAACGATATTCGAAAAGTTTGCCTCGTCCGGAGATCTAGCCCGTGTCCGAGACCAGTCGACCGTCCCTAATTTAGGGCAGCTGAATCAGGAAAACAACGGAATTACGAAAAACACGAAAACAGATAGTCGACAAGCGGGCCAAATATCTGTTTTCCGTGTACACCGAAGAGCGAAATAATTATAACCAACTCCATCTCATGCAAATCGATGTAGCTTCAGGTAAACGACGGCGCGTTTGAAGATCATGATACGGTATAAATAATACCTGTATGGAGGTCTGTTAATCAGTGCTATTCCTGTTCGTCAGATGGCAAGAGCAGCGGACTTAAGCGAGTTTGACAAAGGCCGAATTGTAATGGTCAGATGACTGGACCAGAGCATTTCTAAGACGGAAAGAATTGTGAGGTGCTCACAGTCAGCACTCGTTACGACGTTCAAAAAGTGATCCGAGGATTGTCACCATACGAACCTCTGGTAAGGTGTGAGCTAACCACGGCTCATCGATGCAAGAGGTGAGCGAATGCTATTCCGCAAGGTGTGATCCAACAGAAGGAATACTTCTGGAATACAGAAGAAATACTAAGTGGCCAACACGCCGGTAAGTCGGTAAGTTGAATGCTGGTGACGGGAGTAATGTGTCACAACACACAGTACATCCAACCCTTCTGAAAATGGGGCTGCGTAGCCTCATGCCTCTCTGAGTGCCCAGGCTAACTTCTGTTCACCGTCTGAAGCGTCTACAATGGGCCCGCAAGTATGAAAAATGAACCTTGAATGTTTGGAAGAAAGTCATATGATACGATGAATCTCGTTTCCTGTTGCACCATGTGAACAGCTGGCTACGTGTGCATCGCATATCTGGGGAAGTGTTGGCTCCAGAATACACCGTGGGACGAAATCAAGCTGGTGAAGAAAGCTTAATACTTTGGACAATGTTTTGCTGGGAAACCTTAGGTACAGTCATTTATGAACAGGAAACTGTTACGTGTTCCACCTACTTAAACATCACTGCAGACAAGATACGTGGTTTTATGTTAGCAATATTCCCCTCTAGTAATGTCTTCTTTCAGCACGATAATGAGCCATGCCATACTGCCCGGATTATTCGAGAATGGCTTGCGGGATATGATTAAGACAAACGAATTGATTGCTCTGGACCCCAAATTCCCTAGATATCAATTCAATCGAGCTGTCGTATTTTGTGTTGGATCGACATCGTATTAGGCAGGTGGTCATAATGTTTCCGCTCTTCTCTGTACACCGGGAGGACCATTTCATTAGACATGTACTGAATTAGAAATTCTGAGGTGGATTTTGATTACTTTTGAGCTTTTATTTAATTTTCACTGTTTTTGCAATTTGAAGTGTTTCAGTGATGCTCTTCGTTAAAGTTCAAGAAACATTCCTGAAATTTAGTACTTTTGGATTTGAGGTTAGATAAGATGAAACGCGATGAGGAAGGTCAAAGAAACATCTCTTTTTTTAGCTTTAACGACCAATTTAAGTAACTCGGTGAGCTATAAACTTCCGCCCCTCCTAAATTTAGATCCACAGTATCCCAGCAAGAAAGACAGCCAGTATCGTAAGACAAACACGGCATCCATACCTCCTCGGGATTCAAACCGGACCCATTTTGGAGACGAATGGTCAGAAGCCTGCGTTTAGAACACACAGCCACCGGGGCAGCATGTGAAATCTCATATATGATATTAAGAAAATAAAACACGTCATTAAAGCAGGTACACATTTGAGTGTTCGTATATAAGGCGTCAAATTACCGGGCAAGGATACCGGGGGGGGGGGATGGCGGAGACGTGCAGTAAGATCAACTATGCAGTGACATACCCTATAGCATGGAATCATCTGCGCTACGACACGAAATGCTTTTGATGATTTGAAAGATGATAGTGATGTAAAATATTTTACTGATTTGAAATATGATGGTGATGTAAAATATTTCACTGATTTGAAATATGATAGTGATGTAAAATATTTTACTGATTTGAAACATGATAGTGATGTAAAATATTTTACTGATTTGAAATATCATGATAATGTAAAATATTTTACTGATTTGAAACATGATGGTGATGTAAAATATTTTACTGATTTGAAATATGATGGTGATGTAAAATATTTCACTGATTTGAAATATGATAGTGATGTAAAATATTTTACTGATTTGAAACATGATAGTGATGTAAAATATTTTACTGATTTGAAATATCATGATGATGTAAAATATTTTACTGATTTGAAACATGATGGTGATGTAAAATATTTTACTGATTTGAAATATGATGGTGATGTAAAATATTTTACTGATTTGAAACATGATAGTGATGTAAAATATTTTACTGATTTGAAATATCATGATGATGTAAAATATTTTACTGATTTGAAACATGATGGTGATGTAAAATATTTTACTGATTTGAAATATGATGGTGATGTAAAATATTTTACTGATTTGAAACATGATAGTGATGTAAAATATTTTACTAATTTGAAATATCATGATGATGTAAAATATTTTACTGATTTGAAACATGATGGTGATGTAAAATATTTTACTGATTTGAAATATGATGGTGATGTAAATATTTTACCAATTTGAAATATGATAGTGATGTAAAATATTTTACTGAAAAGCGTCCCTAGCTTTCTAATTTTTAAGCCCGCCAATGTAAAAAGTAGTTGGGTAGCTGTACTTAAGCTAGGGAATTTTTTCTTAAGAAACTGACAGGTGTCATAGAAGACAAAGGATGTACTGAAAAGTAAGCCTTCAAATTGGACGAGGAACGGCTGCACTGAAAAAACAAAATGTGTAACAAAGTATATGGCTCAATTGAAGAAAACAGCAAATATTTTCAAAGCTGCTGAAAATCAGCTTATCTTATTGCTGGGGAGCAATGAAGAGGGTGATTTAAAATTGAAACTCTTAGCTGTATATCATCCGTAGAACACACGGGCTCTGGAACAATGCGAACAAACTTTACCATCAGTCCGTTGGTACACAAACAGAAAAGGCTGCATTACTAGCTCTGCTTTCGCACATTACTTTGGGCAATAATTGCATTCGGAATTTAATAAGTAATGCTTGCCGGAGAAAATTCCATTTAAAATTATTCTGCTTCTTCTAGTGCTACATTAATACACTGAATCAGTCAACAGCTCTGGAAGATATTCTGAATAACATCAAGTTAGCGTTTCTTCCTTCAAGTACAACTTTACTTTTGCAACATATTAACCAATGTGTAATTCACACCTCTGGAATTTACTATTTATGATTCACATTAGATGAACTCCGTAAGACGTTACCAGACCGCTTAACAACAGTGAAAAAGTTATGAAAGGCATTTAATCTTAAGGATGACATTAATATTGTAAAACTTAATGGCAACAAGCCCCTAGGCAGTGTATACATGATGAAAAAATTTGCCGCCAGTTCAGATACTTTAACACTAAATGCAACATAGCAACTTTTAATACAGAATATACGTATGAATGCGTAGTAGAAGGTAGGTTTGAACGAAGTTGGTGAAAGGGACAATGGAACTTTACTTGAATCTCAAACCAAAGATTAGCAAATGAATACTTGGTAAAATTAAAGAAAACTAGTAGGATAGAGGAGAGGTCACCCCCGGCCATCCCGAGAAAACAGCATGTCAAACCTTGGTGAGTCAATAAAGAACTTTCGTATTTAACTGTAACTAATCATTTATTTATCTACTGGCCGAGCTTTCGCACCTCAACGGAGGGCTTTTTCAAGGCTTCATACAACTATTAAGAATAAGTTACATGACTTGAAATATAAACAAAAGATAAACATAACAAACATTAAGACAATCGTCATGAATCTACTTCCTCGTGCATCAAACGCTACTGCATATAAAGCATTCTTTCTGCGATGTCACATATTTGATTTTAAACTGATTAATACAATCGATAAAACGTTAATAAATAATAATATTCTACACATTTTTTCCATAAATTTTGAATTTCCTAAGATACACTCTCTTTACATATATTCGTCGTTGACATAATTTCAATTGATTCTCTTATTACCGATTCACATCTCGTAGTGTACGTTGCAACGCACTTTGTTTCGTCCCAATCAGGTCTCGCCCCCTTGAAATAGTACACCTCTTGTTAGGGCTGAAACAGACTATTCATTCTTCAAATTCCTTTTGTGTTCTTGTATGCGAACCTTAATTGACCGTTTTGTTAGTCCAATATATAATTTCTTGTTTCCGTCTGGGTATTTTAGGGGTACTGAGTAAGCTTCCGCTTTTTCCAATTTTTCTCCTCTATCTCTATCTTAGGAGCTCTTATAATTTTACAATGAGTGATTTATTGATCTTGCTTGTGCGGATCCCAACATTACTTTGGAATTTCTTCAATAAACTTTTGAAGAAAAAAGGTGATTCTCGATACATATGGTATTGCTCTTGCGAAATTCAATTTCTTATCTTTCGGCGTTATGTCAGTTCTCTCTCTTATTCTATGTACTTGGTTTAATATTGTATCTATAGTTTTCCGACTGTATCCCGCTTGTAACGCTTCATTCATCACGTTTTTAATTTCTTTCGTACGAAGGGATTCATTCAAAAATACCAAGAACGTTCTATGAATGCGTGTCCGGAAATCTGCCATGTTGTATAACCATAGGACGTATGAACTTGGATTCATGAAATTATTCACGGCCATCGGCTTGTAATATACCTCCGTGTTAACTTTCTTATAATTTCTACTACTCATCAGTACGTGTCCAGGAACGCGATCTTACCTTCTTTCTCAACTTTCATCTCAAATTTTATGTTGATACTTAAGGAGTTCAGCCTAGACAAACATTTATCTAGTTCGGTACTCCCAGGAGGCCAAATGAACAATACATCATCGACATGTCTCACCCAGGTGGACGGCTTCTTGTCAAAGGCATTGCGGTGGCGCAGTGGTCTAAGCGATGGTCTGTGATCATTCGACGGAAAGGGGTACGGGTTCAAATCCCGGTGAGGCATGGATGTTGTTTTTGTCTTACAGCACTGGCTTTCTCCCATCTCTGCAACCAGTGACCCTAAATTAGGGACGAGCGACTGGCTTATAGCCCATTGAGTTGCTCACGGTGGTCGTTAAACCTCCAACCGAAAAAAAAAAGTATTCAATATTTTGCCCTCTAATGGTCTGAGGACTGCTTTTGCTAATATCTCTGACACGGGTGAACCCATGGGTGCTCCTATTATTTGTTTATAAACTTCATTCTTATGTGTGAAGTAATTGTAGTCGGTAACTACATTCATTGCACTCTCGATGCTTGTAAGAACATTGTCTGTGTAATGTCCCGAACTTCTAATTCAGTCCTTCAGGTTTTTCTTAGCCTCTGCTACTGGTATTGAAGGAAAAAGCGAATATACATCAAGGATGTCCAATATATCTTTCTAATGTACACTCCAACCTTTGCTGTTGTGAACCAATTCCTTTGTAGAGCCAATGACCTTATCGGAATTCGGTAAATATATATTTTTTAATTTGCCATACTTCTTCCTAGACCAATTGTGGGGCACCGTCGTTTTGATACGATGAGGCGAAGTTTCTCTCCCGGTTTATGGCTCTTCTGTCTTCCAAATAATTTACGGATCCGCACAGCAGGATCAATAAAACGACTCATTACGAAACTATAAGAGCTCCCAAGATAGAGGAGAAATATTGGAAAAAGCGGGAATTTACTCAGTACCCCTAAAGTACCCAGATGGAAACACGAAATTTTATATGGGACTAACAAAACGGTTAATTAAGGTTCGTATACAAGAACACAAAAGGAATTTGAAGAATGAACAGCCTATTTCAGCCCTAACAAGAGGGGTACTATTTGTAATGGATTTTCTAATGGATCGCTGGCTGAAGCCTGGATCCTTAAAAAAATTGACATCAGATTCTGCGGTAAAAGAGAATTTTTCATCCAAAAAGTCACTACCAGAATTTCGGTGTAAGCTAAAAGACGAATTTAAAGGTGTGTCAAATAAGGTGAAAATCACTTTTTGCCCTCTGCAAATCAGTATTCTCTACCTATGTGGCTACTTAAGCAAAATACAGATGCTGCTTCAATGCAGAGTTAGATATTCGGTTGCAGCTGTCCCAAATTCAACCAGATATAGCTACATTGTGCAAATCAAAACAGCCTCATCCATCTCATTAGAATTTAAGTTCCCGGGCTATGTTTTATTGTTCTTTTTCGATGCCAAGTGACATTTTTGGTTTTGCAACTGTTAAAAGGGTTTTAAATACCATATCTATGTGGGCAACATTGTAGATTTAGAATCCGTGCTTTGCCTTCCTTCTCAAATGTGTTGATTTACTTTATATTTTGTGTTGTTGTTTTCCGTTTATGTAGTAAGTTTCTTATTTCTCTGAAATTACCGGATAAAATAACATTTCGAGTGAAACAAAACCTGATGTTTAACATGCCCAGATGTTTGAAAATATCTTCCATTGTTAATACTACTGTCATTCGGTTTAGAATCTACGTAGGTGCTAGGCGAAGATATTGTGACCATTATGCCAAAAACATATAGGTGCAAAATTGATGTTTCGGAAAACGATATTTAAGGTTCCAATTTTTAATGGTTGTCAATGAGAAGCTAATTATTCTTCTCATTAAAACTCACTAAAAATTGGAACTTGAAAGAAAAAGTAATAATTATAGTTATAAGCTATTTAGAATCATACAAATAATTCGTGTTTTTGCTGTACGATAAAATATCGAATAACAACTTAAAAAGTGCAGTTTGGGAAAAACAGCCAAAATAGTGCTCCGTGACGAATTTCTCTCCTGAAAAGTGCTCCGCGACTCAAAAAAGTTTGGAAATCGCTGCTCTAGGCTGTATACCTGCATCTAGATTTCTAAGATAACAGGGCATTTTTTAAAATCGGTGGTGGTATTTTTTCCACTCCTCTTCCACTGCTTTTTCAATCATTGTTTCAGGTCTGCGTTTAGAAAGCGCTTGTTATAACAATTCGAAGGCACAATAGTCCTTTGGTGACATCTCAGGGAACTTTGAAAGAATATGAAACATTTAAGGTATCTTTTTTAACAGGTCTTTTGTAAAAAAAGATCGTGCTTATGTTATCGGTTTGTCCGTCCGTCCGTCTGTACCCACGATATCTCTAGAACTTTTAGTCCTTTTTGAAAAATTCTTCTTTCATTGGGAAGCTTGAAATATGAGAATGATGATCCTTCATTTCGTTTTTATTTTACAATGTACAATTTCGCCGCTAGAGGGCGTAAATGCAGATGATATCGAATTCAAAAAATACGTTTTATTCTACATATTTGCTGCTAAACATCCGATTGAAAAAATTCTTTTATCTTTCGATTCCATTTATGTCGAAGAGTATTTCAGATATAGTTACTTTTTCAAATTACGCATAGATTTTCTGCTAGGGAGCGTAAAAGTAAATAAATTTTCCCCCATAACTTTTCTTCTAAAGCTCCGATTTGAAAATTTTTTTCTTCAGCGGATACACCTCCTAAGAAAAATCTTTTGCAAATAATTTCTATTTTTTGGTAATAAACACTTTGGCCACCAGGGGGCGTAGGAGTTAATTTTTGCTTCTGATATATTTCCCATAAAATCTGAGCTTCTAAAATATCGATTGAAAAAATTATTTCGTGAACTGATGCCACTCACATCGATAAACCTTTCCGGAATATTTTCTTCCTAAAATATTCCACAGTTTCTCCGCCAGGGGCGTAGACGTATATCTTTTTTTTTTTTTTGCCAATATATCTACTTCTAGGAGTCTGATTCAAAAATTCCTTCTTTGTTGGATAGAGATTTCAGTGTGACATATTTTTCATATAATTTCAAAATTTTCAAGTAATTCATAGACTTTCCGCTAGGGGGCGTGGAGGTAAATTGCGTTCCCCCTATTCCTCTGCTTCTAAATATCCGATTTGAAAAATTCTTTCTGCACAGGATGCAGCTCCTGGTGGGAAATCGTTTGCACATAATTCCTATTTTTTTGGAAAAAAATGGTTTGACCACCAGGTGGCGTAAATCTTAATTTCCGCTTCCGATGTATTTGCAGCAAAATATGAGCTTCTAAATTCTCGATTTAAAAAAAAACGTCGTTTGTTGGCCAATACTACTCATGCCGACAAACCTTTTAGGAACATTTTCTTCTTGAAATAATGCATGTTTTCTACGCCAGGGGCGTAGATGTATATTTTATTTTTGTCAATATCTCTACTTCTAAGAGTTCGATTTGAAAAATTCCTTCTTTGTTGCATAGTGTTTCTGATGCGAAATGTTTTCCCTATAAATTCAAAATTTTTAAGTAAATCATAGACTTTCCGCTAAGAGCCACAAAGGTAAATTGCGTTTTCTGCGTTATTTCTGCTCCTGAAACTCCGATTTGAAAAATTATTCCATTATCGCATACAAGACCTGATGGAAATATTCACATAATTTCTAACGTTTGGTAAAGAATGGTTTGGCCACCAGGGGGCATAAGTGCTAATATCTGCTTCTGATGTATTTGTAGCAAAATCTGGGATTTTGAAAACTCGACTAATTTTTTTCTTTTCTTGGACCGATACTGCTCATATGGAAAATCCTTTTAAGAATACTTTCTTCCTAAAATAATGCATGGTTTTCCCACCAGGGGACGTAAAGTTACATCTTATTTTTGCCGATATCTCTGTTTCTAGGAGTCCGATTTGAAAATTTCTTTCTGTGTTGGAGAGCGTTTCTGGTGCGAAATGTTTCTGATATAAATTCATGTTTTTCTTAGCACACAAGTCTGTAACCAGAGGGCTTAAGCTCACGATTCCGTTTACACAATAACTGAGGGATTAACATCCTGATTGAAAAACTTGTTTCTTCCGTCAGATACTATTGTTTTCCATACCGGTTCCTTTGACTTTGAATAGCTTTGATAAATCTAATTTGAGTCATAACGGATTCAAAAGACGTGCTTATTACACCCGAAAGTTTGGTGTCATCTTTCTTGTTAATTTTTGCATGGACTAGAGTGGTAGATTGTGTTGTAGGACTGGTAGCCTTATCCTGATGGAGTTCTACTCTTTGATATTGTATTTCCTCTTTAAACATCATTTTGGTAATATGTAGAATTGATTTTAACATCGTTTCCCACTTTATTTAATCTTTAATTTTCCATTGTACGAGAAACCAGCAACAATTATGAATCCTTTACTGAAACTTTCTTCAGATTCTTGAAAACAACACTGTTAAAAAAATATATTTAAAAATGAGAACCTGAACTTACTTGTTTTTTTTTTTAAAGTAGAATCGTATCGTAAACGAGTACATGACATGCTCAAATATAAGTAATCATACGTACTTACAAGTAACTGCGTCAATAAATATAATCTCGTATTACTTCATTTTAGATATTATAAATTTCAAGAGAAATTGTTTAATAAATGTGTAAAGTGACACACATAAATATTTAGCACAACAAAGTCACTGATCACAAGTAATTTAATTATGCATAAAGTATCTTTGTGTACGTTTTTACATTGTCAATCTCATAAATAATATATTTTCGCTTCATCACTATATTCATCATAAAATTGTGCGGTCCATTTGCCCAGCGTGTGACAACGAATATATCTATTATTCCAAATGTGCCGTCGAATCAAGCCGTGGATGGCTTAGTGGTTAGTGATTCAGACTATTGATGGAGGGACCCCAGGTTCAAACCTAGCCTGGTTGTGTGAATGTCTAACAATCGCTGAATATCCGCCATGCATCGGACATGCACGTTAAGTGAAGGCCCCCGGCTAGCAATCGCCTGGTTAAAGTTCGCAAGTCCCCCCCCCCCCATTTATTTCTCTCTGCCTTTTATGTGCAAAGTCCCACGGTGTCGCCATCTAGTGCTCTCTCTGTCTCTCACGAACTATCCTCTCTTGCCAGATTCACTCTGGCTTCTTTCTGTTCCCTTTCGGACAGGGAACAGAAACTGATGTAGCACATATATTAATTTTGAAATATATGTACTCAAAAATAGGTATATATATATCAAATTAGAAATACCAGATATACTCACAATTCATTCCCTGTGTGTACTCAAAAATGAGTACGTGTCTTTTTCAAAAATGAGGCAAGAACCAGCTATTATAAGCCCAGAATGTATTCAAAAATGAGTAAGTGCTTTTTCAAAAATAAGGCACAAGTACTCGGAGCTATTATAAGCCCAGAATGTACTCAAAAACGAGTGCATTTTGCTTATTTCTAAGTACCAATTTTTAACAGTGAAGTTTGTAAGTCTTTTTCTGCTCTTTTGCGATCGTAAATCGACCTTTTTCTTGTAAAGCCGTTTAGGTAGATCCAAGCTTTATCAATAGTCACAATAAATTTACATCTGTCTCCTGCTGAGTGAATTTTATAAATAATTCTACACTGTGTTCTACGCTCAGCCACCTGCCTAGGCAAAAGGCGGTGAACATTATATCTTTTTTTTTTCAGATTCAAATCTTTTTTTATTACCTTGTTTACAATTGATACAGATATTTTTAACGACTTAGCGATTACTCTTTGGTTCGGTGGATTTCCTTCTAAGACCAGATACTTTATTTTTCAAATAGTCGTAAAAGTACGTACCTTCTCTGAATATTCGTTTGGTGTCCTTTTTCCCATCAAAAATAATGCTTGACGTTTCCGCCTCTATTATTAATAATATTGCTTGTTTTACATTTAGAAATGCTAATTCCATGATTTTCACAGCGGTTTTCAATTACAGAATAAGAATATTTCTTTTCGTAAAGAGCAAAAATATAACCTTCTTTCCTCAGCTTATTTACGTGCGCCATTTTCTTAGCAGACAATATTTAACTGCAGCAGATGTTTCTTTCGTGATCATCTGACACGCTGCTGCCATTTTCAATTCTTTGAACTTTTATTTTCTGTAATTTCGTATCAAAAACGTTCTAAAAAAGTGTGAACATTCTCGATGATTTCAATTTGTTTTCATTGCAAAGTATCACTTCCGATATAATTGGCAATAAATTAACGATGCTGAAATGTATTACACCGTGGATATCGTTAATGTCTGAAAAGACATTAAGCTGCGTGTAACCAACGTTCATCAAAATTACAAACAAGTGCACCATGAGAGGTCAGAGCAAATGTTTTCCACAGATAAGACAGCGAGCTCCTCGCGGAATGGAGTTAACGGCTTTAGAAAACTATTCTTTTAGGTGATCTATGGTCTGACATGTGCAGAGTTCTTATTGGTTCATTTCCTCACGGTCTAATGCAAATGAAGGAGAAGAGTAGACACAGCGACGGAGTTAGACCTTGTATTGACTGAGTGTTGTAGCCATCTGGGATTTACGGTGACATTCACTGTATTACAAACTAATTTGTCTTCTTTCGAAACTGTTTCCTCCGGCATGCGTCACACAAACAGGAGATCAAAACCTGCCTGAGTGAGAATTGTTTACGGTTGCTAACATATACTAGAATTTAACTCCGAACTATTAAAGTAACTACTGATAGTAAACTAATGAATACCAGTAAGTTTTATTATAATTGTAGATTTTATTTGGAATTCTCTCCCCAATGAAGATTTAAATTGCTGTTTGTTACATCCGGTTGAGTTTGAAAGTTTCTATTGATTCAAATTGTACAGAGGATGAGTCGAAAGTTTTCCAATATTTGCATAAACGCATATGCTGCGGAGGGTATGTCACGTGTTTAAACTAATTCAAGTCGCGAACTGCAGTCAGTTGAAAGGGATATAAAGTGGTAGTCGTTGTTGTGAACAGCATTGCATGTCCTCGTTCTGTTTGTGGTTGAGACGACCGAAAGATGAACAGTCATAGCTGGCTAATTAAGGAACTTTTGCTTTACGAGTTTGAACTCGGCAATAACGTTGCTCAAGCAACACGAAGCATTCCTCATGCGAAAGAGGAAGGTTCAGTGGACCACAGCATCGTAACCAAATGGTACAAGAAATTTCACCCAGGTGACAGAAACCTCGACGATCAGCCAAGGTCAGGTAGGCCGCGAACGGTGGATTCAAAGGCCATGTGCTTGGCCGTAGAGGCGAATCCAACGACCAGCAGTCGGAGATCATCAGGCGAGCTGGGCATATCACGGAGCACCGTGGTTCGTCAGCTTCAGGACCTCGGCAAGGTTTACACGAGCTGCCACATTGTCCGTCACGAACTAACACCGTCTGAAGCAAACCGCCGAGTGTAAGTGTGAATGAAACTTCTCAAAAACCCGCGCGATGTACGTTTCACCAAAAGAATTGTTACATGCGATGAAAAGTGGGTCTATTTCCGTAATCCTAACACACAACGGCAGTGATTGAGCACGGGATAGCTTCCTGAACCTGTTGCCGAACGTGTGCGTTTCGAGCACAAGGTGATGCTCTGCGTCTGGTGGAACTTCGAGGGGATAATCCATTACGAATTTGTTCCAGACGGTCGGACCATCAACGCACGCCAACCTCTATTCTGAACACAGCTGGAGAGTATGTATGCCGTTTTTGGAGGAGAAGTACACGGCCTTGGTGAACAGAAAGCGCGCTCTCCTACAGCAGAACAACGCTCAGCCTCATACTGCGCGAACGACCTGCGCAAAACTCCAGGGACTTGAGGGCATCTAACTGATGACACACCCAGCATATAATCCGGACTTTGCTCCGTCGGATTATTACTTATTCCGGCGTATGGCTTACTTTTTTTGCGGGCGGCACTTCAACAACCAGGAAGACGTAGCAGCTAGGCTGAAGGAGCTCTTCTCCTCGAAGGACAAGAACTGGTATCGCCGCGGACTCGAAGAACTGGCTGACACATGGCTAAAGAAGATGCAACCCGATGGCCTATACTTTGAATACTTGTCACTTTTCCTTGTAAAGGTACTTATGAAGACATAAAGTGATCCAAATATTGCAAAACTTTCGACTAACCATTTGTACATCTATTGTTCGTGGTTTTCTTTCAGAAATTTTTCTGTACTTCTGAAAACCCTTTCCAATTTTTGGAAACATAATTATTTGCTTAATTTTACTGTTTATACCAAGGATGGTTTAAATTGGCCTCACACTGTGCTAAGGGGGAAATTGAAAACACTGTGTGTTTGCTTTAACAGCATACACTAAAACAACATATTATTAGAAACACCTACATAATAACGTGTTGTGCCGCCCTTAGCTTTCAAAACAGCCTCGATTCCATATTTCATGGATCCACCTAGCTACAGATATAGTTTGAGACTTGCCTGCCCAGCAGGACGCACACGATATAAAGGCAGATAGCAGCGATAACGAACGTCCGCGTTGCTCAATTGGTAGAGCGACTTATTCCGGAATGAGGGGACACGGGTTCGATCCCCGGCGTGGAAAAAAATGACGGGGAAATTTACTTCGTTATAATGGCGCCCGAACTTCCCGGATGACTTGGCCGTTCAAGATCTCGCAGTGGTGCGATGTTCTTTCCACACTGCGAGATAGGAAAAATCAGAGAATCCCTTCTTCAGCGCTTCGAAAAATAAAAAGTGTGTGATGTTGCATTCCACACACTAGATTGACTGGAAGTTCACTAGTGCATGCTCTTCAGCGGATGACTGCCTACGACTATTCATGGTCACGGCTGACCCGTGGGCTATACCCCCCGCCCTCTTTCGGGGTGCGGGGGGCGATGTGACGTGCCTGCCCAGCAGGACGCACACGATATAAAGGCAGATATCAACGATAACGAACGTCCGCGTAGCTCAATTGGTATAGCGACTTATTCCGGAATGAAGGGAACAGGGTTCGAGCCCCGCGTGGACCAAAATCACGGAGAAATTTACTTCGTTATAAGTTCTGCAGGTGTGTTCATCAAAGCTTACGTCATGTCATCAGTAAATTAGCGAATGCAGAATGATCTCTGTTACGAATTGCTCTCACAATGTCATTACACAGGTATTCAATGGGGAAAGATCTGGTGACTCCGAGAGCCATTTTAGCCCTTTGAAGTCCATGCCGCACTCCAGGAACGAATGGATGACGATACGATCTTTGGGACATGGGATATTGGGGCATTTTCCAGTTGGAAGCAGCTCACTCCCTCAGGAAACATTATGCACATGTACGTGTGTGTCTGGTCAGCATTGTTGTTAAGGTACCATGTCGCATCAAAATGATGTTCCTAAGGTATTAAGGCGGTCTTTGCATGAGTGTTAGGGTTCATCTTCTACCCTACATCTGCAATGTAAACTCTTTTGAACACATTTTCTCGAAAAATATTACTTTGTAGTGTTTGAAATTTTGAGCACGAATAAAAACGACCCATAGCTAATATATGCCACAGTTATTATTCCGAAAAAAAACTGTTAGATTTGCTTTTTTAATTCAATTTATATGACTCGAAAGCATTCCAATTTGGCGCTAGATGGCGTGATAAGTCAGCATAGCAGTGCTTCTCTCTGCAAGTAACGAAACCTCTCATTTCTGCCTGATTTTTCTAATTATCTGAGCCAAATAGGAATCAATGAATAGGAGCAAAAGTTAGATTGGAATATTGTTTTCTGTAAATAATCTAAAATCCTACTGCACGTTCATTTTTTAAAAAGAAAATGTGTACGTTAGAAGAGAACCCCAGAATTTGAGAGAAAGAAACTCCGCCTACTTACTGAGCTCTTCCTGCTTACTGTGCACCACCGCAAATAACATCATTGGTTAAAACGTAACAGCGCGTATTTTGTCTTTTCATTGTGGAGCCAACGAGAGACCACTTCCATTCTTAATATGATGAGGTCTGCAGTGATTCGCTGATGCCAACCTCTGGGACAGTCACTCAAGATGTAAAAGCCACGCCCAAGGAGTGATGTTTGCGCAATCTATCGCAGAAGATGAACTCTAACACTCATTCAAAGACAGCTTTACGAAGATTGAATTAATAAAATTATACCGCTTCCACCAGCTTGTACAGTTGACCCTAGGCAGCGGGCATTCATCCACGTGCTGTTGAAGCAAAATTCCGGCCCGTCCATCTGTGTCTATAAACTGAAAACAACGTGATTTTTCGGTTCAGGTCACCTTATTTCAGTCCATAAGAGTTTAGGTTTGTGCTCCCGTATCCACTGAATTTGTTAATTAAAAAAAAACGATTGGTGCACGAAGGGGGTACCTACTGTAGCAACCCATTCCTACAAATGTATGGCAGTCTGTGTATGTTGAAATTCACCTCTCGATACCACTGTTGTACTGCGCGGTTACGTAACGTATTAGAGCTCGTCTGTTACCTAGTACAATCCTCTCCAGTCGTCGTTTCCTTAGAACGTTGACCTATTGTTTCCACCCATAGAAAGACCGTTGACTTCTTGTTTTGCTGTTTGTGTACCATTTATTGAACTCCCTATAGACAAGGAATATTCAAAAAGTAAAGACAACATACCCTTTAATACCGGTAACTGTGAGCAAATGAACACAACGGTTATCTTACTTCTCCACATAGTACCCTTGCAAGTCCACTCACTTCTTGTATCGTTCCAGTAGCTTCTTCATTCCTTTAGACAAGAGGCCTTTCGGCTGCTCCGGAATCCAGGTCAGCACTGCTTCCTTAACCCTCATCCCCAGAAGTGAGCCTGAGACCGCGTACAGCCTCTTTAAGAGGGTCGACGATGTGATAATCGCATGGTGCTGGATCAGAGCTGTAAGAGCGATGTGGAAGAAGTTTAAAGCGCAGTTGTTGCATCGCCACTGCCATTGTGGTCGCTACATGAGAACGTGCATTGTCATGGTGTAGCAATACTGTTTTTGACGACATTCTTTTTGCGAATTGCAGATTTTAGTTTCTCTCTAAGAATAGCACAGTACGTCGCACAGTCCCTGCTTGTCCGTGTTCCTGAAAATGCGCCAGAATGGGACTTTTCATGTCTCAAAAGGTTACCAGAATGATTTCTTTGTGGAGGGCTATCTTTTAAATTTCTTCTTTACTGCACAAGACGTGTGTTTCCACTCCATACTTTGGCTCTTGCTTTCCGGTTCACAGTGATGAACCCATGTCTCGTCGCCGGTGACAATCCGCTCCAAAACTCTTAGAATATCTTGATAACGTTTCAGGAATTGGGTCGCAACCTCCACGAGCTGTTGCTTGTGCAGATCAGTAAGCTGTTTGGATATCTATCTTGCACATATTTTAACGTACCCCAAGTCATCTTGCACTATGGCATGTGCGGATTCTTAGCTGCTATCCAAATGTTCAGCAACAGCGGACAACGTAATCCGCCCGTCTTCTCTGATCAAGCCCCTGTCAATTTAGGTTTGTCTGCGCGATGTTGATGTCCTCCCAGATCGAGCTTCGGCGGTTGAACTTGTTCTTCCCTCTTTAAACTTTTCTACCCATTCATAATCTTTTAATTGAGTCATGCTCTTTTCAATTTCGTACGGAGCCAACGTTCTTCGGTGAATTTTAGCAGACTTCACTTTCGTTTCCCAAAGAAATCTCACTACGGCGAGTTGTTCAACAATGGTGCAATCCCCCAGCTGAGTGTCCACTTTTATTTGACCTTGGCTGCAACTGGTCTAACGGCAGAGCCCTACGCTGTTCGTGTTCTAACAACCCATCAGCCACTGCTAATGCGTTGTATTGTGTCAGCTCCTATCCGTTGCGGTTACCGCGTAATTTTCAAATTGCCTTTACTTTTTAATTCACCTACGGAGTTGCTGTTGCGTTGTCTGTAGTTTCTGAGATGCTTGCCTCTGCCCGCCTGGGGTTCACTATCCTGCGCCTTTCAAGGTCGGTACAATCGCGAATCTTCTTTTTTATTTTTATTTTTTTTTATTGAAGGTTTAACGACCACCGTGAGCAACTCAATGGGCTATAAGCAGCCGCCCGTCCCTAATTTAGGGCCACTGGTTCCAGGGAAGGGAGAGAGCCAGTGCCGAAAGACAAACACAACATCCATGCCTCACCGGGATTCGAACCCGTACCCCGTTCAGACGAATGATCAGAGGCCATCGCTTAGGCCTCTGTGCCACCGGGGCGGCCGCGAATCTTCCCACATTGCCACTGTCTGCGCATCAAACACGCATACGGTGGCCATTAAACCCCATAAGAAGGAAAAATATGTTTGAATATTTAATTACTGTTACTAAAATCATTATTTTGAATATTTCTGCCGGGATTCCTGATAATAATTCAAAGAACTGTTTAAGTCACAGGGATCTGGAAGCAAGATCTCACCTGTTGTATAATGTTGAACAATTTGGTTTTCCGTATGTGACGAGCTTCTGCAGCCTGAATTTCAGCAGATCAAAGTTAAATTCCGTTTTTATATTCGTCAAAGCGTTAATCAAATATTTAATGGCACCACCTACTTGTTTCTTGTTCGTTTCAGTGTTTAACGACCACCATGAGCCACTCTAAGGGTTATAAGCTGTCGCCTGACCCTGATCGGGGACTATTTCTTTAGGGAATGAAGAGAGCCAAACAGATTATATACACCTAATCCGCTGGAGAAATCTACGCTTCTTCCTACCGGACCATCAGGGCGTTTTCGTCCTATTTTTATTCATATCCTCCTGAACCATTCTTTAATTTCTACTCCGGGATAAGATGGTTTCAAATTATATCGTCTTTTCCCAGCAAGAACAGTGTTTGCATAACTTGTTATACATTTTGCGAATGGATGTTCTGAAAGTCATATAGGTTGTTTTTTCTTTGTTCTTTTACTAAAGAATAGTAATTTATTATATCAGCTCCAATCCACATCTTCCTTGGTCTTTACGGTCTGTTTAGGGTTTTCATCAAAGACTTCCTTGCGTTCTGAGCCTAGACAAAACATTACAGATACGGGTGATGGGAATCCCCCGCGCAGATTGGAACAACCGAATGCAGCGATAAATAGGCAGACATGAGGGCTTCCCAATAGTGTATCGCAACGACGAACATGGGTAAACGTGGTGATCTGAACGACCTTGGTAGTGGATGCACTGTCGGCGCAAGACAGAGGGGGTCATTCTATCACCCAAGAAGTGAGACAGCTAAGGTTCACTATGGCAGCCGCATCAAGGATGTACTCCTTGTAAACCATCGACAGACGTACGCCCAGAGTGCAAGCGGTGACCGGCCACACGCCATTGGTGTCCGGGATCGATGTAGAATATTCAGGCTCGTACAGACCCACCGCTTGGTAGGCGGTGCAAATCACATCCAGGTTAAATGTCGGAGGATGAAGGAAAATAATACGGAATAGACGTCATATCCTGGGCAACAAGAGCCGACGCCCTAGTCGTGTGCCACTGTTAACTGCTCGTCATCGGACATTACTCTTAGCCTGGTACCGGGAACATCAAACCTAGGCCTCTGCAGAGTGGTGCCGCGTCGCGTGCTCAGATGAATCCCGTTGTACCGAGGTAATGGAATGGTGCGGGTGTGGTTTCGATAGTATGAGATGTGAAAATACAAACTTGTCTGTGACCGGATTGAATTCTTACCCCCTTACTCTGGAGTAATATGCTCTCCCAACTAAGCTACTTGGACGGAATATATGGCTGCAGATTTGTCGTCTTAACACGTGCTTTACCTATGTAGTACGTCACAGAGGCCATGATTCCATCATTCTACGTCGGCCCTGTTCAAGGTAGTGGTGGCTTTGTGATGGTTTGCGGAGTCCTCTCGCGAGATACATTAGGTCCCTTAGTGTGTCTGCAGAGTTCGTGAACCACTGCGTGCTACCAGTATGTGCTGGCCGATCACCTACATGCTTTCATGCCTTCGCACATCGTGCGGACTATGGTCTGCTTCAGCAGAACAATGAGCTGCCCCATCTGGCCGCAACCACCCAGGCATGGTTCGAGGAACACTAATCTGAGTTTGGAACAATCCTGTGTCCCTCAAGGTCCCCTTATTAAAACCCTGTGGAAGCTCTCTGGCATGTTTTGGAGTGGTACATGAGCTCTATGGGTCCTGGACAAACGTCTCGGGCGGAGTTGTGGACTATGGTATAAGAGACATGGCTGGCAGTACCTCCGGTAACCCTCCGGAATCTGATGGAATCGATGCCTCGACGTGGCCAGGCTGGTATTGGCGCCAGAAGAACACCAACACGCTATTAGGTAGATATCTCTAATGTTTTGTCCATTAAGTGTATGTGTGCGAATGAAATGTCCTGAGCGAACGAGCAGTGAAGAACCCCCACCACAGCGGAATGGAACCACCCACAGGTGTTGCAGGTATTACGTCACAGAGTTTCTATAAATAGCCAGCACGTGTGTGCACTGTAAAAAATTGCAGGGTCAAATTACGGTAGATACACCGGCAGCTGAGTGGCCAGTCAATAAACCGTAATTTTACAGTACCGTACCGTAATGTTCATTAAAATGTTTAATGACCAGGGAATAAAAACGTCTAATGACCATAATGTTCATTAACATGTCTAATGACAAATAAATAATACATGTTCATTAACATATCTAAGAGGAAATAAAAAAGTCTAATGCCGTAATGTTCATTAACATGTCTAATGACCGGGAAATAATAATATTATTCATTAACATGTCTAATGACAAATAAATAATAATACATGTTATGTTCATTAACATGTGTAATGGGAAATAAAAACATCTAATACCGTAATGTTCATTAACATGTATAATGACCGGGAAATAAAAACGCCTAATGACCATAATATTCATTAACATGTCTAATGACCAGGAAATAAAACGTCTAATGACCATTGAGTGGACAAAATATTCATTAACATGTCGAATGAAAAATAAATAATACATGTTCATTAACATATCTAATGGGAAATAAAAAAGTCTAATGCCGTAATGTTTATTAACATGTCTAATGACCGAGAAATAAAAACGCCTAATGACCGTAATATTCATTAACATGTCTAATGACCGGGAAATAAAACGTTTAATGACCATTGAGTGGACAAAATATTCATTAACATGTCGAATGACAAATAAATAATGATACACATGTTATGTTCATTAACATGTCTAATGGGAAATAAAATCGTCTAATGCCGTAATGTTCATTAACATGTCTAATGGGAAATAAAAACGTCTAATGCTGTAATGTTCATTAACATGTCTAATGACCGGGAATAAATAATATGTCTAATGACCGGGAAATAAAAACATGTTGCATATAGAGGTGTTGCCAGTCGACTAATTGTATATGAAAAAACAAGTATATAACCACTTTAAAAGGAAAGTTGCCAGATTGTGCAGGTTAAAATACAGTAACAATTCAAGCAGTTTAAACACCGTGAACATGTAGCTCATCTACGGATAATTTATGGCTGACCGCCAGGTGGCGTACTTACGATCTGTAAACCGTCTTAATCCGGGTGAAACACTGACGATTCGCGGCAATTTTTTACAGTGTGAAGAACAAGGTTCAGGAGTGGTTTGTTTAGACGTAACGTGGCTTGCAGAGGAAACATGCAGACGCAGGATTTGAGAGTCATCTTCCTGTATGAATCTAAACTAGGCCATTCTGCAGCAGTTGCCACTCGTAACATTAAAAAAGCGTTTGGGGAGAATACAGCCAAATAACGAACCATTCGGCGATGGTTTGTGAAGTTTCGAAAAGGAGATACAAGCACGCGGTCACCGAACTGTCGCTGTTTCTGACGATGTTCTGTTACGTGTGGTTGAAGCAGACCCCCGAAAAACGTGTCGTGAGATAGCGGCAGAGGTAATTGTCCACCACACGACAGTTGTTCAGAGTCTGCCTGCACTGGGAAAGGTCAAAAAGGAGGACATGTGGCTGCCGCATGAGTTGACCACTGCCAACAAGACTAGGCGTTTGAAATTCTGCACGTCACTGCTTGCCAGGAATAAAGAGGAACCTCTACTGCATCGACTCATGACCTGCGACAAGAAGTTATTTCCTTTATGATAATCGGAAACGATCTGCACAATGGCTAAGCAACGCATCTCCTGCTAGACCGCATTCTAAGCCACCCCTACACACCAAGAAGATGGTGCTCCTTGTCTGGTGGTCCACAGCCGGGATAATTCATCAGAGTTTCTTGGAAAGAGGCCAAACCTTCACTGCAGGACTTTATTGTGCTGAATCACACTAGATGCATCGTAAACTGCTGTAGAGACAACCAGCTTTGGTCAACAGATATGGTGTTCCTCTGCTCCAGGACAAATCCCGCCCTCGTGTCGCACAACGAACGGTGCTGACACTAAGTTCCTTTGGCTATGAAGCACTGCTACATCCTGCTTATTCCCCGGACTTGTCTCCCACAGACTATCATCTGTTTTGTCGCTTGGATCACTTCCTGTCCAAGAAACAGTTCACTACAGACAACAAGGTTCAACGTGCAGTTAATGACTTCTTCTGGTTCCAGCCAAAAAGACTTTTCTCCATGCCGTGGCAGGTAATTTTGCCTAGGTAATTTGCCCTACTTTTCCGTTCTCTCCGGCCACGTGTGCTGGTCCTTTGCGTGACATTTCATTCGCACCAACCCAATAAATATCATTGCAATGCACTTAGTTACTAAATTATCTGTTTGTTTCTTTTTAGCACATCTTTTGTAAAGAAACATCGTGCTTATGATACCGGTTTGTCCATCCGTCTGTACTCACAATATCTCTGCAACTATTAGTCCGATTTGAAAAATTATTTTTGCATTGGGAAGCTTGAAATATGAGAATGATAATCCTTTCTTTCTTTTTTTTTTTTTTTTTTTATGATGTACAATGTCGTCTCTAGAGGGCGTAAATGCCGATGATATCGAATTCAAAAACACGTTTTATTCCACATATTTGCTTCTAAACATCCGATTGAAAAAAAAATTTTATCATTCGATTCCATTCATGTCGAAGAGTATTTTAGATATAGTTACTTTTTCAAATTAGGCATAAATTTTCCGCTAGGGGGCGCAAAAGTAAATTACATTTTTCCCGATAACTCTTCTTCTAAAACTCCGATTTGAAAATTTCTTTCTTCAGCGGATACACCTCCTGATGGAAAATCTTTAGAATACTTTGGCTACCAGGGAGCGTAAGTGTTAATTTTTGCTCCTGATGTATTTGCCATAAAATCTGAGCTTCAAAAGTACCGATTGAAAAAATTCCTTCGTGAACTGATGCCACTCACATCGATAAACCTTTTCGAAATATTTTCTTCTTAAAATATTCCAGAGTTTCTCCGCCAGGGGGCGTTGATGTATATCATATTTTTGTCAATATCTCTTCTTCTAGGAGTCCGATTTGAAAAATTCCTTCTTTGTTGGATAGGGTTTTTGGTGTGACATGTTTTTCATATAATTTCAAAATTTTAAAGTTATTATTAGACTTTCCGCTACGGGACGTAGAGGTAAATTGCGTTTCCCCCAATATCTCTGTTTCTAAATCTCCGATTTGAAAAATTCTTTCTGCACCGGATACAGCACCCGACGAGAAATCGTTTGCATGTAATTTCTAAATTTTGTAAAAAAATAGTTTGGCCACCAGAGGGCGTAAATCTTAATTTCCACTTCTGGTGTATTCGCAGCAAAATATGAGTTTCTAAATTCTCGATTGAAAAACAAGTCGTTTGTAGACCGATACCACTCATGTCGATAAACCTTTTAAAAACATTTTCTTCTTAAAATAATGCACGATTTCTACGCCAGAGGTCGTAGATGTATATCTTATTTTTGTTAATATCTCTACTGATAAGAGTCCGATTTGAAAAGTTCCTTCTTTGTTGGATAGTGTTTCCAGTGCGACATGCTTTTCATATAATTTCAAAATTTTCAAGAAATTCGTAGACTTACCGCTAGGGGGCGTAATGGTAAATTCCGTTTTCTCCTATATCTCTGCTTCTAAATCTCCGATTTGAAAAATTCTTTCAGAACCGGATCAGCTCCTGGTGGGAAATCCTTTGCATGTAATTTCTAATTTTTATAAAAAATAATTTGGCCACCAGGTGGCGTAAGTTTTAATTTCAGCTTCTGATGTATTTGCAGCAAAATATGAGCTTCTAAAATTTCGATTGAAGAAGTCGTTTGTTGACCGATACTAGACATGTCGACAAACCTTTTAGGAATATTTTCTTCTTAAAATAATGCATTGTTACTACGCCAGGGGGCGTAGATGTATATCTTATTTTTGTCAATATCTCTACATCTAGGAGTCTGATTTGAAAAATTCCTTCTTTGTTGGATAGTGTTTCCGATGCGAAATGTTTTCCCTATATATTCAATTTTTTCAAGTAAATCATAAACTTTCCGCTAAGGGGCACAAAGGTAAATTGCGTTTTCTGCGTTATTTCTGCTTCTAAAACTCCGACTTGAAAAATTATTCCTGTATAGCATACAACACCTGATGGAAAATATTTTTCACATTATTTCTAATGTTTGGTAAGGAATGGTTTGGCTACCACGGGGCATAAGTGTTAATTTCTGCTTCTGATGTATTTGTAGCAAAAGCTGGGCTCCTGAAAACTCGACTAATTTTTTTCTTGGATCGATACCGCTCATATTGAAAAACCTTTTGAGAATAATTTCTTCCTAAAATAATGAATGGTTTCCCCACCAGGGGATGTAAAGTCACATCTTATTTTTGTCGATATCTCTGTTTCTAAAAATCCGATTTAAAAAATTATTTCTGTGTTGGAGAGCGTTTCCGGTGCGAAATGTTTCTCATATAAATTCATGTGTTTCTTAACGCACAAGTCTGCAACCAGAGGGCGTAAGCTCATGATTCCGTTTACAGCAATATCTGAGGGATTAAAACCCCGATTAAAAACCTTCCTTTTTCCGTCAGATACTATTGTTTTCCATACCGGCTCCATTGACTTAGAATAGTTTTGATAAATTTAATTTGCTTCAGAACGGATTCAAAAGACGTGCGTATTACACCCGAAAATTCGGTGTCATCTTTCTTGTTTTATTTTGAATGCAAGCAAGTGTTACTTTCATATAAAGATTATTCAACCATATTTTATCATTTCTTCAAAGGAATGCACAATAAAAAAAGGTTTTCTTTTTTAATCAGGGAACACGGACACAAGATGCTATGCCATTTTGGATATTTAAAAATACTTTTCCTCCCATCGTCACAAATGAGGATAAAAGAGCTGGAGATAAAGACGCCGGCGTTCTGCGGTTTAGTGCAGGGAATGCAGATAGAAAAATAGTTGCTTAGTATTTTTTCTCTGAATATCAAATGCAAGGTATCAACTACCGAAATGTGAGGGATGTTATTTTAGTAAAATGTAATGAGAATTCTAAATAGCGAGTGCGGGAGCATAAACGCGCATAATAATGAGCCGACTTACAAGACGAAACTCCCGTGGGAATTGCTGCTGTTTAGAGCTATTTCTCATCGGAGAGAAGATACGCCAGCATCTCAGATACCTGGTAATGCGGAAAATATTCGTAGTTGAAAGAACAACCTTTAATAATTTGCATGGAGTGACTAATCGCGAATCGCAAGAAATGTGGCCTTTATTGAAGTGCTAATTTAATTACTGAAATCCTTTTCGCTTTTGCTTTTTTGGGGTGCGGTAACAGAAGAAAAAGAAATAATTATAGTCATAGTTATTGTTAAAATAATGATATTTATAATGATAATTCTAGTTAATAAACTTTTTCGGGGGTGTATGATGACCAAAAGGAGCTTCTAAAGCTATGAACACTCGCCCGGCCCGAAGAAACCCTTATTTAAAGCTATGGCCACTCAGCCAGCCCCAAATAAGGGCTTTTGCTTTCAATAAGCCCTTATTTAAAACTATGACCACTCGCCCGGCCCCAAATAAGGGCTTCTGTTTCCAGAGAAGCCCTTATTTAAAGCTATGGCCACTCGCCAGGCCCCAAATAAGGGCTTCTGCTTCCAAGAAGCCCTTATTTAAAGCTATGACCACTCGGCCAGCCCCAAATAAGGGTTTATGCTTCCAGAGAAGCCCTTATTTAAAGCTATGGCCACTGGCCGGACCTCAAATAAGGGCTTCTGCTTCAAGAGAAGGAATAAAAAAAACCAGCGGCGTATGATATGCGCACTACTGGTGCGGTGTCCGGAAGTCGAGTCTGTGTTTAACCAAGGTTGTCTAGGTTTAACTCGGAAGACTAGCCAAGTCCTGAGTATTTATCCCAGGGGTGGGGAACCTACGGTCTTCTAGGCCATTAAGTGCGGCTTTTTGAGTGAATCCCAATTTTTCAGAGCAAATCCTTTTATTTTTAGTAGTATGTTATTTTTCGTCTTTTATTATGTTTTCTATTTTAATCTCAAAATGACCGTATTTAAAATACCAAAGAGTAAAAGACAGATTTTGAAGATGTCAATCCGATGTTTGGTGTAAATATCACAAGGATGGTAAGTCAGATAATATTCAAAAACTTGAAAATTTCATTGTCCTGGAGCGGGAACCGAACCCACGTCTCCCAGATAGCGCCCGGGTATGCTAACCACTACACTACATTGTCACATTTACACTAAAACCACTTCATTGTCACATTTTCATCAAAAATCGGATTTACATCTTCAAAATTTGTATTATATGGTGTAATCCCGTATTTCTTTCACGATTTCTTTCATAAGTAAAGACACAGATTCAATGAAATAATGCTCCCTGACTGACTGCCACAATAAAAACATTAGTAAGTCATAAGGGCTATTTTGACACCTGTAGGCTCATGATTTCATTCTATGACTTCTAAAGAACTAAAGATGGAATTGATAGATTTCTCAGAACATGAAATTTTAAAGTCTTTATTTGACGCTAGGAAAGATCCAATTTTTTGAAATATGGGATAATGCAATAGAATACCTTCGCCTTCGAAAGCATGCACGCAAAATGCTTTCTTGCTTTTCAACAACTTATTGCTACGAATCTACATTCTCCCACCTAACCCAAATCAAGAACCCATTAAGGTCACAAATGATCTGTAGGATTAGTTAAAAGTGATGACCTCCATGTTGAAACCAAATATTAAAATGCTTTCCAACAAAAATCAGTCACAACAAAGTCGTTAAAAGGTTAGTTAACTTTAGAATTAACAATACTGTTTTCATTTTTTCAAGTTAGTTAGTACATAGTAAGATTTTTACAAAATAATGTACATTTTGAAGTATATCTTATTGAAGTTTCTTGAGGGCGGCCATGTTAGATTACAGTTAACTTAATACGGCCATGTTAGATTACAGTTAAGTTAACGCGGCCATGTTAGATTACAGTTAACTTAATACAGCCATGTTAGATTACAGTTAACTTAATACAGCCATGTTAGATTACAGTTAACTTAATGCGGCCTTACAACATAAAAAGGTTTCCCACCTCTGCTCTGACCACCCTGCCACCTGCGTGGCTAAATCAGCATCATTTGCCATCTTCGGCCAGACATTGTGAAATTAGAAACTTCTAACAAAACATGCATCACCCTTTTCTTATGACACGCATACGTGATTGCTTTGATACAAGAGAAACCTGCTCCGTCATGACCGTCAGATGATTACATGGCTTTCAAACTGTAAGACACCTGCGATGCCGCTGGGAAAGAAATGCCTCTGAGGTTGTTTTACCGTCAGAATGTGGTAATTGAAAACAGGAGAAAACGAATATCATACATAATACATTCTGAAAGTGTGGATACATGGACAACGGTGAAAATAAGGCACATCTGTGCCAGTGATTACAGGAGATAAAGAGATTCATGTTTATTATCTCTGTGGACAAAAGATGCATTTTTATTTCTAAATAATCTCCAATGCGCTTCTTTTAAACTAGCAAATGGATAGTCACCAAACCAGCATATGGATTTTATCCAGGTATAAAACAATTCTTAACTGGTGTGCGTAGCCATTCATGAGCTGCATCTGGACGTTTTCAGCTGATGGAGATCACTAGGTGCTAAATCCGAGGATTAAGAAGGATACAGTAACTCTGATGGAGATTGCTGGGTGCTAAGTCCGAGGATTAAGAAGGATATGGTAACTCTTCAAAACACATCTTCTGAGTGTTTTTAAGAGCTCATGGGAACTCTGAAAAATGACGTGCTCTAAAAAAATCAGGTTTTGGAGAAGGCAGTCAGTTTGGATCGTAATATAGACTTCTGGTTGTTCATTTGCGTATAGCAGTCAGATAAAGTACGTATATTGCACTTGTTTCTCTTTAAGATAATACTCAAGAATGACTTCCTTACTTTCTTTGCTCACCGTGAATATTATACCGTAGGTTATCCTTGTAGGTGGAGTAAATGAATTCTGTTTTTCCCTGATTATATACTCTTCTAAAAATTCTGTTTACTTAGAAATGCATATGTCCTATATTCCATAACTACCAGTTATGCTAGTACACCGATATGCCATTCCATTATGACCCCCCCCTACAGAAATTCTTACGCCTGGAGACCGAACGGTGAGGCAGGTAAAGTTCACATAGCAGTATATATACTACCCGATGACTGGCGTTTGGTTAGTAGAGTGTTCGGAGTCAGGATGCGCCAAACTGACGCTTTATCGGAGTTTGAAAAAGGATAAATTGTGATGGCTCGGAACTACGATCTCGGAAACACGGCTTGTGGGTTGTTCAAGTGCCGTTGCAGTGAGTACGTATCAAACGTGGTGCACAGATGGCCAAACGACGAACCGTTGTCCCCATCTCATTGATGCCACAAGGTAGCTGATACTGTCGCCCATTGTTCACAGCGAACGCAGGGCCACAGTGTGACAAAACACCCGCCGCTACAGTAGTGGTGATCAGGGTAATGTGACGCAGCACACTGTTCATCGCAGCTTTCTGTGCATGGGTACGCGTACCCGAAGCACTGTACCTCATCGCCAATAACGCATGAAATGAACCCAAGATAATAGAGATTGTACCTTGGATGATTGGAAGAAAGAGGCTTGGTCTGAGGAATCAAGATTCCTGTAGTATCACGTAGAAGGCCGAGCGCGGATGTGCCGACTGCAACACAGGCTATGGCACCTGAATACACTGCTGAGCGGAAACAGGCCGGCGATGCAGGTGTTATGCTGAGGGCTATGTTTTCGTGGGACGCTTTAGGCCCTATTATCCCAGTAGCACAATCCGGCCCAGCTGTCAGGTATCTTAACATCGTTGCGGACCAAGTTCACCCATTCATGGCAACTGTGTTCCCTGTTGGTGATGGCCATTAGCAATAGGATAGTGCGCCATGCCACACTGCCAGAATAATCAAGTAGTGGTTCGAGGAACATGTTGGTGAATTTCCGTTAATGTCCTGGCCTCCAAATTCGCCTGACATGAACCAAATCGAACATTTGCGGTTTAGACTTGGAAGATCGGTTTCGCGCTAAATCACCACCATCCCGAAATGTACGGGAACTGGAGGACCTGCTGTTGACATTATGGTACCAGATACAACATAATATCCATCGCCACCTCATCGAATGATTGCCCAGCCGAGTGACCGCTTTTTTGAGGATCAAAGAGGGTAGGTGGTCATAATGTAATGGCATATCGATGTAAGCTTAGAGTAAGGGAATCTAAAATCATAGCTTCGATTTCCAAATACACGGCTGGCCACCCAAAATGCAACACCAAGAAGGACACGAGATAGCAAAGCCAGATTTACTGGACACATAACAACAGATACAAAGATGAAACGATTGAGCTTACAGGCCCGTATGACTTGCGGAACACGCAGACATCAATAGTTCGTGTGGCCCCCATGGCTGGTAATAACGGCCGCTACACGCCGCGGCATCGAACGAAAGAGGCTTTAGACGTGGGCTTGGGGTGTGTCGGTCCAGGTTGCTTCCACACGTTGCCACAGTTCATCAGGCGTAGCCACGGGTGGTGCTTGCCGGGCTACTCGGTTGCCGATCAGCAACCAGACGTGTTCGATGGGCGATTAATCGGGAGAACAGGCTGGCCACGGCAGCAGTGACACCTGGTGGGCCGTGAAGAATTGTTGCACGATGCGTGCCACGTGCAGGCGCGCATTGTCCTGTTGAAACGTGGCCGCTGGCAAGTCCTTCTGGTAATGGAGGACTACTGGCTCCAAAACGTCGGAAATGTAATGGTGGCTGTTGAGTGTACCGGCGATGCGTACCAGAAGGGTGCGGGTGTCATATCCAATTGCACCCTAAACCATAATGCCAGGCGACGGACAGGTATGACGATGCATAATGCTGCCATCATACAGTCTCTCGCCGCGGTGCCGCCACACGCGGATCCGACCATTGTGGTGTTGTAGGCAGAAGCGGGATTCGACGGAGAAGACAATGTCGTGCCATTCCGTAGGCCAGGTGCGGCGTTCAATGGCCCACTGCCGCCGCACTCGCCGCTGGTGTAACGTCAATGGTAATCGGAGCAATGGGTGCCGTGCGGCAAGTCCCTGGTCCTGCAGATGACGTCGAACGGTTCATGCTGACATAGGTTATTGCGCAAAATACCCTAGTTCCTGCGCTAACGTTCGTGATGTGGCGGTGGGAGCCGTCAATGCCAGCCGAACGACGTGCCGGTCCTCTCGTTCGGTGGTGTGCCGTGGCTGCGACAATCGCTCATGTCGGTCCGTCCGTCCCTCATGCACCCAGTGAATCCATACTCGCCTCACTGTGGCTGGATGTCGTCCCACATTGGCGCCGATGTCTCGGTACGATAAACCGCTGTGGCGATAAGCCACTATTCTTCCTCTGTCGAACTCCGAAACGTGCTGGAATGACTGCCGTACTCTGCGACGACGCATCAGGAAGCTTCCCAAGCACAGGTCCGGCAGCCCAACATACTTCCCCTACTTATTGTGTGCACTCTTCTTATAGTGCATCTCGGTGGCGTGCCGGCTGCACACGATTTGCATATGCCCTGCAATGCTAATTGTTTGCATGTCCTCTCGCGGGCGACGCATGCGGCGAATTTCAGGCCAATCGGATGCTTTCTATTTGGTGTTGCATTTTGGGTGGCCAGCAATGTATATATTTTTTCTGCATAGAGTACCATTTAACTACATTTCCTTCTTCTAACGAAGCACCGTTTTACTACTGGGGGCCCATGGCAATTAATTATCAAAAATACAAAACTGTTTTCTGGAGTCAGTACTAATTCCTGAAGCACTTTCACAAAGCAATATTTAACAGTTATGAACTTGAGCCAGTGAAACCTGCCTTTTTAAAAGCCTGCCTGAAAGGAAGTGTATTATATAATGTTTTCGAGTTAATAGAACAAACTGCTTGAATTAAAGGGTGAGTGCAAGGATGTGTATACTGTATATGCCCAAGCTTATGCTAACGTTGTAACCAAACAAGGACAAAGTTCGATTCAAACATGGAAGGTATTACCTTAGGTAACCTTGTTTTAATAAGTAATTTAATACAGGAAAGCTATTTCACCCATAAACTACGATTACTTGAAAGCCTACACACATTCTGATCGGCTGAGACAGTCTATTCTTTGAAGTTCTCTAGAAATAATTCTAACATATGCGTCTGTACAAATTGAATCAGGAACTTAATAAAAACGGAACTACTGAAATGTTGATTTTTTTCTTATTTGCCAAAGACTTCTTACGAGCAAAGAGCACATCGTGAATCTCGATCAGTGTTGCACACGACCTACTACGTACCCTCTCTCTTTGTAAACATACTATTGTTATGCAGTGAGCAAAAACAGTTTCCTGCCGTCATCCAAAATTAAACAAGTTTGTAAAATCATGCAATGCATTGATTATAATACGCTTTCCAACATACCAGAAATCATTACTCAAGTTATCACTCAAGTTATGAGAATAATGGCTGTGGAATAAATCTCGGTCCTGTACCCTGACCCTTGATCCCATATCGGTTCGGTATACCTCCGAAATAACATGATAAAGTTTTGTCACAATCGAAGCATTTTTACGTAAGTTATGATGCATAAGGGCTATGGAATAGATCCCGCTCCTGTGTCCTAACCTCTGACACCATTTCGCCCATTTTCAATAGGGTTTGTCGCCAGGTGGTCCTCTACCACATACTAAAATTTCATCGAAATCGAATCTTTTTTACGTTAGTTAGGACGCATAACAGGAGAGGAATGAATTTCGCTCCTATGTACTGACCTTTAACCCCATTTCGTTCACTTTAAATAGGGTTCCTTCCCAGTTGATCCCCTACCAGATACTAAAATTTCATCGAAATCGAACGATTGCTACGCGAGTTATCGTGCGGGCGGACATACGCCCACAACGCGTGACGTAATGAGACAGATAGTGTGACCGCGCGCCAACATTCTCAAACGCGAGATTGTGACGTCATAAGATTTCTAAGCATTGGTAACATTAATGGAACAACGCCATGACAATGAAAACGTTATAATTCATGGTGGTTATTTAACCCACTAAACGAATTCTCCTAGAGTCGAGATAAAGCTAAATCGATTTCTAGTACCAGAAAACGGTAGGTTAACGACTTTCATCAAAATTCTTAGAGCCGTTTTCAAAATAAAATGTATATACATACATACAAGAATTGCTACTTTAAGGTGGACGTCAAGTAATTTTGCTTCCTATACTTCAAAACTTCTGTACACATTTTCTTCACAATTAATGCGTTCCCAAGGATGAAAATTTGAACATCGATTAAAATAGCTTCATTTCTTAACTTGGAATACTTAATATTTTCTAAACCATAACCGTAATTAGGCAATCCAACATTTATTTGTCCACTAACGTTATCAAAGTACAGGTCGCGCCACCTTTTCTCTGGTTTCAACACCACCAAAGGAAAAGTTTGATTTTTAATATAATTATGGTTATGTTTTAGAAAATATTAAGTTTTCCAAGTTATAATATGAAGTTATTTTAATCGATGTTCAAATTATCATCCCTGGGAACACATTAATTGTGAAGGAAATGTGTACAAACGTTTTTCCAGTGGAAGTATAGGAAGCAAAATTACTTGACGTCCACCTTAATAGTATGGGATAAGAGCGATGGAATGGATCGCAATCCCATGTCCTGACCTTTGACCAGATTTCGTCCATTTTCAATAGGGTTTGTTCCCAGGTGGTCCCCTACTACATACTGAAATTTCGTCGAAATCGAACCATATTTACGCAAGTTATGACGCATAAGGGCAATGGAATGATTCCGCTCCTACGTCGTGACCTTTGACCCCATTTGTCCCATTTTCAATAGGGTTCGGCCCCATGTGGTCCCCTACCACATACTAAAATTTCATCGAAATTGAACCATTTTTACGCCAGTTATCGTGCGGACGGACGGACGGACAAAGCTGGAGCATATACGCTTCTTCAACCTACATTTGGAAAGTGTAAAAAAACGTCGGTCACTATTTCAGCGAAATGGCAACATATTGTGCTATTCATATGATTATGAGGAAGTAACATGTTTTTACACTTAGATCTATTGAACATGCGTTCAAGGAGTAACAGAACATGAGTAGGAACGGAATGTCGCTAAAAGTTGCTTGTGGTGGTCGTTAACCCCCGAAATTTGAAAAAAAAATGGAAACCCTGTTTTTTGATATCGTGCAAATGGTGTGAAAATCTTCGGGGAGCCGTTTACTAAACAGAAATATATTATCAACCGTTTTGTGGAAGGGTACAGAATACGTTAATTTCTGATAAATCAGATAAGAACAATGAGCAAAATATTAACATTGTAATGCATGCTCTTTTTTGCCTTCTAAATTTTATAAATAATGTCAATCTTCATGCGTAGTATCTTCTAAATTCCACTGCATTTCTTCTTTACCTCCATGAAATCTTTTAAATTCATCTAAACTCTCATATATCATAAATCGCAATCCTTCAGACTTTGTTCTGTACATCGTTTTTGCTCTGTAGGCTAAGACGGACGATAAGAAACATTTCACAAAAAAAAAAAAAAAAAAAAGAAGAAGAAGAAGAAGAAAAAGAAAAAAGAAAAGAAAATTGGAGCTCAAGAGTCTTGTTGCTTGCGTTATTTTTATTTGTTCATTTATTTTGGACTAAAACTACTTTACCATCTGAAGATGATCCTCGACTTCATACTTTTTCTATGATTTTGTTTTGTGCAGTTTCAATCATCTGAAATTAGATGTCCTGAGTGGATGTAGAATTTCGGGTGCTGCATTGCTGCTTGTTCTTACCAACATAACTTGCTAGTAGAGTATCTTCTACTTATTTCCACAATTTTGATCTACCAGAAACTGCGTAAACTCATATTGTTTGAGATTAAATTTCTAAATCTTGTTTTGCTTTAGGCAATCCAAATGAAATCTCGGAGATTTCTTGATTGATTTGATATTTCTGGTTTGGTTCCAGAAATAGTCTAACCCAATTCATGCCAACATTTGCTTCAGAAATATTTCTCAAACTTCTTATTTTTAATAATGCCAGGTGCTCTATAGTAGTGCATAAATCAGAAAAAAAATACACTTTATGTATTTTAGATTTATTTTTAGTCATTCTAATATTGAAAATACCCGTTCGTGTCACGTTTGTTTTCCGTAATTTCTCTTTGAATATCATTTGTTCTTTTTATAAGCCTTTATTTTCAGTGCAGCTTTTCATCTGTAAGAGAACCACCAACGATATCCCCTCTTACCATACATTTTGTTTTTACTTAAATTCAGGAGTAAAGCTTTCTTTCTATTTGGTGATAAAACTGAATTTCAAATGCTTTCCGTATTTTAAAATGACCTGCGTTTAGTAAAGAATAAACCTTTCGGTACTTAATACCTTTCCAGTGTCCAGATGCAATTCAAGCAGAATTACACTGGTGTGCAAAAATTATGGACGAAGAGGAGAAATTAGCAAAACAGCGCAGCGAGCAAGCAGAACGGACCGAAAGACCACTCAGGAGATAGACTAGGGTCCGGTACGGTAGGGCATGCGCATATATGCAGCATGATGTTGGGGGAGGGCGTCGGAAGGGTATAAAGCACACGGGCGTTGTTCGCTCAGCAATTCGGTGAAAGCTATTGCACGGTGTACATAGGTTTGAACGACGTCGAGTTGCTGCCACCGTGTGCTATGACCATCAGGCAACCCAGAAGGCGGCATCTGGATGACTTTACCCGAGGGCGCATCATTGGGAAGTTGGAAGAAGGTCGAAGTGTGACTAGTGTGGTTGAGGAGTTCAGGATCGCTCATAGCATCGTTTCACGAGCTTGGAGAGCATTTCAAACGACAGGAACAGCTATCCGAGAGTTTAGCAGTGGTCGTCCACGAGCAACCACGACGGCGGACGACCGGTATATCGTCCTACAGGCGAGAAGAGACAAACGGCAGACAGCGGGAGGAATCGCAAGGCACATGCAACAGACAACTGGACGTCCGTTATCGCGTTTCACCGTGGCCAGGAGGCTGCACAAAGGTGGTCTATTTGCACGACGGCCAGTACGGTGTGTGCCATTAACGCCTGATTATCGGAGACTGCGGTTTCCGTGGTGCCAGGAACAGAAGAACCGGACACATCAGCAATGGGGTCGAATTCTCTTTACAGATGAGAGCCGATTTAGTCTGACGAACAATTCTGGACGTATACACATCTGGAGAGAACAGGGAACACGCAATCACACCTCCAACATCATTTAAAGGGACCGGTTTGGAGGTGGTGGAGTTCTCGTTTGAGGCGGTATCATACTTGGTAGCCGTACTGACCTCCACATCTTCCAAGGAGGTTCAGTCACTGGCGTCCGCTATTGTACTGAGGTTCTGAGGTTCTCCTGCCTCACGCGCGTCTGTTTAGAGGTGCTGTGGATCCCGAGTTCCTCTTCATGGACGACAACGCTACACCTCATCGTACAGTGGCTGTCACAGAGCTGTTGGAGAGTGAAGATATTCAACGCATGGATTGGCTCGCAAGGTCCCTGGACCAATATCCAATCGAACACGTGTGGGACCTTCTCGGGAGACGTTTGGTAGCACGTGGCCAGCTGCCAGCAACGATTCCGCAGCTGCGATTGGCGCTACAAGAGGAATGGGCCGCGATGACTCAACAGCCCCTTGACAACTTCGTGCTCAGCATGGACAGACGCTGTAAATCCTGCAACGTAATCAGGGGTGATCATATCCCCTACTAAAGACTGGAGTTTTCTTGGCAGCCGCCTGTCACATGGACGCTTCTGTCTGCTGTCCAGTTGTGCTAGAAGCTTCCTTTTCGATAAGGTGCCTTTGTATCCTTTGGATTCCTTGTTTGGACGGTTTTGCTCACTTGTCCCATATTCTTACATCTTGGGGATCTTATGGTATGATTTGAGTCGATGTGGAGCACTTCTGCACGACGTCACATTCGAAAAACCGTCTCGTCCTTATTTTTTGCACGCCAGTGTATAACGACCTTGGAATCTGATTCCCACAAAAGGGAAACACTTCATCGTGATCATGAATAGAAGTACAGCGAAACTACTTCGTGGACTTTTCGAAAAAGATTATTGTGCTTTTCCACTATAAATAAATTATTATTTTAGATTTGGAAATGGCGAACCTCTGTGTAAGTACAAAGATTAATGCAGTTTCAAATGTTGAAAAACGGCAACTAATACTCTCGTTCGGTGAAGTATGAATTTATTGTGTTTCTATATCTAATCCCTTTTTTGTCGTTATCTCTGTAAAGAAAGAAAGAAAAATGTCACACTCTTTTCGACTGAGAATTAAAGGAATGTTTCCATCGATACGATGCGCTTCGAGGTACAATATTATAACTTTTGATTTATTAATGGAACGCTCGACGTACGTTCGACCACCCGGATTTTGTGATCATGCGCAGTGAAAGCACATGAGGGAACCAGTTTTGTACCTAAAAAAAATTCCAGCTCCTGAAGAAAACTGATTCCCTAAATGCATTGCGAAACACACACTTCTTCAATAAAGGGAAAAGACGTAAAAGTGTAAAAGTAGGGAATAAGAGAATACTTATACTGAAAAAAAGAACGAAAGTGAGATACAAAAGCCCCTGAGAACGAACGCATCAGAGGAGAAGAAAGCAGAAAAATGCGCAAAGTATGAAGAGCGAGGAATCGACGAAAAGGAGAAAAGAAACTTGAAAAACATAGAGTATCACAGTGAGTTTCTTGAGAATATGATATTATAAGTTTCAAGAAAGAGAACTGCACAAACGTTCTCTTAATAATCTGTTTTCCTTTTCCTCGTTTCCGTACGCAATCTTCTGAAGAAAACCTGGAAAAGGAATATGTAGTCCAAAACCTGTTGTATGTAATAATAATATTTGTTTGAGTGTCCCCTGATTTATGTTAGTACGAATTAAAATCTGCAGAATTTTTTTTATTATAAAAAAAATAAAAGAGAAAAGGAAGCAAAATCCAGTCATTAGAAATTCCTGTACACATTTTTTCATACGCCGCAACAGTATGTTATAATTTTATTAAATATTTGTTTTTAGTTTCATGCCTTACTTACGCCCTATTGAATTCCAATTAAAGAAAAGCGGCTCTTCCGCAGCATAACGTAATCCCTAAATTCTCCGCAAACAGAACCTATCGCATTTGATTTTATGTGCTTCTTTCCATATGAATAAGGGGATGAAAATTAATGTTGACAGCGCTTAAACATACGTTTAGGTAAGGAATGCATAACATTTTGCGCTCCTCAAATTTTCTGGGGGATGGGGGGGCTATACAGAAATACAAAAAAGTTAGGGATATTGCGGTTTCGAAGGTAAAACGTGGTAATATGTAAATTTAGTGACTACTGCAGATTGGTTATCAACGTGGGTAGCTACGTCACATGTAAATTAGCTTCATGACGACACAGCACGTGCCATGCTACTAGCTCCGATAAAAATACCCTGTGAATAGTGGAATACGAGACGTTTCACCTATTGGCCTAGAAGTTCCCTGAATGTATTGCCATTAGTGTGTGATTAACTTGATATGATTTCCAGACGACGTTTAAGCATTTTTTATTGAAGGTTTAACGACCACCGTGAGCAACTCAAAGGGCTATAAGCAGTCGCCAGCAAGGTACTTAGAAAGAGGAGAGGTAGATCTAATCGCCTTTGTTTCCGTGCCGCCATCGAGTTGTCACCCTACGAGCTGGAGTGTGACGTCACAATGGCCATAAACGATCTCTTGAGTATTTGGAGTCATTCGGAGCTTGGGTTGTAGTGTCAATTACTCGCTGCCCGTTCTTTGTCAATTTTAGATCTGCTTTGTTGTTTCATTCATTTTTTTTCTGTGTACACCTATCTCGAAAATACATGAATACGCTGTTGCACTTCGTCGTAATAACAGTTCAAAGGGAAGGAAGTTAGATGCTATATTCCATGTTTTCCCATCGGATAGAGATTTCTTGAAGCAATGGGTAGCAAAATGCTGTCGAAAGGATGTATTCGATGCAAAGAAAGCACGAATGTGTTCAGAACACTTTGATGTCTCGAAGTAAGAGCGATATCTTAGAAATGAATTGCTGAACTTGCCTTCCAGAAAAAAAACTGAGAAAAAATGCCGTGCCTACAAAAAATATGCCTTAGCAGATGGAGAAGTTAACTTCCGTTCGAAGTGAACGGTTTAAGATCGGAGAGGTCAGAAAAAAAAATGCATTAAATCGAATTGAAAGTATATCTCCAATTAAACGTCAAATTACAGGTCACAATGAAAGTGACATCATTCCTGACCAACATTTATCATACCGTTAACGTTATGTGAGAAGTGCGAATGTCTGATCAAAAATATAATGCAGCTAAAGAGTGAAAATAATTCACTACGGGAAGAATTATCAAACGTAAGAAAGCAGTTGGTAATGATAAAACAATGCTTTTGCCTCGAGAAAAGAAGCCTGAAAACGGAAATTAATATTATGTAATGCAAATGCAAGAATAGAAACTTACTGAGCAATAGTGAAAGGTGGTCAGCTATCATAAATTTGCCTGGCCATTGTTTCACTGAAGTGCAAATTCAAACTCTTGTGTCAAAAAAGAGATCAGCAAAATGGAATGAAGAAGATATAAGTCAAGCACTTGTTTTGCATGCTATTTTTCAAAAAGCATATCTTTTGTTCAAAAATAAAATGCACATACTGCTTCCAAGCATTTCCTCTCTGAAACGCTGGTGTGGTAAATTTGTGTTACCGATGGTTTAATTGAGCCCGTTTTAAAGGTGATGAAAATGAATGCTGTACACCTAACCGAATTCGACAAAGTTTCAGTTTTACCTTTTCGTGAAATGAGCGTTGATTGCCGATATTGTTATGATGCTGCTGAAGAAAAAATTTAGGACCGCATAGTAACGTTTTAGTAGTTATGCTGAGAAGCTTCTGGAAAGCTTGAAAACAACGATATACTGTATTATTCCTTTGATAGCTGTTAACTGACATAATTCGAGCCGTTGAGCAATCGAGTTATTTAGTACATGGCGTGGTACCTGACCTTGGGGGGAGGGGGATATCAAGGTTTGGAGGCAGCTTGGAATAATTCCAATATTGTCTTCTTTTCAAAATCAAGTAAACGAAAATCGAACTCCGAAATCATATATTTGATCGCCGAACACGCTGTAATGTGAAACCAACACTTGCCAGATTTTTGACCAGTGGCAGGAACGTAATAACTCAGAATTAAAGGTGTTTCATGAAATAAAATGGATCCACACAAATGTAAAAGGCCCCATGAGACAGAGAATTAGTTTTAGCGTCCCAGATGCAATCTAACAACGTAAGCAAAGCTGTAGGGTATTTTTTTCCTGAAAGAAAACAAATTGTTAATTTTATAATATTGGTAAATGACTGATTCGACGTAATGAAATGTAGATTTCCCAGCTCCAAAGAGCCATTGCAGTGTGCTTTTTTGAAAAAAAAAAAGATATTCAGCAAAAAAGCATCAAACAGTATTCATGTCATATTCCCGTTTTTTCCCAGTATATATATATATATATATATATATATATATTTTTTTTTACTTTATTTTAAAAAATAGTTGGATGTTTGCACAATTTTTCCTTAAAAATTATTTACTCAAAACTAGCTCTGTTATTTCGATTGCAAATTCATAGAGCACACCACACTTTCTCAGTATGGCTCCGTGCGCGTTACAGCTTCGTTTATGGCCACCGTGACTTCACAGCGCAGCGAAGAGAAGCGGGAAGATGGCGCCGTTACAATGGACCTACCTCTCCTCCTTCTAAATACCTTGGTCGCCCGTCCCTAATTTAGGGCCACTGGTTCCAGAACAGGAAGAAAGCCAGTGCCGTAAGATAGACACAACATTCATGCCTCACGGGTTTTGAACCCGAACCCTTCTCGGACGAATGCTCATAAGCTACCGCTTATACCACTGCGCAACCGGGTCGCCCGTTTAATTCTTGACAACAGAAGTAGGGCTGTTGGCATGTTACAGGCAGGTGCAAGGTAGATCGATGTGGCTGCTGCTTTAGGTGTTTCGCAAAGTTTAGTAAGAGGGCTGCACACCAGATTTCTATGACATAAAAATATTGCAGATCGACCCCGGTGTTGTCGCCTGTGGATATCCACCAGGAGTCAAAATCGCTACCTGAAAGTAAGTGTTTGCAGAAGGCCTAGTATCACCATTAGCGAACTCGGGGAATCATCCTCTAGTGTCATAGTATGTGTTCAAGAGATACGAAACCGTCTGCACGAATACGGACACTATAGAGCGAAGAGGCCGCTGAAATATATAGCATTGATATAAGCTCACCTTCATCAAAAACGTACATCTCTCCGACAGTACATGTCATGGAATACAGAACGGCACCATACACATTTTACGCACGAAAACCGTTTCGGTCTTTATCCTGATACTCGATGAGGACACGTCGGGAGGAGACTCGGTGCACGAATACAACCACACTGTGTGCAGTCCGTCCACCCCTACCAGCGGCAGTCATTTCTGGTTTGGTTAAGACTGTATTGTAATGGCCGTACTTCCTTGTATGCCGGTCAAAGCAACATGAATGCCTCATTCTCAGCAAAAACACAAGCGTTGCGAAAATGCTGGCCACCAGCTGGCAGCGATGGGCCACTACTGGCTGAAATCTGCTGATCACGGCACAGTTGCGTTCCGTTGATGGCAGCGCCATAAATTGGCAGCCATTGATGGCCCTGCAGCATCGCCGTGAAGTGCGGGTCTCCAAGCAAGCGCCAAGAGTGGAAACCGAAGCAACCCCAACACGTGGTGGAAACAACGGGACTGCGCATGCGCAGAAGCAACACGTGCTGTGTCTCTCGTGGTACCAGTTAGCTGAAGACAACGCTATCGCCATCGGGTTATTTTAGTGGATGTTAAGAAAAAAAAGCCAAATGTAGAGAGGGCGAATTGATTTCCTAATGAAATGCCACGTCGACGAAAATTACCGTCGGAAGAAAAATATACAAATAATTATTAATGAACTGTAAGAAATAGTCAATTACTCTCATGTATTTATAGAAACTCATTTCGTAGCAAAATTCCTGCACTAACACACTAAAATCGGGAATACAGACAGCCAAGAAATACACGCACTTCATTCCCATGAATATATAATTTCTGTGTAATCTTTAGTTTTAACATATACTAAACCGCTTAAAACAAAAGTTCCGGAAAGACATTGGGAAATTGTTATGTTGTAAAAGAGCAAGAATTATACACGTACAAAATTTATCAATTATTTGGAAAATAAGAACTACGCTATGTGAATATAATGCACTCCTTCATGGGTTGAATGCACAAGATTGTAGGGATTCTCTGCTAAAAATAACGACAAGCAAAATAAAATACAGTAGCTATGGCTTGGGGAAACTGAGGTTATCTCTTTTTTTTGGCTACTACTGGAAAATTGGCGGACAATATTCGGCAACCATCAGTTACGGATTGCCGGCTGCCACTTTCGGGAAACTAGCGGACCACAATAGACTAGCCATTATTTACGGCACGTGCTTGCAGGGCCGCTGAAGGGCAGTTTGTTGTAGCCACTACCAGTGATGGATAACTGATGGCCCTATTCTATCATATGACAACTGATGGGGTGCCAACTGTTGGGCGGCTGCTGGTCTGAAATGCTGGCCCATGTGGTGGCCGCCTGGACATTTTATTGACGGTTGGGCAGCGACAACATAGTGCTGGGCCACTGCTAACTGCCAGTGCTGGCTTGAGTGCTGGCCTAGCAGCACTGTTTTTGCTTGGGTGTACCGAAACGAAGATCACCTCGCCTATTGTGATAATGTTACACGCTGCTATTGGACATACATTCTATTTTCTTGATAACAATACAACCGGTCAATGCGCTTGGAGTGTGCTTCAGGAATTGGAAAATCATGTTACTGAATCGTTGCAGCTGTCTCCGGGGTCTCCTGTGCTTTCTTATTAAGAAAATTTGGAACGCCGAACACGCCACGCCTGGATAACCACGTTCCATACCACAGTGCACTGGCAGACAATGGCATGGAATACGTGTTGCCTGTAATATGAGACGAGATGCCCCAGACGCTCATCAATAACTTCATTGCAAGTATGCCTCGTAGGTTTGACACCTGGTACTGAAATACCGAGGTACGGACATTTTCCGAATCTACCATTTTGCTTATATTGCAGTGCTACTTTGTTGTGTGCGGAATGTGCACAATACTTGTTTTGTAAACGCACTCTTTATTTTTATAGCCTCACTGATGTTATTTCAGTGCGTGTTACGATTTGAGTCAGATACATATATCTTTCATTTCATGCAATATCCCTAAATTTTGGTAACCAATATGATTCATGCCCGAAAACATCTTCATTCTATGCGCAAATTTCCACAATAAATACAGAAAAATTTTATGTTTTTCTAGGTAGCAGCTTTTCGGGATAAATGTTTGAAAACGGTTTCTTTCAATATCATGGAACAACACTTATAAGCTTCACAAAAAGCTGACTAATTGGTAATATGATTGCAGTTCATGGTTTTATTATAGAATAATTTTTCATACATTGTGATAAAGAGAGAGAGGGGGGGAGATAGAGAGAGAGAGGGGGGAGATAGAGAGAGAGAGGGGGAGATAGAGAGAGGGGGGGGAGATAGAGAGAGAGAGAGAGGGGGAGAGATAGAGAGGGTCTTACTTGCATCAGCTTCAGCAAAAACAGAAAATGATATATCATGTAGAACTGCCGTAATAGAGCTAAAATTCCCCGAATCTGCACTTGACAATTATAGTAATCTCCTTTATAGAAGTTCAAGAATTCGATGAAACAGTTGAGCAATAGAACTTGTAACTTACTTGAAACACCATCCAACATTTATTAATGCTGAGGGTAAAAATAGTTTTGGAAGTTAAGAGCATGTGCATGGCATAAGTCAGAAGTTCAAAATCAAAAGGCAAACAATAGTTTTGTTTCTTTATTTTGTTTTCGCAGGCCAGACTTTATTGAAAGCCTACCATGTGGGATTAATAAAGAATTTTAAATGTTTTATGAATTTTTTTCCTATTTCACATTTATGCACAACTTTTACACTCTTTTTAACATTTACTCATTAAGTAATTTAAACCACTTAGTTATTTAGATAAAACTATCATATCGTGTTTGTTAATGGTTGACGATGACGCACGCATGTCAGGCAGCAATAGTGCATCGAACGAAGGGAATGGCGCGACGAAAGATGACACAATACCGTGTTTGTTAATGGTTGACGATGATACACGCATGTCAGGCTGCAATGGTGCATCGAACGAAGGGGATGGCGTGACGAAAGATGACACAATACCGTGTTTGTTAATGGTTGACGATGATGCACGCATGTCAGGCTGCAATGGTGCATCGAACGAAGGGAATGGCGTGACGAAAGATGACACAATATCGTGTTTGTTAATGGTTGACGATGATGCACGCATGTCAGGCTGCAATGGTGCATCGAACGAAGGGAATGGCGTGACGAAAGATTACACAATACCGTGTTTGTTAATGGTTGACGATGATGCACGCATGTCAGGCTGCAATGGTGCATCGAACGAAGGGAATGGCGTGACGAAAGATGACACAATATCGTGTTTGTTAATGGTTGACGATGATGCATGCATGTCAGGCTGCAATGATGCATCGAACGAAAGGAATGGCGTGACGAAAGATGACACAATATCGTGTTTGTTAATGGTTGACGATGATGCATGCATGTCAGGCTGCAATGGTGCATCGAACGAAGGGGATGGCGTGACGAAAGATGACACAATATCGTGTTTGTTAATAGTTGACGATGATGCATGCATGTCAGGCTGCAATGGTGCATCGAACGAAGGGAATGGCGTGACGAAAGATGACACAATATCGTGTTTGTTAATGGTTGACGATGATGCACGCATGTCAGGCTGCAATGGTGCATCGAACGAAGGGAATGGCGTGACGAAAGATGACACAATACCGTGTTTGTTAATGGTTGACGATGATGCACGCGTGTCAGGCTGCAATGGTGCAACGAACGAAGGGAATGGCGTGATGAAAGATGACACAATATCGTGTTTGTTAATGGTTGACGATGATGCACGCATGTCAGGCTGCAATGGTGCATCGAACGAAGGGAATGGCGTGACGAAAGATGACAAAATATCGTGTTTGTTAATGGTTGACGATGATGCATGCATGTCAGGCTGCAATGGTGCTTCAAACGAAGGGAATGGCGTGACGAAAGATGACACAATATCGTGTTTGTTAATGGTTGACGATGATGCACGCATGTCAGGCTGCAATGGTGCATCGAACGAAGGGAATGGCGTGACGAAAGATGACACAATATCGTGTTTGTTAATGGTTGACGATGATGCACGCATGTCAGGCTGCAATGGTGCATCGAACGCAGGGAATGGCGTGACGAAATATGACACAATATCGTGTTTGTTAATGGTTGACGATGATGCACGCATGTCAGGCTGCAATGGCGCATCGAACGAAGGGAATGGCGTGACGAAATATGACACAATATCGTGTTTGTTAATGGTTGACGATGATGCACGCATGTCAGGCTGCAATGGTGCATCGAACGAAGGGAATGGCGTGACGAAAGATGACAAAATATCGTGTTTGTTAATGGTTGACGATGATGCACGAATGTCAGGCTGCAATAGTGCATCGAACGAAGGGAGTGGCGCGACAAATGGCACAATATCGTGTTTCTGAACGAAACGTGCTTCTGTTTAGCCGTAAATGATGGTTGCATATACGTCCACCGTAGACAGGGGGAGAGGAGTCATGAAGAATGTATTTGCACCGGGCTATATATCCCCAACACGAGACCTTGCGGCCTGGGGTCTATCAGGTACGAAAGACCCGAGGCCATAATGCCTCGTGGTACGGACTCTCGTGTGAGTTCGTACCACCATTACGAGTGCCTATTGCATTAATAACATTCTACGGCGGGTCGCTATTTCGTACCTTCAAGACGTATGTGTGGCCATATTTCCGCAGGACAATGCCGTACCGTATGTTGCAGCGACAAGACGTGCCTTCCTCAGGGATAACAACTTTACACTTCGGCCGTGGCCGTCTAGATCCCTGGATTGATCTCCCGTAGAAAATGTATGGACATGCTCAAACGTCCGCCATCACCTCTTGATGAACTTCGGACGCGGGTCAATACAGCCTGGCTCCACAGGACACCATTCACACATTATTTGATGTATCATTCATATAACATCTCTGCGACATGCTCAAAAGACAGACACAGCGGTACGACCGTCCGCCAGCAACTCTTGATGAACTTTGGATGCGGGTCAATACTGACTGGATAGCGACTCCACAGGACACCATTCACACGTTATTTGATTGAATGCCTCAGCGCGTACAGCAGGAGAAATAAGTCATAGGTGGCCACGTCAATTATTAGCTACATCGATGCACCGGCTACGCATGTCACTGAGATGCTAATAATTTGTTCTGTGTTGCTTAATGAATATATCCTGTAAAAATCAAAGTCGTAGCTCTAATGTTTTCAGGTGTTCTGTTTTTATAACCATCACTGTTTTCACATATATGCCATATCATATGGGGTTCACCAACCGGCGGCCTGTATGCTGTCTTGAACTTATTCTGTGGGATCCTTTAATCTCCATAAACTAAACCTTCTTATAATGTTTTACATACGTTTCATAATTTAATATGTTGTAATTTATTTGATCATTAAAATGCTTCTGTATTACAATTTCCGGCAACCTTGTCATAACGTCATGTATTTTCTATTTGAACGTTACAATTAAACAGTGCATTCATTGTTTACACAATCGCATGAGGTGTGCCAGCACAGTTCAGTGAATGCACGATAAATACTAAAACAACACGTAATATTTTAAAGAAATTAGCTATACTGGCCCTCAAAATAATTCTTTCCTCCACCCGATACGATATACTTTTATCATCGTTCGTGTAACTGCTGTAAGCTTTTGGAGCTGGGTCGGTATGTTAGCATGAATGTCTTAAATGTCCGAAGATCCTTCCCTTTCAACGATTATTTCTATAAACAAAAAAGCAGTCCGCCGGTGTAAGATCAGTCAAATACGGTGGATAATTCAACCAGCAAAGTCTTAAATTAAAACAGAATTTTTGATTATTCGTTCTTTGTTCTATTTTTGCCAGCAAATAGCGTAGAACTAAGAAAGCTGCTGCAACACTCTCTCTTTACAACACCCTTTCTCAGAGCTGCTCCGTTACGGTTACAGACATGTTCGCTTCAAGAACGCTGAGCACTCTCATTACGAAGAAACCGTCTCAAATCAATGGAGTTGGGTGATGCAAAACCACATACTGATAATATCTTTGATCTAGGTATTGTGCCAGAACAGTAGAAAATGTGTGCTTGAAGCTTCGTAGTGCTCAGATTTATCTCTTGGGAATTTTCATTATTCAAAAATGATAATGATGCACGAAATATGCCATTTTCTCAGTCTGGATATAGCGCTCCAGACACTTGCAACACGTGGCTGGCATCTACATTGTAAAAACTAAAAGGCGTGAGTTCAGGGAAAATTCTTGAAAATAACGTGCAGCGCGTTGCATGTAGGTGTTCGCATTTTAAGGCTGTCTTTGAACAAGTGTTAGGGTTCATTTTTTTACCCTATATATACAAGTAAATTCTTTTGTACACATTTTCTCGAAGACTATTGTAGTGTTTGAAATTTTGAGCACAAATAAAAACGACCCATAGTTAATATATGCCACACTTATTATTCCGAAAAATTGGTTGGATTTTTTTTAAATTCAATTTGTCTGACTCGAAAGCATTCCAATTTGGCGCTAGATGGCGCGATAAGTTAGCATAGCAATGTTTCTGCCTGGAAGCAACGAAATCTCTTACTTCTGCCTCATTTTTGTTAATTATCTGAGCCAAATAGAAATCAATGAATAGGGGCAAAAGTGAGATTGGAATCTTGTCTGCAGTATATCATCTTACTTCCTACTGTATGTGCATTGTTTGAAGAGAAAATGTGTACATTAGCAGAGAACCTCTGAATCTGACCTATAGAAACTGCGCCTACTTACTCAGCTTTATCCCCAAATAACATCATTGGTTAAAACGTAACAGTACGTATTTTGTCTTTTCATTGTGGAACCAACGAAAGACCGCTTCCATTCTGAATATGGTGAGATCTGCAGTGATTCGCTGACGTCACACAGTCACTCAAAACGTAAAAAGCCACGCCCAAGGAGTGATTTTTTGCGCCATCCATCGCAGAACGTGAACCCTAACACTCATTCAAAGACAGCCTTAATAAAAGTTCCGTTTGTAAAAGTTTCTGTTTCTTCTAACTCCCGTAATTTGACAGATTTTCCATAATCAGTAATTCCGTTCATTTGAGAAAACACCTTTTCGGATTTTTCAGTATTTATTTATAAACTTCGTAAAATCTGTAACTTTGACATATTCAAATCCCTTTCGTCTGCACCAGGTGAGGATCGAATCCCCTCGTTGTGCTCCGTTTTCGCCTGAAGACACGTGTGCAATCCATTGATCCAGAAAGCCACGCTAAGCGCCATCACGTATTAGGTTGAACTCTAATCGCGCAATCATAAAACGTTTTTTGAAGTTGTTTTTTTTTGCTATTAATGCTATTGAATTAACAATTTTATGTTCTTTTGGAGCACATTATTTTTCTGCATACGCACTTCAAAATTTAATTTTTCTGTAGGAGAACTTAATCAAAATTTACGAGGGTTGTACCGAAAGTAATGCAAAAGTGGGCATAACTTTTTTATTAACGGGCAGAGGTCATTCGAATTGCACATGTTAGTAAAGTAACTCTTTCTCTACGCAAAGGTACTACTCAACATAGTCTCCATCACAAGCGATGCATTTGCGCCATCGCTGAACCCTACTGTCGAATCCTGTTTGAAAAAATTCAGGTGTAGACTCTCTCAGCCATTTCTTCACAGCCACTTTTCACCTTGTCTGTATCATCAAATCGTTATTTCCGGAGACGTTCCTTCATTGGACCGAACAGGTGGAAGTCGAACGACGCCAGACCTGGGCTGCAAGGTGGATGTGGGACCACCAACCAGCCTAATTTGCTGATCACTAGATTTGTTGCCAAAGATGTGTGTGGTCTCGCATTGTCGTAGTGAATGTGGATGCTTTTCAGATTCTTGTTCGGTCTCTTCCTCCTTATGTCTTCTCTAAGCTTCTTGAGTGTCTCAATGTATCGCTCGCTGGTCACGGCACGGCCACGTTCCAGGAAATCAACGAGAATGGCACACCTGTTATCCCCCCCCCCAAAAAAAAACAGTCACCATGACTTCTGCGCTGATAGCTGGCTCGTGATTTTCTTAGGCCTTGGTGAAGAGGTGTGACATCATTCCATATATTGGTTCCTCGTTTCTGGATCGTAAAGATACGTCCACGTTTCATGCCCTGTCACCAGATTAGAAAACATCCTGTCTTCTAAAAACGCTTCCGGAGATCAGAGCAGACCAGGTAGATCAGAGCAGACTTCAGATAGATCAGAGCAGAGTTCTACCCTTCTCTCCTTCAAATCGGGAGTCAACTGCCGAGGTACTCACTTTGCACACACTTGCCGACACCCTAAGTCTTCCACCATCTTCTGCATGGCATTTTTACCACGGTCTAGATGTGCAGTAAGCGCACGGATTGTGACTCGGCTCTCCGCGCAAACCGATTCATTCACTCGCTGACGATTCATGTCAGTGGTCGCAGATGATTGTCTCCCACTACGTGGCTTGTTCTCAATGCTGGTTTCCCATTCTTTAAACCTTTTCATACATCTGTGCACATTGCTGTTGTCAATGGTGTTATCTCCGTAAACATTCTGCAGCCTTCTGTAGATGCCGGACAGCCTGCACCCCCCCCCTTTTTTTTTTTTTTTGATTAGAGGTTTTAACAACCACCGTGAGCAACTCAATAGGCTATAAGCACTTGCCCGTCCCTAATCTCGGGTCACTGGTTCTAGGGAAGGGAGAGAGCCAGTGCCGTAAGCGTAAGATTAACACAACATTCATGCCTCACCAGGATTCGAACCCGGACCCCTTTCGGACGAATGATGAGAGGCCATCGCTTAGACCACTGCGCCACCGGGGTGGCTCTGCACCCTTCCTTCACCAATAACTCAATGATGGCACGTGCTCGGAACCCATCATTTACCTGCAATGAAAGAGAAGGGTTACTGTAGAGGAAGAGTTACTCTACCAACATGTGCAATTTGGAAACGCTGTCAAAGCACGGTAATATTTTGGAGACAAAGTACACACACCATATCCCCAAAGTATCTTTTAAAAAACGTATGATTTAAAAACGTCTTTATTTACAATTTAAAATCATGGTAGATAAAAGTTCTGGTAAGCACTTTCGCGACCACCATGGCCGCATCTTCAGGCCGATGAGTGAAACCAGAATTAGAACGGCACAAGGTTAAATAGTGACAGATAGGAGCACAAGTAATACACATTATGTAAATGAAACACATTAGTCATTGCCATTCACTACAAATTATTACAAGTCTTTGTAATTACTTAGTTTCTTCCTCCCGTGAATACTGTAAAACCAAGTTACTCCAAGCGGTGGGAATGTTTACAGGCACGTCCTCATTACAGCATTTTGGTCCAAGTTTTATTATATATAAACTCTCAGTAAAGAGCATAGAGCGTTTATTAGAAGCTGTCGATAGTAAGTTCGCATTGTCCCAGTCAGGTCTCAAGTCTTTTTCAATAACAGTTTTTGACAATGGCGAAGTGGCAGATTTCTTACGGATAGCATATCTGTGTTCAGCCCAACGAATACCCAGGATTCGAAATGTCGAGCCCACATAACAAAGATCTGCCGATTGTCCACTTTTGTCCATTAGAGGGATATTATACACTCCAAAGCGGGAATAGGGGGAACTATGTCTCTGTCACGTCTAATTACTGAAAAAAAGGTTTTCGGTTTTTTCACCGAATCCAGTAGAGTATTTTTTTAATAAAGTGACCACATATTTCTGGTACTACTAGATTTCTGGAAGCATGGACTACCTCTGTCAGTTAATAAAAGGTTATGCCCACTTTTGCATTACTTTGGACACAACACTCGTACTCATTTTTTCATCGTGATTTTTATAAGCAACAGAACATTTTGGAACTTGAAAATTTTTTGAACTGACAATGACTTTCAATTATCTTTGAGTAAAAGGGCAATCCACTGTTTTATAGTATTAGTTTACAAAACTGCTAAATATAAAATTTATTCTTAAATAATTTGTGTCTTAAAGGGTCCACAGACTGATACATTGGCATCGCACAATAACCTTTACAACAACTTAGGTACCCGACCGACTTCTTAAGATAACGCTATACAATACCAGGTGTGCAAAATGGAAGGAAGAGAAAGAAATATCCGGCGCCACAACAACCAAAATTTCATGCGATATGCTATCCATAATACTCGATCTTTCTATAGAACTTATATCCTATCCATAATACCCGATCTTTTTATAGAACATTTATGCTATCCATAGTACCCGATCTTTCTATAAAACTTATATGATGTCCATAATACCCGATCTTTCTATAGAACTTATATGCTATCCACAATCGCGATCTTTTTTCTATAGAACTCATATGCTATCCATAATACCCGATCTCTCTATAGAGCCTATGTGCAATCCATAATACCCGATATTTCTATATAACTTATATCCTATCCATAATACCCGATCTTTTTATAGAACATTTATGCTATCCATAATACCCGATCTTTTTATAGAACATTTATGCTATCCATAATACCCGATCTTTCTATAAAACTTATATGATGTCCATAATACCCGATCTTTCTATAGAACTTATATGCTATCCACAATCCCGATCTTTTTCTATAGAACTCATATGCTATCCATAATACCCGATCTCTCTATAGAACTTATATGCTATCCATAATACCCGATATTTCTATAGAACTTATATGCTATCCATAAACCCGACCTTTCGACAGAACTTATATGCTGTCCATAATGCCCGATCTTTCTATAGAACTTATATGCTATCCAAAATACCCGATCTTTTTATAGAACTTCTATGCTATCCATAATACCCGATCTTTCTACAGAACTTCTATAGAATCCATAATACCCGATCTTCCCCCACACAGTCTGAGGCTCCAAAACGAGGACTAAAGTTTGCTTACCCGACAAACAAAATTAATAAATGTCACCTTATTACGCAGATGGAAAATATCGTTGAAACTATTCCTCAAACTGAAAGAGAACACGTACGATATAAACTGGCAAAATCCGTACAAAAGTTAGCCAATAATAAGCCTAGAACACAGGATGACCGTAAATTTTGTAATGAGATTAAACAGCTGAAGTTATTGAAGTCTGATGAAACTATCTCCATTTTCAAAGCTGAGAAGACGCAACAAATTGTCATCTTAAACAAAGCAGACTATGTTAATAAGATGAATGATGCCATTGCGAGTATACCGCACAAGATCCTGTCTTCGGATCCAACCTCATCTACAGTAGCAGCAGTGGCAAAACTCAGAAAACATGGAGGCTTACCTGCAAATGTTGCTAAGGATATGTATACCCTACTATAGGCCCTCGAATACCTGAATTATTTGGCCAAGTAAAGACTCATAAGGAGGGTCTTCCTGTACGCCCACTTCTATCAGGATATGCAAGCCCAACCCGCCAGCTCGAAAGTGCTCTAGCAAAATTCCTCAAACCATTAACTACAGGTTCCTCCTACTCAGTTAATAGCTCTGTTAAGGCTATTGACAACATTAAGCCATTCTTACGAAAGGAAAAGCCGTTTGCTATGGCATCACTCGATGTTGTCTCTTTGTACTCCAATGTGCCGATTGGAGATGTACACTCCATTATTGAGAACCGTCTATTGGCTTTGAATTCTTATACTATTAATGAAATCCATGCAATTATAAATGCTCTACGTTTCGTACAGAAACACATATTCTTCCGATATGAAGGAACCATTTACGGCCAGACTGGAGGTGCGCCAATGGGTTCCCCACTTTCAGGGGTGCTCGCTGAATTGTTGATGCAAGACCTAGAAAACAATGTTTTACAATATTTCCAACTCAAGCCTGATCTCTACATTAGATATGTAGACGACATACTTGTTTTCTGGCCTCATCATAAAAACAAAGTTGAAGAGTTTGCTAAAGAGCTCTCAAAACATTGCAGTTCCATAAATTTTACCATTGAGCATGAAAATGATAATACCCTTCCATTCTTGGACATATTACTAAAAAGACACCCCGATACCAATTGTTTATCCTATTCAGTGTACAGAAAGCCTGCAACACAATCTGGTATTATTCCGCATAATTCATCGCACCCAAGAAAACAAAAACTAATAGCTATAGAGTACATGGTCCGAAGAGCCTTCACCCACTCCTCCAATATCCAGGCTAGAGGAAATGAGTTAAATCATATCCAGATGATTAAGATGGCGCATGGCTACCATAAAACGATCGTTGAAAAAATTGCTCGATCAGTGAAATGTCTAGACAAAAGTACCTTACAAAGGGAAACCAGAATTACAAAATATGTTGGCACTGTGGACTATATATCTGAAGTCACAACAATACTAAAGAACATATGCAAAAAGCACCACATTGCGTTTGGTGAAAGTACGAAAAGTATTCGAGCCATCGTGCAAAAAGACCGTGACCAAGTTTCCACCCTGAACAGACATGGGGTTTACCCTTAATTCCTGTTGACCCAGAAGATCCAGTAATTGCATATATAGGATCCACTGCACGCCCATTGCGAACAAGAATATATGAGCAAAAATACTCAATTACTAATAACTCTGATGCTACCTCTCTTGCACGATTAGTTATTAGAGGTATCTACCGACCAGACTGGACCAGTGCCAGTGTGCTGAGCTCAAAACGTACAAAGCGATCTCTTCGATTCGCTGAAAGTTTATGTATATTATCGCACAGCTCTTACTGCTGTAATGAAGAAACTCCACGTTTTGTTCCAGTGCCTTGGGCCATGTTAATGCGGCCAGAACAGCATACTCCTATCCAGCAACACTTAACTCCTAATAATTCACTTACAGTTTGACGTTTAATGTCAACTTTTTAATTATCCTCTGTGTATATATTTTCTTCGCATATGTAATAGCAATTCATAGTATCATTTGTTGAAACCCTTTAACGCATGACAAAACTTCTACTATATTTAATGTAAACCTCGTTATTGTTATCACGTGCTCGCGTAATTTGAAAATGCTTCTTGCATTTATCCGTTGTTTTGTTTATGTATATTGAAATACCTGACGATGGAGCACTTGACGCTTTGAAAGATCTTGTAAGTTGTTGTGCTTTAAAAATGTCTATTTTTTAGTACAGACTGTAATAATAAATATATATTATCGTGCTGAAAGGCTTTTCTAATTAAAATATTAAAATTAAACTTATATGCTATCCATAATACCCGATCTTTCCATAAATCTTCAAGAGGTTATTCAAATTTAACGGTTGATCAAACCTTGAGTGTTCCGGCGATTCGCTCCTCCTACCGGAAATTTTCCGCCACACGGGCACGGAAAAAGTGAGAAAAAAAATTTCCCGTTAACATACGAAAGGAATTGTGAAAAGGTTTCTGAAAATTCATAATTTTTCGTTAACACATCTTAAAAACAGCAGTTTGCGGCTAATATAGGAATTTTGGAAAAGATTCTGAAAGTTGAGAATTTTCGCAGCGGTAAGAAAAATCGTTAAATTCCGGGTTTTCCCGCCATTTCACGGAAAAGGTTGCATCAGAAACTTATAATTCACGAACAGAATCACAGAAAACGGCTCGTGAAGTTTAGAACTTTTACAGTGTAGAAACAGCTTTAGAATAGGATCCTTTACCCGGACGGATAATTCGAAGCTCACTCAAGCGACGAAAACTGATGGATGTAGAGGGGATTGGACAGAATTATGTGAACAACACCACGCACAGAAGACGTGACTTTTAATACAGTTGCGTACGTCACAATACGCAAAGGTATTCACCAGATTTTGGTTTTAATACCTCTGTATAGAACAGTGATCGTCAACCTGTTCCATACCGCCGACTAGTGGACGATTCAAGTTTTCATGCTGGGCGGTGGGGGTGTTTGTCTGTTGTTACAAATTTTGTTCTTCCGTCATATATCGAATACATTGCTAAGAACTTTGCGAGTTTGGCTTTTTAAAATATGTTTTTGCAATTTACTTTTGAATTCCATCTCTAATCTTTGAATATAGACAATACACTGGTGTGCAAAAATTAAGGACGAAGAGGAGAAATTAGCACAACAGCGGAACGAGCAGGCAGATCGGACCGAAAGCCCACTCAGGAGATAGACCAGGGTCCGGTACGGTAGGGCATGCGCATATATGCAGCATGACGGGGGATTTCGGAAGGGTATAAAGCACACGGGCGGTGTACGCTCAGCAATTCGGTGAAAGCTATTGCACGGTGTACATCGGTTTAAACGACGTCGAGTTGCGGGCACCGTGTGATATGGCCAAAAAACAATCCAGTAGACGACATCTGGATGACTTTACCCGAGGTCGCGTCGTTGGGAAGTTGGAAGAAAGTCGAAGTGTGACTAGTGTGGCCGAGGAGTTCGGATCGCTCACAGCATCGTTTCAAGAGCTTGGAGAGCATTTCAAATGACAAGAACAGCACTCCGAGAGTTTAGCAGTGGTCGTCCACGAGCAACCACGGTGGCGGACAACCGGTATATTGTCTTACAGGCGAGAAGAGCCATACGGCAGACAGCGGGATAAATCGCAAGGCACATTCAACAGACAACTGGACGTCCGTTATCGCGTTTTATCGTGACCAGGAGGTTGCCCAAAGGTGGTCTATTTACACGGCGACCAGTACGGTGTGAGACATCAACGCCTGCTCATCGAAGACGGTGGTTTCTGTGGTGCCATGAACACAAGAACTGGACACATCAGCAATGGGGTCGAGTTCTCTTTACGTATGAGATCCGATTTAGTCTGACGAGTGATTCTGGACGTATACACGTCTGGAGAGAGCAGGGAACAAGCAATCACACCTCCAACATCATCGAAAGGGACCGGTTTGGAGGTGGCGGAGTTCTCGTTTGGGGCGGTATCATGCTTGGTAGCCGTACTGACTTCCACATCTTCCAAGAAGGTTCAGTCACTGGTGTCCGCTATTGTACCGACGTTCTCCTGCCTTACGTGCGTCTGTTTAGAGGTGCTGTGGGTCCTGAGTTCCTCTTCTTGGACGACAACGCTACACCTCATCGTACAGTGGCTGTCGCAGAGCTGTTGGAGAGTGAAGATTTTCGACATATGGATTGGCCTGCAAGGTCCCCGGTCCTAAATCCAATCGCACACGTGTGGGACCTTCTCCGGAGACGTTTGGTAGCACGTCACCAGCCGTCAGCAAAGATTCCCCAACGGCGATTGGTGCTACAAGAGGAATGGGTCGCGATGCCTCTACAGCTTCTTAACAACCGCGTCCTCAGCATGGACAGACGTTTTAAATCCTGCAACGCAGTCAGTGGGGATCATATCTCCTACTAAAGACGGGATTTTTCTTGGCAGACTCCTGTCACATGGACGTTTCTGTCTGCTGTCCAGTTGTGCTCGAAGCTACCTTTTCAATAAAGTGCCTTTGTATCATCAGGATTCCTTGTTTGGACACTTTTGCTAATTTGTCCCATATTCTTACATCTTGGGGATCTTATGGTATGATTTGAGTCGATGTGGAGCACTTCTGCACGACGTTACATTCGAAAACCCGCCTCGTCCTTAAGTTTTGTACGCCAGTGTAATTAAAACAAGATAATTCGTAAATGCAGAGTGTTGAGGATAACGCAAACCACGTTTTATTAATGATGTAGATCAGCAGCTCCCGCTCTAGTAGGTGCTGTATCGGTTGAGATTCATTAGATTGAAATTACCTTTGTATAAACATACATAAAGTAATAATAAAAAGATAAATTTAAGTACATATTTTTTAAAAACGCACTTCACAAAATTACTTCGTACTTGCGTTAAATTGGGTTACTGCGGCACCGGTGGGCGGTAAGGAAATTTTACTATCAACAAGGATACAAAAGTGAGCGCTAGGTATTAAAAGGTTAACGACCTCTGGTTATCACCTCAAGGTGAGCATTTCAAGTGTCTTGTTGTAAAATTTCTTTCAGGGTGACGACGAATGAGCGACCGAACGGACTTCGAAAGAGGGCAAATTGTCGGTGGCCGGCTAGTTGCTGCCACCGGGGATAACAGTCGCCAGGGTGTAAAAGTATCGGACGCTAATGTGTCTAGCGTCATGATAGCATACCATGTTCGTGGCAGCACCTCGTCTGTGAAACAAGAAACCGGACGGAAGTTGACCCTGACTGATAGAAACAGGAGAGCATTAAAGAGGATTGTTACCCGTAGTAAGAAGACCACGACTCCGAATATTAATGCAGAGCTCAATCGAGATATATGGACTCCAGTATCAATGAAAACAGTGCGCGGGGAACAGCATAAACAAGATATTCATGGCAGAGCTGCTATTGCAAAACCTCTGGTGAACCGGGTGAATGCACAACGGCCACGGAAGTGGACTGCCGATGCATATCAGCGTTTAATGTGGTCGGATGAATCCAGATTCCCACTATTCCCAACGGCAGGAAGTGTTTACGTGTGGAGAACACCGTCAGAAGCGTACAACCCTGACTGGCTGCTCCCAACAATGCAGTATAGTGGCGGTTCAATTGTGCTTTCGGCTGATATTTTGTGGTTTTCAGCACGTTCTCTGTTCAGCTTGAAAGGACGGCCATTTTGGCTGACCAAATCCATCCAATGGCTCAGGCATTGTTTCCTGCAGGGGATGCCATCTATCATGATGATAAACGCCCCAATTCACATAGTTCGGAATGTTCAATCAGGGTTTGAGGAACATGAGGACGAACTTTCACACCTTTCTTGGCCTCCACAATCACCAGAATTAGACATCATCGAGCCACTATGGTTTGTGCTGGAAAACAGTATAAGATCCCGTTTCCTCCTCCCCGTATTTCTCAAGGACCTGGATCAGTTTCTGTATGAAGAATGGTGTAACATCTCACTAACCATCATCCAGGATTTGTATACGTCCATTCCAAGGAGGATTCAGGCGGTTTTGAGTGCTAAAAGTGGTCCCACACCATGATAGGTACGTAAAACCTCCCTTTCGTAGGTGTTCATATTATTCAGTCCAACCCCTGCATATAAAATCAAAGTATGCATTAATATCACACTCAAGGGAACATACCTTGTGCATTTAGCAGATATAGATCAATGTTAAATGCAGATCTTATGCCGTTTTTTTCAACAGATTACTTTTCAGTCTTCCTTTTTCTTTAAAAAGCACTGCAATTTGGATGTGCTATAAATCACAATAAACTATCGACTCTGCAACCTATGTTACGTTTGAAAGTCTGCACTGCAAAGATTTGTTTCCTCTCTAGTGAGCTCTGCTTCAAATAAATAAGACGCTGATTACATATAAAAAGAAGAAAAACGGTACCTAATAGGCAGATCTCAAATTGGTTTCTTTCCAGATTCATCGAAAACACCCAGGGACGAAAATAAAAGGTGACAGCGATAACGTAGATACTTTCCTTCAGTGGGTACGTCTGAGACTTTCCCAGAGCGCAGAAATTTTCACCTTTTTACGTGCAACACGGAAAAATATTTTATTTTTCGGAATCCCTTCCAAACACTGTGTGATTGCACAGTAAAATAACACCGAGGAGAAAACGCATCCTAAAGCCTTTGAAATGCTGTTTTCTGTTTCAATAAACGTTTCCCCCGTGGAAAATGGTTCTTGTTTCTGATCACGTACGGGATAAAAGAAGGGATTTAGTTTATTTTTGTCTGGCGGTTCTAAAGCTCTTAAAGAAGGGAAACACGACCTTTTAAATCCAGACTAAACTTCCCCCGAGAGTTTTAATGGAACACATTTGAAGATCTGAAATGAAGAAAATAATACTCTTGCAGTAAACTTTCGAAAAATTCGTCGCGAATGCGTGTAGGATGAAACGCAATGAATGAAACGCTACGTAGAAAACTATACACTACAATTCAATGCTTCAGCAATAGTTTCGCATCGAGTATTTGCTCTGATATCAAGATTGCTTCAATACTATGAGTTTTTACTTCGATATGAGAAACTGTCAACTTTAAGAGGGTGCATGTTTGCTTAAACAAAAAATATTTCATCTGGGTTACTCTGACAGATATTACACCTGTCATATGGAATTCGTTGCTAAGGCGAAACCTGTTTGCACAGAGTGACTATTGATATTTTTTTGTTGTCACTGAAAACATATTACGGAGGATATATACCAAGCTTTAACATTAACGTCATGCTGTAAATACAGATATTCCTTAAAACTAAACTGAACAAAAATGCATTATTTTGAAGTAAAAAAAATACCAATACAATTTGACAAACGATTAGATCTTTGAGACAACCAAAAACTTTTGAACACACTTCAACTTTAGTTTTAATAGGGTGATGAAATACAAAGCAATTTTTCGTGTTTGGGAAGTATCTGAGTGTAGTGAGCTATTTATAGCAACAATAATTGCAAAGTAACATAACGTAGCATTTATTTCTTTTTGCCTTCATTTACCTTCAACAAAAGATATCAAGAAAAGGTCATATTGATGAAGGAATTAATTGACGTATAAAACTTGGTTACAGAGCTTTTGGAATAAACAGTGCAATTTTAACAGCAATATGCCATTATGTCTTAAAAGAAAAGTTATGACGTAGAAGTCTTTTCGTACTTCTACGTTATTTTAAAAACATAACCATAAGATGAAATAGTTCCTAAATTAAACCTTAACGGCCAGACGAAACATGTAAACAACAGAAGTCAAACTTACGGAAAAGATGCTTTATTCAGGATGTAGCACTTCCATAACAAAACGGTATCAACATTAAACACACCACACACCTCTTAACACAACGCTCTACAGCACAACGCTCTTTTCACAACGCTCTTTTCACAACGCTCTGTGAAGTTTACTCGTAGTTTATATCTCTCGTTCTTATCAACCAGGCATACGTCACGTTCATTCAACCTCAATTATGTTACCAACAGTATTCGTTTGAGAGAAAAGATATCACGTTACGAGTGAAGTATAACTGAGAATAAACTCAAGATTTACATAGGGAAAGAAACTAAAAAGGGAAAGTTATTTAGAATATACGTCACAAAGTGTTTAATCAATGCATCCTTGCAGTTCTTACAAATGGAGCAGAGACATGGACCTTAACTAAGAAAGACATACAAAGGTGCAGACAGCTATAAAAAGCATGGAGAGATGCGTTCTTGATGTAAATACGAAAGATACGAAAATGAACTCATGAATAAGGAAAAACGACAAGAGTGGAAGACATCATGATCAGAGTAAAATCCCTGAGGTGGCAATGGACCAGGCATATTGCCAGAAGAACGGACCACCCGTGGAAACCGAAATTCCAGCCTGGATTCCAAGCGACGTGAAAGACGTAGACGAAGACCAAATGGGAGATAAATGGATGAAACTCGAAAGCATGCCGGGGTAACATGGCGGAGACTGGGTCAAGACAGACAGTTGTGGAAGAAACGTGGGCGGATCTTCATCCAGCAGTAGAATGATCATGGGTGACAATGGGGATGATGATATACACTATATTGACAAAAGTCCCGGACACCCCTTCAAAAGCAAACGAACGGATCCACTGCGTTGTTAAAATGCGCGGTACAGATGCAAACCTTATAAAAACAAGCCTGCAGCTGATCGCGATCATATCGTACTGTGAGGTTGAGTGAAAATGTCGAGGCGGGAGAGAACTTACTTTGAGAAAGGAAAGATTGTTGGGTGTTATATTAGTGAGTCGTCCATAAGAGAAACCGAGAGACGTTTAAACATACCCACGTCAACTGTTTTGGATGTACTGAATAAGTGGAAGACACATGGCGAGCCTGAAGCAGCAAAACGTACCGGCAGACCAAAGAAAATCAGTGATAGAGGACGTGACGCCGAAGCCTCAGGAGAGTCGTTACAGCTAATCGACGGAGTACTGCACAATACCTCAGTGTGCAGGTGAGTAAAAATGATGGATCCTCAGTATGTACACGTACTATTCGCAGAGAACTTCATTCCATGGGTTGCCATGGTGGTGCGGCTGCTCATAAGCCTTTCATCTCCACTCGGAATGCTACTCGTCGTTTAGCATGGTGTAAAGAACATTTATTCTGGACCTTAGATCAATGGAAACGGGTCCTATGGACTGATGAATCCAGATACACGATCCATCAGCCTGATGGCCGTGTGAGGGTATTGCGGTAGCCGGAGGAACGCTATTTACCACAGCGTACTGTTCCTACGGTCAAGTTTGGAGCTGGCAGTGTACTCGTGTGGGGGTGTTTTTCGTGGTATGGCCACGGCCTATTGGTTATCGCGGACAAGCCTGTTAACCAGCACGTGTACCTCGATATTCTGGACAATTACGCCCTACCAACTCTTTGGCAGTACTATGCAACCGAGCCTTGTTGGTACCAGCAGGATAAAGCACCGAGCCATGAAACAAAGATTGTTACGGCGAGGTTTGACGATAACTCCGTATCGTGTGTGGACTGGCCAGCACAGAGCCCTGATCTTAATCCCATAGAGCACCTATGATATGAATTAGAACGCCGCGTAAGAAGTTTGGAACCAAGGCCTACTACTAAGCAACATTTAGCAGCAGAATTATGAACTGAATGGAAGCGCATACCTATCGCTGTGTTCCAAAACCTTGTGGAAAGCATGTCTCGAAGGGTCAGTGCATACATTAAGGCCAAAGGTGGACCGACACCGTACTAATATGTGTCAATTAATGCTATGTTGTGTTTCTCTTCCAAGCGTCCGGTGACTTTTGTCAATATAGTTATTGTATAGAGCGAGTAGCGGAAAGTGTGGGGTGGGTATAGATTAGCGTTGCTTTACGTTGTATTTCCACGATTAACTACTGTATACGTAAAGAAGTTGTATTTGTTCTGATATTTTGGCGCTTTGAAACATAGAAGTCTAGTTTGTGGCTTTAATGCCAATTAGAGCTGCTATCTATGTTATATACTGCTGATGACTTATTGCAATGCGTTGTTAAACTGAAATACTTGAATACCAATAAAATGACTGATTTCATAAGTTAACAAAACTCTTTTCTGGCCGTTAACGGCCGCCTAATTTAAGGATTTTGTGTGCTCGCTATTAGATGCTTACCACAAAGAAGCTCTAGTGCGACGAGAACAACCGATCAATAGTACGATAGGTAATGTGTAAGTGGAGTGAACTAATAAAGTAATAAACACTACAAACTTTTCTTTATTTCTCTTCGCTCTTTAAAACACATGTTAATTCATCACTTTTTCCGGTTTGTCTTGCAACTTAGTACGACCCAATTATTATTCATAGCTTTCATGTGAAAATCCATGATTACGCAATTAGTTTTTCAGAGAGCGTACGGAGTAATAACTACTTGAGACGAGGTCTGGAATGTACAAAGGATAACAATAAGGTATTCAAGTTTCAGTTCTTCAATCGTTTCAGTTACTGCAGAAGCTGGATGAGGTCAAGCATTGTCATCGAAGAAAAGCAAGAGAAAAAGTACTGCAGCAGGAAGTGCCTGAGTTAACTGAACAACAGGTTTCAATTTTTCTTTAACCACGGACATCCAATATTGATATCATATTTTAAGAACAGTGATAACATCTTGCCAAATTTCTCTTCAATATCACCCGTTGCTTTTATTAATTACTTACACATCGATTTCTATTGATTTCTGCTGGTAATGTTAAAGGGAACAGAATCATGAAAGAAACAAGTCTTCAGAGGACAGTTTTTTTTTGTTTTTTTTATTGGAGGTTTAACGACCACCGTGAGCAACTCAATGGGCCAGAAGCAGTCGCCCGTCCCTAATTTAGGGTCACTGGTTCCAGGGAAGGGAGAGAGCCAGTGCCGTAAGACAAACACAACATCCATGCCTCACCGGGATTCGAACCCGGACCCCTTACGGACGAATGATCACAGGCCAGCGCCTTAGACCACTGCGCCACCGGGGCGGCAAGAGGACAGTTTCACAAGTCTTCAGAGGATTTATTTTTTGTCTGTTCTCTAACCTCTATGTAAAGTTGGCAAGGAAAAGAGCAGGAATATACTGGGCCGTAGCTAGTGGCAAATTCTAGGAGAGGTTACTAGTAATGCAGGGAGGCTAGAAAATTTTTAGTTTGTTCGGTAAATAAATTTTAACCCAATATAACAGTATTTGTTGAAAAATTAAGCAGCACAGCAATACTGTTTTAAGGATGTATGTACGAGTATATATATCGTTTTGACGTAGGACTACGTCTAACTCCGCGGATAGTAAGGGGCGACTTACGGCCGACCTCCTGCGACAAAAGAACGTCCCAGTTGAAATCATTATAGTGTTAAAAATACGGGCCTCACACTAATCGTGTTAGCACATTCTTAAACAGCATTGAGTCCAATTCGCGTACTGCGCAATGCATCGTGCGTGCGACGTTCCCCTCGCTCCCTAAGCGCAGAAGAGGTGATGCAATATTTCTGTGCGTGTCGCTGCTTTTGACTCAGTCTATTTTGGCAACAGTGGGCGCAACATGACTGCGCGTGGTATTGTTTTAAAGCTCTCGACGAGATCTATTCAAATATATAAAGAACATATCGCAGTGGTTTAAACTAAAAAAAAAATAATTGTTTTCTTGTGAACGGGCTAACATTTCCGACAATGCCGCAAAATTCCCAGAATGAATGCAAGCGAAAGTGGAGAAAATCAAAACGAGAGGCAAGAGCAGGTGAGGAGGAATGTAAGAAGCCCACGATGACAGAGCACTACGTTGGGTAATTCGTGTATCAATCTGCTTTGTGTTTGCAATGTATCCAGCCTTATTTGCAAAAATTATGTAAGCTAGTTTTCATATCATAGTGACCTGTGTTGGCTATAACAAATTAAATAAACGCCTTGAAACCATACTCGACTAGCTCATTTCAACTCGCCGATCTGCAAGTCGTAGCTCTACGTTCCAAACTGATGGCGCAGTCAGAACTGAGCCTACCTGTATTTTTTTCTTTTTTTACTGAAATCACTCAAAAACTAATTAGTTGATCAAAACAAAGTTTGATATTTTCAAGCTTCGTTTAAAAAAAAAGTTGATAGTCGAATGGCTGAAACTGGACAAAAGTGTCATTTATGTAATGCGATACCATTGTTTGCTTCCGGTGGTTTTAAAATGAAATTCGGAAGAAATGTTTTTGAGAAGACCAAAAGAAATTCATTCACGGAAGACCGAAAGAAAATTATTCACGGAAGATCGAAAGAAAATCATTCACTGAAGACCAAAAAAAAAATCATTCACGGAAGACCAAAAGAAAATCATTCACAGAAGACCGAAAGAAAATCATTCACCGATGACCGTAATAAAATCATTCACGGAAGACCGAAAGAAAATCATTCACGGAAGACCAAAAGAAAATCATTCACGGAAGACCAAAAGAAAATCATTCAAAAAAGACCGAAAGGAAATCATTCACCGATGACCGTAATGAAATCATTCACGGAAGACCGACAGAAAATCATTCACGGAAGATCAAAATAAAATAATTCACGGAAGACCAAAAAAAAAAATCATTCACGGAAGACCAAAAGAAAATCATTCACAGAAGACCGAAAGGAAATCATTCACCGATGACTGTAATGAAATCATTCACGGAAGACCGAAAGAAAATCATTCACGGAAGACCAAAAGAAAATCATTCAAAAAAGACCGAAAGGAAATCATTCACCGATGACCGTAATGAAATCATTCACGGAAGACCGAAAGAAAATCATTCACGGAAGACCAAAAGAAAATCATTCAAAAAAGACCGAAAGGAAATCATTCACCGATGACCGTAATGAAATCATTCACGGAAGACCGAAAGAAAATCATTCACGGAAGACCAAAAGAAAATCATTCACGGAAGACCAAAGATAACATGCTGATTAATTTTCATACGATGAATAGTTATTGAATTATTAGTTTGAAATTGGATTGATGGAAACTCAACAGAATTTAATTTATTCAACAGGAAAACGTGTTTTTAAATTGACACAGGTGCCTGCAAATACCATACAGGCCTAATAATGGTATCTTTTGCTTTACATTTTTATTAAGCCTAAACTTTTGAGACATGTTGATGCTCCTCCTTTCACGCCATAATTATGTGTAGCTATATCTACTGCATTTATTGGTTTACCCTAGCACAGTGTGTCACATTTTGAAATGTTTCACTTGCTTTTCAATGTTTGTGTTCTCTGTCTTCGTATTTCTACGTTCCAGCCGAGATATCTTTTCCCTAAACTTTTGCGACGAACTTCATTGAATGCAAAGCATTTAAGAATGAGTAATCGTAATGAATACGGGAAAATGGACAGGCATGCAGTGTACGCATGACCGTATGGAGCACGTATAACGTACGAGTTTGTTAGCGCTGAACATCAAACCCGGGTCCCCCCTCACTCCGGAGTAAGTCGCTCTCCCAGCTGAGCTACGCGGACATGTGCTGTCACTGCTATCTGCCTTTATCTCATGTGCGTCCTGCTGAATAGGCATGTCACATCTTCCTCCTCCCCCGAAAGAGGGCCAGGGGCATGGTCCATGGGTCAGCCGGGACCATGCATCGCTGCACGCAGTCATCCTATGGAGAACGTGCATTTGAGAAATCCCAGATAATTTGGTGTGTGGAACGTAACATCACAATGATTTATTTTTTTCGAAGCACTGAAGAAGGTATTCTCATTTTTCCTATCCCGCGGTGTGGAAAAAACATCACACCATTACGAGAAACCTAACAGCCGGGTCATTCTGGAAGTTTGGGCGCCAACATAAGGTGCAAGTTTGTGTGAAGTTTGCAGGCGCATCACACACGTCAGTGTTTTAAAACTTCCAATTACCTTATTGATATATCGACGGACATGATCTTGAATCAGCTGTTTTACAGGATTTTCTTCTCAGTGAATATCGAAATTATTTTTCATTAGTTTTTTTTTTTTTTTTCAAATTGGACATGTGCTAATTTTCATTACGTTTGTTGACTCTTTCCTAGGGGAGGCTTAGCCACCTCTGGTGGTCCCCAAACTACGGCCCTGGGACCATAACTTCACACTGCTGACTGTAAAAAAAGTGCCCTTATGTAAAGCAAGTTACCCTGAAAAAATCGAAACCGCGGGCAACAGTATGGTACAAATTCTTTGGGCATGGTACTCTGAAGTAAAAGTAGCAGAGCTCGTACGATTTTCACATCAATGGCACATATATGACGAATTTTGAAGATGACAATCCATTTTTTTTTTTTTTGGTGTAAATATGACCAGGATGGTAATTCGGATAATATCCAAAAACTTGAAACTTTCGTCATCCAGGAGCAAGAATCGAACCCACGTCTCCCAGATAGCTCCCGGGTATGCTACTCACTACACCACCCAGAACGACCAAGTCTCAAGTTTCCGATTAATATTGTCTCAAGTTTGATTAATTTTATTAATTAATTTGTCTCCCAGATAGCGCCCTGGAATCATACTTGAGACTTAGTAATGAATAAAATTAATCACACTTGACACTTAATTATTAATAAAAATTAATCAAACTTGAGACCTAACAATTAATAAAAATTAATCAAACTTGAGACATTGCAATTCATAAAAATTAATCAAACTTGAGACATTGCAATTCATAAAAATTCATCAAACTTGAGACTTAATAATTAATAAAATTAATCACACTTGAGACTTAATTATTAATAAAAATTAATCAAACTTGAGACTTAGTAATGAATAAAATTAATCACACTTGACACTTAATTATTAATAAAAATTAATCAAACTTGAGACCTAACAATTAATAAAAATTAATCAAACTTGAGACATTGCAATTCATAAAAATTCATCAAACTTGAGACTTAATAATTAATAAAATTAATCACACTTGAGACTTAATTATTAATAAAAATTAATCAAACTTGAGACCTAATAATTAATAAAAATTAATAAAACTTGAGACTTTGCAATTCATAAAAATTAATCAAACTTGAGACTTAATAATTAATAAAATTAATCAAACTTGAAACTTTGTAATTATTGAAAATTAATCAAACTTGAGACGTAGTAATTAATAAAAATTAATCAAACTTGTGACTTAATAAATAATAAAAAATAATCGAACTTGAGACTGAATAATTAATAAAAATTAACCAAACTTGAGACTTAATAATTAATAAAAATTAATCAAACTTGAGACTTAGTAATTAATGAAAATTAATCAAACTTGAGACTTAGTAATTAATAAATATTAATCAAACTTGAGACTTAGCAATTAATAAAAAATAATCAAACTTGAGACTTAGCAATTAATAAAAAATAATCAGAATGAGACAATAATTAATAAAAATTAATAAAAATGAGACTTAATAATTAATAAAAATTAATCAGAATAAGACAATAATTAATAAAAATTAATCAAAATGAGACTTAATAATTAATAAAAATTAATCAAACTTGAGGCTAAATTAATCGGAAACTTGAAACTAGGTCGTTCTGGGTGGTGTAGTGGGCAGCATACCTGGGAGCTATCTGGAGAGACGTGGTTTCGATTCCCGCTCCAGGACGACGACATTTTCAAGTTTTTGTATATTATCTGACTTACCATCCTTGTCATATTTGCACAAAAAACAAAAACAAAAAAAAAAACGGATTGTCATCTTCAAAATTTGTATTTTATGGTGTAATCCCGTATTTCATTCACACATATCTGTTTTCGCTTTAAAATCGTGTAGCTCGAACTTTTCTGAATTTAAATTTTAATTGCTCAAAGAAAACGTATTAATAACAGAGCTGCGTTATTTTGGAAGTTGGTTATGTTACCATGAAAGTAACAAATTAAAATAAATTGCGCATGAATTCAGAAACAGCATTAAATTTATTCATCTGAGTATTTCTGTGCAAATGTAATTCAAAAATAAAGATTTCAAGCTTTTTCGAAAGGTGCTCTGCGGAATAGAAAACGTAAAGTTTACGCCCTTCCATTGCGTAAACTTGACCTATTCAAATTTACTCGAAATATCTAAAATTAATTGAACTTTTTTTAAGACAAATTGGAAGCCTTTTCTGCAAGTGTAGCATTATTTCCAAATTCTTCTGAAGTAGGTTAATTATTTATAAACACTGTAACAAATTGTTAAAAAAATTACACTCGCCATTTTTAACGTATTCCTTTTTCTTCTCCAATGGATTCGTGAGTATTTTTCCCCTTTTAATGGCAAAGGTTTTAAAGAGGTTTTTAATCTCCTTTTCTTCTTACCCTTCAAAGAGATTTTTGCATATGCATATTGCTCTTCCCCTTCCATTTCATAATCCGCTTCTGCTCGCATTGTATTTATCAAGACGGATTTTGAGAAAAAAAAATCTTTTGGTTACATTTGTCATTCCCACTTAAGTTAACTTCTGATTCAATATTGTCTGGAATAGAAAAATATTAGAATCCAATACATTTGGCATGCTATTTGCAAAAGACATGTTTCAAAATTTAGAGCATAGGTCTTAGTTTTTTTAATAGAGAAAATAATAAAACTGGCCTAAGATACATATTAACCAAAGAGCGCTAAAATATATCGTACACAAAACAGACAAATTCGGCGAGTCGAAATGCCAACTTAAAATCGACCGAAACAAGGCGTCAGTGGCGTAACTACCATCCCTGCAGCTGTGAGGGGGGGGGCGCAGGTAACAAAGGGGCGTACTGCAGCTGTTTGTTACTGTTTTATGAAGAAATTCTAATACGCACAATAATTAACCCAAAGATTCATATTTTGCTTTAAGATATACTTAGCTTTGCCTAAATAAATGCGTAGTTTCACTTTCAAAACACCGAATGTCCTACAGATTGAAAGTGTTCGGCTCTTTGACTTCGGGTTGTAATACGATCGCTTTGCAGTGGGTTGCAAATAATACGATCGCGCTGCAATCGCCCTCTCTCTGCGCTGCCGAGGAAAAGCGGACGCCACAGTGTGATTCCTCATGGAGGATGTGGGAAAACAGTCAGTTACCTAGGATTACGTGCACGACAGGCGTCAACATTTATTCACAGCAGCCACAGATCCGCAATGTGTAAGAGGGTGATTTCTTCAAGTGATCGATTTTAGTTTTGCACAGGGTAATTACACGTATTGTCAAATCGCTTACTTAAAAAGTTACTACTACATGACTCTAGGTACCACCATTACTTTTGCAGACAGTCTCTCTGACTTCCTAATAATATAATAATACCCCCCCCCCCCCTCGACCCAACTACCACACACACACACCACGAAAAATGCATCATCCCTTGTGTTCGAAATCCCGGGAAAATTACTATGCTTAGGGGTGTTGAAGTAAATCTTGCGGGGGCGCACGTTGTGCTAGTTACGCGTATGTAACAAACAAGAAAGATGCCACTAAATTTTCAGCTGTAATGAGCAGACCTTTTGAATCATTAGAGACCCGAATAAAATTTATCCAATATATTCCAAGTCATCGAAGATCGGTTGTAACTAAAATCTACCGAATTTCCACAAACGATAAAACATCCACAAATAGAAACTACTAACAGCGACTGAAAAGTATGTTACGATGATTAACAAATGGCGCACAAAAAAGTTTCTCATAGCATATCAGAGACAAAAAGATTTTCAAATCGAACAGTTAAAAGAAGAAATATAGAAGGTATCGCCTTCTAGCGGAAAAATTTGGCATGATGAAAATGTTGAAAATAAGCGAAAAGTATTCTTCATGGTGATAACTGTCTTAAGGAAAAAATAATTCCTCAAATACGTCTCCGGAAGCAGAGATAACGAGATGAAGGTTTTGACCTTTACGCCCTCTTGCGGGAAGCTGAGCATTAATTAAAGAAGATAATGCTCCCCGTCTTTGTTGTAGCGAACGGCATACAGTAAAATAAGAAATTTCTCAATTCGGTTTTTAGAAGCGGAAATACAGCTGCAAACAGAAGTAGAAAAATGTCACCCAGCGGCAAAACTGTGAGCAATAAAACTCCTCATATACAAATCTAAAGTGTTACACAATGTAAACGGTATCCGGTGTTAAAAGATTTTTTTAATCGGACATATCGAAGCAGAGATATCGAAAAAAAAAACGCATATTAAACGTTTGTGCCCCCTAGCGCCGCCATTGTGCATTATTTTGGAAAGAAAATACAAGCAAAATGTTTTCATAGTTAGTAATATCTGACAGACAAAGATTTTTCAGTTGGGTTCTTAGTCCCGCAGATATTGCTGCAAACATGCTGTAAACGGAAACGTGAACCTACGCCCTCTAGTGACAAATTTGTGCATTAAGAAAAATTTGAAGTTATATGAAAAATATTTTACACTGGGAACGCAACCGACAAATAAAGAATTTTTCAAATCGAACTCATAGGAGCAGAGATGTCGACAAAAATGTGATATATATCTACGCAACTTCACGGAAAAACCAGGCACTATTTTAAGCAAAAGTTATTCTCAAAATATTTTCCGAGATGAGCGGTATCTGTCAGAGAAAGGTTTTTTTCAGTCGAGCTTTCAGAAGCTCAGATTTCGCTGCAAATATATCAGAAGCAAAAATAAATGCACGCCCTCTGGTCGCCAAATTATTCTCCACCTGAAATTAAAAATTGTATGCAGAACATTTCCCATCAGGAGCTGTATCCGATACAGAAAATGTTTTTAAAATCGTACTTTTAGAAGCCAATATGTGAGGGGATTAATATACCTTTACGCCCCTAGCGGAAAATCTGTGCTTTACTTGAAAAAGAAACTGGATCTAAAACAGTCTTCGTTATAAATGACATCGAAAGGGAAAATAATTTTTTCAATCCGAAATTTAGAAGCAAATATATGGAATAAAATACATTTTGAATTTGATGACATCTGCATTTACGCCGTCTAACGGCCAAATTGTACATCGAATCCCCGGATTGCAAGCATCATCGTTCCCACATTTCAAGCTTCACAATGCAGAAAGAGTTTTTCAAATCGGACTAATAGTTGCAGATATATTTTGTCCGTAGGCAGACGGAAGGACGAAGTTTTAACATCAGCACAATGTTCTTTTACAGAAAACGTGCTAAAAAGATTGGCTAGGGTGGTGGCAATGCCAACGCTACGGCAACTGAAACAGGGCGTACATATAAAAGTGATCGGCTCAGGCAGTGGGGATGCCAACAGCAAATCAACTGAAAAACCATTTAACACCTGCACTTGTTTTAGACTTAGAATGCCTACAGATATTTAACACACCGTTTGTGCTTTCTTAATGCGTGTCGCTTCACGACTAGACGTGAACCCCTGTGGCTAGTTAGCAATGGCCTCTACTCGAGAGTCACAGAGTTCACCTGTAAAGTGCATGAAATTCAATTTTCTGTCGCTGTAAAATAAAACTTTGACAGGCTGTTGGCACTTCCCGTTGAGAGCGTTTCCGGCTACACTATCTGCTAGGGGTAGCTTTGAATACGGAGTAAAACTTGAATGCTGCATACGCTTTTGCTCACTGCCTTCTCCTTCTGCCTCTCCTAAAAATGTAATCATTTTGTTAACAACAGAGCAGATACGGCAGGTGTCTCTGTCTCTTTGCTCGCTCATTCATTCCTCGTTCAGCAATGGTGACTTCTAAGATCCTTATAGCCCACTGCAAAGAAAAGGCCCTGAAACGATTTAGTCATGTGACCAAAAGGGTCTTAGCTACCTTGCTCTGAAGTCATGAACGCCATTAGTCTGTTGTTAGCGTGTTGCTGTGAAGTTGTTCATATTTTATTATTTTTTATTTATTATTGGGATTTTATTTCCGAAGAAAAACGATTTACCCCTCGTAAAAACATATAACGTTCATTTACCACTGCAACAGAAAAAAATATTGGAGCGTTTTTGAAAAAAAGAGAGAAAAAGTATTTTCTTGTTACTGATATAAAGGTATGATTTCTTTTCTGTCTTAAGTAATATAACGTGCAAAGCTTAGTTATTTACATATACACTGAAAAAAGAATCTATTATGCATATGTTATGTTGGTAAAACTATCTCAGTTGTTCAACGGTTTAGCATTTCCGTAAGATGCATACATCTTACGGTGGTAGACACGGCTAGATGGTAGATTTACTAAGTGCTATAAGTTCAAACGACAAAAGTCTGCTCTTCCAAAAAATAAAGACAGTAAAAAAAACTCAGAAAATGTGTTCAGGTCAAGCAAAAGAAATGCAAAAAAGTACTTAAAAGTCTTCTTCCTTGAGTAATCCATGAATAATGAACACACTGACACGATACATTAGTAATGTTAACATTACGGGTATAGGCCAGAACCAGAAATACCATCGCCGGAACCTTCGAAATGGCAGCGGAGCAAAGACCTTCAATGAAAATAGAAGGAAATTGAAAAACGTTTCGCAAAAATCCAACAGGGAGTTCACCGGGAACGAAACAAAAATTGTAAACAAGCCGCCATTTTGTAATCGATGCTGACATCCAATATTCCATCAAAAACATTTAAATATTCGCATTTCGTGCCACAACTTTTTAAGTAATTTGTCAGCAAAACAACAGCACATTTAATTTATTTCGTGCGGCAAATTTCAAAGTTCCCATCAGCTGGAATTCTAAGCGAAAAATTTGCAAATACTTTAACAGTTTCGTTTAAACATTAGCATTTCCTTCATTTTGTGTATAACTTTCAAAATAATTTTTGAACTAAATATTAGCACATTTTATTCATATTGTAACACAACATTCGAAGTTTCCATCAGCGTACGTTTTATGAAATTCTTCCACTACTCTGTCCCACTTCTGATTCAGCACATTACTGATCTCTTAGATGACGCACACATGGTAGCTAGGAGCTGGGACTCGGTCACATGATCTCAGTGACAGCCGTTCGTTTCAGGGCCTCTTCGTTCCAGAGGGCTATGTAAGATCCTACTTCTAACAGCTCATTTTCCGTCTTACAAGTGGCGAATCACTTCGAAAGTCTCCACATACATATATTTAATGACTTACTGAATAATATTCGCTGCTGACCATTAAAAAACTCATATCAAATGTCCTCGAAGATAACATCGTGAACTGCTTTCTAAAGGAGACCATGTAAGAAGACCCTCTTATAAAATTCTACACATCCCAATCATTCCGTCTGGCTTCCATTTTTGTTTAAACGCCTGCAGTTTCCTATTCGTCTCAGTTTGGCCATGGGTGTCAACAAGGCACGGGTCAATCTTTAAATGTTGTTGGACTAAACCTGCATATTCATACTTTTTCCATGACCAGCGCAATCTTGGTTGCCCCAGAGTCGGGAAAAATAGAAACCTCTCCATCTTGTCTACAAATGTTATTGACCTAGAGACTCGTAAAGGATAAACGTATTTGCCTTTGGAAGAATTGCGCATTACACTGATCACAATATAACAGAAAAATGTAGATGTTTCAAATATTTCATTTTCTTTATATTTACAGTAAATAAATACTGCTGATTTCAGCCAATTGTTCCGGCGCAAGTGCAGATTTTATTCTTTTTTTTTTTCTTAAATTCATTTCTTCTGTTTACTAGAACATATTTTAATTATTAATATATATTTCACTTTCAGTATAGCCTTTTACTATCAGGTCGTTCGATAAATAATGGCCAATTTTCTGAGGTGCCACATTCAACTCACCCAGAATGCATGCTGACCGACCCATTCACAGCACCATTCGTACGAGTTGAAGAGCGACTTAGACGTCACAAACACGCCATAATCGGTTGAGCTGCAGTGGTTGGTGATCTTGTGAGAGTGGTCTGTGCAACATGTTAGACAAGAATGAGTTGCGGGTGATTCTGTTTCATGAGTTTCTGCTTCATGAGTTCAAATTGGGTCGTAATGTGGCACAAACGTACCGTAACGCGAATCAGGCATGGGGCGAGAAGGCAGAATCTGAACGTCGGCGGTTTGAAAAGTTTCGTACCGGTGACACGAGCCTACAAGATGAGGAGGGCCCATTCCGTCACTGATAACGACTCTTTGAAGGCAAATTCTCGCGTCATGGTAAGGAAACTCGCCAAACAGTACATGTCGGTGTCAACAATTTCCGAACATCTCCACCAAATTAGTAAGACCAAGACACTCGATACGTGGGTCCCATAGGAACTGTCAGAGCATCAGAAACAACCATGGTTGGAGATGAGCAGTAACCTTTTGCTTGAGCCTTTACTTGATCTCATTGTAATCTGCGATGAAAAGTGGGTACTATGCGATAGCCGTAAGCAACCTAGACAGTGGCTGAACCATGGTTAACCACCGAAACAACATCTTAAACCAAATTTGACGCCAAAGAAGGCTTTTTTGACATTGTGGTGGACTGTCCAGGGTGTCGTACACTAGAGGTTCCTGAACGCTGGTGAAAGCATTCATTTAGTCACATACTGTGAAGAAATTGACCCAATGCACCAGACGTTGTGTTCCAAACAGACATCTTTGGTGAACAGGAAGGATCCTCTTCTCCTCCATGATAACGCAAGACCACACGTGTCACAAATGAAGAAACAGAAACTAACAGAACTCAAGTTCGAAACCCTTCCACATTCAGCACTCTTCTGACTTGGCACCTACAGAATTCCACCTTTTCATGCCTTTTACAATTACCTCGAAGATAGCATCTTCAAAAACCATGAGGAGGCCAAAGTTGCATTCCGGGACTTTCTTGCATCCAGGGAGCCAGATTTCCTCTGGACTAGCATCGAAACTCTTGTCACTCGCTAACACACGTGTGTAGCTGTTGGAGGTACCTATTTCAAATAAAACAGGGTTGTTTGCTATGAGGTATGCGTCTTTCAATTTTACCATCGAAATTGGCCATTATTTTCCGAACAACCTGGTAATTTCTGAACAATTCGGAAAACGCTCTCCTAGAAGCTGATTTTTAGCACGTCTTTTGTAAAAAATGATGGTGCTTCTTTTACCTGTTTGTCCGTCTGTACCCACGTTATCTCTGCAACTATTGGTCCGATTTGAAAAACTCTTTTTGCATTAAGAAGCTTGAAATATGCAAATGATGATCCTTCATTTCGTTTTTTTACGATGTACCATTTCGCCGCTAGAAGCCGTAAATGCAGATGATGTCGAATTCAAAAATACGTTTTATTCCACATATTTGCTTTTAAACATCCGATTGAAAAAATTATTTCATCTTTTGATTCCATTTATGTCGAAGAGCATTTTAGATATAGTTACTTTTTCAAATTACGCAAAGATTATCCGCTAGGGTGCGTAAAATTAAATTACATTTTTCACGATAACTCTTCTTCTAAAACTCCGATTTGAAAATTTTTTGCTTCAGCGGATACACCTGTTGATGGAGAATCTTTTGCATATAATTTTACATTTTTGGTAAAGACTACTTCAGCCACCAGGGGGCGTAAGTGTTAATTTTTGCTTCTGATGTATTTGCCATAAAATCTGAGCTTCTAAAATATCGATTGAAAAAATCATTTAGTGGACTGATGCCACTTACGTCGATATACCTTTTTGCAATATCTTCTTCTTAAAATATTCCATAGTTTCTCCGCCAGGGGACGTAGACGTATATTTTATTTTTGTCAATATCTCTACTTCTAGGAGTACGATTTGGAAAATCCCTTCTTTATTGGATAGTGTTTTCAGTGTGACACGTTTTTCATATAGTTTCAAAATTTTCAAGTAATTCATGGACTTTTCGCTGGGGGGCGTAGAGGTAAATTGGGTTTTGCTCTATATCTCTGCTTCTAAATCTCCGATTTGAAAAAAAATTCTTTACCTGATACAGCTCCTGATGGGAAATCATTTGCACATAATTTCTAATTTTTGTAAAAAAAAAAAAAAATAGTTTGGCCGCCAGGGGTCGTAAACCTTAATTTCCGTTTCTGATGTATTTGCAGCAAAATATGAGCTTTTAAATTCTCGATTGAAAAAAACGTCGTTTGTAGACGGATGGTATTCATGTTGTCAAACCTTTTAGAAACATTTTCTTCTTAAAATAATGCATGATTTCTCCCCCAAGGGCATTGACGTATATCTTATTTTTGTCAAGATCTCTATTTCTAGGAGTCCGATATGAAAAATTCCTTCTTTGTTGGATAGTGTTTCCAGTGTGACATGTTTTTCATATAGTTTCAGAATTTTCAAGTAATTCGTAGACTTTCCGCTGGGGGTCAGAAACGCAAAGTGCGCTTTCTGTGGTATTTCTCCTTCTAAAACTCCAATTGAAACATTCTTCCTGTATCACATACAAAACCTGATGGAAAATATTTTTCACATACTTTCTAATGTTTGGTAAAGAATGGTTTGGCCACCAGGGGCACAAGTGTTAATTTCTGCTTCTTATGTATTTGTAGCAAAATCTGGGCTCTTGAAAACTCGACTAAATTTTTTTTTCTTGGACCGATACCGCTCATATGGAAAAATCTTTTGAGAATACTTTCTTCCTTAAGCATGGTTTTCCCACCAGGGGACGTAAAGTCACATCTTATTTTTGTCGATATCTCTGTTTCTAAGAGTCCGATTTGAAAAATTCTTTCCATGTTGGAGAGCGTTTCCGGTGTAAAATGTTTCTCATGTAAATTCATATTTTTCTTAACGCACAAGTCTGCAACCAGAGGGCGTAAGCTCACGATTCCGTTTACAGCAATATCTGAGGAATTAAAAAGCCGATTGAAAAACTTTATTCTTCCGTCAGATACTATTGTTTTCCATACCGGCTCCATTGACTTTTAATAGCTTTGATAAATTTATTTTGCGTCAGAACGGATTCAAAAGACGTGCGTATTACACCCGAAAATTTGGTGTCCTCTTTCTTGTTTATTTTTTTTTTCAAACCTTAGCAACGCTGCACTGGGTCCCTTTACAAGGAAATTAAAATAAGGCAAACCAGTAACCCATTCCTACATTGTGAAAGCACAAATTTGTCAGTGACAATGATGAAAGCCGAGCCTCCTCCCTCGGAAGCAAGTTGTTCTAACCGACTAAACTACACCGACGGAATGTATCTCTGCGGATTTGTAGTCTGGACAGGTGTTTCATCTCTGTGGTACATCACAACATGAAATGCAAAATATATTTATTGCTTTAATGAATTGGAAATCTTGCACATATGTTTTCAGTAGAAGATCTACAAAAATAAAAGAAACGTACATGTTATCCACTGTTGATTGCTCACACGACTTTATATCAAATTTTGTACTTCACGTTCGAGAGCGTAAAAACTTTTTGTAAGGCTTTCTGGGGAGTCTGCTCTTTGTTAAGCTCCATTTTCAATTAGATTTTCATCGAGATATTTGATTTCCTTCTCTAAAACTTCTGCCTCTTCAAATGATTTCTGAAATTCTTCAAAGCGTTTGCTATCCAGCGTTTTTTTAAAGTTGTTTGTATCACTGTCAGCATTAATTCAATTCTGAAACAACTGATCAAAATCATCTCTTACTTCTTCTTATTTTACCTCTCTTAAATAAGAGAAAATCGTGTTTTGCGAAAGCACTGAAAAAAAGAAACTTTGCGTCTTGCCACAAACTCCCGTTTTACCATCGATAGGAAGTCATGTGGATCGTGCCAGACAAAGAGGTTTGTTTTGATGGCAATCCTTTTTCTGCTGGCAATGTTCTCCTCCGTGGCTTGCATTCGTAGTTTTTCTGATCATGCTCTTTCTGTAAAGCGTTTTAAATACCTCGAACGTACCTTCGCCTAGAGACAGGATAACTGAACTGGCTTTGGAACAAGACCACTTTTATCTTTATCAACTGCATTTCGAATTGGGTTAGATAATTATTTAACACCAGCACCATAATTTCTTTCACTGATGTGTTATCGTATTTCAAAAAGACGTTTAGTCATAATTTTGTTGGGCATTAGTGCATTATTTTAATTTCATAAACTACACGGAGATGGATGAAGAATTTATTTCATCTCAAACCATTGCATTTTCTAGTCACTTTTTTTTTTGGTTGGAGGTTTAACGATCACCATGAGAAACTTAGTATGCTATAAGCAGTCGCTGGTTCCTAATTTAGGGCCACTGGCTCCAGGGAAGGAAGAGACCCAGTGCCGTAAGACAAACACAACATACATGCCTCACTGGGATTCGAACCCGGACCCTTCGCGGACAAATGCTCAGAAGCCATAGCTTAGACCACTGCGCCACCGGGGCGGTAGTGGTGACTTTTCAGAAGATCTTGTCATGGCACTAATCAAAAGAATTGTTACACGATTTTTTTCCATACATACATACACACATATCACTAAGCTATTCTCTGAGAGTCAGAGGTTAGCTCCTCAAATAAATTTTATCTGCCAAATTAATGTTTAAAATTGGTGAATCTACTCGTAGATTGTACTTACTATTGATGAATCTAACGTCTCTATTTGCAGCGATCTCGACACACAGCTCATGTTTCATTGACATCTATGACACGTCTCACACAAGACCGTTTGTACTTCATACTCATTATCTTTTCCTCATGCAGATATCCCTGAATCTGGTCCTCTCGTATTTTGCTAGGCCTTCTAACTTTCTTTCCTGCCACTTGGACTGAATAAATTCTCTTAGTATGCGCCTCATCACTGGTTCTTTCAACATGGCCAAACCACCTAAGAATATTCGTCTCCAACTTACAATCAACATTTTGCTCACATTTCACACCTTCAACACATCTTCGTTTCTTACATGATCAGGGTGTGACTTGATATCCCCATGCCCACAGTAGGAAACGCATTTCTCCAGCACACGAATGACTCCTGTGTTTCAACAACAGAGTAGGAGCAATTACACTTTCATATGCAGCCCATCAAGAGTTTCTTGAGAACCCATCATTCCTGTCAAGTCCTAAAGCAGCTACACTTTCAAAGAAGAATGTTACTAATTTTCTCATCTAATTTGTATTCTCTTTCCTATATAAATTCATTCACCTGGTCTATCTCTGTGCCATTTAGACTCATCTTGCGTGTAGTACTAATAGTTTCTTTCTCATAATCAGTAACTTTCGTTTTCCCCTTATTTTTACTCAATTTGAATTTTACACAAACTTCGTGCTTCTGAAATAACATACTAGGAACTTGAATCTTTCATTTTCCAACTGAACCCAAATCATTTTTAAAAGATTTGTAGTTCTCGAACAGCGTTTTGAAGCAAATATCCGTCTCATTATCACGGTAAGTCTTGTCAGGTCCGTAAGTTCAAATAATCTAGTTAAACGTACAGATCTCCTTCTTTCACTGCCCTGTTGTTTTCATCTAACGCACGAAATTAAGCATTATAATTTTTACCTGAATATTTTGCTCCGAACCTCATTGTCGCAATGTGTACAACTAGCGCACTTGCAAAAAATCGATCCATGAAGAATAAAAGAACAGGATTTTAAATTCATCGTACAACAGCCATGAGGAAAACTGACGATCGCAATTCATTTAGGATGTAGCATTTGTGGTGTTAACATGAGTTTTGATAAAGTGAACATTCGTTTAATTTTCGTTTTTTTTTTTTTGTTATTTTTCGCTGTTGAAAAGAAAGTACGTCCGCTAAGACACATATGAACATCCACTATACAATCAAAAGTATCAGGACACTTATTTTGTGAGCGGATTTGCCCACATACGTCCAGCCATTGCCCGTACAGGGACAAAAATACACACATGGTCGTATAACAACTCAGTTGTATTTTTCTTTGATTGGAGGTTTAAGGACCACAGTGAGCAACTCAATGGGCTATAAGCAGTCGGTCGTCCCTAATTTAGGGTTACTGGTTCCAGGGAAGGAAGAGAGCCAGTATCGTAAGACACACACAACATCCATGACTCACCAGGATTCGAACCCGGGCCCCTTTCGGTTGAATTATCAGAAGCCATTGCTTAGTTTCAATATTTGCTTTTATTCATTTAAAAGAATTACAACAGAACATCCCCAACCTTACACGCAGTGTGAGAGAAGGGGAGAAATAAAACAAAATGTAGATATTTACAATGAAATGATAATTGTACAAATGAGCAATGACAGGCATTGCATTATTTGCTGTAAACAGCAGTAGCTCTGGGATAATTGTTCATTGAAGTCTTGGAACATCACTGGAGAGAAACAATTTACAGAAAAAAATTCCGTGCAGTTCTAGTGACATGGGAATCACTGGTGGCAGAGAGTCACTGTGAGGATGAAGAGAACTGTGTACAAAGGGTGACATCAGCAGGAAGCAAACACAATCCAGTTCCAGGAGGAAACATGGTGAGGGAACAGTGAAAAATGAAAGTTCCGACGTAGGTTTATTAAAACAGCAGATGAACAGTCTGGGCACTAGATAACCGAAACCAGTGACGACACGGCGACCATGTTTTGAAGAAGGCAGGTAACCGTGCCGTGTCATTCGCCAAGGAGTATTCCAGGGTGAGTCTGGCCTTAAACCTGTTGCGATAGTGTGCAACTAAAGAGGTAGAGAATGTGATAGGATCTGGATCTTGTAACTGTAGCAGGTGAGAGAAAATGATATATTTAGCTAGGATAAATAAATACGAACAAACTGCTAAAATAGAGGTGAAACTTGTAGAACTGTGGCCGAGGAAACGATAATCTTCTAGGGTGAGATCACTAATACAAGAAGGATGTGCAAGTTGAAACATACTGTGAAATAGTGGTAGCAGTGTCGGATAGTAAACAAACATGTGTAAGACGTCTCGAACGACTTTACAAAAAGGACAGAGATCTGATGAAACTATATTTCTCCAGAACAAAGTCGAAGGGACAGGCAGTCGATTGTGCAAAAACCTTCAGTGCACATTAAGTTCTGAGGAGAGGGCCGGTGAATATTGGGCAGTAGACCAGACCGAGGTTAGTGCAAAAGAAGGAACAGAGGGAACAGGGCAAGGTACCTCAGAAGAAGAACGGAGAAAACGGTACAGGGTGCGGGTGGAAAGACTGTGGAGAGGGAGGAAATCACCGGAAAAGAGAAGGAAGAACGGAAAAGTGAGAGAGGCAGAGGAAACGGAAAGGAGGCTAGAGGAATCGACTAGGGAAGGAAAAAGTGATTGAAGAGCATGTTTAAGTTGGAGGAAGTTATCAGAGAGTTCGGGCGAGGGTGGGAGGGTAGGAAAAAGGTCGGAAACGGGTTTCCATGAAAAATCGGGGAGGACCAGTTGGGAAACGGAGACTACACCAGCGTGTAGCCATGCGGGGAAAAGAAAAAGTTGGCAGTCGGGGGATGGAGGACGGAGGAGAAAAAAAGAGGCTCAGAAAGAAGATCAAGAGTGGAAGAGGGGGTTAACGAATGAGCGGTAAAGAACGGAGGATCTGAACAGCTTCATGGTAGACTAGAGGAAAACGGTGGGGGGATAACAGTGTGAATATCCATCTTAAGAAGAAGATGGACGGTGATCCAGGGATTAAGGGGGGAAGTCAGAACATTAAGCAGAAGAATGGAAGCGAAAGAGTCTGGTTGAACTGTCACACGGAGGAAATCGAAAATTCTTACAGCTTTATAAAGTATGGTAATCTCTGGCATATTGAGGCCACCACTAGTCGAAGGTAGATACAATACTGAGGAAGATAACCAATGAGTAGATGACCAAACAATGCTGAACATTGCTGATGTTGTTACAGTTTGAACGTAGGCTGGTGGCGGTTGTGCAATCCAGGAATGATAAACTAACGAGAGAATGTGGGTGCCAGCAAGCCGTGCACGACTGTGGTAGGTCAAACAGCACTTCAGCTTGGACCAGTAAGCAGCGATGTGTCGTAGTTTCCTGATGATGGGTCTCCAGGTGGCAGCCGCTGCTGAGACCCGGCTGCCAATGTGCACCCCAAGTATCTTTTGACTGGTGGAAGTCCAATGAGCGCCCCACGGTGCATCGGGGCGATGTCTCCAGGAGCCACACTACAAGTCTTTACACTTTGAAAGGTTTAACGAAGCGCCGGAAGCCGCAGCATACACTTGGTACCATGCAAGAACAATTGTGAATTGCCATTCTTCTCGGATGAGAACTGTGAGATCATCGGCGTAGGCAGTAAGAACGATATAATGGTGCCTGGTGCTATGCTGAATGGTGGATGGGGGAGGTTGTAGAAGAAAACTGATAGAGCAAAGAAAATGCTGAAAGACTAGAGAGAAAAGTTGTCCGGAAAGAGGACATCCTTGACGGATGCCCTTACGAAACGGAATGGGGGCTGTAAGGAAGGAGGCCGTCCGGATATGGACAACTGAGTCCTGGTACATGGCAAGGAGGGCTGTGATGAAGACAGATGGGAAACCGAAGGCAGAGAGCACAGAGGCAAGCCACTGATGACTCACGTTTTCAAAGGCCTGCCTCTGATCAAGATTGAGGAAGGCTAAAGTTTCGGAGGAAAGATGGGCAAGGCAATATGAGTCACGGAAGAGATTAATATTAGTTTGAATGCTTCGGCCAGGAATGGTGTACGTTTGGTCGGGATATATGACGGTGGGAAAGACAGGGTTCAATCGAAGAGAGAGTATTTTAGTATAAATCTTGTAGTCAACATTAAGGATGGATATAGGACGCCAGTTATCCAACTCCAGCGGACACCCCTTCTTTGGAAGAAGAATGATGTGAGCTAGAGTAAAAGCGGGGGGAAGAACAGATAAAGAAAAAGCAGCTGTAAAGCAAGGCAATAGGAGAGGGTGTAGGAAAGAGGAAAACGTACGAAAGAAATTAACTGTCAACCCGTCAGGACCAGGTGACGAGTGACAGTTAAGTAAGGCAAGTGACTATACTACTTCTGCTGGAATAATAGGCATAGAAAGAGATGTAACAAGATGCGATGGAATTTGGGGTAAGGCACGAAGAATTGAATCAGCATGCGGAGAACTTGACTGGAACTGAGCAAAACGTGACTGGAAATATGTTCTAACACCGGAGCAAATGAGAGTGGGGTCATTAGTAACAGTTCCATCGGGTAACTTCAGATTACGGAGGTGATGAGCAGAACGTTTGTGGAATTCCAGTTGTTGAACCTGTTCACATAGATAGTCATTTGGCTGAAGATAAAGGAGCTTGAGGCGGTGAAGAGCTTGTTGGGAGACAGGAAGTAGCAAGGCACGAAGTTCAGCTTGGTAATGAGAAAACAGCGGAGAATCAAGATCTAGGGTGGAAAAGATCGAGCGTGCAGCATCAATCTTCATAGAGGCGGTAGTACGTTTTTCGTGGGAATATTGTTTGGTATAAAGAAGAATTTGGGATTTGACATTTAACCAGCGTTGCAAGGGACAAGAAGTAAAAGGGAGCATATATAAGGCTTGTTGGAGCTGCGATTGGATGGAATTTACGTAGGTTGAATCAAGTAAAAGATCATCATCAAGGGTCCAAGTTCGGTAGTATTGCCGAGGAGATGGACCGGTGTGAAGACACATTACGACACAGCTGTGGTCGGAAGAACCTGTCGGTGTGTGAGAAAGGGAGATAACTGAAGGAAGAATAATTGAAGAAAGATAAAACCAGTCAAGTCGGGCAGTTGTAGGGGAGGAAGTGGAATAGGAGCGCCAGGTGTACGAACGAAGAAATGGGTGCAGGTGTCGAAAAGAATCTTGGAGTTGTAGCTGGTTGATGGCTGTAGAAAGTGCTCGGGTAAGAAAATACCTGGTATCCGTGGAACCGTCCGATATGTCGAGGGATGGGTCAAGGTTGCAGTTAAAATCACCACCTAAGATGACAATATCAGTGGCTGGAAGACCTTGAACACAGGAAACAAAATGCTCAAAAAGACAGTCTGCATACTGTTGATTGCCGGAAACATAGATGTTGAAGATATGGTATCAGAAAATGTGAAGTCGGAAGGACAGAAGCTGCAGGAGGTCACGATAAATCGGTTTGACCGTGATATCAGTAATTAAGGATCGAAGACGAAAATGGATGACCACCGCAAGTCCTGTGTGAAGACTAAGTCGATGGACATGGTAGAATTGAAATGTCCAGGTTCGCCACCGGTGGTATGGGGTGTTGGGATGACAGTTAGTTTCCTGTAGCAATAATATATCCGCATCATGCTGTGTAATGTCTTCAAACACTAACGCATTGGTAGGCGGGACGGAACATCCCTTACAGTTGAAAGAAAGTAATTTTAACTTGAAAGAGGTTGTAGTGGTTGAATATTACTATCAGCACGTCTGTGAAGACTGGTTACACGTTTCTTTAAGTTAGATGTCTGCGCATTAGTGACTGTGTCAATTTTCGGTAAAAGAGCAAGTAGATTCTGAAGTTGGGGGATAATAGTAGGAAGCTGAGCATTACGTGATTGAACGCAGTCTAGCTGCTTGAGAGTACGTGACGGTTGATTGAGTATGATGAGAGCAAGATCAGACGGCGCCAGCGGCCCGTCTAATGCAGGAAGGTTTCCAGATATTCTGCGAAAGCTTTTTGATCCAACAATTTTGGAACAGCTGGGGACTTAAGAGATGTAGAAACTGCAGTTGGAGAGAAAGACTATCTAATTGGCGAACGGGAACGAGAGCAGCGTGGAGAAGACGTCACTGGCGAGATGGAACTCTGTCTGGTACGTTTCAACGTGGGAACGCCGGGAGAAGCTGGTGGGCGTAGAACAGTTAGATCTGACTCCACATTAGGGGATCCAAGGGAAGAAGATGAAGCAACACGACGGAGGGGTTGCCATTCTTTTTGGAGATAATACCCTCCGAAGAACGTAGAGGTACCACAGCAGCAAGTGGGACCAACGATGGAGAGGTGGCCAAGGTTCCCGTAGTAGGGATCGAAGACTTGGAGACTGCTGACGAATCATCATCTGCTGGGGGAGAAGCCTCTGGAACAACAGTAGCAGGGATCAAGGACGTCTGTGGAGCCGAACTTGGTGTGGCCAGAGAAACTGATGTTGAGGGTGAGGTGTTGACTTCGGGCGGTATGGAAATAGGTGGCTTGGCAGATGCATGTGGACAACGTGATTGGATGTAGCCATATGCCTTGCATTTAAAGCAATGCAAGGCAGTGACGATATCGATCCGAAAAATCTGCTTCCCTACAACCACAGTGAGGTCAGTAGGGCAGTCAGCAATGGCATCTTCAGTGGGGAACAGGATCCTTGCTTGGCGACGCAGACCTAAGGTGTTCCTGTCATCTGGGTCTGTTGGTGCGGAAGACAGAGTGGAAATGGAACCAACTACTTTTCCACAACGGGAAAGGGCCGCCATTAAGTAATGGTCTTTGATTTCTGGTGGTACGGGATAGCACGTAACAAGTATGGGGCGCTGCGTGAGAGGGATTCCCAGTAAGGTATGATCCCCAACATGCAGTCCGTCAGATAAGACGCGCTCCACAAACTCTGGCTTCGCAAAATAGATGAGAAACAGTCCTAGGTTTCCTCGCCATATGGACGATCGCTCCCTTAGGGAGGATTTGGCGTACGGCTAAGGAGTATTTCTTAAGGCTGGTGTCCGGGAGGGCATCAAATCATATGCCAAGTTTCTGTGTGCGTAAAACCTCTTGCCCAGCAGCAGAAGTTTCCGGAATTTCGATGCGCAATTTCTTGTTGTCTCTAGTGACAATCATATCAAGAGGCATTGTACATGGATTCTTCGCTGTAGAGGAAGATCAACTGGTACCCTTTACAACGGAAGCATAAGGTAGAGTTGCCGTAGGAATGGGCAGAGATGGGGAAGGTCGAGACGCAGTGCTCGCAGCAGCAAATGGAGTACCAGAGGCAACGGATACTGAAGAAGTTAATGACGTCACTGTGGTGGACAATGTCGGGAAATCAACATCCATAGAGTTGGAAGAAGAGGTGGTAACATCAGATAACGTGGCTTGGAAACCAGCTGCGTGTGGTAGTGACGATGACCGAACGTGGCCAGGCGGGGGCGGAGCTTTGCTATCAAGCTTCATACCTGGCCTATCAGAAGCGGTCGCCGCCATTTGCAATGGGTGGCCTGCTAAACCCGACTCTGGACAAAGCCAGGACGGGAAAAGAGTTAGTACAAGTAAAGTTTTACTTACAGGACGTCAAGGTCGGACTCAATCGACACAGGAGACGTTCACAACACAGGAGATACACAAAATGACGGCACACACACAAAATAATACCAATAAACGCAGGTCAAACACGGAGCACAGGTCAACACAACCTTTACAAAGCCATCGCTTAGACCCCTGCGCCACCAGGGCGGCAGCTGTATTTAGAAAGCATCACAGACGAGCATGAACAGTAGAATGGGCTGTACGGTAAAGCTGAGTGACACTCAGCGTGGTACTATAATAGGATGCCATCTTTGCAAAATATGCCAGTTCTGTCGGAATTTTAGCCTCTCACGGCTAAATGAAAAAAGGTAAGGCAGATTGTCAGTAATTTGCAGTCGCTCCAAATGGATTGCGACATCACTGCGTGGCACGCGAAGCTGACACTTCGTGTACTTTGAAAATACACATCCGGGTTTTCCCACCCTCTCTTTGAGGTGAGCGCGGTCGCGAAAAGAACTCTCGCAATCCAAATGGATTGCGACATCACTGCGTGGCACACGAAGCTGACACTTCGTGTACTTTGAAACCACACATCCGGGTCTTCCCACCCTCTGTTTGAGGTGAGCGCGGTCGCGAAAAGAATTATCTTTGGTCGTGTGTGTTCCATGATGTCGATGTGTGTTGTTCGTTAATAGAACTAACTGTTCCTGAATAAAGGAAGCAACTGTATTAAATGTTATGTACCCGACCGATAGACTCAGTTACGCTACAGTATTTCAAGAACGTGTATTTTCCTATCATAAGTAAGCATTTTCGCCAACAACTACGCAATTATGTGTCAAGACTGAGGGGTTCTTCTACAACAAACATGGCGTCAATAAGAAATGCTTTATTGTGTTATCGTGGATCATCTACGTGTTGTGAACATTTTGCATGAAGTTGGATGTCACTGTGCCTTCGTATCATCCTTTGTATTAAAATTAGAAGTTATTTCTATTTGCATACAACTGGACGGTATATGGTTTTATATACCGTCCAGTTTTACCGTCCAGTCAGGACGGTATATGGTTTTATTATTATTAGTATGAAGTGCTCCTTGTTCTATTATTGTTAAGCACTTATTCTTCCGTCTTGAATGAAGGTCTAGCGAAAAACATTTTTGTTTTCTACTGCTTACTGAACCATTTGGAGTGCTGGTATTATCTATTTAACTACACATCCAATTTAAGAATTAAATGCAACAAGTTCGGGAAATTTCTGTCCTGGTGTAGCTGCTCCAATTAACTGTAAGGGATGTTATTGTGAAGTAGAGACACCATAGAGCGACAAGTGTAATCGCGACTTGGTTGGCTGTAAAAAAGAGAGAGCGGGACAGCCGAATGCTGCAGCCGGCGGTTCGACTAAATCGCCTGACCTCGGTTGCAACACTCACCGCCGAGTTCCAAAATGCTTCTGGAAGAATATCCAGCACAATAACGGGTTGCTGAGAGCTGAAGAAAACTGGTGCCTATGGCTAAGCAGCGGCACACAAACTCAACATCAGGAAGAGGAATGCTAAGCGTTGATTGGCGTCGTGTAGAGCTCTGGCCTAGGGAATCCTGAATCAGTTGAAACGCGTTCTATGTAGTGATGAATCACGCTTCACCATCTGAAAGTCCAACAAAAGAGTCTGGGTGTGGAGGATGCCAGTTGAATGCTACGTCTCCGACTGTGTTGTCCCAACTCTAAAATTTAGTGGAGACGGCATCATGCGCTGGGGATATTTCCTTGGTTTGGACTGAGCCCGATTGTTCTACTGTTCGAGAAGCTTAACGCTGCTGCTTATAGTAATATTTTGACAATTTTGAGCTTCCAACATTGCGACTATATTTTGGTGAAGGCCCTTTCTGTTGCCAACAGAATAATGCTCCCGTGCACAAAGCGAGATCTGGGCAGGAACGGTTTTATGAGATGGGTGTAGATACACTTGACTAACCTGTGCAGATCCCCAATCTCAACCCCATGGAACACCTTTGGAATGAATTGGAACGGCAACTGCAAGCCTGGCTAAGACTCTCGACATAGGTGGCTGAGCTTGGCTAACGCTTTTGTGGAAGAATTGAAGGCTATTTCTGCAGCAACGTAGCAAAAATCTACCGGAAATTCTTTCCAGCAAAGTTTTGACCGTGATAGCAGCAAAGGGTGACCAACACGATATTAATTCCTTTCCTATTACACGGAGTTTGTGGATAGGCCAGTGTGCGAATACTTTTGATCTGAGACTATATGCGAGTTAGATATGAAACGAAATCTGTAATAGCACTGTTTTGTAATCGTAAAGTTTATAGCGTAAAAGCGATTTGCCGGTTACCGCAATCGAACTAGCATCCTACTGCTCCGGAGCAGAATGCTTCCCCAATTAAGCTACAGCGACGAAATTTGAGGCTGTAACTGTGACATGTGCCTCACCTCTGAAGCAGATACGTCACGTACATCCCCCGCCTTCCTTGAAAAGCGGCTAGGGCGGAATCGTGGATTTTTTAGTTAGCCTGCAAACCATGTTTAAAGTAGCTTGCTGTCAGATGAAGGAATTCTAATTCCAGATGATGTGTGGAATAAACATCACACTTTTTTTGAAGAACCTAACGGCCAGGTGAATCATATTAAGTTCGGGGAAAAATAAAGCATGAAAGATTTGTCACGGTGGCGAAAAGGCTTTCACGCTTTATTCATGCTTCTGCTCCGGAGCAGAATGGTTTCCCAATTACGCTTCACACCTTTACACGTGCGTCACCTCTGAGGTATGTACGTCACAAGTTTCATTCGGGTAACAAATAAATTGCTTTGTTTTTCATATATGAAAATGGCGAGAGATTTGGCACTTATCCAATAATTATATTCCTCAGCGATGATCAGTTCCAGCAGTGAGTCCAGCCCATTATCACTTGAGGATCTTTATTCTGACCATGATACATCGACTCTTGTAATTTTCCTGACCTATGAGTTCTTTTAACTGTGTTTTTTTGGTACATCCAACATTAATCTCTCCAGGCTTCTTTCAGTTGTCCGCAGCACATAAATGTATTTTTTATTTACGCTTTCCAACCGTAGGTTGAAGAAGCGTAATGCTCTAGCTTGGTCGGTCTGCCCGTCCGACTGTCTGTCTGTACGATAACTCACGTAAAAATGATCGATTTCGATGAAATTTTAGTATGTGGTAGGGGACCACCTGCGGACCAACCCTATTGAAAATGGGTGCAGTGGGGTTGAAGGTCATGGCATAGGAGCGGGTTCCATTCCATTGCCCTTATGCGTCATAGCTTGCGTAAATAAGGTTCGATTTCGATGAAAGTTTAGTATGTCGTAGGGGACCACCTGGGAATGAAACCTGTTGAAAATGGACGAAATGGGGTCAAAGGTCAGCAAATAGGATCGGGATCCATTCCATCGCCCTTATCCAATACTATTAAAGGAGCAAATATTGTATGTATGTAAATTTTATTTTGAAAACGACTCTAAGGATTTTGATGAAAGTCGTTAACCTACCGTTTTCTGGTACTAGAAATCGATTTAGCTTGATTTCGATTTAAGGAAAATTCGTTTAGTGGGTTAATTAACCACCCCTAATTACCACGTTTTTAGGGTCATGGCGCCGTCCCATTAATGCTACCTTTGCTTAGAAATCTTATGATGTCACACTCTCGCGATGGAGATGTTGGCGCGCGTTCACGCCATCTGTCTCATTACGTCACGCATTGTGTGTGGATCATGGTAAAGTTTTATGACGTCACACTCTTACGAGCAGATGGTTGCGATTCCCATCTGCCTCATTACGTCACGCCTTGTGTGCACATGTCCGTCAGCATGGATGAAATATTAGTATGTGGTAGATATTAGTATGTGGTAGGGAAACACCTGGGAAGGAACCCTATTGAAAGTGAATGAAATTGGTTCAAAGGTCCGGACATGGGAGCGGGATCCATTCCACTGCTCTTATGCGTCATGCCTAACGTAAAAAAGATTCGATTTCGATTAAATTTTAATATGTGGTAGGGACCACCTGGGGACAAACCCTATTGAAAATGGGTGAAATGGTGTCAAAGGTCAGGACATGGGAGCGGAATCACTTGCGTCGCCATTATGCGTCATAACCTACGTAAAAATGCTTCGATTTAGATGAAATGTTATTATGTTGTAGGGGCCTGTCTGGGGACCAATCCTATTGAAAATGGGCGAAATGGGGTCAAAGGTCAGGGTACAGGAGCCAGATATATTCCGCAGCCATTATCTTCATAACTTGAGTGATAACTTGAGTAATGATTTCTGGTATGTTGGAAAGCGTATCATAATCAATGCATTGCATGGTTTTACTAACTTGTTTAGTTCAGGTTCATGTCTGTGATCCATACGTGAGAACTGGAAGGGTTCTCTTGAAAACTGTATTGTTTCTTCAAAATACACTCCAGCCAAATTTTATTCACCTACAAATTTCTTCTTTGATTTGGGTCACTTTTGACATATGTTGTCCAAGGCTGATGTAGGCATCAGTTACTTTATAATTTGCCCCATCAATATCTAATTATTCAGTTCTTATAAAAGCATTGCTCAACTACACTCACGGACAATGGAATTTACGCACCAAGAAGGAAGCACCGGATTGAACTGAAATTTTACGGACGTAATGATACAGATGAATAATACACATGATGGCAAAAACAGAGCTGCAGGACAATTACAAAGAGATCTGTGGCACGGTGTCCGGTCATCTTCAATAACGCGTCGCATTGCCTCGTTCGGCGATACATGCTGCAATACATATGTTGTCCTGCGGCAGACTGGCCCACACCTGTTGGACGGTGTGCTCCAAATCCCGGATAGTGCGGCATGGCGACAGCCGGTGTTTCAACTGGTCACACACATGCTCGAATGGGGACATGGCCGGGGAGCGGCCAGGCCATGGAAGTGTCTGGACATGACGTAGGCAGTCCTGGGCAACCCGAGACTTGTGCTGGCGGGCATTATCCTGCTGGTATAGTGCTTCTGGAATCCCAACCAGGAATGGGAGTACATGAGGCTATAGGAACTAATCCACATACCGCTGGCCCGTCAATGATCCATGTACCACTACTAGAGCTAATCGACTATCGTAGGCAATGGCTCCCTAGACCCTAATGTCTCTAGTGGGGGAGGTATGGCACTCGATAGCAAGGTTGGGACTGTTCCTTTGGCCCGGGGACCTCCACACCCGGACACGATGATAATCTGTCCCCAAAACGAAGCGTACTATTCGCTAAATACCACACCTCGCCAGTCTGTGGCGTTCCACGTCACTCTGGCCTGGCATCACTGCAAGCGGAGCCGGCGATGTTCCGGTGTTAATGACAGCAGACCTAATGGGAGCTGAGATCGTTGGTTCGCTTCCGCGACGCTTTGGGAAATGGTTCGTGGGCACACAGGATCCGCTACATCTGCCTGTATAGTGGATTGGGTCCCCGTGGGATCCGTTCGTGTCTGGCGTCCGATCCGTCGATCCCCTCTACCAGTGGTCCTCTTGGTCCGTCCGGAGCCGCTCCGCCGTGTGGCAGTGCCGTCACGTGTCCACTGCACGATCCACGTGGCGGGCTATAGGGCAAGCCGACCACCGTGCGGTTTTCAGCCTGAAGATCAGGCCTCTCTCAAAGTCCGTAAACTGCGTAAATCGACGTCTCTGGCGTCTTCCTGGCATTCTTGTCACTCTGTACTCTTGCTTGCGTCGGCCGGTGCTTTTCGCTTTCATAGAGCATCGACTACACTCCGCTGTAATAGGATGCCGGTTCGTGCTTGCTGCGCCACCACAGGGTGTGCGGTCATGCGTACTAGAACCAAACGTTGATTATTTGCATACCAGCACGCACTGTAGCTATTTGCAAAGTTTCGTGGTTGTAGCATGTTTTCTTGTAGGTTCGCAACTTTTATTGTCCGTGAGTATATTACGTTGTGAAGTCATTGATGGGTTGTCTACAATGTACCATGAAGGCCTACTAGTTGTTAAGAGTGTGGAAAAGCATTTCTTGTAATCTCGTTGGTATTGCTACTCGACTACTGGTCGGTCGTCAGATCGCGATCAATGGTACCATGGTATCATGGGAATGCAGGGTGGAAGTTGCGGATTAACAGATATTGTATACATAGCTTGTCCCAAAACAACTGAGAATACTTTTTTATAAAAAAATGTGCAACACTGCGTTCGACCTTGGTACGCGTCTCGAAAAAACAGTAGTCGTTGTAGTAACCATGGCAACCAGCCACAGCTGTTTGTCGCGCATGCGTCGTTGGTAATGTGCAGTTTAATAAGCGTTTTTTGTGAACCGCTAACAAGGGTTTTTTGCGCTGTGACTTTTCGAAACAATGGATGTTTTTTTTTTTTTTTGGTTGGAGGTTTAACGACCACCGTGAGCAACTCAATGGGCTATAAGCAGTCACCCGTCCCTAATTTAGGGTCACTGGTTCTAGGGAAGGGAGAGAGCCAGTGCCGTAAGACAAACACAACATCCAAGCCTGACCGGGATTCGAACCCGGACCCCTTACGGACGAATGATCAAAAACAATGGATGTGAAAGAGGAGCAAAGATGCGCCATTGAATTTTACTGTCGACTTAAGAATTCTGTCGGTGAGACTATCTGTCTTATTCAAGAGGCTTATAAAGACGTAAGTCTAGGAAAATCAATAATTTACAAATGGTACCAACATTTTATGTGTGGTCGTGAAACGGCGGCATTGATTGCTCATGGAGGAAGAACTTTCAACGAGTGTTACAAAGGTAAACATCAATACAATAGGTGTTTTCACATGGGAAGACAGACAGACAGACACCTATCAATTAGATATATAGAAGGTATAGTTCACATTTTAAAAGCATCACTTTGCAGAATTTTAACCGAGCATTTGGACACGAAACAAGTTTGTTCAACTTGGGTTCCCTATTTTTTTTCATGTGCGGCTCAACGCAAGGCCGCACATGCCCAGTCCTGTCGTTTCGTATTTAGAGAAAATAAATATTAAGCTAATGCCCCAAATTTCATATGGTACAGAGCTGTCACCATGTGACTTCTTGTTGTTCTCCATTAAAAAAAAAATACATTATGGGGACGGCAATTGCAACTGATCAGCAACTTATTACAGCTGTGCAAGGGTGCTTCAACATCATTTAAGAAGAAGAATTCCGGAAGAAATTCAGAAAGTGGGAGGTACGTTGGGACACCTTTATTAGATGCAATGGACAGTATTTCAAAAACGATGACCACTTCCTTGGTAATTAGGGTAATCATATTTTTCATAAAAACATTCTCTGTTGTTTTAGAGACCTTTGCACGATTTTATTTATTTATTTATTTATTTATTTATTTATTTATTTTTGTTGTTACATGCTCTTAGAAGAAAAAAACAAGAAAGATGACACCGAATTTTCTGGTGTAATAAGCACGTCTTTCGAATCCGTTCAGACGCAAATTAAATTTATTAAAGCTATTCAAAGTCAATGGAACCGGCATGGAAAACAATAGTATCTGACGGAAGAAAGAAGTTTTTCAATCCGGTTTTTAATCCCTCAGATATTGCTGTAAACGGAATCGTGAGCTTTCGCCCACTGGTTGCAGATTTGTGCGTTAAGGAAAACATGGATTTATATGAGAAACATTTCGCACCGGAAACGTTCTCTAACACCGAAAGAATTTTTCAAATCGGACTCTTAGAATCACAGATATCGACAAAAATAAGATGTGACTTTACGTCCCCTGGTGGGAGAACCATGCATTAGGAAGAAAGTATTCTCCAAAAGATTTTTCCATATGAGCGGTATCGGTCCAAGAAAAATAAAATTAAGTCGAGTTTTCAGGAGCCCAGATTTTGCTACAAACAAATACATCAGAAGCAGAAATTAACATTTATTCCCCCTGGTGGCCAAACCATTCTTTACCAAACATTAGAAATTATGTGAAAAATATTTTCCGTCAGGCCTTCTATGCGATACAGGAAGAATTTTTAAAAACGGAGTTTTAGGAGCAGAAATAACGCAGAAACCGCAATTTATCTTTGTGACCCCTACCGGAAAGTCTATGATTTACTTGAAAATTTTGAATTTATAAGAAAAACATTTCGCATCGGAAACACTAGCCAACAAAGAAGGAATTTTTCAAATCAGACTCCTATAAGTAGATACAGTATATTGACTAAAATAAGATATACATCTACGCCCCTGGCGTAGAAACCATGCATTATTTTAGGAAGAAAATGTTTCTAAAAGGTTTGTCAATATGAGTAGTATCAGTCTACAAACGACGTTTTTTACAATCGAGAATTTAGAAGCCCATATTTGCTGGAAATACATCAGAAGCGAAAATGAAGATTTACGCCCCCTGGTGGCCAAACCATTGTTTTACAAAAATTAGAAATTATGTGCAAACGGTTTCCCATCAGGAGCTGTATCCTGTGCAAAAAGAATTTTCCACATCGGATATTTAGAAGCAGAGATGCAATTTACCTCTCTGCCCCTAGCGGAAAGTCTATGAATTACTTGAAAATTTTGAAATAATATGAAAAACATGTCACACTGAAAACACTATCCAACGAAGAAGGAATTTTTCAAATCGCACTCCTACAATTAGAGATATTGACAAAAATAAAATGTACATTTACGCCCCCTGGCGGAGAAACTGTGGAATATTTTAAGAAGAAAATATTTCGAAAAGGGTTAGCGATGTGAGTGGCATCAGTCCCCGAAATAATTTTTTCAATCGATATTTTAAAAGCTCAGATATTATGGCAAATACATCAGAAGCAAAAATTAAAACTTACGCCCCCTGGTGGCCAAAGTATTCTTTACCAAAAATTTGAAATTATATGCAAAACATTTTCCATCAGGAAGTGTATCTATTGAAGAAAACATTTTTCAAATCGGAGTTTTAGAAGAAGAGTTATCGGGAAAAATGTAATTTACTTTTACGCCTCCTAGAGGAAAATCTATGCGTAATTTGAAAAAAAGTAACTATATCTAAAATACTCTTCGGCATAAATGGAATTGAAAGATAAAATAATTTTTTTCAAAAGGATGTTTAGAAGCAAATATGTGGAATAAGACGTATTTTTGAATTCGACATCATCTGCGTTTACGCCCTCTAACGGCGAAATTGTACATCGCAAAAAAACCAACGAAATAAAGGTTCATCATTCGTATATTTCAAGCTTCCCAATGCAAAACGAATTTTTCAAATCGGACTAATAGTTGCAGAGGTATCGTGGGTAGAGACGGACGGACGGACGGACAGACGGACCGACAAACCGGTAACATAAGCACGATCTTTTTTTACAAAAGATGTGCTAAAAAGAGTGGGGGAAAAAATTGACAGTTCATAAATAATGAACATAGGCTGTAACAACAGGGAAGACAAGAGAAAACGCCAAAATGGCCTGACATAGCCCTATATTCCTCGTAGAAGAAACAAATGAAACAACAGATAGACACATCAAGTCAGACAATCAAAAGGCGTTTTGCCAATCTCTTCCTTTTTTTTTTTATTTATTGAAGTAGATAGAGTTTGAATTTTATTTTTAAATAAATTAAAATTGTGAAAGTTAGTCAGGTTGCTAGGTAAAGAGTTCCAGTATTGAGGGCCTCTGTAATTTAAAGTAAGTTTAATTGATTCCGTTTTTGAAAAAAATAGGTAGGTTATTCCTTGTTTCATACGAATGTGCATGTGTATTAAAAAATGTGAGATATGAATATAAATTATATTTAATTCGTTTGAATATAATTTTACCAAGATTAAAATAATATAGTTGAGTAATAGTAAGTATATTATATTTATTAGGATATACTTTTGTTCTAAACTTTATTAAAGGTCGTGTATTAGCATGTGATTTGAGATCACTTAGTCTAATAAATTTATTTTATAGAATTTGTAATTTATTAATATTGTATTGTGTCGTTTGTACCCATAATAGTATGCAGTAATTAATGAGTTTGAAATAATGTGTAATACAATGAGATCAATGTTTTAGTTGTAAGTTCAGTCAGGATATTTCACACTATATCAATATTTCTAGATAGTTTAATTAAAAGAAAATCAATATGTTTATTCCATTTCAGGTCAAAATTTATTGTAGTTCCCAGATAGTTGAATGAAGGTACAATTATTTTATTATTAAGAGATGTTTGTGAATTTGGTGTTAAAGGAGATAACGTATTAGAAAAATCACTGCTTCAATTTTATTAACATTGAATATTAGTTGATTAGAATTTAACCAGTCAGATATAGTTTGCAACTGTTTATTATATTGTGTTAGTATTTCACCAAAGTTTTTCTTTTTTATAAGAACAGCTGTATTATCAGCATACAGAAAAAGATCCATATGAGTTGACAGCGAAAATAAATCATTAATGTATATATTAAACAATAAGCGATTGAAATAATGTACTGGTACTTTCTAAGCATCTTGACGTTTCCCATAGATTTAGCTAGCTTATTTATGTTATGAAGGAAACGATATTTTAAGCAGTACTGTGCATAAGCACGATTTAATATGTTACTGTTATTCAGTGAAGTTTGATTGAATTTGAATGAAGTTTACTGTATGTTACTGTTATTCAGTGAAGTTTGATTGAATTTGAATGAAGTTTACTGTATGTTACTGTTATTCAGTGAAGTTTGATTGAATTTGAATGAAGTTTACTGTATGTTACTGTTATTCAGTGAAGTTTGATTGAATTTGAATGAAGTTTACTGTATGTTACTGTTATTCAGTGAAGTTTGATTGAATTTGAATGAAGTTTACTGTATGTTACTGTTATTCAGTGAAGTTTGATTGAATTTGAATGAAGTTTACTGTATGTTACGTACATACTTATGTAACCTTTTTTTAGTTCTTGTTGCTAATGTAAATTCGGTTTATTCTCATTAAACGTTTTCCTGATGAGCGCCATATTTCTCTTTCTGTCTCGACGAATATGTTTGGCAACCCTGACAACAGGTCAGAAGATAATTACGTAATCTAAACCTGGAGTTAAGCGTTGATGTTTTGAGCGTATGACTAGCATTGTTTTTTCAGAGCACTATTTTGATTGTAGCACATTTTTGATCATTTTCTCCTCAGCATTTGTTGATCAGAATCATGAGTTTTACGTTCACAATGCTTTGAGCACGATAATTTGAATTGTTACGATACCTTATTTATGATTTTACCAAAGCGAAGTACCTCTTGTAAGAGAAGTTTGTGTTTTACATGCATATTTTCTATGATCAAGTACACTTATCGTCAAAAAAAAAATGGTTGCACACAGGACACAATCGACGGGAATGAAACTTGGTGGGTAGGTTTGACATCGTGAGACATGAAAATAATAAATCAAGAATCACGCTCGGCCGCGCATGCGACGCAAACAAGGAGAGCCTCTAGCGCTGCGCCTGACCGGCTATATAAGGTCGTCCCGTTGCGCGTGCTTGCCATTCTGACGCATGCTGTTGTGTTGGCTGCATCCTTTGCAAGTGAAGTATGCCTCGGAGAAAAGTCCGGAAGCGATACCGGCAGCTGTTGGAGTTCGACAGGGGCCACATCGTCGATCTCCGGGAAGCGGGAGGGTCTTATCGCCGTATTGCGAGTGCACCGTTCATGCGAATATCACCATAGCACGCTGTTGGCGGCAGTGGATAGAACAAGGCACGCAGCAGCGACAGGAAGGGTCTGGGAGACCTAGACGAACCACGGAGAGAGAAGACCGACGGGTGGTCTGACATGCGCGGAGTGACCCAACAGCCACGATTGCGGATATGCAGCTAGCAATGGTGTGCCTTCCATGCATCGTCCAATTAGTGCCAGCACAATTGGCAGACGGCTGCACGACGTAGTACTACACGCACGCAGACCATTACGAAGGCTGCCTTTAACACCACTGCATCGTCGCCAAAGATTGCAATGGTGTGGTGCCAGACTCCCAAGTAGCCACTCAGAATGGCAGCGGGTGATCTTCAGTGACGAGTCTCGCTTTTATCTTGGAGGAGACCACCAACGAATCCGTGTGTGGAGGCACCGTGGTCAGCGCTAAGATAGACGGTTTATTGTCGAGCGTCACACGTCTAGAAGGCCTGGTGTCATGGTGTGGGGTGCGATTCCCTACGATGCCAAAACACCTTTGGTGTTCATTACAGGCACTTTGACAGCCCAAAGTTACGTTAATGAGGTCCTGCAACCAGTGGCCCTACCTTTTCTGAACGCTCACTCCGGTGCTATTTTCCAACAGGGTAACGCTCTTCCGCATAATTCTACTGTCTCGAAAGTTGCCTTAAAGGCACTGACACTCTGCCATGGCCAGCCGCTTCTCCAGACCTATCAACGATTGAACATTTGTCTGATGCTATTAGAACAGTCATCTACACGCCACTTCTACGGCGCAATCTGCTGCGCGTCTGGCGTGTAGCTCAATAAATATCTTGGCGTGTAGCTCAATAAATATCTTGGCGTGTAGCTCAATAAATGTCGCCCATATAAGTCTCAACGTTTAATCATTTGTTGTTCCTGGTAATTTACCTTCCTCCCGAATAGCATTGTAATCTGACACGTACTTCTGGGTTCAATTTTTTTGACGATGAGTGTACACTAAAGTGCCAGAAAAACTGATACACCAGATTAATACTTCCTAGGTCCCCCACGGGAGCGTAGAACTTCAGACATACGACGGGGCATCGACTCCACTAGCTTCTGGAAATATGCTGTAGGCAATGCACACCATACTTCCTGCAGAGCGTTCCACAGTTCGGGTGTATTCCGAGGTCCCAGATTCCTGTGTTCGATAGCGCGTTGCATGGCATCCCAAATGTGTTCTATCGCGTTCAGATCTGCGGACTTGGGTGGGATGGCAACATCCCAAACTAAGTTGAATGCTCCTCTAACCACAATGTGGCGTCCTGACACTTGTGTGGAGGTGCATTGTCCTGTTGGAACAGGCCCAACCCATCAGCATGAATGCAGGAAAGAACGGGTGTACCTAGTCAGAAAGGATGCACACATAGCATTGGCCGGTCACAGACGTTTACAGACGTACCAGGGGTTCCAGTGAAGTCCAGCTAAACACACCCCATACCATTACGGACTCCCCACCAGCCGGTACAGTTGCCTGTTGACAGGCGGGATCCATGGCTTTAAGGGGTTTGCGCCACACACTAATCCTTCCAACTGCCCGATACAGTTGGAAACGTGACTCGTCAGACCAGGCTACTTGTTTCCAGTCATCAAGTGTCCAGTGGAGGTGTTCCCGTCGTGCCCAAGCGAGACGCATAGCTCTGTGTCGTGCACTCATCAAGAGGACTCGAGTTGGGCGTTGGCTCCCAAATCCCATATCGTGCAGGGTACGTTGCACAGTCTGGACGCTGATGCTTGTTGAGGCTCCAGCATTGAATTTCGATTATACCTGCGAGAGTGTTGCACGCCTATCGCGTGAAACGATTCTTGACAGCTCACGATGGTCACGTTCACCCAATGTCTTTTTACGGCCACACTGGTATCGTAGGTTCGAGGTTTTGCCGGAATTCTTGTAGTCACGGTACATCCTTGCAATGGTCGTCCGTGAAAATCCGAACTTCGTTTCTACCTCCGAAATACTATGGCCCATCTCACGAGCGCCAACTATGACACCTCGTTGAAAAACGCTTAAATCGTTATTACTTGTCATTCTCATGCCGAAAACAGCCCTGACAGCAGGCAAAAATGTCTATCGCTTTATATACGCACTGGCGGACGCATCCGAGTACGCGCATAGGTGACGTTGCTATGTATTTTGCATAAGCTCGTCTGTACCAGTGTTTCTGGCACTTCAGTGTATATTGATTAAATGAAGTGTCTGACTAGAGATATTCTGCTCGAGAAAACCAAATAAAGCTTGGACCTTGTGAGAACTGACTTATGCATTTTACTGGACATTATATTTTTAACAGTGCTTAAATATCTCTCCTGTTTAATTTAGAATTACAGCTGTAACGAAAGGTGAAGCTATCAAGGGTTTAACCGACGTTATTCAGTAAGCTTTGTAGTGAACCAAGTTACTTCGGCAAGTGAAGCCTTGGCGTGTAAACGGTGTAGTGCTTTTCAGCAAAGTTTTATGTTAGAGTAGTAGTTAGAATCTATACGAACAATTCTTTAAACTCATTATTATTCCATGTATTCTTCTGTGTTTAGTGATATTCACCGAAAATTATTGGTGAATTTCATTTCGATCAGTAAGGCATAGTCTCATTTTCAAACAAAAATGTTTTTTCAACTGTTTTATAAAGAATCTCAACTTGTTTCACTTTAAAATAATTTTTAGGATCTACACAGCCTTCAGTACTCTGTTTGGATCTAAGCCATGTTTTTCATTGATTAATTCCTTTTTGAAACTGAGAAATTTATCTAGCCTCAACTTCCCATAGGGAAGAAAGGAAGTTTCACCTACAGTCACGGATACGGAGAATAATATTTTATTTGCACAATCAGACCCTTATGAATTAGCAAATTTTCCTCTTGAGGCATTGTATAAGGAACATTTATAATCACTTGTTCGTGTTTCCTCAGAAGAAGCTTAAATAAATCATTTTCAAGATATTTCAAGAATGAATAATAAATACAGATTTTAACGTATACCAGGAATATCAAACAGAAGTCATCGCTCTTTCCACGTTTATCAGTGAGTCACTGAAAAATTCTCATTGGCCGCCACCGGAAATCGAACCCAACAACTGACTCACTTATAAACGTGGAAAGAGCGATGACTTCTGTTTGATATTTCAAGAATTTAAATTCACGAAAAATTACATTTCTTACGTTCTAATTGCTTTTCTTTAACTGCAATTGTTTCATCGTTTGTTTTCGAAGTGGATTTAATAGTTCTGACAGATTTTCACTGAACGCCTTAGCGAATAATCGGTCAAGGAAACGAAGTCTGCTTGCGGAATAACTTTGCTCCAAAATTAGCATCTCGTTGACTGAAAATTGCTTTTTCTAAGAAACCTGTCATCTTGATTATTCGAGTAATTCCGTAGATAAGAGGCAACGAAAAGAGGTCATCTAAATGCAAAACACCTTTGCCCAGGGTGAAATCTTCGAATTGTTGATCTCAGCTTTAAGCTGGAAGCACAGGGTGCAGGTAGAATCCCCGTATTTCAGGAACACATAACAACAAAAAGAGTGAAAACAAACAGACACATATGTGTAATTCAAAACCAGCAGGTTTAACAACAACATCATTTTTCTTCTCACAAAAAATCATATTAATAATTACTAATACTTGACTCTGCCTTTCCATATCAGCATAATATCAGCTCTGATTATGCTGTTGCCCATTCGCTTCATATGCACCGAAGTATAGGGTTAAATCTGGAAATTCATGGATTACATATTAAGTGGCCAATTAAAAAGGGTCACCTATCTACTATTGTGTTGGACCATTTTTGACTTTAAAAACAGAATACATTCTACCGGGAATTCTTTCAAATAAGCTTTGGTAATGATTTGTGAATATGAGCCAACATATGCCGAATAATTTATTTCAGTTCAAGCAGATTGCATGGCATTGAATCGAAGAATGCAGCATAGCATCTTTTAATTCACACATATAGACTAGCATTGAATCTACGTATGCCAGATAGCATCTTTAAATTCAGTCAGATTAAATGGATTTGAATCTACGTATACCGAATAGCATCTTTCCATTCACATATAGGTTAATTAGCAGGAAACCTACGCATGTCGAATAAAATCTTTCAGTTCACGTAGATTGGATAGCTGTGGACACACGCGCGTTACCGCGCCTGCCATTTTTTACGCTTTTCAACCGTAGGTTGAAGAAGCGTATATGCTCCAGCTTAGTCCGTCTGTCCATCTCTCTGTCCGCCCGTCCACACGATAACTCGCGTAAAAATGCATCCACTTCGATGAAATTTTGGTATATGATAGGGGATCACATGGGGACGAACCCTATTGGAAATGGGCGAAATGGGGTCAAAGGTCACGACATAGGAGCGGAGTCCATTCAATTTCCCTTTGCGTCATGACTTGCGTAAATATGGCTCGATTTCAATGAAATTTTAGTATGTGGTAGGTTACCTGGAGACGTAACCTATCGAAAATGGGCGAAGTGGGTCAAAGGTCAGAACATAGAAGCGGGATGCATTCCATAGCCCTTATGCGTCATAACTTGCGTAAAAATGGTTCGACTTCGATGAAATTTTAGTATGTGGTAGATGACCACCTGGGGACGAACCGTATTGAAAATGGGCAACATGGCGTCAAAAATAAGGACATATGATCGGGATTCATTCCATCGCACTTATGCGTTATAACTTACGTAAAAATGCGTCGACTGAGGCAAAACTTTATCATGTTGATAGAAGCGAGATTTATTCTTCAACCATTATTCTCATAACTTGAGTAATGATTTCTGGTATGTTGGAAAGCGTATCATATAATCAATGCTTTGCAGGATTTTACTAACTTGTTTTTTTATTGAAAGCTTAACGACCACCGTGAGTAACTTAATGGGCTATAAGCAGTCGCCTGTCCCTAATTTAGGGACATTGGTTCCAAAGAAGGAAATATCCAGTGCCGTAAGACATAACACAAGATCCATGCCTCACCGGGAATTCGAATCCGGACCCTTCACGGACGAATGGTCATAAGCTAGCGCTTATACCACTGCGCAACCAGGTCGGCCTTCGATATCCCGCCGGCCCTCCTGGCCGCGGGATATGGAAATAATGATATCTACAGTATATCCCTTATTTCCATATCAGCCGCCCGTCCCTAAATTAGGGATGGGCGACTGCTTATAGACCACTGAGTTGCTCACGGTTGTCGTTAAACCTCCAATCAAAAAACAAATATCCCGCCGATTGAATCGCAGTGGATATATACATGACGAGCAGCATCTTTCAATTCACGTAGACTGGATGGGGTTGGATCTACACACTCAGAACCACACTTTCCAGTTCACGCCGGTTGAATGGCTATAGATGTACGCATTCCAAACACAATTTTTCAGTTCACACAGATTTGTTGGCAATGGATCTACAATGACAATTTTCATTTCACGCATCTTGGATACCAGTGGATCTACGCACGCAAAGCCACGTCTTCCAGTCCACGCCGATTGAATGGTGGAGGATCTAGGCATGTCGAACATGATCTTTTAATTCACGCATACTCGATGGCAGTGGATTTATGCATGCAGAATAGCGTCTTTCAATTCATGCATATTTGACGGCAGTGGATCTACGCGTGAAGTTCACACTGATTCAGTGGATCTACGCGCCTCTCAGTTCACACTGATTGAATGGCATGGGATCCATGTTGAATAACATCTTTCACTTCATACAGATTGAACATCAGTGGATCTACTAGCGCAGAATAGCGTGTTTGAATACACGCAGTTTGGATTTCGGTGGATATACGCGATAACAACAGCGTCTTCTATCTCACGCCGATTGAATGACAGTGAATTCAAACATGTCGAGTAGCATCTTTCAATTCACGCCAATTGGATGGCAATAGATTCAAGCGTGTCAAATAGCACCTTCCGATCCACGCAGATTGAAATGCATTGGATCCAGACATGCTGATGAACATCTTTCGATTCACACAGATTGGAACGGCACTGGATCCAAGTATGCCGGGCAATATATTTCTCACGCAGATTGGATGATGGTGGATCCACGTTATGTCAAACAGCGTCTTCCAATTCATGCAGATATGACGGTAATGCATTTAAGCATGCCGGATAGCATCTTTCGGTTCACGCAGTCTGGATGGCACTGAATCTACGTGTGCATAATCGTTTCTTCCAGTTCATGCCGATTTAATGACAATGCATTCCCTCATGTCGAATTTCATTTTTCAGTTCATAGATTTAATAGATATCTGTAGATTATTCCACAAATCTCTTAGTGCACAGGTATAAAACAGGCCTTTAACACAAAGAGATATTCGAGCTTAAAGCAAAAACTGACCGATGCTACCGGGAGCTATTAAAAGAGATCGTAAGCATCAATCAAAATATCACAGCTCTGATGGGACAAAAGTTGAATACCTCAGCCGGACGCAGCTGAGGTGAAATGTTATTTCTCACATGTTCGATTCTGTACTTCAGGTCTCCCAAATGAGGAACATTGCGACTTCACACAAAGCTTTCCAAATGACCCCGCAACCAACGCTCCGTCGAACGAGGTGTCATGCTGTTGTAAATGAGCGTCTGATCATTCTGTCTTCTGTGAAATTTTGTCAGAGTAACTAACGCACAGACCGTCCAGTTTGCGGTGTTGCGTCATCTTCCATAGAAATGCGTAAATATTTCTTAGCTGCATTTGCTGAATGGAAGGACAGTGTAACATGCCACAATAACGCAATGCGGCTAGAGAGGAGATCACGTTTTCAGTTTGATTATTTCTTTTGAAGAAAAATGAGCCCATTGGAAGCGTTGCCACAAATCTATCCACACAATAACTTTCAGTGAATGTGAAGGAATTTTCTAACACTCATGCGGATTCTCTGTATTCCAGATCCGGCAACTTTGGGTGTTCACATTATTACTAACATGTAAATGAACGTCAGCAATGAAACACAAGATAAAACTTTTCAATCATTTTTGCACTGTAAATCTACACTGCTGGCCACCCAAAATGCAACACCAAGAAGGAAGCCTCCGATTGGCTTGAAATTCGCAGCATGCGTTTTTCCCCGCAAGAGGACATGCAAACGATTAGCATTGCAAGGCATATACATTACGTTACACCACCGGCGAGTGCAGCAGCAGTAAGCTGTTGAACGTCATACCTGGACTACGGAATGGCAGGACATTATCTTCTCCGACGAATCCCGCTTCTGCCTGCAACACCACGATGGTCGGATCCGCGTGTGGCGGCACCGCGGCGAGAGACTGTATGATGCCTGCATTATGCATCGCCATACCGGACCGTCGCCTGGCGTTATGGTTTGGGGCGCAATTGGATATGACACCCGCACCATTCTGGTACGCATCGCCGGTACACTCAACATTTACCGCTACATCTCCGACGTTTTGAAGCCTGTAGTCCTCTCTTACCTGCAGGACCTGCCAGCGGCCACGTTTCAACAGGACAATGCGCGCCCGCACGTGGCACGCATCGTGCAACAATTCTTCACGACACACCAGGTGTCACTGCTGCCGTGGCTCGCCTGTTCTCCCGATATGTCGCCCATCGAACACGTCTGGTCGCTGATCGGCAAACCGAGTGGCCCGGCCAGCACCACCCGCGGCTACGCCTGATGAACTGTGGCAAATTGTGGAAGCAGCCTGGACGGACATACCCCAAGCCCACGTCCAAAGCCTTTTTTGTTCGATTCCGCGGCGTGTAGCGGCCATTATTGCCAACCATTTGGGCAACGCGAACTATTAATGTCTGCGTGTTCCGCAAGTAGCCCGGGTCTGTAAGCTCAATCGTTTCATCTTTGTATCTGTTGTTATGTGTCCAGTAAATCTGGCGTTGCTATCTCGTGTCCTTCTTGGTGTTGCATTTTGGGTGGCCAGCAGTGTAATTGATATTTGTGCACTGCAATTCTAACTCTAAATTTCTTGAATATGCAGCTACAGCATTACCAAGCTATTGAACAGTGGTTGCTGTAACAGCGTTTTCAAACTTTTGTAGACGGATAAGGTGGATCCCTTTTTCTTGGTCTTACTCCAGTAACCTTTGTCCTCAAATCACCAATCCATGCTTTCAGGAGCACACAGTATGAGAGGACCACCTCGCAATGTCTTGTAGTTCTGTATTTCATTATTTTGGTAGTACAGCTGCACGAGTATGGCACGTTAAAGACCATCACCCGTAGAAGAATTACGAAAAGCATTGCACCTTTTTTTTTACATCTATTAATCACCCCCTAGGAAATATGCAATATGTACATTTTCACTATCAGCAGCACTCAATTCTCTGCTGGTGGCGAGTATTTTGAACTTTATTTTATATTCAAAATCGTTTTACCATGTTCTGCGAAGGCTTCCGTCAAGTTCGGTTGAGTTTCGTCCATTGGTTGTCCATGTGGATGGCTTCGAATACGAACAAATTATAATCATATGGAATTTGCTAATTTTTGACGCTTTCCAACCGGAGATTCAAGAAGCGTATATGCTCCAGCTTTGTCCGTCTGTCTGTCTGTCTGTCCGCACAATAACTCGCGTAAAAATGGATCTATTTCGATGGTAGGGGACAACCTGGGGACGAACTCTATTGAAAATGGACAAAATGGAGTCAAAGGTCAGAACATAGGAGCGGTCCATTCCATCGGCCTTATGCGTCATAACTTAAGTAAAAATGCTTCGATTGCTACAAAATTTTATCATGTTCTTCTGGAGGTATACTGAACCGGTTCTGTTTAACATCATCGAAATGAGGTCAAAGGTCAGGGCACAGGAGTGAGATTTATTCCACAGCCAAAATCCTCATAACTTGACTAAAAATGCTTCTCTTACGACAAAACTTTAGTATGTTGTTCTGGAGGTATACTTAACCAATTCCGTTTAATATCATCGAAATGGGGTCAAAGTTTAGGGCACAGGAGCGTGTTTTATTCCACAGCCATTATCCTCATGATTGACTAACGACTTGAGTAATGATTTCTGGTATGTGGAAAAGCGTATCATAATAAATGCATTGCATGCTTTTACTAACTTGTTTGCTTCTATATCTGATACCCTGTATTTCCCAATATCATCTTTCTTTTGCTAGCGAGATTTCTTCGCTCATAGAATTTGTAGTAGAGAAATTTTACTTTTGCATGGGATTCATGTAACAGCGGCCATACTGTCCTATGATGTCGTCTGTTCTCCTTACGCGATTAACTTGTTAGGTTAACGCACGTTCATCCAGTTGCGTTATCTTTGTTTGTAGGAGACAGGATTCTTGCTTTGTTTTGTTTGAGGATAAAACGACTACCGTGAGTAACTCAGAGGGCTGGTAGCAGTCACTCGTCCCTTTATTAGAGCCATTGGCTACAGGGAGGGGAGAGAGCCAGTAACGTAAGACAAACACAACATCCATGCCTCAAAGGAATTCGACTCAGGACCCATCTCGGACGAATGGTCTGATGCCAATGCTTAAACAACTACACCACCGAGGCGGTATAGGAGACCGATTACAAGTTCTTTTCGGATGTATTCGCATAAGTTTGGCCATGTTCTATATATATTTTGCGTTTTTTCCCTGACGCACAGTATTACTTTTGCGTTTGTATAATACAATGCATCTCAGTTTCTAGAAGACCAATTGGGAAAACTCCTTTTTGGATCGCGTAGGGAGAAACCAATATAAGATTTCTGAACTTCTTACATATCAGAATCATTCCACCCAGCAGAGGCATTTTCATGCTATTTGCGACATTTGAAGCCGTTTTGGAAGAAAGATTCGTTTTGAACCGTGCAGAGGGTTATGAATGATATATTTCAGGGATTTGTTTTGTGTAGAATTTTCTCCGTGGATGACTGTTATTAACACGCAGCCTTCCCGGTGGCGCAGTGGCCTAAGCGCTGGCTTCTGACCATTTGTCCGAGATGGGTTCGGTTTCGAAATTCCGGTGAGGCATCGATCTTGTGTTTGTTTACAGCAGTGGGTCTCTTCTTACTCTGGAAACAGCGGCACTAAGTTAGGGACGGGTGACAGCTTATAGCTCATCGAGTTGCTCACAGTGGTCGTTCAACGCGCAGACAAATAAACAACAATAAAAAAGCACAACATATAATTGAAAACATTACGCAGTAAAAACTACAAGGAATGGACGATTTATCTCTCATTTTGAGGTATTGTTAACGCGTATAAATTTATGTCATGATACTGACCAGTGGAACAACGACGGTTGGGGTCCAACGGGTACGAAACCCCCTTAAAAATTAGCAATGACCCTAAGATATTGTGCTATTACAAAAATGATACCTAGTAAATTCATTCATACTATATTTCATGCACACGGAAGATATCTTCTTTAAATTAAGAAACAAATAGCTAAAGCAGGTGTATTATTTCAGTCCTTCTTGAGAGAAATTCCTCCTGACACAACATAAGTTTTAGCTGGGAACTGAGTGTTTGTTCTATGTCTACGGGGAGGTATGGGAGTGGGCTAGTGACTTTCGTGGTATCTTAGTTATTCTCCTGCTTTTATCTGTCTGGGGGTAGGCGGTAGGGGATGTGTAACACTCTTGATACATTTGCTCGATGAAAGAGCCCGTGACCGTGGCTGCGGTAACCTCTGATCTTTCGGACAGAGTTACTTCAGGTTCCTAATGGATATAAAGAAATTTTCTTGTTTTCATTTCAAACTGCTCCCTAGATATTCATAGAAATCATACATAGGATAGACGGACGGACGAACAGACACATAAAGTGCAAACACGATGTGACAGTTATGTGCTGTCCATAAAAACCATCCACAAAATTTCAAATCTACCTCCAAAGGTTAGGAAGATATTTATCAAAAACAGGCGGGTGTACGGACAGACGGATGTACAGACAGACGGACAAAAACAGTGCTAACGTGGTGTTAGCTGCAAGAAGTGTTTTCTGATCTTAAAGTCATTCTGTAAATTTCAAGTATCCAACCAAGGAGGTTCAACGAAGTGTTGGGCAACAAAGTACTGGGTAAGAGTATTGGGTATCCATCATAACATTTCTAGTGTCAGTATTTATTTATATGAGGTCGACACACACACACACACATAATTTTTTTTCTACGAGAAGATATTTTCTGCCTCTCCCCCCTCCCCTTGTCAAAATCCAGGGTGCGCCACTGCTATAGACTGCCTTTTCTTCTTCTCTAACGGATGATTTGGTGAAATTTTGATTTTTATTAATTAATTTTGATTTTCATTATTTAATTTTGATTTGAATATGATCTATGAAAATCACGAACCAGTCCCCTAAAAATAACCCGATACGAGAGACGTGAAACAAAACAGATTCCAGAATCCAGTGAGAATTGTCTTGTCCTTTCAGAGAGGACAAGACAATTCTCGCTGAATTCCGGAAAAGCGGAGCTCCATTTTCTGAATTGGCGACGTCGGTTATGCTTTCAGCGAATGTAGTAGTTTCTTCTTTATTTCGCGTTGCTAGGAAGAACATTCGAGCTTAATGATGGAAAGTCTCCCATGTTTTGCTCCTCGGCTAGTAATTACATAAAGTTCACAAACACTCTTCGCCCACGGACGACACTCTTGTTTCGATCAGCGGAGAAATGAAACGGACGCACAAGGTCAATTACAAGAATTATCTCCCCATAAGCCCCAGAGTCATGGCAACGCAGCATGGCGGACTTCTTGGCGGCGGCGGGCCTTTAATTTTCCCATCACGCGGTTACTGGGAAACAAGTCCATCACTTTAAGCTGCCCTTCAGTCAGAAACAATTCTCGGGCCAGAAATAATCACTATTTGGATATAAGCGGCAATAAAAAACTAAAAACACAACAACAAAGGAAATTTGGATGATGCAAACCAGGGGAGTAGTTCATAGGATAGCTCACGAAGCTAGATGAGGAGATAAATGAATAAAGATATAACTAAATAAAGATATTTTTGTAATTTCCAGCGATGTGAGACTCGCTCAACAGATGATATTATACACAGTATAAGGTTAGATCGTTATTGGCGACACCGAGGAACATCATGGACATGAAAACACATCTTTACTACTCACTCTTACTACGACTTTTAGTCACACATGCGCGGTCAAACAACACTTGTTACTTCGACCTTGATATCATTGCATCTGTAAGAATGGAAATATTTTCGCGCCGGATAGCTGCAAATCTGAAAATTACGATTCTCGTATTATCGAACTCACATAATTTTAACTGGATGATATAAGTTTGTGTTAGTTTTGCACCATATCTCTACTCCAAGAAATCTACACGAACACCATCGTATAATTTCAGAGTGACAAAATACACAGCTGTTAATAGAAATTGCAACACCAAGAAAAAAACAAGCGATCAAAATGAAATTTAAGGGAGTGATTAGTTATGGTACAACTACAAATGATCACAATTACATACCGGTTCGTGATGAGAAAGGCCGGGTGATAACCGACCCCACACGCCGTGGATTCGAATGAAACAGAGTTTGGATGGTCGTCTGCGGTATTGCATTCCGTTCTGCTTCTACACGCTTCCACAATTCGTTGGTTATGACAGGCGGCGAGGATATGCGACCTAGTCGTTACGCAATGACACTCCAGACGTTCCCTATAGGTTACAAATCTGGCAAGCTAGCATGCAGGGAAGAATATGGACTCGTCCGAAAACACAATATGGACTCGTCCGAAAACACAATATGGACTCGTCCGAAAACACAATATGGACTAGTCCGAAAGCACAATATGCTCCCATTCAACACCCCAGTTTCGACGTTCGCGACACCACTGCAATCGCTGGCGTTAATGGTTCAGAGTCGAGGGAAGTCTCGGAAATGGACGGCGAGAAACGGTGACGAACAGTGCAGCAATCTTTGCAGCAATCGGTGACGAACAGTGCTTGTAGACATGGGACGATGTGTGACCATTCTCTATTGCTGCGCAATTGTCGTGGACGGTGTTGTGCGCGACGTCACTGCCATACGTCGCAAGTTCCTATCTTCCGGCTCGGTTGTGCGATTTCGAGCTCCAGACCCTGCACGACGATGCGTGGAGCCTTCTGCTGTCCATTGACGCCATGGACGCTAGGGTGGAGCGAAAAAACCTTTTTTTTTTAATTCATGTTGCCTGACTCATTATGAGGTTCCAAATGGGCTAGAAGAAATTGCCTCCAAATTTCAGCCCAAAATATTGATATCTTGAGGTTCTGCAACTCAAGTGAATATTTATACTTTGTCAAAATCGCCATTGTCAGCAATATGAATTATTGCCTGTTTTGGCTATTTTTTGGGTGTGGAAAGCAATTTCTCGCGCTGACAATGGCGATTTTGACAAAGTATTACAATTCACTTGAGTTTTCAAGCGAATATTGGGCAAAAACAGTTTTCCGGAACAATAGGAAAATCCCTGGAAAATTGAAGAAACCCTTGCCGTGACAAGTTATGTCCCTATTCCAGTTGCTCTGCCCGAAATTGACAAAAAAGACCTCAGCACAGACCAAAAATACCTCTTTGATATTTCTAGGGCAGTATCCGCGGGGGAGTGCCCTCCAAACTTAGCAAGCAGGAGTCCTGGGAAGATGGCCCACTCAACATGGCTCACTACAGCCAGCAGAATTATTCGCGTTTATGTGTCAACCGCAGGACCACTAGATGACTTAAAGCTCCTAGCAGAATATGTTATAAAAGTTTATGTGCCATCCTGGTTTGAAATAAAGAAAACCCCGAGAGCAACTCATGGAGCACGTCATCTTCAGGGAATGATAATGAAAAGTGCATTCTTGCCAGAAGAGTTTAAGGCAATCGTGCACGAAGTTATTCAGATGAACTGTTATTTTGCTCACTTTGAAAACATTCTGTTGCCGATGCTGGAAGATGAATGAGCACACATTCGAGAACTTGGCCTGAGAAAAATACTGAAAGCAAAAAAAAAAAAAAAAAACTGACTGGAAGGGGAACATACGCCATTTTGAGTTTCTCAAATTGAATTTCAAAGCAGAAGCGTATTTTGAAATGATATGCTGGGACAATATCTTGGAACCACCGGCTACCTTGAGCCTAAGCGACGAAGACATAACAAGATTAATCAGAGGTCGTTCACAGTTTGAAATAGGGAGGCTCCCTTGCCATTCTCAAGTAGTAGAGAGTCATGTGAGATTGGTGACAGAAGCGTCAATTGCAACATGTGGTTCAGAAGCCAATGATGGATTCATACGCAGCCGAATCAAGTCCCGGAACGAAATTCCGAAGTTCGACACCAAGATGAATTTCTTCGGATTTCGTGTGGAACCTGAAGATGACGAGTGATTAAGCTGAAACATTTTTCCTGTTTCTTTTTTACCAATTACAACCATTCGTTGGGTTAGGACACAAAAATATTATAAAAAAAGATATTTTCATGTTTTCGCTTTTTTGACGTTAATATTAAATGTTTTTAACCTAGTGTGGAACCTAAAGATGACGAGTTATTGAGCTGGAATTTTTTTACTGGGTTTTTTCAACTAAGCAGAACCATTTGTTGGGTCAGGAAACAATAAAACTAAAAAAAACAAACGTTTTTTGGCATTTTTCACTCCACCCTGGCCTTTTTCACAGTACGCAAAGCGGTAGTTGCGTTATGCTTAACGCGTGCAGAAATATCATGGTATGATAAACCACCTTCTCTGAGTTCAACGATTCTACCTCTTTCAAACTCCGTCAAGTGTTCGTATTGGTATATGGTCTTCCTGCGCGGCACATTTACATGTTAACTGCGTACGGTCGATTTTAGCTATAGTAAGTTTGAAAACCTGCTCACTCTAAGCCTTCTTTTATACCCCCTGGTACGACATTTCCGATAGCGTTGCGCACGCCTCACAGTTGCATATGCGCTGCAATTGTAATAATTTGCATTTCCCGTGGTGTGCTATCCACCCTGCAAATTGCGAATAAATCCGAGCATTTCTTCATGGTGTTGCAATTTCCATTAACAGCACTGTATATTATTTCCTGTTAGTGTTCCCCTTTTTTCCGCTGCATCGTTTTTCTGCTAGGTGGCATAAAAGTATTACGTTTTATTCCAGCATTAAAATGCATGCCTATAGTTAATGTCTATAGTGCTGTGCACTATAGCTATTAATTTGCATGTGGGCTGGAAATTAAAACAAACATATATTGTACAAGTCACAATGAGCCGAATAGCTGGTTTGCAAAAGTTAAGGACGAGCCAAGTTTTCACCTCTAATGTCGCAAAGGAGCTGTTTGGATATGTGAAATTCAAATCATAGGAATTCCATTACTTACAAAAGATGCTAACGGAAACAACACCGACACAACTGCAGATACACAACATTAGTCATAAACAATTCCCTTTTATTGAAAAAAAACCCAAACAAACTGCATGTATGACCTTCCCAGCACTGGCTTGAACCTTTGCTTTCTTGGATACGAGACTCTGGCTGTTTCCATTGGTACTCTGTTGTTTCGTTTCTTGATCGAAATTCCTCACATGTGACGACTCGATTCAAAAAGTCTGGCTCACGTCGTTCCCAGACCTTCCATTGGCGACAAGTGATAACACGATTTTCCTTGTGTTCATCCGTGAGCAAATGAAGAATCCACTTTGTAGCAACTTTTCGATACCCCAACCGGTTTCTCACAATATCATCAATAAAAACCAACGGACATTTGCACCATATTAGCAACCTCCTCAATGGTCATTTGGCTGTCTTTGCGCAGAAATGCCTCGGTGGCAATGAGATCAATCGTAGTCGATGTCGAAGGCCTACCGCCTACCGGAGCGTGGCTCATCTTCCAGACAATCTTCCCCATTTACAAATTTCTTGTGTCACTCAAAAACTCTTACACGGGACAAAACATCTTCCCTATAGGCTGTTTTAAAAATTTCCTGTATTTTTGTGGAGGTTTTATTCAAACGTACGCGAAATTTTATAGCTTCTAATACTACAAGAATGAACTAGCGGAGCGCTGTAACGACGATGCGTCACGTGACTGACCTTGCAGGTGTTCCGAGACAAGCAGCTGCATTTATCTGCGTGGGTTTGTTTCTGCCCTGTGACGTCAGTCTCGTTATTTTTCTGAACGACCTATGTACAATTGGATGCAACCTGTGCCTCTTGTGCTTACGCTTCAGTAAGTTAGAGTAGATTACAGTTTTTGTTACAAGTCTCTCCCTCCCTCTCTCTTTCTCCCACTCTCTCTCTCACTCTCTCTCTCTCTCTCTCTCTGCCTCTCTCTCTCTCTCTCTCTCTCTCTCTGCCTCCCTCTCTCTCTCTCTCTCTCACTCTCTCACTCTCTCTTTCTATCTGTTGCTCAGCACCGTAATCTTAGGAACTTCTATTGACTGAAAATTTAGGCCAACTTCTTTCCTATGTTAGAGACTACAAAATCGAAAGCCGGGTGGTAACTTAATCGGTAAATAATGTTAGTACATGCAAAAAAGATGAAGTACGAAATACTTCGAAGTTTCATGTTGAATTGAAATATTCAGTTTACAATTTATATAAATGATGTTACATGTCGGATCAGAAAATATGGTCTTACTCACCCATATCCAGACAAAACAGTGCTGTTACAATGTTATCAACATCATTGGGGAATTTTGTTTACCATTAGAACTCAAGATCTGAGCCCAAGAGGAGCTTCGACAAGAACATAATTCAAGTTTTTATGAAATTTCCTTTGCAGATAATTAATTTCATTTATTGTAATGCAATTCGCTAAGAGAAACTAGCCAAAACTATGAGTTGAATAATTTTTTCGTCTCAAAACAACGCTGATCCGTGTTCTTAATAGGAGACCCGATGTTCCATGACTAGTCGTACTACAATTATAGAAAAGCCAAATTGCAGTACGCAAAGGCCTACTGCAATTTGGGTTTCCTATCTTAAAAAGTTTACACAAAATGTATCTTAATGTGAGTATGTATAAACAGATTTTGTACCATAAGCTTAATTTAAAGCATTTTCTCACTGCTATTAGCATACTTTGTTACTTTCTTTTCATCCATCTACAAAGTCCTACAAGGCTTGGGTTTGGAACATGAAAGAAGGCTAAACCAAAAGTTGAAATAATCTTTTTATGCGCCGCAAGTTGCTATTTGTAAAAAGTGCCCGCACCTCTAACCACTCGGTATTTGAGAGGTAATTCTCATTCGGAGTACTATAAAAGATACCGATTTTAAATATTTCTCTGGTGTAGTTACCGATAGGCATTCTTTTACATGAAACTTTAACATTAGCAAACTACACTGAAGAGCAATTGAATTAGAGACAGCTAGCGTTATGCAAATGTGGCGCTGTGGGCGGCCCTGTAAACGGAAACGACATGACGTATGCAGAGATCCGACGATATAAGAAGTGATGCGACGGGAATCAGTAAGGTTCGGACGCAGTATGGGTAAGACGAAGGATCTAAACGGATTTGATCGTGGGCAAATTGTCGGGGCCCGACGAATGGGTCACTCCATCTCGGAAGTCGCGCAGGCACTGGGATTTTCACGAGCCACTGTGTCACGGGTGCACCGTGAGTACATCGAATCCGGCAAAACCATCCCTGCAAGAGCCAACTGCCGTGGACAACAGCGTGTGGATGAGCTGGGTCATAGTCAGCAAGCTCGCATTGTAATAGAGGATAGACGGGCCACAGTGCAAGAAATCACTCGGCAATTTAACGCTGGTGCACAAAAACGTGTAAACAGCCACACCATCCAGAACCATCTCCTCGCTATGGGGTACAGAAGCAATCGTACCACGAGGGTACCGCTGCTGACCGCACATCACAGGGTGCAAAGATTAGCATGGGGGTGGGAACTTCGCCACTGGACCGTTAACATGTGAAAAAATGTTGCCTGGACTGATGAGTCGAGATTCACGTTGGTACATACGGATGGCAGGATACGAGTACGGCGCAAACAACATGAAGCGATGGATTTTTCTTGGCAGCAGGGTACTCTTCAAGCTGGTGGGGGTGGCACTCTCGTCTGGGGAATGTTTACGTGGACTGAAATGGGACCCGTGGTACGTGTGACATCGTCCCTCACAGGTCAACGTTACCGGGATATCCTGGACGACCATTTGCTCCCGTTTGTGCGTCTTCAACATCCCACTGAGGACCTCATCCTGCAACAAGGCAATGCACCGTGACATCGCTCCCGAATTGTATCCGAATGGTTGGATGAACACTCCACCGACGTGACCTGGCTTCCTTGGCCAGCTAGGTCACCCGGCCTCAATCCCATCGAGCACATCTGGGATGCCATCGAGAGAGATGATCGAGGTTCTCACCCCCCCCCCCCCCCATCAAATCTTCGTGAACTGTGGGAGCTTGTTCAGGGGTCGTGGATCCGTATGGCTTCCCAACGCTTCCGGTGTCAGTCCATGCCGAGAAGAATCGCCGCCGTCATTAGGACGAAAGGTGGTGCTACACGTTACTAGACAGGTATTTCTAATTCAATTGCTCTTCAGTGTACATCGCTCTGGAGCGGATATCGAACCCGCATCTCCGTTCGAGTATGTTATCCGTTATACTACATAGGACAACGAAGTCCCAAGTATCTGAGAGCTACGAAAAACTTTCTCCGATTTTCGCCATTCGATGCAAATTCTGCTTCCTCGTAGAGTTTTTATTGAATCACCAGTATTTCAAATATGGAGATTTTGGAAGAAACATTCCCCACAAACACATGGTACAACCACAGGATTTCTAAAATTGCAAACAAAATAGCCATTACCTTGTCTACTGCCCAACACATAACTTCAACATCAGAAAACTTGAAAATTACATCGCCCCGTAGCGGGACCCGATGAAAGACCCATTACATTTTCTTTTACGAATATTTTGAATGTTTATTTTCTCTTATGAACAAGGGTGAGACAAAGCATCGTTAGAAAGCTGGCTGCATAAGAAGGAGTACAGAACAATTCGCTTCAGATTCTAAAGATGTACAATGTATTTCGCTGCTACGATTCTATAGACGGAGCTCAACATGATAGCTCACAAAGTGCTAATGCGATTTCAAGTTGGAAAGCACACATTTCACAAAATGTAATATATGCATCGTAAAACGCATGAGAGCTGTCACCAAGTCGACATTTCTAGTCCAACGAATACTGTTCGGAGAGTTATTTGTAGACAGTGGGCTTCATGTACTGACATCGGCTCTACTTCCGAAACGCTCTGTGATCGAAAAGAATGTCATTTGTTTGAGAAAGCTCGCAGTGGAAAAGCACACATTTCAAGTGAACTAAACGCCAACAGCTAAATTTCTCTAGCATGGATGCTATATACTACAAATATGTTATAGTAAATGCTCTGAGAATATTAGATCACAGATATTCAATATCGAGGAAGGTTTGAAATCTGATTTGTTACAGAAGCGCTTTGACGTAGAGCACCAGGTTAAGTTTTTGAATTTATTCAAAATTCGCAGTTCGATAAATCAAGAATGTAACCTTTTTATTTTCTTGTTTCCCGTTGTTCTGAGATGTACTAAAGTAAAACAGTTAATAATTATTTTTCAACGATCATTCGTCTTTCTCTTAGATTTGAATTAGGAGGTGACATTTATCAATGTGTTTAAGAACGTTATATCTATCAGTGTAGCTTTTAGATTGATTTATTCAACGTGCCTTTTCTAGATACCAGAATCGATAGCAACATTATGTAAGTTCTGCTGGTTTCTTCTGTACTACATGTTTTGATTTCCTTTTGGGTCGTTATATCATAACAATTATTAAAATATTAAGTGATATGCAGTTAAACCTCTCATTTGGGACGGTTGAGGGACATTTACTTTTTATCAGCAAAGGATTAGTGTCTTTGTAATAACGTTATGCGTTATTTCTATGTTACGGTACGTAAAAATAACTTTAAAACGTTCTTTTACGCTTCTCGGTAGTGTTATCGTTCAGTCACACGACTGAAAACTCATAAACAATCTGAGGTGATAGATATGGTCAGCATGGCAGACTAACGGGAAGAACTGACGAACGCCACGGTGGTCGAATGGTCAGAGGCGATGGCGTCTGCCTAATCGCCACAGCTGAGCATGGGCTTTGAGTCACGCACGAGGAGTGCTTTGTGGTCTTATCCTACGTTGGTGTCTTTCTCTCCGTGGAAGAGGTGGCCCTAAATTAGGGATGGTGTGACTGCTTATAACCGTCGAAGTTGCTCATTGTAGCCGTGAAACCCAGAAAAGAACAAAAAACAAAACAAAAACAATGGTGACTTTTAAGAGTAAAGCCAAAAGATTTGGAACAGTTAAACTCAGTTTTACGAGAACGCAGCCACGACAATAGCTGTCTCTTATTAAATACTAATGATTCATGCAGATGAAACCATATCTACTACTGCTATTTGGCCGTACGTTTGCCTTACTTCCTAATTGTCTTCCTCAGGCTACCGTCTTACTTTTTCATTGTTTCTGCTCTACTGGCCTTCTCAGATTTGTTTTCTGGAATGATTGTGTGGCCATCTGTTGGTACGCATAGTTTACCAGTAATTTTGTTCATCTTTGCGCCAAGTTATTTTTCGTTTTTATCTTCGTCTTGAATGATTGAGCCTCGATTAGCCTAGTGATAGGGCCCTGAACTGCCAGATCAACCTCCCCAGCCAGCCGGACACTGCTACAAGAACGTCCACGCCCCTGATCCCTTCCACGAATGGAACAGGAACAGTCTCTAACCCCTGCAGCATCCAAGCCCACAAGCAGAGCCGAAGGGGACCCTCCCATGACAAGCATCATAGAAGCCCAATACACAGGACGTTGCGGCAACTCTAACCCACGTGGGCCCACACCCCACGGCAAACCCCTGGATAGGCCACGACAGCCCAACTGAAAACCATGTACGAGAGAATATGATTGCTCCATGACAGTCAAAACTCGTTATAACGAAATTCAAGGGGGACAGAAAATATTCGTAATAACGTATTTTCGTTAAAACGTTAGTACGTACTAAATAAATTTTCATTACGCATGAGATTGCAACACAGCAATTGCGAAATAGCGCCAATAGAAACAAGCAAAGGTAATTTATTTGTAATAAGAAATTTTTGTTAAAGTAGTAATGAAGTACGTATATAAGCTTCAGTTAATTTATAAGTATCAAATTACATACTGTATATATTTTTACTTATATGTATGTATTTATTTTTCATCCCGCCATATTAAGAATGTATTTCTTTTACACATTTTAATAAAATACTTCCATATGCTTCAAGAAATAATGTATTACATATCTTTAATATCTTGTTGGTATTACATATCTTTAATTTCAAAGTAGTGTAATCAAAGCAATTTATTTAGTTCCATTTTGATGCAATGCATGTTTGCATACGTCAAACTGTAAAACAGTTCAAACGTACCTATTGGATTTAGAAGTACCATGTAAGCACAGTCTGTTTTCATCTTTCCATGGCGTCTTTAGTTATAACTGTATTCATAACATTTAGATAGCTGCTAAATTATTTAGTATAAAGTCCTCGGCTCTGTAAATAGTATCCAACTTTCTCTAAACATCAATTTGCATTTACTAGCGAAACATCAGAATAACAGTTTAGATTTTCACTCTCATTTTCATTGGGTCAATCCTCATTTTCTTCAAAGTTTTTTGACGAAATGTGTGGCCACGTTTGGCTTTCCATAGAAGATAAATCGTTTAGAATTTTAAAGAAAGGGAGGAATTCGCCACGTATAAAGTTTTGCTTGAACGTTTTCCTCAAGAATTTTACAAGGTGTTTTTCGTTGTAAAGTATTTCGTTATAACGCTTTATATTTCTTATATAAATGCATTCAATAAATCAAACAAGTTCACGAATTTTTTAATTGTACCGTGCTTTTTTTATATCGTATTCCATTATACCTTTTGATATTTCTTATATAAATACAAAAAACCAAACAAGTTCATGATTTGTTTTCGTTGTGATGTGTTGTTTGTTATATCGTATTTCGCTAAAACGAGTTTTGACTGTGCGTCTTTATTCTTATGGCTTTTAATTGTTTTCCATTAGCTGCTTCTGGGGCACTGTTCTGTTATTTTATTTTTGTGGTTTTACAATTAATTAAATTCCTCGGCATCAAGGTTCTCTGTTTCCTACATAAAATTGAATTGATGTGAACTTAAAGTTATATAATAATTAATTTATTTCATTTTATTTTATTGTTTTCGTGGCTGCCAATGTTTTGCTGGTATTTGGCTCACATAGTCGTTATGAAGAAGCAAAACCTTGGTCGACACGAAAATATAAAATGTTTGTGATGAAACATTGTTTTTCTTAGTGTCATAATCATCACAATGATTGTAGTCTACAATTTTGTTGGATTAATGTGGTGTTACTTTGTTTTTGGTTATACTTTTTTAAATGTTTCTCAGGCGGGTTTTAAAGTTTGTTTAGTGTTTCCTATGTAAAAGAAGGATTTTTTATTAAGCTGTTTCCTTTAATTGGCACTTTATATGCTGTTGCTTTTTATTAAGATTGCTTGTCCTTTGTCTCCTTTTTTATTTGGTAGTCTTGATAATTTATACGCTTTTTGCTACTTTTAATTGTGTTCCGCTGCATATGATTTTTGTAGTTTCAATAACTTCTTCCGTGTGTGGTATTCATTCACAATGCCTCTCTCTTTCTTTTTCCAAACTGATTTTTCTGTTGTTGTTTTTTAAATGGAGAATTTTTTTTTTAATTTTTGGTAAGTTTGATAATGATGCATTTTGTATCCATTGGTTATTGCGAGATTTTCGTAAGAATTTTATTCTTTTCGAATTCGTTTCTGGCCTGAGGAGTGTGTAAATGCCCTTTTTAGAGATCTGAATACTGATAATTAATATTTCATTTGATGATTCTGTTGTTTATCATTGGTTAAAGAGAAGACGTGTATAGAATTTGAATCATGCAGAATAACTATGCGTATTCGAACAGTTATACCAACAAGTACGTCCCACTATAATAGCAAAATATAAGTTAACAACATTCAGATATTACATAAAAAAATCGACACACTTCTAAGACAAGAAAAAGGCAGAAAAAATGAATTAAAAGCCTCGCTAAAACAATGTATTAAAAATATATCATTAACAAACTTTAAAAATATATAAAATGAGGAAAAACAAAAATCAATTTTACAAAAACGAGAAAGAGATACTTCCATTCTGAAAACCATTTGCGAGAGAAAATTAAGATTGTCATAATAAAACACAGGGTAAAACTAAGCGTTCTTAATAGAGCAGGGTATAGATATCCCAATCGAAGAAAAAAAATCCCATATGTATAGAAAGCAGCAAACGGAACTCAAAGATACGTGTAACGAAGAATTGAAAATGGAATACAAAGGAAGTTTATGATAATTTAGATCACCAAACTGAAGTCATCGCTCTTTTTACGTTAATAAGAGCGTCACGGAAAAATTCTCATCAGTCGCCACCGGGAATCGAACCCAGTGTCTTCCAGTTACGCGCTGGACATGATACCACTGCACCACAGCGGTCTCGAATTCTCCAGATTCATAAGTGATTAACTGCCAAACCACATGGCAGGTTGCTTTACGGAGCCTCGCACAGTGATGGGAATTCACCAAACATTGAAAGCAGCAACTGAACAAATAACTACGAGGAGATTGAATAATTAATTCATACACTTGACGTGGATCAGGAACACCAAACAGAAGTCATCGCTCTTTCCACGTCAATAAGAGAGTCACGGAAAATTTTTCCGTGACTCTCTTATTAACGTGGAAAGAGTGATGATAATTTTTCCGTGACTCTCTTATTAACGTGGAAAGAGCGATGACTTCTGTTTGGTGTTCCTGATCCACACCGAGTGCATGAATAAATTATTTAATCGCCTCCTTGTTATTTGTTTAGTTGCTGCTTTCCATCCTTGGGGAATCCCCAGAACTGTGAGAGGCTCCGTGAAGCAACCTGCCATGTGGTTTGGCAGTTAGTCGTATGTGAGTCTGGATAATTCGAGGCCTCTGTGGTGCAGTGGTAGCATGTCCAGCGCGTAACTGGAAGACCCTGGGTTTGATTCCCGGTGGCGGCCGATGAGTATTTTTCCGTGACTCTCTTATTAACGTGGAAAAAGCGATGACCTCTGTTTGGTGTTCCTGATCCATGTGGAATGCATGAATTGATAATTTAGATTTCGCTAAGGCATTACGCAGAAGTTTATGGGAACATACTCAATTGATTACGGAAAATAAAATGGAACAGAACTTAGAAACTCAGGAGCCATCACAACTGAGAGGGCGAAAAATTAAAGCTATAACAGCATTTATGTAACAATCGTGTATCATGTACGTGGAAACATATTATTCAGGAACCAAAAAACATTAACCAAATTTACACCAAAAACAAACAGAGATTCGCAAAATGAAAACACAAACAATCAAAAAACAGCACAAACAGATAAAAGGCACAAACAAACCACAAAAAACATTTAAAATCCTTCCAGAATACCATTAGAATACAGACATTAGTGAAGAAACATGGAAGTCCGAAGAAACTTATTACATTCAGTGAACAAAATGCATTTCAACAATAAACCTTTTCATTCGTTAAACGTAGTGTACTTATCTACAATAAAATAATTTACCAAAGCGAAAAAAAGAAAACAGTGTTATCTTGCATAATTCAGACCCAACAGTACTCAACAAGCTTCCAGCAAAGAGATTGATAGTCAAAACAGTTACAAGACTTAACAAGCAAGCACGGAAAAAATAATTTTAGAATTATTAAGAAATCAAGCAGCAATACATATCAAAAATCTTAATAAACACTAAGATATGATTGTACAATTAAAACAAAGCGTGTTGCATAGGGAAAAATGCGGAAATTATATAATGCGACTGTTGCATTTGACATATCAATTGTGGTCAAAGAAGAACAACAAAAATAAGCATAGCGTCATGAGGTTAGGTTAAATGGTTGGCCAACACAGAAGGCGGAGTGGATATTTGCATGTGGTGTTTATGTAGGTTGTTGAAATCTACAGTTTCCATTTGCTCATCTTGAACACTAACGTACGAGCGCCAAAGTTTATTTTTGTTACCTTTCCGCATCGTAGTAGCATTTTCCGTTTGAAGATCTACTGGTATACACCTATGAGCCATTACATTATGACCACCTACGTAATAAGCTGTTAGAGCCGCCCCGGTGGCGCAGTGGTCTAAGGCGTTGGCCTCTGATCATTCGTCCGTAAGGGGTCCGGGTTCGAATCCCGGTCGGGCATGGATGTTGTGTGTGTCTAACGGCACTGGCTCTCTCCCTTCCCTGGAACCAGTGACCCTAAATTAGGGACGGGCGACTGCTTATAGCCCATTGAGTTGCTCACGGTGGTCGTTAAACCTTCAATCAAAAAAAAAAAAAAAAAAAAAAAAGCTGTTAGATCCTCTATAGCCCGCAAAACAGCGGTCACTCGGCGAGGCATCGATACGATGAGGTGACGATAGGTATCCTGGGTTATCTGGTACCATAATGTCAACAGTAGGTCTTCCAATTCCCGTACATTTCCGGAAGGTGGTGATTTAACGTAAACTCGCTTTTCCAAGTCGAACTACAAATGTTCGATTGGGTTAATCACAGGTGAATTTGGAGGCCAGGGCATTAACAGAAAGTCACCAGCATGTTCCTCGAACCAATTCTTGACGATTCTGGCAGTGTGGCATGGCGCATTGTCCTGTTGGAAATGTCCATCGCCAGCAAGGAACGCAGTTGCCATGAATGGGTGAACTTGGTCCACAACGATAATAAGATACCTGACAGCTGTCAGGGATTGTGCTATTGGGATAATGGGGCCTAAAGTGTCCCAAGAAAACATCGCCCACAGCATAACACCGCATCCGCCGGCCGGTTTCCACTCAACAGTGTATCCACGTGGCATAGCCTCCGTTGGTAATCTACGTATCCGCGCTCGGCCGTCTACGTGATGCACCAGGAATCTTGATACGTCAGACCAGGTCACTTTCTTCCAATCATCCACGGTGTTTTTGGCGATGACGTGCAGTGAGCATGGGGACCCGGCTGAGTCTTCGGCTACACATGCCCTTGCGCAGAAGAATGCGATGAAAACATTGTTCTGATCACCATTAGTGAAGAGGTGTGGGTGATTTGTCGCGCGGTGTCTCTGAGGTTGATGGGAACAATGCGCAACAGTCCCTGCTTCCCTGTGGCATCAATGAGCTGCGAACGACAGACTGCAGGACGACGGTCGTCGTTTAGCCATTTGCGCACCACTTCTGATACGTACGCACTACAGCTGCACGTGAACAACACACAAGCCGCGCTTTTCCCTAGATCACAATACGTCCTTTTTATCAAACTCCGATAAATCGACAGCTTTTCCCATTCTCACTACGAACACTCTCCTAACCAAAAGCCGGTCCTCGCGGTGTATATATACTTGTCTATGAACTGCATCTGCGCCATTGTTCGGTCTCTAGGCGCGCTCATATCTCTAGGTTGGGGGTGGTCGTTATGTAATATCTTATCGGTGTATTTCTTATATGAAGTAAACGGAATCAAGGACACACTGTTATGGATCAAGGCATCCTTTTTTTTTTTCTTTTTCACCGTTTTGCTTATTCAAGTGTATTTAAATCAGTGGCGTAAAAACTATTAAGCAAGGTTAAGCTACGAATAAGGGCTCGCAACGTTCGGGGAGCCAAATGCTTTGAGAAAACAATTTTTTTTTTCTTTTTTTGATTGGAGGTTTAACGACCACCATGAGCAACTCAATGGACTATAAGCAGTTGCCTGTCCCTAATTTAGGACAACATCCATTCCTCACCAGGAGCCGAACCCGGATCCCTTTCGGACGAATGATCAGAGGCCATCGTTTACACAACTGCGCCACCGGGGGGGCGACAAGTAAAAAAATAAAATTTTCACTCCAATCCACCTTCAAAAAAAAAAAAAAAAAAGATCGGAGATTGGGGAGGAGGAACTGCAAACAGTAACCTAAAGGGAGAGAACGGCACCAGTAAAGTAATGCATAAAATTTCGATGGAACGAAAATGGGTAACGGGAGTACTCAGCACCTTCACTGAAATCTGGTTTTAGATTGCTGTTTAGTGAAGTGACGCAACAATAGTTAATTTCATTGTTACTCAACAATATGTTTTGCTAAACTATCGCTGAACATTTGGTGAACTGTTTTACATAAACGTAACAATATTTCATTGCAATCTGCGTAAATTACGAGAACCTGACGCTAAATGTGGTAAAGGCTATTACAAACATGTATTTTTGATACTATGAAAACGGTGTGTCGTAGCAAAATTCGGCTTCCTCTCGACCAACCCGCCACCAAGGATTATCTGCTATTTTCCACAGTTTTTTTTTTTTTTTGATTGGCGGTTTAACGACCACCGTGAGCAACTCAATGGGCTATAAGCAGCCGCCCGTCCCTAATTGGGTCACTGCTTCCAGGGAAGGGAGAGAACCAGTGCTGTAAGACAAACACAACATCCATGCCTTACCAGGATTCGAACCCGGACCCCTTTCAGACGAATGATCAGAGGCCACCGCTTAGAGAACGGCTCTCGAGAGCTTTAAAATTATTATAATGTTTTTCGTTTAATCGTCTCTTCTTCATTGCTTAAAAGATTATCTATCGTACTATCAGTCAGTTGAATTCATAGCACTGCAACTTCAAAGTCTTAAGCACCGGATAGTTGGCACGCAAATTTTTTAATAATGCAACGAGCTAAATTAGACGACACAACTGCCAGAAGAGAGAAGACTTCAATTACTTACATAAATTGTCTTTATTGGTTGTTCCAGGAAAAGCATAAACATACTATACGGTATATAATTTATGACTACAAACTTGCGGTGTTGGAATAAAATAAAAATATCAACGTTTATCACAATCAAAGGTTTATTATACATCGACTATAGTTTCGCAGAGCTTCTGGCTCGGCTTCATCAGAACGACTGGAGCGTAAACATTCAAATCATTGTGACATGATCAGAGTTCTGATGGTCACGGTTTTTGGTGAGTTGTTCCCACTCACAAAAAAATGTCATGTTGTTTCTACGACGTGACGTCGACTCCATTTCTTTCAAGCACTTGGAAACAACTCACCAAAAACCGTGACCGTCAGAACTCTGATGATGTCACAATGATTTGAATGTTTACGCTCCATTCGTCCTGATGAAGCCGAGCCAGAAGCTCTGTGAAACTATAGTCGATGTATAATAAACCTTTGATTGTGGTAAACGTTGATATTTTTATTTTATACTATACGGTACTTCAAATTAATCAAAGACGATCACATTGACATTAGTTACAATACTGAACCTTTATCAACTTAGGTTCGACTTGTTTAGATCTAACAATGACAACAATTTGCGGCAGTAGCCTACTCTACATATCACACATCCCGACCGCGCAAACCACATCACCACTACTCTTTCGCTGCTTGTATCAACATTATATATCTTTCTTTCTTACCTGTCAACACGCACACGTCACACACTCTGACCTCAACACTTTTTTTTTTTTTTTTTTTTTGGTTGAAGGTATAACGACCACCGTGAGCAACTCAATGGGCTATAAGCAGTCGCCCGTCCCTAATTTAGGGTCACTGGTTCCAGGGAAGGGAGAGAGCCAGTGCCGTAAGACAAACACAACATCCATGCCTCACCGGGATTCGAACCCCGTTCGGACGAATGATCAGAGGCCATCGCTTTGACCACTGCGCTACCGGGGCGGCTCAACACTGTTGCCAACACCATTAAGTGAGTGAGAAAATATAACGCTAAGGTGGAAAACGCTTAAACAGACTGAACTCAAATTTACATAGAGAAAGAAACTAACAATGGAAGTTAAATTACAGTGTACGTCATATGATGTATAACACAATGGGACGCAATCTGTAGTATCCTAGGCTAAATTTTACCAATCTTCCTCTCAAACACGCTTACGATTCTGCTTTTCTTTCTACGTTACGGTTGGATTTCAGCTTACGCATGCGCAGGTAGACCTTCTTCGCTACATCATCATTTCATCGGTGTCAGGGTCGTTTCTTACGTTCGTCTAAATCTGAATATAATAGTAATAATTATAATAATAATAATAATGATGATAAAACGCATTATTTTTGAAAAAGCAAACAACCGAAATACTATCGCCGTCGCCATAGTTTAGTAAATATTTACTTTTATGACTCATATATCCTGTTTCAGTAGTTTTATGAAAATAACATTCATTAATCCACTAAGCATTAAGTGATTAATGAATTCGTAAACCTTATTTTTATGATTGAACTGAACTTTACTTAGTATGCAGCGGACTGGCTCGATGTAATCGTGAATAACGCGAAAAAATAAAGTTTGTTTTGCGTAAATAAAAGTGTACTCGAAAATCACCGTTTTAATTCACACCCACAAAGACTTTGACATACTAAAGATGCATAGCATGTATTATCAGCAAAACATACTACGGTACTATCTCGAATGTGTGTGTGTGTGTGTGTGTGTGTGTGTGTGTTTGTTTGTTTTCTTTTCTGGTAGCAAAAAATCAGAGACATTAAGATACCAAGAAAGTTTCATTTATCTTTCGGAAACAGTGTAAATGAAACAGCTCTTTTATCTCTTCGACTGGAAATCTTTGTTTTCGTGTCACAAGCGAAGCTGTTGTCTTTTAATCTCTTTAGTTCCCTGATAATAATGTTTCAGTTTCCATTTCGTTGTGCCTTTGTGCTCCTTCCTACATTACTTTACCAGAAGATGAAAGGATCGCTCTCTTCCGGATACTGTCCAAGACATTTTTCTTTTGCTTCTTTTGTTTTTTCAATTTATCGCTTCAAAAGAAAAAAATTGCTTTATGTTTGCACATGTATGATTTCATCTTAGCTTAATCAGATAGCCGGCTGAACACCTTTTGTTAAAAAATGCGCTATTATTTAAAATAATTTCTTGCGAATAGTTACTTCAGCACAACTGAGAAAACAAAGAACAGAGGAGTGTTTATATTATAACTACACTAATGCGCAAAATTTAAGTTACAAATACAAACACAATCACTGTGAGAAAACTGTTACAGTATTACACCGAAACGCCGCAGAACAATAACATGCCGAACAAGCAACACGTAACATACTCCAAAATGAAGATAAAGGGCTGAATTTATTTCAAATAAGCCGTGATATTCGAAAAGAGCACACACATACAAATTAATAGACATAAGGACATACTTTGGTCTTAATATGGTGTGAGATCGCCTCGCAGTGTGATGCATGATTAACGGCGTCAGAGCATGCTGTCCAAAAGGAAATGAAGAAGTTCTGACAGCAGTTTTTTTTTCTTGTGATTGGAAGTTTAACGACCACCGTGAGCAACTCAATAAGCTATAAGCAGTCGCACGTCCCTATTTTAGGATCACTGGTTCTAGGGAAGGGAGAGAGCCAGTGCCGTAAGAGAAACACAACATCCATGATTCACCGGAATTCGAACCCTGACCCCTTTCGGACGAATGATCTGAGGTTCACTGCACCACGGGGCTGTCAACCTCACTTCGCAGCTCCATTACGTTTCTTGGAGGATGTCTCAGAGCAGCCACCCGTCTCTGTAAAGTATCCCACGGATGTTCTACAGGATTAAGGTCCGGAGAAAAATACTCCATGGCCGCAACACTTTCAGCACCTGTTCAGCAGTGTGCGTTCGGGCACTGTCCTGCATTAAAACAAATTCTCGGCCGAAAGCAGCTGCTAAGAAGAGAACATAAGGAGCTACGATCTCATATCGATAGGGGATAGCATTGATGAAACCCCTGGAAAACAGGTGCAGGTCGTCCATTACGCATTATGCCTCGAACACCGTATAACCACCTCCTCCATATGTATCCCTTTCTCGGGTGTTTGATGGTTGGTAACGCAGGCCACGTTCTCTTCAGGCTAACACCCGTCGGGGATCCGTTTGCGATGAGAAGCGCGACTCATCCGTGAAGAGCTCGTTAGACCACAGTTCACGAGATGCTCCCGAACCAAACCCAGAAGAAACAGTCTTGCTAGGCCAGCACGCAATAAAGCGCTGGCAGCCAGCACCGGCCCAGCACTATGGTGTCGGTCCCTAAAAGCCAATAAAATGTCCCGGCGAGCAACACATGGGCCAACAGTTCGGGCCAACAGCTGGCACCTCCATCTGATATCATATGCCATAACAGGGGCATCAGCTTTCCATCACAGGCAGTGACTACCTAAATCGGGGTCCTGCAAGCACGTGCAATAAGTGAAGGCTACCCTAATGTGGTCCACCAGTTTCCCAGTAGTGCCTCCTCCCCTCAAAAAAAAAAAGAATATCAAAACTCCTCAATGTTTCCCCACAGGCACAATTTATCACACCACATTTTCTTCCTACAAGAGACGTGTCTGCATGACGTCACGGCGTTAGTCAAATTTTCTCAATCAAACGATCGGGAAAAACGCAGGGCTGATGAGTGTAGCATCAAAACTACGGTAGTTTGGGTGCTTTACACGTAGTGATGAATGCACCTGCTTTACAGGTGCATTCATCACCACGTTATGTTGCTACTGTGAGCGTTTGCTTAGAGCTTTGCTTCTTTCCTGAACGATGCGAAACTAAACGTTATCTTTTTAATTATTCACTTATGGTCCTGTAAGCATTTTTTTAAGGAATTATTGCCAGTTATTTTCGATAAATATCCGTTTTATATGATTCATATATTTATTTTTCCACGTAATGATTTTTTTTTTAATTTACAATGAGGGAACTTCACTCATTTTCAACGAGTGTAACAACTTAAAGCCGTTTTTCAAAGTTTTGTGCTGTCCTTCTGCTCTTGAACGGTGTTTGTTTAATTAGTATATTTAAACGGTCATGTCACATGCTGTTACATTTTTATCATTGCATCTTTTTCTAACCACGGTCCGAAGCTACATTTGTTCTAAATAGGAAAGATATTTTCTTTTATTTCTGGTAATTTTTGGAAGCGAATTTCTCTAATCTTGTGCATTCACCCCAGGGATGAGTGCATTATATTAACATAGCGCTGCTTTTTTTTTTTTCAAGTACTTGGTCATTTTGTAATAAATTTATTACGTTTTTTTTTTTTTTAAATCAACATTTTGTACGCGTGCGTGTAATTCTTATATTTTTTCAACATAACGATTTTTTAATGTATTTCCGAGACTTTTGTTTGAAGCGGTTTATTGTATGTTAACAAAGACTATTCGATACATTACTAAGTTTTCAGAATTATTTCTTTTTGTTCATGGGAATTGGTATGTTCCATGGCTGTTTGTACTCTCGATTCTTCGTGTGTTAGTGAAGAAAGTTTGCTGCGAAATGAGTTTCTAGAAATACAAGAGACTAATGGACTATTTCTTATAGTTTCTTAATTATTTATGTAATTTTCTTCCGACGGTAATCTTGGTCAACGCGACATTTCATAAGAAAATGAATTCGTCTCTACATATGGCTTTTTTTAACATCCACTGAAATATCGCAATGGTACCACGAGAGACTGCGATATAACTAACTGGTACCACGAGAGATTTCGCACGTGTTTCTTCTGCGCATACGCTGTCCCTCTGCTCCCTCTTCGTGTCGGGGTTGTTTCGGTTGCCAGCTATACGGGTCATTCATGACGTTTGCTTGGAGGCCCGTAATTCATGGCAATGCGATAGCACCATCAACGGCTGCCAGCTGATTGCGCTGCAAGCAAAGGATCGTTACCGCACCGTGAGCGGCAGATTTCATCCAGCAGTTTCCCAACACTTGTGGTTTTGCTGGGAACGTACTCGTTTTCTCCTGTAGGAAGATATTAGCGCCACGTACAGCACATATCTTCTGGCATAATAAAGGCCACTCTGCGGAAGCTTTCTGTTTGCTGTCCAGAGGAATGCTGATTATCCAGTTGCTACTGTCAGCTTTGAAGCCAGCTGAGGAAATGGCATGCTTCTGTTCAGTCTTGCAGTTAAGCGGCCATCGAGGAACAGAGGCTGACCACGGACGATCTGTTTCAAGTCCTCTACGAACACTTCCTGCATTTTGGAACTGTCTCCAGAGCCTGCTGATAACCATTCGAGACACATGTAGCCAACTTACCACCTCTGTTTGGGATTGCCCGGCCTCCAATCGCCCGCCATCGTATGTTATCGCTTAAACGGTGTCTAACGACGATTTTTGTGGCATTTTCAAGATAATATGTGTTTTACTTGCAGATTGATAACAGCGAAGATCTTTTACAGCCTTGTTCGTGTCCGGCCCGTCCGATTATTGGATCCTCAAGTGTATGAACGAGGGTTGTACCGAAAGTAATGCAAGAGTGCGCATACCTTTTTTTATTAACTGACAGAGGTCATTCAAATTGCATTTGCGGATAGAGTAACTCTTCCTCTATAGTAACACTTCTTCTTCATTTCAGGTAAATAATGGATTCCAAGCAGAAGCAACGTGCCGTCATTGAGTTCTTGACAAAGGAAGGGTGCAGGCTGTCCGACGTCCACAGAAAGCTACAGAATGTTTGCGGGGATGACACCATTGACAACAGCATGTTGCACAAATGAATAAAGCAGTTAAAAGAAAGTGAAACCTGCATTGAACACAAACCACGCAGTGGGGGGACGTCATCAAGGACCACTGACACGAATCGTCAGCGGGTGGATGAATTGTTTCGATTGGAAACACGAGTCACAACCCGTGAGCTTGTTGCGCAACTGGATGGCGGTCACAATGCCACACAGAAGATGGTGGAAGACTTAAGGTGTCGGAAAGTGTGTGCAAAGTGGATACCACGATAGTTGACAACCGATTTAAAGGAGAGAAGGGAGAAAGTCTGCTCTGATCTGCTGGAAGCGTTTGAAGCCCATGAAGACTTTTGTTTTTGTTCTGGGAACAGGGTATGAAACGTGTGCGTATCTTTACGATCCAGATACGGAGAATCAACCATGGAAGGGCGTCTCATACCCTTCACCATGGCCTAAGAAAATCAAGAGCCAGCGACCAACATAGAAAGTCATAGTGACTGTTGTTTTGGGATAACAGGGGTGTCACTCTACTTGATTTTCTGGAACGTGACCTTACCGTGATTAGCGAGCGGGGCATTGAGACTCTCATGAAGTTTACAGAATCCTTATGGAGGAAGAGACCAAAAAAGAATCTGAAAATATTCACCATGACAATGCGAAACCACACACATCTTTGGCAATAAATCAGGCGATCAACAAATTGGGCTGGTCCGTGGTCCCTCATCCACCGTACGGCCCAGGTCTAGTGCCCTACAACTTCCACCTGTTCGGTCCAATGAAGGACAGTCTCGGGGAACAGCGATTTGATGACACAGAAGAGGTGAAAGTGTCTGTGAAGAAGTAGGTACAACAGTCAACACCTGCATTTTTGCAAAGAAGATTCGAGAGTTGGGTTCCACGATGGCGCAAATGCATCGACTGTGATGGAAACTATGTTGAGTAGTACCTTTGTATAGAGAAAGAGTTGCTCTAATAACTTGTGCAGTTTGAACAACCTCTGTTAGTTAATAAAAAAATGTTATGCCCACTTTTGCATTACTGTAGGTACAATCCTCGTATGACGCTCACGGGAACGTTATATGCTTGTCATCATGCGGTCGTTAGTTACTTTAGATACCCGTCACAGTCTGTTATACTCCCTGTAAAAGTATCAGGCCATATGTTTCATTCCTTTTCTTACTACGATGAAAAAATCTTTTGTAACTTAACTTTTTCACATGAAAGTATGTACGTCCGTCTGTCAGTCTGCGGACACCATGTCTCTGCACAAGTGAAATTTTATTTTGTATTTAAGAAGCCTGAAATGTGAGAATGACGATATTTTGGTCTTTTCTCGGTGCAACACTTCGACGCTAGGAAACGTAAAACCAGATGCTATCAAATGCAAAATATATCTTGTTCTACATCATTGCTTTTAAAAATCTGATTAAAATAATTTTATTTTCTTCCGATACCTTCTACAACTAAACCAATTTTCCGCACATGTTTTTGAAATAGTGTACAGGTTTCATGAAAGGATGTAAAGTTATGCATCTTTTCTTCCATACATCTTTTTCTATTCATTCTACTTGAGAACCTCTTTTTGCCTCTGATATCTTGGGCTGTGAAGGACACTTTTCGGGAAATCTGTGGGGCATTTTTGTAACTCACATTCTTTGGCTAATGGACATAAGTAACTATTTATGTTTGTGGATGCTTTAAAGATGTTAGTAATCCGATTGAAAACTTAGTAACTGGTTTCACTCATCATGAACAGCACTGCGATCGTCGTATATTTTAAATACTAGATGAAAGCCCGTCAATAATGACGGGGAAAACAAAATTTATAGTACAGAAATTATTGACATGTATTTAGAGTTTTTGAGCTCCACGTCAATAGATGGCGACGTTGGCTCACAGCTTTCTTGAAATTTCCCAAGCAGTCGGTATGGAATTTGATACGACAGGTTGTCTGTTATGTGTTTTGTAAAACCTTTATTCCCTATATCGTCAACACTTACTAGAACACAACAGTTTTCGTATACACTGACTGCGAACCCTGTATCAATTTGACCTGGTCTTTTCCATGAATTATTTTTGCTGGCTCAACGCTATACAAAGCGGCATGATTAATGCTTTCTTATTCAACTTCATAAAGCATTTTGCATGCGTCAGCAAAAGGATTATTTTGAGACATGAAAGTGCTTAATTCTTATTTTTTGCTGTTACATTATAGGCTGCAAAAAATAAAATTTATTATTATTATTATTTATATACCCTATATGAAATAGAATTAAAATTCCTTAAGTAAAGTTTTCGAATCTATAAAGAGTTCACCTTGTGACGTAATGCATCTCTGACGTCATCTGAGAATGATTTGGATTAGATGACGTCGCGGCAGCAGCTGTGTTTTTTGTTGCTATGACAACAAAACAGAGTCACATACGCGTAGACTGTGCGCGTGCATGTGATGACGTCGACTACACGAAAACACGAAAAGCAAAGCGTGACGTCTCAAACATTTGTTTCTCGGTTGTTACTATGACGACTTAAAGAGTGGCACGGAGGAGGACTCTAGCAAATTATATATTAGGATTATGGAGTTTTTCACTAGATGGCGTAAATGTATTATCTTTTCCGCTGATTTTAGAAATCTGCTTTGAAAGTTTCTTTTGCGTGAGAAAACATTCAAACAGTGTGTATAGTGAAACCGAGTATTTTGTGTAATCTTTCCAGTGTACACTCTGCGATGTAGCCCAGGTGGTCGAATGCTTAAAGGCGCTGGTTTCTAGCTAGCCTCTTAATCTGTGCCAAGGTTCAAATCCAGCTATATGTTCACAGCACTCCGTAGAACCAATGGTCCCTAAATTAGGAACGGGCTGCTTATAGACTTATGAGCTGCTCGTGGTTGTCGTTAAACCCAAATATAAAAATTCTCTTCGATTTTTAGATCACTGAATTTGAACTATGTACGTATATCTGTCAGAGCGAGACTGGCGTTTGCACGATATATTGCTGGAAAATTACGGACTTTAAAAGTCAAGTTGTGACGTATACTCTAATCGAACTTTCCTTTTTGGTTTCTTTGTCTATGCGAATTTGGGTTATTTCTCCTTAGCATTTTTCAAACTTAACGTGATATCTTCTCTCTGGATGGTAGCACCTTGAGGTCGAAACGTATGACATGTGTATACACAGTGCGTCAAAGAATTTTTAAGACTGAGTCTGTAAAATGAAATAGAAACAAGAAGTTATAATTTGTTTTGGTTTGTTATTCAAAATAAATCCCTCCGGCTTCAATACACTTGTTACAGCGATTTAATAATGATTCCAATGCCTGTTCCAGTTCACTTTGCGGAATTGCCTCCAAAGCACGCGTCGAAGCTGTTTGTATGGTCGAAATATCATCAAAATAACACCCTTTTAACGTCATTTTAAGTTTTGGGAACAAAGAAAAGTCGCAGGAAGCTAATTCAGGCGAATACGGTGGATGATTCAACACACAGACGTTATTTTTCGCCAAAACTCTACGAACAAGAAGTGAGGTGTGACTGGGTGCATTATCGTGCAACAAACACCAACTGTTTTCATCTCGATACTCTGGACGAATGCGACAAATTCTGCCCATCAAACGCCTCAAAACATTTTAATAAAACTCACCAGTAATTGTTTGTCCACTTGGAACAAATTCTTTGTGAATAAAAACCCTTACTATCGAAGAATGTAATGAGCATTGTTTTGATTTTCGATGGAACTTTTCTTGTTTTTTTGGCTTGTGGCGAGTTTTTTCACTTCTATTCCGCCCTTTGTTGCTTTGTTTAAGGATCATATTGAAAACACCATGTTTCATCACCAGTAACAATCGATTTTAAGAAGTTTGGATCATTTTCAGCGGCTGAAATGATGTCTCTGCAATGTGCACTTCTCCTTGATTTTTGTTCATTGGTTAACGTGTGTGGAACAAATTTAGCACAGACTTTTGTTTTGCCCAAATCTTCATGCAGGATGGTTCGAATCATTTCTTTGTTGATGTTTAAAGACTCTTCCATCATTCTAAGTGACACACATCGATTGTTTGCCACGAAATCACGCACTTTTTCAATAATCTCATGTGTCCTAGATGAACTTGGTCTTCCGGTATGCTTATCATCTTCTAGCGTCTCTCTTCCGTCCAAAAACGTTTGTGCCACAGGAAAACATTTCATCTACTTAAACAAAACTCACAGTAAACTTGTTTCGTCATTTGGTACGTTTCCGAGGCACTTTTACCAAGTTTTGCGTTAAAATTAATAACAGCCCTTTGTTCCATCTTAATAATTCAACATGAAAAAAATTTTACTTCTCTAATGAACGGCTGTTTCGTTTGAGTTACTTTAACAACTGCGCAGTACTTTTGGCAGAAAGCAAGCAGATGGTCACGGTTTATAACGCATTCGCGATTACACTGGTGGCGCCACCGTAGGCTGAAATCTAGCGCCAGTCTTAAAAATTCTTTGACGCACTGTGTATGTCCGATGAGAACTGAACGTTATACAATGTTTGAGCAGCAGCAGTGTTTGAAGATGATGATGATATAATAGTATTAGGTGTACAAATTAGTTTTAAAGCGTTTTAAGACAACGCAACATGTAATTTGAGAGAAAAAAAAAACAATACCCTTTCGAATCAGAATATGCGCCGTCATTATTTATCACCTTCCGCCATCGGTCGGGCAGCTGACGGATTACAGTCATGAAGTATACTTCGTTGTGTGACGCGATGAAGTCGTCAACCCATTTTTGCACATCGTAACATGTCCGGAACAGTACAGCAGACAAACCATATTGCATTTATGAGAACAAATGATAGTCTGAAGGGGCTAGGTCGGGACTATACGCTGTGTGCTCCAAAACATCCCAGATAAGCGTCAATAAGGTTTCCTTGACCGATTTCGTGACATGGGGCCTAGCGTTATCATGTAGTATTTTCACGGGACGCAATTCTTTCCCTGTAAATAAACGTCGCAGACAGATTTCGTGGTTCAATCGCAGCAATTGTTGCTTTTAGCGATCAGCAGTAACAGTTTGATCCTGTTTCAATCGTCCATAACAGAGCACACCCTTCATATCCCACTAGATACACAGCAGAACTTTCTTGGGGTGCATATTGCGTTACGGAGTCGAAATCGTTGCTTCATCGGAGTCTACCGAGTGTGGTTGTTTTTTTCGTTCGGAATTGTCGTAACATATCCACTTTTGATCACCCGTAACGACTTTCCACAGGAAAGACTTTTTGTGTTGTTTATTCAACAGATTCAAACACTTCATGACACGCTCATCCTTGTTCCTCTGGCTCAGTCATGTGGCACCCATTTTCCTTCCTTCTGAATCGTTCCCATTTGCGCGTAAACGATTGGAAATGGTTTGGTGAGTTACCCCAAGTTTTTCATCTAGTTAGTTTTGCGTTTGAGATGAACCTTTTTCCAGCAAATGTTTGCAGTTCCTCATGTGCAACCTTCTGCAGGGCGCCGCCAGGTTCTCGATCGCTAACATCAAAATTACATGCTTTAAACCGTCTAAATCGAAACTCACACGTGCTTTTCGATTCAATATTCTCCCACAGAACAGAACAGATCGATATACATGCTTTTGCAGCACTTTTTCCTTGATAAAATTCGTAACGAATACAGTGATGAATAAATACAGTATCGCTTGCCATCTTTCACCTCGCGATGTGCAAGTGCGTTTTACTCTTGGTCAAACTTCTGTGTTATATTTTATACTCTGGACCAGTTACGGTCACATGACAACAGCGATGGGAAATGTCCGATATGTAAATTAGCGGTATACGTAATTTTGATTTGATTTGATTGGAGGTTTAACGACCACCGTGAGCAATTTAATGGGCTATAAGCAGTCGCCCGTCCCTAATTTAGGGTCACTGGTTCCAGGGAAGGGAGAGAGCCAGTGCCGTAAGACAAACACAACATCCATGTCTCACCGGGATTCGAACCCGGACCCCTTACGGACGAATGATCATAGGCCAGCGCCTTAGACCACTGCGCCACCGGGGCGGCCGGTATACGTAACACAAGAAACGCTTTAAAACTTTTTTTTTTTTTTTGATTGGAGGTTTAACGACCACCGTGAGCAACTCAATGGGCTATAAGCAGTCGCCCGTCCCTAATTTAGGGTCACTGGTTCCAGGGAAGGGAGAGAGCCAGTGCCGTAAGACAAACACAACATCCATGCCTCACCGGGATTCGAACCCGGACCCCTTACGGACGAATGATCATAGGCCAGCGCCTTAGACCACTGCGCCACCGGGGCGGCCGGTATACGTAACACAAGAAACGCTTTAAAACTTTTTTTTTTTTTTGATTGGAGGTTTAACGACCACCGTGAGCAACTCAATGGGCTATAAGCAGTCGCCCGTCCCTAATTTGGGGTCACTGGTTCAAGGGAAGGGAGAGAGCCAGTGCCGTAAGACAACACAACATCCATGCCTGACCGGGATTCGAACCCGGACCCCTTACGGACGAATGATCAGAGGCCAGCGCCTTAGACCACTGCGCCTCCGGGGAGGCTTAAAACTTATTTGTACACCTTTTAGTTGCGGAAGTTGAAGTACTTGAAGTTGTGGTTTCTTGACGTCTGCGTATTTAATATTTAGAGTTGGTGTTTTTCTTTCTCGTTAAACGTTCTCCAACTAGTACTTGGATTTTTTTCACTAATATCGTTGAAGACTGAGTCGTGCTAAAGAAGACTAATAGTAAGTTGCCTTTTCTGACGTTATTTGAGTGACTCCTGATTCACTTAAAAGTGAAGTAATTAAGAACTTATTTGTGTAGTGTTCATGCAGTTTTACTTAAACGAACATTGCAAAGTAAGTTTCACTGCTTCAAGTTACAAGGATACGTTTAGTAGTTTTCATTTCAGGAGAGAAACATGTATTCTCGAAAATTTGAAGTTTTATCCAATGGTTTTCGATGCATATTAAAAATCTAAATTTCACTCAGTGGGCGAAAATAACCGCCACGCTTCCTTCGCAACTGTTTTCCTGTATGCTGATGGAAGAAACAAGAAATGGAGTTTATGTAATAAATGAAGATTAAGATCTGCTTCTTAATCTTACTAGCACTACGGCAGGACTCATCTCACGCAATTTTCTATACGCGCACAGGCACATATATTAATAAATAAACAAAATACTGCAATTTCAATTTGTAGTAAAAAAAAAGCAATGAGATTAAGTAGAGCAGCAAAGAAAACTATACATTTAAAACAAAGGTATAAAAAGTTCAGACATAAAAGTGCTGGTTCACAGAAGAAAAACTAAGAAATGCATGACTTGAAATTCTTTTTCTCTGAATTCTACGAATAGAGCATTGTTAACCCTTTAACGACCATACAAAAAAATCCGTACATGCAAACGACCATAGCCTCCCGAAACGCCTGTCTAGAGTGAGTCAGATTTCCCAGCCTTACTTGTTCTTTAAATTTGCATGACCTATGAGGGATCAGCAGGAGTTACTGTCAGTCACCACTGTTGTTTCTAAACAAAGAAGTGGTACAAAACACAGTTTCGGGCGTTATGGTATTTAGAGTGATAACAGATTTTAGGGAAATGGTCGTTAAAGGGTTAAAGCAGCTTCAGATGGAGAATACATTTAATCGTAACAAAAATTGCAGAGGCATCTATAACGCAGCTCGAAAAATAAACAAAATTAAAGAGGAAAATGTCAGACACATTCTCGAATACGATTAAATGACATTTTGTTGATGATTATGATGGTACTAAAAGGCCTTGCCCTTACGTTTAGAAAGTTATTGCGTTGTTAATAACAGGGATAATACAGAAGTTGTAAGTACATTTGACAGTGATCGCCTATTCGAAATGAAAAACTGACAGGAAAGAAGAAAAACGGAAGGGAGATAAAAGAAAGAAAGAGCATAAAAAGAAAAGAATTAGATAGTAACTCGCCGTAATAATGAATAATGTATGAATTTCTCACACAAGCGGTTTGGAGATATTGGGAAAACATAAAAGTGAGAGCGAGTAAAGGATTGTCAGTGGTCCAGAGTTATGTAAATATAAAAGAGAACAAAAATGTTGATGCAAAGCAAGCTGGATCTTTTTTCTATACTTACAGAAGATACAGACCGTTGCAATCAGTGCAAGCAGCATTTTTCGTAGAATGATAGTTATTGCGCTTTTTAAGTACTTCGTTCTGAGTTTTTTTATCGTCGTTGGCACCTATGGATATAAGTAGACGCATTTCCCTAATGTAGGGTTAGAGCAGGGATGGATATACTTACTTATAGGCCAAATGAAAGCCAAATGAAAAAGAAATATATATTTTGGCGGGTCGAAGACTTTTTCATTCAGTTGTCTTCAAAATTAATTTAAACAAGAAAGATGACACCGAATTTTTAGGTGTAATGAACACGTGTTTTGAATCCGATCTGACGCGAATTAAATTTATCAAAGCTATTCAAATTCAATAGAACCGGTATGAAAAACAATAGTGCCTGACCGAAGAAAGAAATTTTTCAGTCGTGCTTTAAATCCCTCAGATATTGCTGTAAACGAAATCGTGAACTTACGCCCTCTATTTACAGACTTTTACGTTAAGAAAAAAATGTAATTATACGGGGAACATTTCGCAGAGGAAACGCTCTCCAAGAAAGGAAGAATTTTTCAAATCGGACTCTTAGAAGCAGAGATATGGGCAAATATAAAATATGCAGCTATGCCCCCTGGCGGGAAACACATGCATTATGTTAGGAAGAAAGTATTCTCAAAAGATTTCTCGATGGAGCGGTATCCGTCTAGGGAAAAAATTAATCGAGCTTTCAAGAGCTCAGATTTTGCTGCAAATACATCTGAAGCAGAAATTAACATTTATGCCCTCTGGTGGCCAAATCATTCTTTACCAAACATTAGAAATTATACGTAAAACATTTCTCATCAGGAGCTGTATGCGATACTGGAAGAATTTTTCAAATCAGGAGTTCTAGAAACAGAAATGTCGAGGAAAACGCAGTTCACCCTTGCGCTCTCTAGCGGAAATTCTATGATTTACTTGAAAGTTTTGAATTTGTATGAAAAACATTTTGCAAACGGAAATGCTATCCAACAAAGAAGGAATTTTTAAAATCGGACTCTTAGAAGTAGAGATATTGACAAAAATAAGATATATATCTACGCCCCTAACGTAAAAACCAGGCATTATTCTAATAAGAAGACATTTCTAAAAGGTTTGTCGACGTGAGTAGTATCGGTCCACAAACGAATTTTTTTCAATGGAGTTTTTAGAAGCTCAAACTTTGCTACAAATGCATCAGAAGCGGAAATTAAGACTAACGCCACCTGGTGACCAAACCATATTTTACCAAATATTAGGAATTATATGCAAAGGATTTCCCATCAGGAGCTGATCCGGTACGGAGATAATTTTTAAAATCGGAGTTTTAGAAGAAGAAATATTGGGGGAAACGCTGTTTACCTTTGCGCTCCTAGCGGAAAGTCTATGAATTACTTGAAAATTTTGAAATTATATGAGAAACATGTCATACCAGAAACTCTACCCAATAAAAAAGGAGTTTTTTAAGTCGGACCATTAGATGCAGAGATATTGACAAAAAGAAGCTATTCATTAACGCCCGTGGAGGAGAAACCATGCGTTATTTTAAGAATAAAATATTCCGAAAGGGATTTTAGACGTTAGTGGCATCGGTCCCTGAACGAAATTTTCAAGTGAGATTTTAGGAGCTCAGATATTGTAAGAAATACATCAGAAGCAGAAATTACTACTTACGCCCTCTGGGGGCCAAACCATTCTTTACCAAAAATTAGAAATGATATGCAAAAGATTTCCCATTCAGAGCTGTATCCGCTGCAGAAAGCATTTTTCAGATCGGAGTTTTAGAAGTAGAGATGTCGGGGAAAACGCAATTTAGTTTTACGCCCCCTAGCGGAAAATCTATGCGTAACTTGGAATAGTGACTATACCTAAAATACCCTTCTTCGACATAAAATAAATCGAAACGTAAAAGATGTTTTTCAATGGGATGTTTAATAGCAAATATATGGAATAAAATGCATTTTGAATTTTATATCAACTGCATTTACGCCCTCTACCGGCGAAATTGTACATCGTAACAAAAAGAAAACGAAATGAAGGATCATCATTCGCATATTTCAAGCTTCCCAATGCAAAATGAATTTTTTAAATCGGACTATGGCGTTCACAGACGGACGGACAAACCAATAACATAAGCACGATCTTTTTTTTTTTACAAAAGACGTGCTAAATTACGATTAACACGCATAATAGATTGACATGAATAAGTTTAAATACAATGAGAAGCAAAACTATCATACGTACCTACCAAATTGTTTTAAGTTTATTCAGAAGATTTATATGATGGGGGTGAGATGAGTGAAAATGTGATTGAGCTTCCATCACTTTTTCCTATGCTGCGTTAAAATGTGAGGAGATGATTCTCAAGAGAGAAGACAGATGCTCATCAGTAAGTCGTTTTTCTAAGATAACTCTTCCTAAGTTCCATGGTTGAAAACACTTGTTCGCATGGAAAGTAAAATCCACAAAGCAGAAAACTACACTCTCTTATCATTGTTTCTATTCTAGTGAAACCTGAACAACATCCCTCCCTCACTAGCACCAAACCTTTTACCTCTGCATCCGAATGCTTATGACATGGAACATTCACCTCGAAATTTAGAGAACCTCCAGCAACCAAGTCCCAACAAGAAAAAATATGTTACATGTGCATATACTCTCACCGCCGCCAGGCTGTCTCATGTCTGAGTCCCAACACCCGCATCCCCCCAGGCATCACTGGACACTTCATTCACCGTGGTTGGTGCCTTTTTCGAGATTAAATACAGAGGGGTTGTAGCACGTGTCATACACAAATTGGAAAATACACTTTTGAAAGGTGAAATGGATCCTAGCTTGAAACGGTACCAGAAATTATTGAGGAACGTTTCGAAACAGAGCAGGCAATGTTTCCCAGATTAAATGATTTATCATGCCTAAGAGAAGCAACATTTTAAGATTATTTATCCCGCGGGCCGGATAGAACGCACCGGCGGGCCGCAGTTTGCCGGTCCTTGTGTTAGAGGAAGGAGTTAGAACTGACGCAGAAGGACAAATCCCAGTCGAGACACGATTCTTGCCCAGCTCCGGTGATTACCCAGAGAGTTACACATCTGATCTCTGAGCTAGCGAAGCGGTTTATTAAACTTGAAGAAAACAATTAACATCTATGGATACTTTTTTAAGCTTTATTGCATGTACACTGCTCGACACAAAAAGTGGCACATCATTAAGGAATGCACAAAATGAGACGAAATTTACCACACATATAGACAAGTGGGTGGGAAAGAACTGATTTAATTTCTGAGAAATTTCACAAAAGCGATGGACAAGGAGGCACTAGAATGTTGCATGAGTCATTGGGTAGTATGAGCGCCATGCTGGGCTTTACATTCGATGACACTGCGTGGTTTCGAGGAGAAATTTTCCCGGACGGTGCCTTGAGGTAATGCTGACCATGAGTCGTTCGCCTTTGAACACAATTCATCGACAAGAGGATCTTGTAGAGGCTGGAAGACGTCCGATTATAACGCCCGAGAGAAAATCGTCGAATCGATCTGGGCAGGCCAGCACCTGGACACCTTAAAGGCATTGTGCTTTCTGCAGTAAATGTCACGGATTTATTTCTTTAGGTAAATCTGGGATTCAGTCAATTCAACAGATTGTTACAAAATATGACCGTACACATCCAGCTGTGTTAGGTGTGATCATGGCGTAGCCAGAAATTTCTTAGTGGGGGGATGGCATGGATTTGTTTCATTGGTGAAAGCCTGCCGGAAAAAATACTCCAAGCAGGAATGAGCCCAAATATTTTAAAAGTAAAAAAAAATGAAAAAAAAATTACTGAGAATTTTATTTAATATATATGTACATACACTATATTGACCAAAGTCACCGGACACCTAGAAGAGAAACCCAACATAGCATTTATTGACATATATTAGTACAATGACGGTCCACGTCTGACCTTATTGCATGCACTGTCCCTTCGAGACATGCTTTCGACAAGATTTTAGAACACAGCGATATGTATGCGTTTCCACTCGGTAGATAATGTTCGCCGCTAACTGTTAGTTAGTAGTAGGCTTTGGTTCCAAACTTCTTTTGGGGCGCTCTTATTTATCCCATAGGGGCTCTATGGGATTAAGATCAGGGCTCTGTGATGGCAAGTCCACCCAAGATACGAAATTATTGTCACACCACGCCGTAACAGTCCTTGCTTTATGGCTCGGTGCATTATCCTGCTGGTACCAACAAGGCTCGGTTGCATAGTACTGCCACAGAGTTGGTAGGGCATAATTGTCCAGAATATCGAGGTAGACGTACTGCTTAGCAGGTTTGACTACGATAACCAATGGGCCGGAACGATACCACGAAAAACACCCCCACACGAGTACACTGCTAGCTCCAAGCTTGACCGTAGGAACAGCACACTGTGGTAAATAGCGTTTCCCCGGCAGCCGCCATACCCACACACGATTATTAGACTGATGGACCGTGGGTCCGGATTCATCAGTCCATAGGAACCGTTTCCGTTGATCTACGGTCCACGATAAATGTTCTTTACACCATGCTAAACGACGAGTAGCATTCTGAGTGGATATGAAAGGCTTATGAGCATCCACACGACCACAGTAACCCATGGAATGAAGTTCTCTGCGAATGTTACGTGTACATACCGAGGTTCCAGCATTTTTACTCACCTGTACACTGAGGTCTTGTGCAGTACTCCGTTGATTAGCTGTAATGACTCTCTTGAGGCTTCGACATCCTTTATCACTGATTTTCTTTGGTCTGCCGGTACGTTTTGCTGCTTCAGCCACGCTATATGTCTTCCACTTATTCAGTTCATCCAAAACAGTTGACTTGGATATTTTAAAACGCCTCTCGGTTTCTCTTATGGACAACCCACTAGTATAACATCCAACAACCTTTCCTTTCTCAAAGTCAGTTCTCTCCCGCCGCGATATTTTCACTGAATCTCACAGTGCAATATGATCGCGATCAGCTGCAGGCTTGTTTTTATACTGTTTTCAGCTGTGCCGCGCATCTTAACAACGCAGCGGATCCATTCATTTGCTTTTGAAGGGGTGTCCCGTGACTTTTGTCAATATAGTGTATATATCGCTCTAAATTCGTATTCCATCCCTCTCAAGGGGAAGGAGTTCCGGATCCCAGGACCTTCTCCTTGGATACGCCTATGGGTGTGAGATCTCTCAATGAGTTCCGAACGAGCAGGTAAGTAATTTGATGCTGTCCTTCTGGGTTGTTATGTTTAAAAACTACTGTTGAATGTAAAGTTAGCTGCTTAAGTAGTTATTAAATATTGATACTAATGCTATGCTTTATTTAAAAAAGAAGCTTTTGTTTTTAACTCTTATTGCTTTTAATGTACTCCACTTTCGCATCAACACGCCACTGCATTCTGATCTTCCACTAGATAAAGTAGTGTTGTAGCTCATCTGGTATGATTCCTTTGAGAAGCTTGGTCGTTCTGTTATTGGACACACTGGCTCAAAACGGGTTCCCTTGAATACAGATTTAACTTTAGGGAAAAGATAAAAGTCGTATAGGGGCTAAATCTGGGGAGTAGGTAGAATGTTCAACAACGTGATGCGTTTCTCTGCTAAAACCTGTTTCACTCAGAGTACTGAATGAGCTGACAAGTTGTCTTGGTTCAGAATGAAGCCATTTTCTATAACTCCAGTTTCCTTTTTCTGAATCGCAGTCTTGGAGTCACCAGAACCTTTTTGTAGGAATGCTAGTTTACTGTTGCTGCATCGGTATCCCACTCTTCCAAACCTACACTCTGAATGTAAAAAAGAACAAACTAGTAATATGGACTTGAATTTGCTTTGCCATAGTTTCTCCATCTTTAGTGATGGTGGTGTTTTCCAATGCATTTCGGACGTTCATGTCTTGTTTGTACATTACATATGTAACTACCACTTTTGCACTATACAACAAGCTAAAATCAGCGCCGTTTTGGAAACATTATGAGAATAGAGAGAGAGAGAGAGAGAGAGAGAGGTCTCTTGGATGTTTTGGAAGTTCAAAGAACATTGCTGAAATAACTATTTTTGCTTTGGGGTTCAATCATCAGAGTACGCAAATCGTCAGGATGTAAGCAGACGCCCTATCCTGAATATGAGCCACTGGTTCCAGGGATATAGGAAGGCCAATGCCGTAGATCATATGCACCATCCATGCCTCATATGAGGCTTGAACTCGGGCTCACTAGGACGAACCAGCAGAAGCCAACGATTAGCCCGCAGTCCCCCGAGGCTATTTTGAGGTTAAATTACTATTTTTGTTTCAGGGTTCAACGATCACAGTTAGCAAATCGTCTGGATGTAAGAAGACGTCCTATCCTGAATATGAACCACTGGTTCCAGGGATAAGGGAAGGCCAATGTCGTAGATCATATGCACCATCCATGCCTCATCTGAGGCTTGAACACGGACCATCTCGGACGAACTAGCAGAAGCCAACGATTAGCCTACTGTCCACCGAGGCAGTGTCCAATGACTGTCTTCTTCGTAACCCGTTTTGATTTTAAAATGAGACACTATGTTCATTATAAGAATCAATGCGATGTAGGGGACAGCAAAAGGATGACTGAAACGTCAAGTAACATTACATAAGTTACCTAAAGAAACAGAAATATCCATGTTAAATTTCGGAATGGTAACCAATGTACATTTGCTACACTAAATTTCTCTTCCGCGTTTCTGCTGTATTTCGTTTGCAAAAAATCACTAAAAACCAATTTAGAGGGATCTGATAATGTCGTGAAATGATAAATATTCATAACACAAATATACTTTTGTGGCATTTTGTAACGAGGTTCGGCTGTCTGATGGAACAGTTCATGTAGGTGGGTGATTTAGGTATTGTAAAAAAACATATGTGATAAAATGTAGCAGAAGTTCACGGAATGCTGCCTCGAGAAATCGTTTCACAATACAAACGAGAAGTTCTTGAAGATGGCTTTCCGAAGAATCATAACATAAATAAAGTTCTTATCTCCCTAATAATTTGCATGTAGATTACCAGGGTATTGATGTTTTGTTCCGAGGTTGTCCCCAGCTGAATTCGAAGCTTTGCTCCGAATCAAACGCATTGCAAAATAAAAGTGTGGAGCCATCGAGTTTTCCTTATATTGCCTTCAATATTTTCTCGGATCGAAGATAGAGAACTTTCTCTTGATTACATGCTGAACATTTGCCTTTAAATTACGATTTTAAGAAATGCATTCATAATTTATCTCCGCTACGATGTTGATGATCGGCGATACAAACTGTAATGTTAGCTTAATAAGTAGGAACTGTACACTAAATTATACTCAAAATACGTAGTATAACTATACTAAAAATCCGAAATTTCTTGGAGTATTCTACGCCAAGAAATTTCGGAGTTTTAGTATAGTTATGCTATTTTGAGTGAAATGTTAGCTTTTTGATGTTCCTATACGTATAAGTACGTTACTCATACTTTCCCGTGAAAGAGATATTTACGAGATTATTTCTATGTTCAGCAGTCACCAAACCCTGAATTCTCGTAAATATGGTCTAAAAAAGACTTTCCTGTACACTTTCATGTGATCTCCTAAGCACCAGAAACAGAAAGTAGGACTAGGAATACGGCGATTATTTACGTAAGGAATTTTTCCTAACTGTTTTATATGAAAACATACTCGCATTTTTATTCATTTTATTCTTCGTTTTCATCGAAAGATATTTTATATCAATGTTTCAAAAACAATTTTTTGACAAAAAACGAGAGCGGAAACGGTGATACTGAAAAACTCCAATGTAATGAAAAAAATTATATTTGTGAAAATTCTACCATGATACAAATTCACATAGAACCTTGAGAACGAACACATGGCTTCCGCTGTCTCATGATATCATTTGTACTTTTAGAAACTATGCTGTAGAACTCTGCAATTCTCAGTGGACAAACGCTATAACACAAAACTTTGAAACATTTCATTAGTGACTGCGTGACTCAAAAAATCTTCCCAACACTCATTTTGGGATAAAGTACGATACTGAAGTACAAATATGAATGCATTTCATCAGACAGAGAAATTGTTAATCAGGAGGAGCTTGAAAATGTTAAAAAAATCTTGCATATTCTTAAATCTTGAACTGTGAGATACAATCTTTTGAATTCAACTTGCCAAACTGGAAATAACGCGAAAAACTGGCAGATCAATTTTGTTCTTCTTGGAGGAGAACACAGCAGAAAAAAAACAAAAAAAAAAAACGCAGAAATAAGAACTGGCAAATGCACATATAAATTTAGAGTAAAAGAGTGAAAATTGGAGCATCTTGAAAGCGTATGTATGTGAGGAAGGGGGGGGGGAGGGAGGTATATCTCAGTTTAATCTTCCAGAGAAAAAATTAACTTTACTAATTTAAATGTACATATAATAGTTTGCGTCTGCTCCACCTACAAGAAAAGCTGCATATGTAGGGCGCTGAAAGCAGGGAGAGTCAAATGAAAATCTTAAATAATTTTTCTCACAATTATTTGAACAAAGGTGGTACACACCTGTATCGTTTTACAACTTAATATCCATTTCGAGCACTACAAGCACTCCAGGGCTTACAAAGTGCATACATTCCTGTGGGAAGAAAATCTTCCGGTAGCGTGTGCAGCCACTCATGCACCACCTATTGCACCTCTTCATCGGATCTGAAAATATGTCCTCCCATTGAATCTTTGAGTGGTCCAAATATGTAATAATCACTTGAGGCAAGGTCTGGGGAATACGGAGGATATGGAAGACACCCGAAATGCAGGTCTTGTATGGTTGCAACCGTTGCACAGGCAGTATTGGGCCGAGCGTTGTCATGTTGCAACAAGACACCAGTACTCAGAGGTCCACGTCGTTTGAATTTGATTGCAGGTGGAAGATGATTCCTGATAAGATCTACATACGTGTCACTAGTTATAGCGTTCCCCTATGCATGTATTGCTCCGAATTACTCCTTGTTTGTTAAAAGAGAGTCAGCATATCCTTCCCAGCAGTTGGCTGCGTGAGGAACTTCTTCGGTTTTGGTGAGGAGGAATGGAGCCATTCCTTGCTCGCTCTCTTGGTTTCTGGCTGATGATAGTGAACCAATGTTTTATTTCCCGTAAACATTATCTGTAGGAAGCCATCCCCTTCAGCTTCAAAGCGTCCCAAAAGTTCTTGACCGGCATCAACACGTCGTTGTTTCAATTCTGGAGTCAACTGGCATGGCACATATCTTGAAGATACTTTGTTGAACCGGAGCAGCACATCATGGATGATATTGTGAGCTGAGCCATGACTGGTACTCAAAGTTGCGGCTATTTCCTCCACCGTCAGTCGGTGATTTCTCATCACAGTGCCTCCAACTGCTGTAATGGACTCTGGTGTCACTAATTTGTGTACCTGAGTCGATCGAGAAAAATCTATCACAGAACTCACACCGTTTCGGAACTTTCTAATCCATTCGTACACTTTCTGGAGTGACAGACAATGATCATCATCTGCAACTTCAACCATGAATTTCAATACGTTTCTCGCCGTTACTACTGACAAACAAATGGCAGAAGGGTGTTCCTCTTTCGTGCACGTCTCAAGTGGGTCAGCCATCTTTTCACTGCTACTGTGACCATTAAGTTTGTTTGAAGGGATATGCCACCTGTAAAAAAATCTTTTAGTCATTTGTAACAATATTGGAAGGATAATGGCAAGGTATTTTGAATTTTCATCTTACTTTTAAGATTTTCATTTGACTCGCGTGTTAAATGTGCTTTCCAACCGTAGGTTGAAGAAGCGTATTTGCTCCAGCTTTGTTCGTCTGTCTGTCCGCCCGTCCGCAAGATAACTCGCGTAAAAATAGTTCGATTTCGATGAAATTTCAGTATGTGATAGGAGACCGTATGGGAAAGAACCCTATTGAAAATGGATGAAATGGAGTCAAAGGTCAAGACATAGGAGCGGGAACCATTCCATTGCCCTTATGCACCATAACTTACGTAAAAATGGTTCAATTTCGATGAAATTTTACTATGTCGTAGGAGACCACTTGGCAATGAACCCTCTTGAAAATGGACGAAATGGAATCTAAAGTCAGAACACAGGAGCGGGATCCATTCCATTGCCTTTATGCATCATAACTTGCGTAAAAATGGTTCGATTTCGATGAAATTTTAGTATGTGGTAGGGGACGACCAGGGGTCGAATCCTATTCAAAATACAAGAAATGGGGTCAAAGTGTCAGGACATAGGAGCGGGATTCCTTCCATTGCCCTTATGCATCATAACTTACGTAAAAATGCTTTGATTGCGACAAAACTGTATCATGTTGTTCCGGAAATATACTGAACTGGTTTTGTTGAATATCATTGAAATGGGGTCAAAGGTTAGGATACAGTAGCAACATTTATTTCACAGCTATTATCCTCATAACTTGACTAAAAATGCTTCTATTGAGACAATTTACTAACTTGTTTAATTACATTTTCACAATAAAATACATTTTTTTCTGGTAATTTTTATCAGAGAAATTATCCAGTTCTTTATGGAGAAATATAATGTTAAAATTAGGACCTCTGTGTTTATCATACGTACGATATACTCTGGTATACATCGGATCGTTCCGCAAAAAGCAGAAAAAAGATGTGGACACTAGTCTTAAAAGTTGGCGCGTTACTTAACATCAGAACTCTACAGTTTATATCAGCACGCTGCCCCGGTAGCCGAGCAGTCAGAAGATCAGGTTCCTGGCAAGTCTTTCGAGGATTTGGATGGTGTTTTGTTTTCAGAGCTGGCTCTTCTCTTTTCCTGGAATAAGTTGCCCTAAATTACGGCGTAGCGAGTGTTTATAAACCACATAGTTGCACATGGGGCGCTTATTAAAATCCGACCTATCACTGAGGAGACTGATGTAAGAGTCAGAACGGCAAATTCCAGCGAGTGATAGCCCATACAGCACAAAACGTTTCAGATATGTATCAACAATGTTACAATCTCTCATTTCCGTTACACTTTCAGATATATCTTACAATTACTTTTCAGCAACATCTATTTTGGAACATAACTCTTCCTACATTTCGGTTGCGTTAAATATAGTATTCACCGATACTACTGTTTTATAGTTTCCATTGTACATAATTGCTACCTTGATGTTACGTTCCGGCGATATTTAATATTTTTGGTTTGGCAACGGCGGGGTTGCGCATGCGCATTTCTGCCATTTCACCAAAGCACACTCGTAGTCGTATTCTTTGGTGATACTGTCGTACTCAAGTCAGCTAGTTAGTTAATTTAATATTTTATCCTATTTGTGTGTGAGTGATTCAAGATCATCTGAAAGTAAGTAATTGTTTTGATCATTATAATTAAATTCTAAGAAGCATTTTATAAAATCTAAGTAGATGGCTGTGTTGTTGTATTAGTATACTATACCAGCATGTTTTTTTTTTTACTGGAAGCTGAGAAATTTCATGTTGGTAGGTATTTAGAGAAATGACGAATTTGATTTTCTTTATTTTTTTTTTCGTTGAAATATAGTCTATTCCACATGTATAATAGAAATTCGGCACCCTCATTTCGGAACGATTCTTATTTCTTTAGTTATCAATATATAAACGCCGCCACTGTTCCCAATGGACAGCGGACTGCGTTCAACTTGTGAAAACCTAAACAACTCGTAATACGACTGTTGTTGCTTTTGAAACAGCTGTCGAGTGTAATACTTTTTATTGTGATTTTACAAAGTTTATTAAAACTATAATGTTCAACGTAGTAAATACGTAACAGTAATATAATGTTACAAATACTTTCAAATACGTAACGGTAAAGTAACGAAGTTACAAATATCTTTCAAACACGTAACAGTAACATGAAGTTGATATGATGAAGTTACAAAGACCTTTCACTGTAACTTATCGGTTATGTTTCAAAATTATGTAACGTTTGAGGGCACTTTAACGTAACCCTAAGTTTTCCGAAATATTACTGTTACAATGCGCAACATATCTGATAAGTCTCAATGTTTCAGTGCAATGTACTTGTAACATATATACGAAATATTCTGTGATGTGTGGAAAGTTTGCCAGCGTTGTTCGATTGGGAGAATGTTCGGCTCTCAAGAAGGTAGACGTGGGTTCGAAATGCACCACCAGCAACTTTATTTTTACAAGTGTATTTATGTGTCAGCACAAGAGAAAGTTCTTAACAAAATAAATATGCTCGCCAACAATCGATGTGAGAAAAACTTTTATGAGAGAAGCATTTATTAATTGACAACGAATTGATAACGAGGAACAGTACACCAATTATGTAGAAAATAGTAACTATACCATTGATCCCATTCATTGGCGTAGGAATATTCAAATAAGCGTTTCCAAGCTTTCGCACATCAACCAGATGGCTTTTTCAAGGAAGTTAGACAGAAACTGCAAGCTGAATAATAGAACGCTTTAACAATTCGAACGTGATGACTTGACTTGACAATAAAAAGATACGACGTTATATTCATTTAAAAATACGAGGTATCATGTTGGTTGTGCACTCGGTATCCTGTTGGAGAGAAATCAAATTCAAGTCCATTACTCCTATGTGGGATGATATAAATAAATTAGCTACGTACTCTACCCCTGAATGTACAGCCATTCAGGAAACCTTGGAAATCTGATACTTGCAGTGATAACGTCTCACTCCAGTTGACGCGAATTTGGAACCAGTTCTTCAAGTAACGCCTTCTACCTATCAGGATAGCACGTTAACAACCAACGTGATACCTTGTATCTATAAATGAATATAGCATCGTATCTTTTTATTATCAAGTCAAGTCCGTTCGAATTGTTAAAGGGTACTATTATTCAACTAGCCTATAGCCCTTCCTAAGAAGATTGTTTTTCTGCTTTAAATAAATATTAATATATAGGGAATGTTTCCTGTCCTAAGATGGTGAAATTTTTAATTGAAGCAGACTGAGAACAAATCAAATAGGCACCGGCTTTTTTGTAAGGAAATATAGTAAAAACTTATATATTCAGAACTCATTCATGCTAGAACTGAAAATTATATGCTATTTATTTCTGTTTTTCAAAAGACCTCGCGATAAATATTCTGAGCAAAATATTTGTTTAAAATTTTTCCTTGTAGTCCAGTTGTTTTCCTGTAAATTTACCTTAATGACTTTTGCTTTGATTTTTCGCGTTAAATTACTTTTTCTCCGGCTCATATGTTATTCCGCTCACGGCTTGTTTTAGACTGTTCTATCCGAAGTTTAGTTTGAAGCTTCATACCTAAGCCTTTTCTACAAAATTATGCGATAACTGGTATTACAAATCGGAACTATGTAAATTCTCGACAATGTGCTATTGGGGCGACATCTGCTTTCAGAGGCAATCTTGGTCACTTCGACATCGCAAGATTTCAGTTTTTATTGTAGGTTAGAGCGTTTAGATAGATCGATATCTTGTAAAATGTATAATATAATCAGCACTAAACTCGGATAATTAGTTAAATTAAAAAGTAAAAAATAATTAAAGCGTAGAAATTAATATTCGAATTATGCTAAATTAAATTAATACACAAATGCAATTTGCCGCGATATTAAGATTTTAATTCTAATTTTGTAGATCAGATAAATATAACTCGAGTAATTGATAATCCAGTGTTTTTAAAATCATCGCGCGATCACTTTGGCATCTCAGTGTGATCGCGTACAAACTCAACTTGCTGTGATATTAAGAATTAAATTCGAATTTTGTAGATTGGAAAACCAGAACTCGAGTCATAAATAATCCAATTTTTATAAATTAGCACGCAATCACATTGATCTGAAAGTGATCTCGTGCTATTAAATATATAGCAGGCAATCATTTTGACATCGTGAGAGCACACACGAATTGATCGATAAGTAATGACGCAACAATGCAGACGTTGGTGTGACGTCAAGCGTTCCAGAAAGACGGATCTGGGTGTTTATATTATTAATTTGCAGTTTCTGTCTAACCTCTTTGAGAAAGCCATCTGGTTGATGTGCGAAAGCTTGGGAACGCCTATGTATATAGTCCTATGCCAATAAATCGGATCACTAGTACAGTTACTATTTTCAGTATATATTAAGTTAAAAAAATTAGCTGAGCATTATATTTACAGATTTATCCCAATACTTAGGAAACGTAAGCTATTTCCTTTTTATGAAAAGAGGGAAACTTTTATCCAAAAATAATAAAGCAGTTGTTTGTAAAAAGGTATATACCTATACATAGAATCAGCTTGTCCGTTTGCCCTTTGTCTGTTTGTGAGCGTTATATACACACCTGTTAGTTCTATTTGAAAAAATTTTTCTAGGGTTGGCAAGCTTGAGCTGAAAACGAAAATTCACACTTCTGATGTAGAATCTGGCCTTTGGGAGCGTAAATGCAGATGTTATTGACTTTCACATGCACATTATTCCACATTAGTGTTTCCAAAATTCAGTTAAAAAAATATGGTTAATTATAAGTGTGCATTCTATTTTTTCTATAGATCTTTGCTACTGTGATTTTTTTTTGCATATCATACTTTTGTCGGCAATGGTTCTCATATGTATAGTCTATACTTTTGTCGGCAATGGTTCTCATATGTATAGTCTATACTTTTGTCGGCAATGGTTCTCATATGTATAGTATGTCCCTTTTAAACTGCTTGTAAATGCTTAAATTTGAAAGTTATTGTTTTGTAGCATATCTCTCTGTATGGGAACGTTTTTCCAATTTTTCACAAAGGAGATTTTGGCCGTTAAGCGGCTTACGTGTGTATTTCAGTTTGACATTGTATCTCCTCTTCTGAAAATCCTATTGATAAAATTCTATTTGAAATAGATAACATTCACTACGATGAAAGATGCGCACACTAACAGCTTCAAATAATCCACAGTAGTCATGGTATGTGTGCTTTTTGTTTTCTTGTTACCTCTACTTCACAAACAGTCGCATATATATAAATTCGTTTTCCGTCGCATATGTTTTGAACAAATAAGAAGAACATTTTACGCATGTTTCCTGGTTTTCTTAATGAGCAGTTCTACCGCTATGGGACGACTAATGAATATTTCTATTTGCAATATTATCTCCACTTCAAAAATATCCTGGGGAAAAAATTCGTTTCTTTATCAGATAACCTGGACTGTGAAGCTCATTTTTGGAAAATCTTCGTGTTCCAATAATGAACAGTATTTTGCTAGGGCTAGTAAAGTTAAGTTACATTTTCCTCGATAAGCTGCTTTTAAACATTCGATTCTACAATTCCGTTTTGTGTCCGACACCTTCACCTATGAAAAAAGTTTCGCGTTTGTTTATTAAGTTTTGTAATACACATTTCTGCCACTAGAGAGCGTAAATATACATTTCTGCTTGTAACTGTATTTTCTTCTCTCAAAATATCGATGCAAAATTTCTATTTGTATAGTCTAGGCTAATAAATATGAAGAACACTACACTAGAAGTCTGCACAGGCCTGTCCCGGCAAGCAAAGCCCTAACCCTGCTAACCTGACACGGCCTTCTAGGTGGGCCGAGCTCTTTTTTCCCTCTATCTAGACCGAACACTTTCTCCCCTCTAGCTCGGCAGGGAGTTTTTCCTTTCTAGCTGAGCCGAGCTTTTTCCTTCTAGAAGGGCCAAATTTCTTTCTTCTCTACCTGGACCGAACCCTTTTTCCTTCTAGCTAGGCCGAGTTCTTTTTTCTCTCCAGCTGGGCCGATTTCTTTTTCCCAATAGCTGGGCTGAGCTCTTTTTCCGCTTTACTTGGACCGAACTTTTTTCCACCTAGCTGGGCCTAGCTTCTTTTTTCTGTCTAGTGGGCTCGACCACAACAGAAAGGCAGATGGTGCTGCAAGTACTGAAGCGAGAACAAACGCCAGAATAACGAATGGTAGATTGTACAAAGAACATGCAATGGTAACATAAAAAAATTACGTATTACAAAAAATGTTAGCGATGACAAATCTAATGGTCAGTAGCTTTCATTTAAAAGAAAAATCATGAAAATCACTCCAGTGGGTGGCGCTGGCGGATTGTAGAAAGAAACCGCCTTGTGTTTTAAATACATAGATGTTATTCCATAAATAGCTCTATTTGAGATGGAGATAAAGACATATCCAATGCAACCTTCTGCTTATAGATTACGCTAAAAATCACGCTGAGTTTGTGTGTGAATTTTGTGAAGCCTTTCCCTTATTAGATTGTGATTTCTGAATAAGCTGCTGTCAGCATGTGATTTCTGATTTACATAAATTTGTGGGTAGAAAAGTCAAGAACTGTAATGTAAGTGATATAAATATTTACTGACATCTTAAAGAAAAGTCTACAGCTGCTCAGTTATAATTGTTTGTATGAAAACTTTTAATATTCAAGACAAAAGGTAAGGAAGTGCCACGTTTCCAGTATTAGAGTTACGCAGAGCGCCACCTATTAACGATATATGCAAAACTACTTCAACACGGAGAAATATAATTTTAAAATATCCCCTGTATTGTTTTCTCAAATTTGCAAGCCACTGACTATAGTTTTGTGCCTTCTTTGTCCGTGTGCCAATTTTCATGAGTCAGGAAGCATTTCTTGTATGAGAACTTATGTAACTTAGTTTTCACCATTGCAAATGTAGCGGCGCATTTTCACTTGACAGTCATCTTAAGATTGAAAATAGAGGTAAAACTTCCGAAAACGGAAGCTGGATGAAACGAAGATTATTCGCATATCCGTAACTTGTTTTTTCGTGATGTTCCCTCTCTCCGAATATTGTTGCTAGCTATCACTTTTTTGCAGAAATGTTTGTGTTTCAGCTTAAAAATAAAGGTAACAATTTCCGACAAAGGTAGCTAATGGGATAGAAGTTTATTTCTCCGTGTTCGTCATTTTTTTCACGGTGTTTCCTGTGTACTGCATTCTTGCGAAATAATATTTACTTGCAGAAATGTCTGCATTTCAGATTGAAAATTGAGGAGAAAATTTTTCCTTAGTGAAAGCTGACGAAGCAAATATTTCTGATCTTATTTTTTTTTCTCGCTCTGATCAGCATTGTTGTTAAATATATTTTTATTCCATAAATCTTTGTGTTTCATCTTGAAAATAGAGGAAAGAATTTCCCACAGCGGAGGGTGAACGGAAATTCTTCATTATTGGACTTTTTCTTCTTTTTTTTATTTTTACCTATGCAAATTTTGTATTGCTTTTAGCATCCAGTTGTTGTCTCACCCGGAGACCACCTCGCAGATTACTTTGTGGCACCACAATATCGGTCGCAGACTGATCAGCAAATTTCTGCTGTTGTAGGATGTAGTATACTGCTGTGCAAATATCATTGTTCAAAATATTTTAACATACGCCGTAACAGAGCATATACTAGCTTGATAACTAACTAACACGTAATAGCCCTCACGCTATTTTCAAAAACCATTTTCGTAATTATGCGTTCTGATTCTATGCATTTTATATCTCTCCACTGCCTTGAAAAAGCCTCCCAGTGGAGAGCGAAAGCTTCGCTACTTGTATGTACCGTAATCTTGAAGAACAGTACAATTTTCAAGGGCAATTTATCTTTATCTCTTAAAACAAAAGTGTTTAATCAATGCTTCCTTCTAGTTATCACAAATGGATCAAATGCATGGACCTTAACTAAAAAGAAGACATGTATATACACTTTTGTGAGAGGTACCTATTCGTTTCTCTCATCAGGTGTTTCTATTACGTGGTATATTGGTTTTAATGTTGTGACAAAAACTGTCAAATAATTCTGTTCATCCCGTTTTTTTAAGCCTTCGTTAGAGGAGCCTTGTACATATGTTAGTTCTTGTTGCTTTTATGTTGTTATGTATTTCAATAAAGAAGTTTATTTGCCTTGAGTTTTGCCTCTTAGTGTTCTTAATTTCCCATACACGTCACTAATTTGATGGATGACTTACATTTCTTCTGAGGGACGTACTTTCCTCACTTATATTACCAGTTCTATGAAAGATTAAATAAGTTAATAGAAAAAATATTTTATCTTATTCATACTGTGGATAATACACAAATTTAAGAATTAAAAACTTCTATTGTAGTTAAAAGACTTTGCAACGTTATGTCCTCTTCACGTCAAGTTCAACTGAAAACTTAGTCTGTGTCTTCAAAAAGTTCTTCATAAGGTTCAGGCCCAGCTGTCATTAAAAGTCTTGAGGTTAAAAGAAGTTTTATACTTTTAGTTATTTATAATGATACGCACACTATGAGGAAACACGAATAACTTATAAAAACCATATTTATATACTGTAGTTGCAATTTCCAGTCATATGAGCTCCCATGGTATCTCTGAGTCGACGTTTCTTTTACTTCCATAAGGTCGAGTTCCAGCAGTTGTTAAATTTCAGTCTTAATATCCATCGTAAACTGTTTAGTATATAGGAATGTTGTTTCATCAGATGACATATAGACTCACGCATTTCTATCTTCTATAAGAACCACTGTGCATTAACTTTCTCCATCTTAGGCCTACGCATCGTCACTAACAAACTGTAAGCGTTTCGCTCGTGTGGCTACCACGGCATCCTCAGCAGAAATGGTGTCTACTTGCTTCGGTCAAAACCAACCTTGACAGATGTATTCTTACACCTTAGGTTCTATCTGTTCCCTTGCCCTGCGTTTCCATCTGTTGACGAAATTTGATTCAAAATTGTGTTTCTTTTCAATATACAGTAATTATGTTTATTTTTGGATTTTTGAAATAGTTTCTTCTCTATTGTTATTATGCTTTTCCATGGGTCTGGCAGGATTATTGGGATATGATTATTGCGATTTTCAGTTTTTTCGATAAGCATAGCTTCAACCGTTAATATAGATTTCCATGTCTTTTGTTGAGAGAGGAGACGTATATTTTCCCAAGACGGTGTAGTTGGATTTTCTATGCAAAATTCAACTAATGAAGCTTTTATTTCGTTTTTGTCCCAGTTTGAAAGGTGTTTCATCATTCATTTTTTAATATTCCTTTTTGTGCTTCCCATGTACTGTGAGATTATTGTATTATTTTGATCTACAAATGTTGAATTGCATAACTATAGTTATGTTTTAGAAAATATTAAGTATTCCAAGTTATAAAATTAAGCTATTTTAATCGAGGCTCAATTTTTTATCGTTGGGAACGCATTAATTGTGAAGAAAATGTGTACAGAAGCTTTTCCATTGGAAATATAGTAAGAAAAATTACTTGAAGTCCACCTTAAACAACTGAGATAGCTTTACCAACAAAAAATATGCATAACAAATTCTCTGCGTCACAATGGCAGCAGGTCATGGGACCAGAACGTTCCTCTGTGGTTTTCGTGAAGACAGACAAGCCGTTCGTTTCTTTCCTTTGCGTCTTTAAAAAATGCTGAAAAATCAGAAAATGATTTTTCTTAATTTTTTTTTTGTAAAAAAGGGATGATAGTTGTAAGTTTATGCTGTAAAAATTGCAATGCGTTACGATTTATAGTTTGCCATATATCCGTGCTTTTTTAATGGATCCCATCGCGAAATAGAGAATTTTGTGAAACTCAGAAATTTAATTTCTTGTAAACTAAATTGAAATTCAAAAAAAGGACGACGAGGCGCAAAAATTTGGTCATGGCACTACATGCCTACAGAGTTTCGTGGTTCTGTTGCTGTTAGTGTGTCCGGTGCGCGACCTGATAGCACTTTTTTGCTTTCCTTAACTTTGAAATACAATAGCTTTTGAAGTATCGCTAGAATCGAGAAACGGTTTATTTCAGCGTGTTCTCCAAACAATTCTCTACAAACGATGCAAATTTCATATTTTTGTGTTTAATACGTTTTGCGCTGCGAGCTAGGAAAGCAAGAGTGTCGCGAAATTTCTAAAACATCGGCTGCAGTTACTTTTCTGAGAATCGAGAGACTATTGGGATAGAGTATACTCCTGCTTTCTTCAAGATTGAGCTATGTTTTCCTTTCGTTGTTAGTAAGGATTTAATATCTTGTACTTGGGTGCCAACATTTATATTGCTTTTTAAACACGTTTTTCTTAAGTATTATTGACTTCTGGTATTTACGGTAGTGATCCACAATATTTGTTGCTGTTTGGTGTTCGAAAATTTTTATTTTCTTTTGTTATATGCTCTTCGATTAAGTTGCTGATGATTTTTGTTAAGTATCCAAAATCCCTGTCCAAGGATTTTATCCAGTTCAGTTCGTCACGAATGTATTCTGAATTGGATGAATCTGAAAACTCTCCTCTAACGAAGGTTTAAAAAACGTGATGAAAAGATTAATTTGACAGTTTTTGTCACAACATAAAAAATAAGACATACTGACGCTGTATCCTGAAGATGTGCATTCTTGGTGAAAGCAGGAAAAATAAAAAGATGAACTCGTGGATCAGGAAAATGACATGGACTGTAACGTACTACAAAGGTAGAGAACGTGTCAAGACGACAAATTACAGCGATATATTCTGTCCGTGTAGCTTAGTTGGGATAGCAACTTACTCCGAATTGTGTGGGCACGAACAAAAATTGCGTTTTCACATTGGCGCTCGAACGTAAAAATGGGTGTACTGGTCTTTGGATTCTTTAGAAAATGTGTGATGTTTGTTCCACACATCGTCTACAATTAATAAAAATTTGTCTTTCGCTTGAAAAAAAGCGGAAGATGATGTGACGTACTACAAATGTAAAGCACGTGTCAATACGAGAAATTGTAGCAATACATTCTGTCCGCGTATCTTGGTTGGGAGAACAACTTACTCCGGAGTGACGGGGCGCGAGTTCGAAAGCATGATACAGCGACATGGAGGAAAATGGCTCACTTGTGAAATAACTTGGGAATACCATCAGTGGCGTACCGAAAAAACTCGAGTCCCCCCTCCTTCTTCCCTTCCCCCGCCCCGCAAAAAATGTTTTCGAAGCCCTTTTGCGAAAAAAAGCTTTCAGTTACTCAAAAATTTAACTTCCATATTAATAACTAGGCTGTACGGATGTTTTTATAAATCGAATTCTTTGGAACCTACGAGTATTTTTCGTAACATCAAAATTATTTCACTGTATCAAGTGAAACACCTAAGACCTGCTTTTTGAAATGCCTCACGATTACGCAAACAAAACATTCAACTGCCGTGTGAGAGTGCCTAATGACTTTTCCGATTTATACGAAATGTCACAACATAAGTAAGCAAATAACTAAGTAACAATTAAGAACTGTAGCACAAAAACGTAAAACTACTTAAATTATCTCAGATTATTCGTTCCCGCGAAGAACACCTTTCAGTTCATTATATTCGGGAGATACATAGTTATGTGCAAACAACTATAATACATAACACCTTATCCTCACTGGTATAAAAAATTCCACTTATTGAACTAATATTTTTTTCGCATTCTCTTGTTAATATACCTGCATAGACTCTATTTCAAGGTCTGTGAACTTTAGGCCCCTTGGGGCCTCAAATTCTTTTGAATGTTGCTTTCCCGTCATCCAGTTTTTATGAACAAAAGCAACGAAAAGATTTCTAAAGATTTTACGTATTTACTGAGAAAAAATGCTTTTCGTCTTAATACTTCATTCAAAGCTGCCTTAATTCTTGGCTATTTCTTTAACCAGTTTCATACGAAGTTTCCTCAAAAAAATTTATAAAAACTTTTTTCTTAGGCTAGAGACCCTTTTAACCATGAGTCCCCACTCCCGCGATGTGAGGGTTGGGGGGGGCTATCCGTACGCCCATTAATACCATCATTCAGTGGTGGATTTATAATACCTAACGATGATGATTTACTGTATTACTCCAGTGAATAAACGGATTTATATGATGCTACTAAAAGCATTTTGACACTTTACGTAGATTGAAACAAAACAACTGAATATATATTTAACAGGGTAAAAAACGCTTATTAATTACTTGAAGTAATTTTCTCAAAATAGTATATCTATACTGAAAATCCGAAACTACGAACCAGATGCATAACGTTTTCGAGAAAGCCAGAACCAACCGTGCTAATATTTCTATGCCGCAACTTCGCTACCTGGGCTCTATTCCCTACATACCGAATGTTTCCTATTAACTCAAAAACGCGTTGAGGAGGATGAACTTCGGTGTCGGCATAAGGTCTCCGGCATCTTTATACACGATGCTTAAGATAAATATTGGCAAACCTCCTCTTCTCAATGAGGAAGGTGTTTATGCCATCCCACTAAAATATCCGGACGGCTCCAGGAGATTCTACATCGGAATGACCAAACGTTCGTTTGGAATTAGAATCAGCGAACATAAAATGGATACAAGAGACGGAAAAATAACCACTGCCCTATCAAGAGAAGTCAAGTTCAAGTCCGCCGATCCTATATGGAGTGATGTAAAGAAATTAGCTTCATACTCCACAACCAAATCTACTGCCATTCGCCAAACCTTGAAAATCTTGACCAGCTGCAAGGCTTGCAATGATAGCGTCTCTCTGGAGTTGCTACGTATTTTGAAACAATTTTTCAAATAATGCTGAGTTTTCTACCATACTTAGTACTGCGTGCCCAACAAACGTGACCTTGTTTCTTCGAAATATTACGTTTGCTCATAATCATTTATTGTCTAGTCAAGTCACCGCGTTTAAATTGTTGAAACGTTCTATTATCCAGTTTGCAGTTAGCTGTCTACTTTCCTTGAAAAGGCCATCTGGTTGATGTGCGAAAGCTTGGAAAGATTTATTTTTATTCTACGCCAAGAAATTTCGGATTTTCAGTATAGTTATGCTATTTTCAGTGTAATTTGGTGTACAGTTTCTACTTCTTGAACTTGAAGTAATTTTGTTATGAAATATAATAGCAAAATTTAAAGCTAACTTATCACCTTTTAAAAAGCATATTTCAGAACAAGATTTCTGAATAAACATTTTTGGTACTAAACCTGCTGCTCAGAGTAAGCAGACACGCGGCGATTATTGAAAATATTTGTAAGATATTGGAATAGAAATTTTTGTCCAGACGAAATAAAAGGTTCACATGCGCAGTGAAACACCAGTATAGTAAGAACATGTGTGATGCTTTTAAAACATTGAAAGCAATGTTTTTGTGAGGAAACCATTGAGACGCCAGAAGGAATTCTGGAAAACTGTCAGCAGCACAGAAAAATCTCATTAGTTATTTATCAGGCTTAAGAGAAACGAGCTATTCAAGGGAATGGAAGACAGTTCTAAAATGAAAGGTTTATTTTTAAAGTATTGAATGACACGCGATGTTTTGTTCACAAATACCCGAACACTGAGGAAATTCATCGAGACAATGATCCTTTGTCTCTCAACACTATTATACACATTCCAAGACGTAATATCTAAGATGGAGTTGCGATATCCAATTTTCACAGCTGCGAAATATTAAAAGAAACATTTTATATATATAATTTCTAGAAAATTATAAAAATTGGCTCACTCATAAAAACATTGATTTCTTTTAAAATTAACCTGTTAAATTCCTCTCTTTTTTAGTTAAACTCTTTTGAGAAGTTCGAAAATCTAGCATCATTTTGGGAAACTCTGTTCACAAAATCAAACAACGTCAGTAATAGCTGTTTTTCCGCGCAAGAACATTTGATCAACAGTTCAGACTAACGGCAACGTAGATAATGTTGAAATCATATTTTATTTTCAGGTTAAAACAATGGCGCAGTCAGATTTTGATATTTTTTTCGCAGCCAGATTTTGAACTACACTGGCGTGCAAAAATTAAGGACGAGACGGTTTTTCGAATGTAACGTCGTGCAGAAGTGCTCCACATCGACTCAAATCATACCATAAGATCCCCAAGATGTAAGAATATGAGACAAGTAAGCAAAACCGTCCAAACAAGGAATCCAAAGGATACAAAGATACTTTATTAAAAAGGTAGCTTCAACCGCAACTGGACAGAAGACAGAAACATACTTGTGACAGGCGGCTGCACAGAAAAATCCAGTCTTTAGTAGGAGATATGATCCCCCCTGACTGCGTTGCAGGATTTACAACGTCTGTCCAGGCTGAGGACGAGGTTGTTCAGGAGCTGTTGAGGCATCGCGGCCCATTCCTCTTGTTGCGCCAATTGGAGCTGCGGAATCGTTCCTGGCGGCTTGTGACATGCTGCCAAGCATCTTCCGAGAAGGTCCCACACGTGTTCGATTGGATTTTGGTCCGGGAACCTTGCGGGCCAATCCATGCGTCGAATATCTTCACTCTCCAACAGCTCTGCCACAGCCACTGTACGATTAGGTGTAGCGTTGTCGTCCATGAAGAGGAACTCAGGACCCACAGCACTTCTAAATAGACGCACGTGAGGCAAGAGAACCTCGGTACAATAGCGAACACCAGTGACTGAACCTCCTGGGAAAATGTGGAGGTCAGTACGGCTACCAAGCATGATACCTCCCCAAACGAGAACTCCGCCACCTCCAAATTGGTCCCATTCGATTATGTTGGAGGTGTGATTGCGTGTTCCCTGCTCTCTCCAGATGTGTATACGTCCAGAATCGCTCGTGAGACTAAACCGGCTCTTATCGGTAAAGAGAACTCGACCCCATTGCTGATGCGTCCAGTTCTTGTGTTCCTGGCACCACAGAAACCGCCGTCTCTGATGAGCAGGCGTTAATGCACACACCGTACTGGTCCTCGTGCAAATAGACCACCTTTGTGCAGCCTCCTGGCAACGGTAAAACACGATAACGGACGTCCAGTTGTCTGTTGCATGTGCCTTGCGATTTCTCCCGCTGTCTGCCGTCTGTCTCTTCTCGCCTGTAAGACAATAAACCGGTTGTCCGCCACCATGGTTGCTCGTGGACATCTCGGACAGCTGTTCCCGTCGTTTGAAATGCTCTCCAAGCTCGTGAAACGATGCTGTGAGTAATCCCGGACTCCTCGGTCACACTAGTCACACTTCGACCTTCTTCCAACTTCCCAATGACGCGACCTCGGGTAAAGTCGTTCAGATGTCGTCTACTGGATAGCCTGTTGGCTATATCACACGGTGACAGCAACTCGGCGTCATTCAAACCGATGTACACCGTGCAATAGCTTTCACCGAATTGCAGAGCGTACACCACCCGTGTGCTTTATACCCTTCCGACATCCCACCCCCTACGTGATGCTGCATATATGCTCATGTCCTACCCTACCGGACCCTAGTCTATCTCCTGAGTGGTCTTTCGGTCCGTTCTGCCTGCTCGTTCCGCTGTTATGCTAATTTCTTCTTTTCGTCCTTAATTTTTGCACACCAGTGTGTTTTTTGATTTGCAATATTATTTCCCGGATCCTCAGCTTGAAATATGAAAAGTAATATAATCCGTCTTAAACAAGTTCAAAATCTAGGAAACCCGTAACGAAAGATACCACCTAAATCCCTGTGATATGTGGGACGTATTTGTTTTTGTTGTTATTAGTGTTATATGAATAAACGGGCTGTCTATATATAATTACACTTCTTACCTTCGGTAAGTTTACAGCGCTACGTTCGAATGAACGCACAAGAAATTTCCGAAATTCTTGTGTGCTGATAAATGACTCACCTTGAATAACGTTTTCTAATAAAAGGATGAAGATGGGAAGGCAATATACACTCATTCTCATAAAAAATTCGCGCACCAAGAAAAAACCGTGCAATTAACGTGAAACTCGAGGAATAGCTACTGGGGAGAACGGACATCCAAATGATTAAAATTTCGTACGATTCCGCACACTCTCGCGTCCAAGACCAGCGCTGCAATCGCAATCCTTGGGGCTTATTAAGCGCCTCGTAGGAGACTTCACATTCGTACCGAAGTGCACGGTAAGAGTCCGGTGAGATCCCTGAGCGGTAGACATGCCGAGGAGCCGCCGTAAATGTGCGTACGGGCAACTGACGGAGTTTGAACGAGGCCGTATTGTCGGGATGAGAGAGGCAGGGTGACCGGCGCTCCGAATCGGCTACCATTTGGGCCGGTCAAACAGTACGGTGCCGTATCCATTGCTTGCTGTTGGAAGCAATGGATACGGGAAGGCACCCAGACACGGCGGCCTGGCTCGGGACTATCCAGGCACACCACCAGCAGAGAGGACCGTGGGATCGAGAAAGCGGTACGCACAGATGCAACGACGTTCTTGTACAATATCCAGAGACTTTTGGCGGCTGTACAAGGAACTTCTGTCTCCGCCAGACCCATTTCCAGAACCCTGGATGAGTCGAATCCGCACTCTCAACGGCTTTTACGGTCTCAGTCTTTAACACCGGACCATCGTGGGCGTCGATTGCAGTGGTGTCAGCAGCGAGCAACGTATAATGCTACGGACTGGCGACGTACAGTGTTCAGCGACGAATCCCGCTTCTGTATGGGAATGGGCGACCAACGTGTCAGAGTGTGGAGGACCACAGGTGAGCGCTACAATTCCAACCTCACTGTACAGCGGCACACGTCCCGAACTGCATGCGTGATGGTCTGTGAAGCCATTGTGTATTACAGCCGGACTTCCCTCGCAGTGACCAGAGGAACGTTGACAGCCCAGCGCTACGTACAGGAGATCCTTCGGCTCCATGTGCTGTCATTCCTGGTGGAGGGCCGCGGAGCCATTTTCCAACAAGGTAACGCCCGTCCGCACACAGCTCGGGTTTCCCAGGACGGTCTACGTTATGCTACGACGCTTCTGTGGCCTGCCAGATCGTCTGATATCTCTCCCATCGAGCACGTGTCGGACGGGATCATATGTCACTACGATATCCTACCATATCTTTTACAGTGGAGTGTGAAGAAAACTACACCTTTGCCGTATTAGGATTTTAGCTTAATACGCAACCCTGTCACCCATCAACTTCGCTTTACAGTTTATCGAAAACCAACCTCTTCACCTACGATGATACCTAAGGAATCTTTTCACCCGAGTAATTAGGTTAGAATCCATTTCCTTTATGGTTAGACTGGCATTGCCCATTGCATAACCCATTGTTCGAATGACGCTCTCAGATGTTCTGAACTTTTAAAGATCATAGAACTGGCCTCCTTTTTTGGTTTCAATAATACTACTGTAGACAGACTCTACAATAAAATGCTGTTCCCACGAGAATGTTCCTTAATTCGTGATACACCACAAAGGAGGTATGTAGGTTCACTCGACTACCACCCAAGTTTAACTCCGGTGTCAAAAAACCTGTACAGACGTCATGACATGTATTTTAACTCAAAGACTTTTAATCTCTTACATCTGATCAGGAGTGATCGTGACAAGGTGAGTGTGGAAAACAAGCATGGAACTTATTCCATTCCTCTATTTCCCCATGACCCATCGCAAATCAAGAAATTATATATCGGTTCCACCAGGAGGGCATAAAAAACTAGAATGAATGAACACAAGTATGGTCTCAAAAATGGTGAGTTAACTACGGTTTTAGTACTTTGTGTTCAGGAAGGACAGTATTATCCACAATGGAAGGAAGAAGCTATTGTGCAAAGAAAATCTAATAATATTTCCTCTGTGCGAAAGTTTACAGATTATAGCTAACACTACCTTTTACTGTAATGATAATTTGCCGATTTATATATCACCCACTTGGAGATCACTGATCCCTCATGGACAAAACTCAGTTCTGGATGTTATGAATATATGACTCTTTATGTAAATTAATCTCCAATTGTGCTGATCGCATGTTACGCATTTACTCTATTTAATGCCGGCCTCCGTTCCACTCTTTGTCAAACATCTGACGATGACGCCAAAGTGGTAGTCGAAAGAACTTATGTGGTCATTTTATTTCATTTATTTTTAATTGTAGATAAATGTTTTTAAATTATCCATCTCTGACCGTTTGTCTTCATATATCGTGCAACGATGGTTTGCTCCTCGTTTATTCCCAAAGTATAAAATGCACGTATATTCTTCAAGACAAGTAATTTCTTTTTTGTTAGTTTTGCGAAGGCAAACACCCAAATTTTAAGTAATTCAGTGGAGAAGAAATTAATTTTTCCAAGAACGTCCTATGTGATTTATTGTCGATTAAACTTTTATAAATCAACTTAAGTCACTCAAATGCTGAAAATATCTAATTTCTTTAAATTGTTAAAGTAAAATTTTATCGGGGCATAGATGAGGAAACTCAAGAAAGGAAACCAAGACAACTAAACCACGACCGAATGCGCCGAGGAAAGAAAACACCAAATTGAAGACACGTGCGAGCGTTCAAGTTGGATAACTTCTGATTGAGTTGTGTTTAATACGTAAAATACGCGCAAAAGTACAAAGCATGAAAACTCGCAGATTCTGAGTGACATGCTCTCCGTTGTAAAGGAGAAGCCAGGGAAACAGCTATTGTGGTTAAACAAAGTGAAGCTCAGAAAAGTCTAAGGGAAACTCCTGATAGAAGCAATGCGTCAGATACTATTGAAATCGTCCTTCATAACTGTTGACCGCTGAATACTATCTCCGAGTTTGTGAATCGCAAAGTTTTGGGTAAGAGCTTCTACTAAATGAATAATTTCACAGCTGTTGTCACGAAGGTAAGGTCAAGGGGAAATCGTCGCGCGGTGTTGATATCGACATTCCGGAACACTAAAAATTCTAATGTCAGCTGACGTCCAATCGAGACATCCTTCATATGCGCAATTTTGCTGTTTATCCAGGGCATGTGGAAAGTCGTTGAGCTAAAAATAATATTGAATGAGAAAAAAACCTGTTTTTCTAATTTCGCAGGTTTCTGAAAAAATAAAGGAATCACAAATTCTGCGCCAAAATAAGGCATGCAATTACCATGTTTACAATTCCCTTTATATTTTAAGCTGTAATAGTGTATTATATATATTATGTTTATTATAATTTTTATTATATATTATATTTAATAGTGTATTATAGCTGTAATAGTGTATATGCACTGAGTGGCCACTTTATTATGACCACCCCTTCAGTACTTCGTTGGGCCACCTTTAATACTGCGTCGATTCTTCGTGGTATAGACTGCACGAGATGTTGATAGGTGGTTTGTGGAATCTGAGACCATGCTTGATGAATAGCACTTTCCAGGACTGTGAGATTACTGGGTTGTGGATCCAGGTGTCTGATGGCTCGTTCAACTTCATCCCACAAATTCTCAATGGGGTTGAGATCTAGAGATTGTGGGGTTCACCTAAGCAAAGTAAACTCAGAGGCATGTTCCTGAAACCAATACGAGCACTATGGCAGGATGCATTATCTTGTTGAAAATAGCCATCGTCATTGGGATAAACCATCCACATGACAGGATGCATTTGGTCCGCAACGATGTTTAAATATGATGTGCCAGTCAGACGTTGATCAACATGAAGTTAAGGCCCAAAGCATGACAGGAAAACATTTCCCAAACCATAACGTTGCCTCCACCAACTTGAAGGGTTGTAGCAATGCATTTGGGGTCCTTGCTTTCGTGCTGTTTCCACCAAATTCTAAGTCGGCCACCAGCATAGTGCAACTGAAAACGTGATTCATCGGACCACATAATTTGTTTCCAATTATCGACTGTTCAATACTTGTGATCCTGTGCGAACTGGAGACTTTCCTCTTGTTAACTGCAGACAGCAAAAGTGTTCGAACAGGCCTTCGGCTCTCATATCCTATCCGATGCAGTGTACGGCGGACAGTGCATGCAGAGATCATTTGAGGGGATCCTTGATTAAGATGGTCTGTAATTTGCTGCACTGTTGCCCTTCTGTTGTCTGTTACCAGTCTGGACACTCTCCGTTTCGCCCGGGCAGTCACTAGTCGATGACGACTACACTTTGCACGTGGAGACCCAGTTTTTTGGCTGACAGTCCAGTCTTTAAACACTTGAACAACAGCTGCTCTGGAACATTTCACGAATGCGGCGGTTTCGGTGATACTCTCTCCATAGCTCCGAGCTCCTACAATCATCCCACTTTGAAAGTCCATCAAATCGCATTTTTTACCCATCTCGTCACCCAAAAATCACTTTTACTACTGTCGCAAGCACTAAGCTTTCCCTTTTTATACTAGCCTTCTTCTCTGGCGGCAACAGCGTGCAGCCATTGCTCATTTGCGTAAAACTGTCAGGTGGTCATAATACACTCAGTGTATATGTTTGTATTGTTTCCCTTGATAGAGAATGCCGTAGAATAAACGAAAGAACAAAACGAGAAGTGACTTATTACAAGCATATGTACAAGTTGGGGGAAAAAGACGTGATTTAATTTCTGAAGAATTACATGAATGCGATGAATGGGCGAACAGCAAAATGTGGCCTGAGTCAGTAGGCTTTATGTTCTGCAACAAGTCTGCGCATCGCGCGGAAATGTCCCTGGATGGTGTTTTGAGGTATCGTTAAAATGAGAAGTTACTTACCTTACATACACTGACGGAAAAAATCCCAACACCACGAAAAAATAGTTGTAGAGGAATGAAATGGCGGCAATACATTTTTATAGGTAACATATTTAATCGATTAAGGTTTCAAGATCACAGCTTATTGTGAGCGCGAGAAGTGCCATTTTAAATGTGAAATGCTGGTACATTAATAACCGGTGTAACCGCCAGAATGTTGAATGCAAGCACGCAAACGTTCATGCATTGTGTCGTACAGGTGCTGGATGTCAGTTTGTGGGATGGAGTTCCATGCCTGTTGCACTTGGTCGGTCAATACAGGGACGGTTAATGCTAGTTGGGGGTGACGCTGGAGTTGTCGTCCAATGATGTCCCATACGTGCTGGATTGGTGAAAGATCTGGTGACCTAGCAGGCCACGGCAACATGTCAACACTCTGTAGAGCATGCTGGGTTACAACAGCGGTATGCGGGCGAGCGTTATCCTGTTGGAAAACACCCCCTGGAATGCTGTTCATGAATGGCAGCACCACAGCTTGAGTCACCAGACCGACGTACTACTGTGCCGTCTGGGTGCGTGGGATAACCACTAGAGTGCTCCTGCTGTCATAGGAAATTACTCCCCAGACCATAACTCCAGGTGTAGGTCCAGTGGGCCTCGGCCGCAGACAGGTTGGCTGCAGGCGCTCACCCGTCCTCCTTCTAACCAACACACGGCCATCACTGGCACCCAGGCAGAACCGGCTTTCATCAGAAAACACAACAGATCTCCACTCCGTCCTCCAATGAGCTCTAGTTGACACCACTGACGTCGCAAACGGCAGTGGTTTGGAGTAAGTGGGATGCACGCTACAGGGCGTCTGGCTCGGAGCTGTCCTTCAAGTAACCGATTTGTAACAGTTCGTTGTGTCACTGCGGTGGCAACTGCAGCTCGAATTGCTGCCGCAGACGCGGTACGATGCGCCACGGCCATATGTCGTACACGGCGGTCTTCCCTCTCAGTAGTGCCACGTGGCCGGCCGGAACCCGGTCTTTTTGAGGCAGTACCTTCCCTTGACCACCGATGCCAACAATCATGCACAGTGGCTACATTCCTGCCAAGTCGTTCTGCAATATTGCGAAAAGAAAATCCACCTTCTCGTAGCCCTATTACACCACCTCGTTCGAACTCCGTGAGCTGTTGATAATGGCTTCTTCGTCTTCTTATAGGCATTCTTGACTAACATGAACACCCTACGTCGAATCTCAACGATAACTAACGCTCACGAACGTTACAGCGCGTATTTACAGCAAACCTGCTTTGCATGTTCCGAGGGCCGCTACTAGCGCCACACGTATACGCCGAGCGCGAAATTTGCATAGACGTCATCTTACAGATGTAATCTCACCGCCTACCAACTGTCTTTTATCTAACACAACCCCATCTTTGTGTTGGAATTTTTTTCCGTCAGTGTATATACAAGTTGGTGGGAAAAAAGTGACTTAGTTTCTGAGGAAATACACGAATCCGATGATTGAGGAGACAGTACAATGTGAACTGATCCAGTAAGCCTTATGTTCAGTAACAAGGCGTGGCATGATGTCTTGAGGTATCATTAAAACGAGAAGAAACTTACCACACATACACTGAAGTGCCAGAAAAAGTGGTACGTCAGTCCAATACTTAGTAGGTCCCCCACGGGAGCGCAGGACTGCAGAAAAACGGCGATACATGAACTCCACTAGCTTCTGGAAATATGCTGTAGGCAATGCACACCATACTTCCTGGAGAGCGTTCCAAAATTCGGGTGTATTCCGAGGTCTCGGATTCCTGTGTTCGATAGCGCGTTGCATGGCATCCTAAATGTGTTCTGTTACCTTCAGATCTGGTGACGTGGGTTGGAATGGCAACAACCTAAACTCAGATAAATGCTCCTCTAACCATAATGTGGCGTCCCAAGACTTGTGTGGAGGAGCATTGTGCTGTTGGAACAGGCCCAACCCATCAGCACGAATGCAGGACATGAACGGGTGTACCTCGTCAGAATGGATGCGCACATAGCGTTGGCCGGTCACAGACATTTGTGGATGTACCAGGGGTCCCCGTGAAGACCAGCTAAACACACCCCATGCCATTGCGGAACCCCCGCTAGCCGGTACAGTTCCCTGTTGACAGGCGGGATCCATGGCTTCATGGAGTTTGCGCCACACACGAATCCTTCCATCTTCCCGATACAGTTGGAAACGCGACACGTCAGACCAGGCTACTTGTTTCCAGTCATCAAGTGTCCAGTGGCAGTGTTGCCGTGCCCAAGCAAGGCGCATAGCTCAGTGTCGTGCACCCATCAAGGGGACTTGAGTTGGGCGTCGGCTCCAAAAGCCCATATCGTGCAGGGTACGTTGCACAGTCCGGACGCTGATGCTTGTTGAGGCTCCAGCAATGAATTCCGATGATACCTGCGAGAGAGTTGCACGCCTGTCGCGTGAAACGATTCTTGACAGCCGATGTCTTTTTACGGCCACACTCGTATCGTAGGTTGGAGGTTTTGCCATAATTCTTGTAGTCACGGTACACCCTTGCAATGGTTGTCCGTGAAAATCCGAACTTCGTTTCTACCTCTGAAACACTATGGGTCATCTCACGAGCGCCAATTGTGACACCGCGTTGCAAATCACTTAAATCGTTATTACTTGTCATTCTCATGCCGAAAACAGCTCTGAAAGCTGGCAAGAATGTCTATCGCTTTATATACGCACTGGTGGACTCAACCGAGTACGCGCATTGGTGACGTTGTTATGTATTTTGCCTAAGCTCGTCTGTACAAGTTTTTCTGGCACTTTAGTGTGTATACAAGTTGGTTGGAAAGAAGTGATTTAATTTTTGAGGAATTGTATGAATGCAATGAATGAGGAGTCAGTACAATGTGGCCTGAGTCAGTAGGCTTATGATCAGCAACAAGGCGTGTCATCGAGTTAAAAGGTCCCTGGATGGTGTCTTGAGGTATCATTAACCATGTGTCATTGATCTTTAGCAGACATTTATGGGAACTGCGAGAAGATCTTGTAGAAGCTTTGTGTTATCTGCCAATGACGTCTCACACACTCTTTTTATTAGGGAGAAGTCTGAGAGATCACGCTAGCCAGGGCAGCACCTAAGCACCGTAAAGGCACTGTCTACTGATGTTAGCGGAGTACTTGTTAAAACTGAGAATCAGGGATATTACAGAGATACAGCAACAGAACGGGACTGCAGCACCTCGTCGACATACTCTCGCGCTGTCATTATACTCACTGTGCGTACGAGCAGTGGACGAATGTTGAAACTGTTGCGCCTTAAACCATGACACCAAGGTGAGGAGTCGTATGACGGACACGGATGGCTACAAGATCAGCCCGGAAACCATGTCGTCTTCTGACTCTCAATCGGCGAAGTCGGCGTAGAGGCAGAAGCGAGTCTCGTGGCTTAATACAACATGGTTTCATTCGTCCAGCAAAGCATTTCTGGACAATACCACTGCAACATTGTGCGACGACGTGCTTCAATGAGTGGCAGTCGTCTCAATGTCGGCCGAGAGCACTAACCTACTTCATCCAATCTGCAATTCGCAGTCCGTGGCGATGGGGGAATCCATAGCTGCTTTTATGCCTCTTCGAATGTCGTCCCCTGTGTATTGTGCAGCCGCTACGGCTCTCTGTAGAATGCGGCAGTCAAGGTTCTCGGACGTTCTCTTATTATACCAGACCCACTACGGCGAACCAGGTTGCTTTTCTCCAGCCACTATCGCAACATTCAGCAGATAGTTGTTGCATCCTAATACGCTTCCACCGCGGTGTGAGGCAAAATCCAACTATGGTTTGTACTTTCATATCTACAAAAAGAAAAAAACAACAACAGTATTTTGCTTCTCTAAAAGCCTTAGTAATGGAGATATAAAACACACCCTCACACATTTTCCGAATTAGTCACACGCACATTTCCCAGTGTGTAAACAGAGAAAAACGCGAATGAGCTAGGTTACCTCAGGAAACAACTCTTTCCTTTTCTATACTCCGGCAGTTAACAAATGTACTTATGAGCTTACAGGGTCGTTTGAAGCATAGCTTAACAAAAACCGCTTTCTTTATGGTTTTTGTTGTTCCCAGAAAAAATATCAACTAGCTGAACATAAATTCGTAAACACCTGCAGCATTATCAATAAGCGGAGTAAGAGTAAAATATCCGAAACTGTGATTCCAGGGTATGATGCCTTTGACGGTATTTTGTGGGTGATCAGCTGTTAAAAAGAATTTTTCGAATTGATGTTAATATTCGAAGTTATTTCCCACGTGAATATTTAAAAGAAATCAGCTAGTCCTTCTGCAAACATTTATTGAAAGTATTTTCAACACTGATTTCTCACTACTTGCAGAAGTTGAAAAATATATCGATATCCAGACTTTGCAGTGTGAGGAAATTAATAAGGGATTTTCTTTTCCACAGGAAAGGTTAGGAAAGTTTAAAGGTGCTGATGAATTTTCTTAGGAAATGAAAACGTCAGATGGATGTTCGTCTAATATTAATCAACCAGTCGGCCATGAAGTTGCAGCAAGTGGGATATAAGAACTTCAAGTATTAAAATACTAAAATTTTAAACTTTGCTTATTACAACACCGTATGTCAGTATATGTATTTTGAAGTGTTTCCGTTTTTCCATGTCCTTCTATGCCAAATTTAATTCACGAAGGATCATATGGTAAATATTATTTGAGAAAAGTAAAAAGGTTTCTTCAAAAATTTGTAGAATACACCGAAGTCCCGAAATATTATAACCACCTGCCTAATATGATGGTAGTCTTCCACGTGTCACCAAAACAGCTCTTATCCCTCCGAGGTATGGACGCTATTAGATTTCTAAAAGTGTCTCGTGGTATCTGGTACCAACACTTTGTTAGCAGATCCTTTAACTCTTGTAAGTTACGTGACTGAGTGCAGCGGATTGGATTGCCTGTATCAAAACAAATCTCAAATACAAGATTGCATTGATGTCTGGGGAATCTGGAGTCCAGCGTAATACCAAGAAATTTTCTTGATGCTGTGCGAACCATTTTCGAACAATTCGGTCAGTGTGGCAAGACACTTTATCCTGCTAAAACAAAGCACTAGTAGAAGGAAATACCATTGCCGTGCAAGAATGTACCTACTTGCCGCCCCGGTGGCGCAGTGGTCTAAGCGATGGCCTCTGATCATTCGTCCGAACGGGGTCCGTGTTCGAATCCCGGTGAGGCATGGATGTTGTGTTTGTCTTACGGCACTGGCTCTTTCCCTTCCCTGGAACCAGTGAACCAGTGACCCTTAATTAGGGACGGGCGACTGCTTATAGCCCATTGAGTTGCTCACGGTGGTCGTTAAACCTCCAATCAAAAAAAAAAAAAAAAAAAAAGAATGTACCTGTTCGGCAATGATGCTTAGGTAGGTGGTAGAGGCCATAGTTTCGTGCGCAGGAATGACTGGACCCAAGGTTTCCCAGCAGAACATTGCCCAAAGCATTAGTTTCTCCACCGGCTTGTCTTCATCCTACAGAGCCTCCCGATGCCAACACCTTCCCAGGTGATTGACGCACACCTACACGACCGTCCACATGATGCGACACATGCCAACTTTTTCTGTACCCAGACGACCTTTTTCCAGTCATTCAAAGCCAGTTTTGATGCTCACGTACCCTTTACAGGCGCTTCTGACGGTGAACTGAGGTTAACATGGGCAATGAGAGAGGCATACGGCTATGCCGCCCCAAATTCAGCAACGTTTGACCTTACCGTCACGGAAATGCTCTGCCCCAATCGTCTAGCCATTACAATTTGGCCTTTGTCCGTTGACTTTTCCATCTGAAAAACAAGAATAGTACGGATCAAGAAAACTCAGTATCAGATGTTATTACACCGTTTCATTAGCTTCACACGCGTCGTAGTTTACTTGCAGTTGCTTGCACTGTATTTCGATAAGGACGCGCTTTGATAGTGTCTTGATTCTTCGGTGTGTATTTCACTGGGAAACGATTCATGAAAAGGCGTCACAGGAGTAATTGGACCATTCTAAGTTTCATAAAGATCTAGATAATGATCTGTTCTAGAGAAGGTCAGTCATACTGATCTCTTCAGTTATTCTTCCCAGAAACGCAGAATCTTTCTTCCTAATCTTATCAGCGTTGTGATGGAAGACGAGTAAGAATCGTCCAAAATTGTGTGCGAAAGCATTTAGGTTAACTTTAGTATTTTAGTGCGAATACAAGGCTCATTATCTGAGTTTACGCGAACATATCTCAGTCGCCCGAGTGTCTGAGTGATAAGAAGGGGTGGTCGTCCAAGAGCCGCGGAGCGAGTCAGATTATCAATGCAAAGTCCTCAGGTTCGAACCTTGGCTGATCTTTCAGAGATGGTGTGATTTACTAACAATCGCTGAATATCCGCCGTGCATCGGACGAGCACGTTAATTGACGGCCCCCAGGCTGGACCCACTGGTTGAATGGGTATCCTTTCCTATGCCCCCCCCCCCTGAAATTCTCTCACGCCTTTATGTGCAACATCGTACTTGTACGGTGGCGCCATCTACTGTACTCTAATCTCACCACAAACTGTTCTGTTAAAGTCGCTAGACTTGCTCTCATTCCTTCCGTTTCTGTGTCCTGCCCAAAAGGCGATCTCGCTGCAGGTGGCTGGGACATAAACTGTACTCACTGTGAACGGAAGTCCTGCAAGAAGATGACAAATACTGTTGTTTCCCATGACCTAGGGAGCAGGGACCTAGTCGTCCAGGCCGATCCCGGATGAGATATGGGTGGCGCATCTGCCCACGGTTAGGGGAGCCTACCTTCCCAATTTAAAGTAGCCAGTGCCCCCGAATCAGGAAGAAGCGCCGGCTTCTTGCCTCAAGATTTGCTCATAGTGATTGTTAAAGCCTCTTACACGAAATAAAGAAATGTCTCTGAGTGTTCAAATTTCTTGTCATGGGAAATACAACTTAAAAAACAAACTACGTTGACGAAAAGTCAGCTCTGTTTTGATACATATTCAGCACCCATCTAATGCTAGACAAGTTAGAGAAAATCTTATTCAGCACCCATCTAATGCTAGACAAGTTAGAGAAAAGCTTATTCAGCACCCATCTAATGCTAGACAAGTTAGAGAAAAGCTTATTCAGCACCCATGTAATGCTAGACAAGTTAGAGAAAAGCTTATTCGGCACCCATCTAATGCTAGACAAGTTAGAGAAAAGCTTATTCAGCACCCATCTAATGCTAGACAAGTTAGAGAAAAGCTTATTCAGCACCCATCTAATGCTAGACAAGTTAGAGAAAAGCTTATTCAGCACCCATCTGATGCCAGACAAGTTAGAGAAAAGCTTATTCAGCACCCATCTAATGCTAGACAAGTTAGAGAAAAGCTTATTCAGCACCCATCTAATGCTAGACAAGTTAGAGAAAAGCATCTAAGTCTTGAATGTCCGCCACGGTGACGTATTGGTCTGAGCTCTGGTCCCGCAATGGCTCCAGGTTCGAATTTCGGGTGAGGCATGGATGAATGGTCTGGTTTCTCTATTCTTCAGAGTACGGTACGGGTTCAAATCACGGGTGAGTCGAGGATAGTGTGTGTCTTACGGCACTGGCTCTCATCACCATTCCAAAGCCAGTGGCCCCAAATGAGCGACGGGCGAATGCTTATAGCCTATTGAGTTGCTCACAGTGGTTGTTGAAGTCTCGCCATACCCCGAGAAAAAACGAATTAACAGAAGCATTTAATTTTCACTATATACCTGAAGTGAACATCTGATAACATTGCGCCTCTCCAGGTGGGTTATAGAACCAGAAAAGTTGAATATCACCTTTCTACTCCTCGTTTGATTTCTGTTCCTCTCTACTCAGACAACATTCCCTTAAACTCCCTGAGCGACAATCTCCTCCTGGTGTTGTTACAGTAATTCTTTCACGTGTAAGATTAAAAAAACAATAACAACATTTTGATCTAGTGAAGTTCATTGCTCGGTGAGGCAGTTGTAACCGAAGAAATGTTTCTGAAAAGAAGTTAAAAACGCTCACTCTTTTAACAATGAGAATTAATCCATCTTTTTGATTTTTTTTTTTTTTTTGATTGGAGGTTTAACGACCACCTTGAGCAACTCAATGCGCTATAAGCCGTCGCTCGTCCTTAATTTAGCGTCACTGCTTCCAGGGAAGGGAGAGAGCAAGTGCCTTGAGACAAACACAACATCCCTGCCTCACCGGGATTCGAACCCGGACCCCTTTCGGACGAATGATCAGAAGCCATCGCTTAGACCACTACTCCATCGGGGCGGCCTTTTTGATTAGAATCTTTTGAAGTGAAATAAAGCTTAATGAATAAAACATTGATAACATTGATACAAAAATTTCGAACCCTTCTGTTACATACATTTCGTCATTTTTGCCTTTTTGTTTTCTTCGACCATGGGGAAGAACGCAGGTGGTGTCCTCTGTGGAGCTCTTGGATAAAACAAACCAATTTTGCTACCCTTTTCCTTATTCTCAAAAGAGAAAGCTCACGAATTCTATGATCTGGTCGTCATTGAGGAACTCCCATTGAGATCTTCCGATTTTTTGATTAACGGTCTGCTCTCTCTTTCGAAAGACGTGTCAAAACAAATCATAGAGAACTATGACTTGTAAAAGAGAAACAAATGGGTAGTTAGTCACATGACAGATTAGAGAGTTTTGCAGGACCGCAAATGCTCTCAAAAATTTATATATACCTGTGTTGGTAATTACATATTTCACTGTACTTGCTGCGCATTATATTTGCAGAACAACAACCTATATTTATCGAATAATTTTACCCCATACAGTAGAACCCGGCAGCACTGGTGGCGCAGTGGTCAAAGTGACGGCTTCTTATCACTCGTCCGAAATGGGTCCATGTTCGAATCCCGGTGAGGCATGGATGTTGTGTTTGTCTTACGGCGCTGGCTCTATCCCTTCCCTGGAATCAGTGGCCCTAAATTAGGGACGGGAGACTGCTTATAGCCCATTGAGTTGCTCACGATGGTCGTTAAATCTCCAATAATAAAAACAAAACAAAAACAAAAAACCAGTAGAACCCGCTTATAACGTGGAGCTCGGGCCCGACAAAATCTGGGCGTTAGCTAAATCCATTTTGGCGTGAAAAATCCTTTTATGTAACTTTGTATGCAAGACAGTATGCATATACGTTTATATTATATTGTCATAAGTTTCGCAACATATGGGAATATTTATTTATTCACCATTTTCTAGCTCTCTAATGACAGCCACTTTCTCGTTTATAGATAATACTTTTCTTTTAAGACATTTTGTCACTTCTAAAGGTTTACGATTTCCTACTTGAGATTGCCAGCTGTTTAATGGCACATAGCACCAATCTTCCCAATGCAACGCTCACTTGGAGGGTGAAACTTGCAATGGACACAATTCCAAGAATTGTTAAATTCTGTTTCTCGCATTCATTTACACCCCTAGTTTTCTGGGCAATTAGCGTCAAAAAATCCTCTCAATACATGTGTGTGAACCAAACTCGTACCCTTTTTGCCTAGAAGTTGGGCGCCCATTTTGAACTCTGTTGACGCGGTATTCCTAACGCATAACCCCTTCGGATGAGTGGCGGAGATTCTCTTGAACAACTGGCTGGTTGAGCATTTGATGTATTCCTTGCTGGAAAAATAAGTCATAAGTTCGTCTCACAGCAGTCGCAAATGTCGGTTCTGCGCACGGAGTAAGAGTCTTCAATTTCTCACATTAATCGTCTTTAATTGGTTTTTCAAGAATCACAAAACAGCGCTTCAAGGTACTTAAGTAGTCTCAGCAAACTGAACCTCTATAATATGAGGCTGAAAATGTAAAACCTCCAAACAGCGGTCGCTGCTCGGACCGACCGGGAGAAAGTGCCCGTTGTTGGAGGTGGCCGTTGTTCGGAGGTTAGGCGTAATTTAACTTTGTTAGGCCGTTGCGGTTGTGCAAAAGCCGAATAAATATATGAAGCTTATGTGGAATAAAGAAAACGTTGCAGTGCTTTTTTCAAATGCTGACTTTTAAATATAACTGAATCACTGAAATAAATAATTCATGGTGTAGAGGATTTTAAGAAGGCGGTGTCTGACGTCTGGTGTCAAACAGTCCTTAGAAATAGCAAGTTAGGAGAATAGTGTTGGGGTACTCTATGGGAAAGAAAAAAAGAAAAATGTCAGATAGTCACACGTAACTGCACAGTTAACGGTCCGTGCCTCGTAAAAGAAGAACAGAGCCCACAGGGACCAAACCAAGAGACATCGCGCAGAACAGGCCGAATTCCAAGCCTTAGCAACCACCCCCGCAGCCTCGTGGGCAACTGAAACATACATGAAAGCTGCAGCTCTCCTGATGCAGAACTACGCTTTTAACTCTTTCTTTTAAGCATACCACTGTACCAGCCGCAATCCAACCCGTTATGCCTTTAGCAATAACTACTCTTTGTCCCTATCTTATTGCTTTCGCGGTAGTAATGAAGAAACTACGTAAAATTGAAGAGATAGCGTGTTCGTTAGTCTCATTAGCTTTCGTAATCTCCTCGGAGGGTCCATTAGTCTCCTTCGCTTTCGTAGTCTCCTCAGGGTGTGATCCAACCCGTTATGCCTTTAGCAATAAATACTCTTTGTCCCTATCTTATTGCTTTCGCAGTAGTAATGAAGGAACTACCTAAAATCGAAGAGACAGCGTGTTCGTTAGTCTCATTAGCTTTCGTAGTCTCCTCGGAGGGTCCGTTAGTCTCCTTCGCTTTCGTAGTCTCCTCACGGTGTCCGTTAGTCTCCTTCGCTTTTGCCGAAGTACCGAAGAAACTACGTAAAATCCAAGAGACAGGGTGTCCGTTAGTTTCCTTCGCTTTTTCCGAAGTACCGAAGGAACTACGTAAAATCCAAAGGACAGGGTGTCCTTTAGTCTCCTTCGGTGTGTCCGTTAGTCTCCTTGGCTTTCGTAGTCTCCCGAGGATGTCCGTTAGTCTCATTCGCTTTCGTAGTCTCCTCAGGGTGTCCGTTAGTTTCCTTCGCTTTTGCCGAAGTACCGAAGGAACTACGTAAAATCCAAGAGACAGGGTGTCCGTTAGTCTCCTTCGCTTTTGCCGAAGTACCGAAGGAACTACGTAAAATCCAAGAGACAGGGTGTCCGTTAGTCTCCTTCGCTTTTTCCGAAGTACCGAAGGAACTACGTAAAATCCAAGAGACAGGGTGTCCGTTAGTCTCCTTCGCTTTTGCCGAAGTACCGAAGGAACTACGTAAAATCCAAGAGACAGGGTGTCCGTTAGTCTCCTTCGCTTTTTCCGAAGTACCGAAGGAACTACGTAAAATCCAAGAGACAGGGTGTCCGTTAGTCTCCTTCGCTTTTGCCGAAGTACCGAAGGAACTACGTAAAATCCAAGAGACAGGGTGTCCGTTAGTCTCCTTCGCTTTTGCCGAAGTACCGAAGGAACTACGTAAAATCCAAGAGACAGGGTGTCCGTTAGTCTCCTTCGCTTTTGCCGAAGTACCGAAGGAACTACGTAAAATCCAAAGGACAGGGTGTCCTTTAGTCTCCTTCGGTGTGTCCGTTAGTCTCCTTGGCTTTCGTAGTCTCCCGAGGATGTCCGTTAGTCTCATTCGCTTTCGTAGTCTCCTCAGGGTGTCCGTTAGTTTCCTTCGCTTTTGCCGAAGTACCGAAGGAACTACGTAAAATCCAAGAGACAGGGTGTCCGTTAGTCTCCTTCGCTTTTGCCGAAGTACCGAAGGAACTACGTAAAATCCAAGAGACAGGGTGTCCGTTAGTCTCCTTCGCTTTTTCCGAAGTACCGAAGGAACTACGTAAAATCCAAGAGACAGGGTGTCCGTTAGTCTCTTTCACTTTTGCCGAAGTACCGAAGGAACTACGTAAAATCCAAAGGACAGGGTGTCCTTTAGTCTCCTTCGGTGTGTCCGTTAGTCTCCTTGGCTTTCGTAGTCTCCCGAGGATGTCCGTTAGTCTCATTCGCTTTCGTAGTCTCCTCAGGGTGTCCGTTAGTTTCCTTCGCTTTTGCCGAAGTACCGAAGGAACTACGTAAAATCCAAAAGACAGGGTGTCCGTTAGTTTCCTTCGGTGTGTCCTTTAGTCTCCTTCGGTGTGTCCGTTAGTCTCTTTCGGTGTGTCCGTTAGTCTCCTTGGCTTTCGTAGTCTCCCGAGGATGTCCGTTAGCCTCATTCGCTTTCGTAGTCTCCTGAGGGTGTCCCTTAGTCTCCTTCGCTTTCGTAGTCTCCCCAGGATGTCCGTCAGTCACCTTCGCTTTCGTAGTCTCACAGTGTGTCCGTTTGTCTCTTCAGGGTGTCCGTTAGTCTCCTTCGCTGTCGCCGAAGTACAGAAGGAATTACATAAAATACAAGAGACAGGGTGTCCGTTAGTCTCTTTTGGGGCAGATTGGGGTGTCCGTTGACCGCTGTTAAGAGGTTTCGTTGTTCGGAGGCTATCATTAATGTTAATCGTCCGGAAGCTGTTCGGTACAAAGCAAAACGTGCCGCTGTTGGGAGGTTACCGTTGTTCGGAGGTGTCCGTTAATGGAGGTTTCACTGTATATATAGAACATCATTGCAATCTCATGCTGTATGTGATTCACAATTTCATTTTCAGGTGCCACGCAGGTTGCACTAATCTACCCACATTTCACGCTTCTCGCTCCACACATTATACACTGAGTGGCCACTTTATTATGACCAACCCCTTCAGTACTTCGTTGGGCCACCTTTTGCCTTTAATACTGCGTCGATTCTTCGTGGCATGGACTCCACGAGATGTTGATAGGTTGTTTGTGGAATCGGAGACCATGCTTGATGAATAGCACTTTCAAGGACTGTGAGATTGCAGGGTTGTGGTTCCAGCTGTCTGATGGCTCGTTCAACTTCATCCCACAAATTCTCAATGGGGTTGAGATCTGGAGATTGTAGGGGCCACCTAAGCCAAGTAGACTCACCGGCATGTTCCTGAAACCAATCCTGTACAGTACAAGCGCTATGACAAGACGCATTATCTTGTTGAAAGTAGCCATCGCCATTGGGATAAGCCATCCACATGACAGGAAGCACTTGGTCCGCAACGATGTTTAGATATGAAGTGCCAGTCAGACGTTGATCAACACGAATTAAAGGGCCCAAAGCATGCCTGGAAGACATTTCCCCAACCATAACCGTGCCTCCACCAGCTTGAAGGGTTGTAGCAATGCATTACGGGTCCATGCTTTCGTGCTGTTTCCGCCAAATTCTCACTCGGCCATCGGCATGGTGCAACTGAAAATGTGATTCGTCGCACCACGTAATTTGTTTCCAATTATCGACTGTCCAATCCTTGTGCTCCTGTGCGAACTGGAGACATTTTCTTTTGTTAACTGCATACAGAAAAACTGTTCGAACAGGCCTTCGGCTGCCATATCCCATCCGATGCAGTGTACGGCGAACAGTGCGTGCAGAGATCATTTGAGGGGGATCCTTGATTAAGATTGTCTGTAATTTGTTGCACTGTTGCCCTTCTGTTTGTCTGCTACCAGTCTGGACATTCTCCGTTCCGCCCGAGCAGTTACTAGTCGATGACGACCACGCGTTGCACGTAGAGACCCAGTTTTTTTGCTGACAGTCCAGTCTTTAAACACTTTAACAACAGCTGCTCTGGAACATTTCACGAATGCGGCGGTTTCGGTGATACTCGCTCCATAGCTCCGAGCTCCTACAATCATCCCACGTTGAAAGTCCGTCAAATCGCATTTTTTACCTATCTCGTCACTCAAAAATCACCTCTACTACTGTCGCAAGCACTAAGCTTTTCTATTTTATACTAGCCTCTCCCTATGGTGGCAACAGCGTGCAGCCATAGCTCATTTGCTTAAAACTGTCAGGTGGTCATAATAAAGTAGCCATTCAGTGTATACATTGTTCTTATCTTTTCGAAACATATACACGCCATTCAACCCAACCTCAACACTATTTATTGCCTCATAGCATTCAGTGAGTAAGAAAAATATAACGTTGAGGTTGATACGCTTAGAGAGAATGAACTCAAATTTTACACAGGAAAAAGGACAAGAAATGAAAGTTACATGAGAATAAACGTGCGCTGTTGCAACGCATCCTGTGTGGCACCAATTCTATGGCTCCATTCCAGGACAGTGCGCAACATATTTTTTCTGCGTCGTTAAATATGGAATTGCATTACATTTTGTTACTTCGCTTGGTAAAAGTGTTCATCTTAGCTTAACTTTTACCTCGTTAAATGCGAGATTTCATGAAATTTTGTTCGTTGAAAACGATCAAGTTATCTACGACTTAACATTATATCAAACAAAAGTTGCTGTTTTGTTCGTTAAATCCGGGGCCTCGCTAAATACGGGTTCGTTATAAACGGACTCTACTTTATTCTTATCGTCGTAAAATAAAGCATTTGTATACACGATGGCAGCATTCAGTTATTTTTTCTAAGCTAACGAAATCGTGAATGAAATCGATTAATTTAAATGGCTTTTTAAATGGAAGCTACTTAAACAACTGAATAAAATAGCGTGCACCCAAGATACTTTTTTGTTTACATTGAGATAAGAATTTAATGATAATGTTGTTTGCTGTGTACGAAATGGTACTCAAGAAACAGGGAAACGTCAAACATGAAAACGAGTAACGTTATTTCATTTCTCATTCCCCAAGTTCGTTATTTAAATGAGATTTTCCAACATCTCCTACTTGGTTTTAAAATAACAAGTGGAAAATTAATTATGAAGTTTCTCATTAATTAAATGGTGATTAATTAATTTTAATTGAAACGATGTGCTTCGTATTTTTATTTTCGAAATTCCGCATTATTTTCTCGTTCACCGCTATTTGCGATCAAGGGAGATAACATCTCTTGAAATCAGCATGTTTCTTACGATATTTGAAGATCCTCGTAGCAAAAATACGAACGCAATTATACATAGAAGGGCAAATTTAATTACCCTTCATTTCTTCGTGGACAAGCGGCAGAGATGGAAAACGAATAATGAATTTCGAAATACTTCATGCTCGCACACTCTGTGGTTAAAGATGCCAAATTTTTATCGCCAACTCAGATAGACATTTTTGTTCCTGAGCGGACAATGATTATTTTAAAGAGAGATACACATTATAGGCCTGCACGTGTCGGGCCAATCGCGATAAACCCGAGCCCTGCACGATTTCGGCCCCGATTCCGACTGGAGGTCAGACTGATTTCGGGTAACTCGGGATAAGCAAAATACACTATATTATAGTATTCGTACACCACAGTGTTTTAGGACAAGTGGTTTTATTATCGCCATAGCAGTTATTCCGTCCATTTTTGTTTGTATGACAGCGACAACATGTCGAGGCATAGCCTCAACCAGTTTTCGTTGGATCTCGACAGAAATGGATCGCCGTTTGTCCTGCAGAACTGCTGCCAGAATACAGACCGAAGATGGTAGTGGTGCTCGATTTCGTATCCAGGCCCTGCAGTTTATCCCAGATGTATTCTACACTGACGGAAAAAAATCCCAACACCACGAAAAAATAGTTGTAGAGGAATGAAATGGCGGCAATACATTTGTATAGGTAACATGTTAAATCGATTAAGGTTTCAAGATCACAGCTTAATGTAAGCGCGAGAAGAGCCATTTTAAATGTGAAATGCTGGTACATTAATAAACCGGTGTAACCGCCAGAATGTTGAATGCAAGCACGCAAACGTTCATGCATTGTGTCGTACAGGTGCTGGATGTCAGTTTGTGGGATGGAGTTCCATGCCTGTTGCACTTGGTCGATCAATACAGGGACGGTTAATGCTGGTTGGGGGTGACGCTGGAGTTGTCGTCCAATGATGTCCCATACGTGCTCGATTGGTGAAAGATCTGGTGATCTAGCAGGCCACGGCAACATGTCGACACTCTGTAAAGCATGTTGGGTTACAACAGCGGTATGCGGGCGAGCGTTATCCTGTTGGAAAACACCCCCTGGAATGCTGTTCATGAATGGCAGCACAACAGGTTGAATCACCAGACCGAGGTACAACTGTGCCGTCAGGGTGCGTGGGATAACCACGAGAGTGCTACTGCTGTAATTGGAAATTGCTCCATAGACCATAACTCCAGGTGTAGGTCCAATGTGTCTCGGCCGCAGACAGGTTGGTTGCAGGCGCTCACCTGTCCTCCTTCTAACCAACACACGGCCATCACTGGCACCCAGGCAGAACCGACTTTCATCAGAAAACACAACAAATCTCCACTCCGTCCTCCACTGAGCTCTAGCTTGACACCACTGACGACGCAAACGGTGGTGGTTTGGAGTAAGTGGAATGCACGCTACAGGGCGTCTGGCTCGGAGCTATCCATCAAGTAACCAATTTGTAACAGTTCGTTGTGTCACTGTGGCGGCAACTGCAGCTCGAATTGCTGCCGCAGAAGCAGTACGATGCGCCACGGCCATACGCCGCACACGGTGGTCTTCCCTCCCAGTAGTGCCACGTGGCCGGCGGGAACCCGGTCTTCTTGAGGTAGTACCTTCCCTTGACCACCGCTGCCAACAATCATGCACAGTGGCTACATTCCTGCCAAGTCGTTCTGCAATATTGCGGAAAGAAAATCCACCTTCTCGTAGCCCTATTACACGACCTCGTTTAAATTCCGTGAGCTGTTAGTAATGGCTTCTTCGTCTTCTTAAAGGCATTCTTGACTAACATCAACACCCTACGTCGAATCGCAACGATAACTAACGCTCACGAACGTTACAGTGCGTATTTACAGCAAACCTGCTTTGCATGTTCCGAGGGACGCTACTAGCGCCACACATATGCGCCGAGCGCGAAATTTGCATAGACGTCATCTTACAGATGTACTCTCACCGCCTACCAACTGTCGTTTATCTAACACAACCCGTTCTTGGTGTTGGGATTTTTTCTTCCGTCAGTGTATGTGATTAAGATCAAGACTCTGAGCAGGCCTGAATTCCCCCTTATTTCAAGCAACCAGACTTGTACACGTCGCGTAATGTGGCAGGGAGCTCTACCATCTTGGAATAGACAAAGGTCATTTCCATAATACTGCCACTTTGTTGGTTGAGCTAAATTACCCAGAATGTCCAGGTACACTTATTTTTTTATTGGGAGTTTAACAACCACCGTGAGCAACTCAGTGGGCTAAAAGCAGTTGCCAGTCCCTAATTTAGGGCCACTGGTTTAAGGGAAGGGATAGTGCCTTAAGACAAACACAACATCCAGGCTACACCAGGATTCGAACTCGGATCCTTGGTCATAAGCCAGCACTTAGACCACTGCGCTACCGGGACAGCCAAGGTACACTTCAGAGTTCATGGTTTGTGGTATAATAACCAATGGACGGAATCCCATCCACGAAAAACAACTTCATACCATGACGGAACCTCCGCCGAACTTAACAGTTGGAAGGACACAGTCCGACCAAAATCCTTCGCCGGGCTGTCGCCAAATTCAAACACACCCTTCAGATTGGAAGAGTGAAACACCCAAAAGACCGGTTTCCAGTCGGCCGCAGTCCAGGAATGACGGCAGGCACGCCACTCCAACGGCACTTCGCTTTCTCAGTAGTGATATGTATCTTGTATTTGGCTGCTCTACATAATAATCCACAATGTGCAACTCTCTGCTGATATTTATGGTACTAACCGAGCCATTACATGCATTCCCTACTTCAGCAGCGATGGAAACGGCTGAGGAAGAACGAGATTTCTTAGTATTTCTTTCCATGGATCTTCTGTCACGTTCCGTCAGTTTGTGCGGCTTTCTGAAACCTCCCCGTCCCCTTTTTATTCGCTGTATTTGAACCGTCCTGCTTCCATCTCTTCACGATATAATTTTCAGTCGACCGATTGTGGGTACGTTTAGTTTTGCTGCAATGCTCCGTATGGAAACATTACTCAGATGACATCGTATGACCAGCCCACGCTGCAACTCGGAAAGTTCAAGTCCACGCGGCATATCCGCTTCAAAGTTACTGGTAACGCGACAGAACATCTGAGGTTTATTTACGTACCTCTCCACTCACAGCGCGCCTTACGGCACTACCATTTTTCGCATTTATGCAAATATTTGTTAGTGTCCGAATACTCTTGATAATGTAGTGCAGGCTTCTTCTGCTCTTCGGGTTCGGGTCGGACGAGCATCTTACTGAGCAGTTCTGTCAGTAATAAAACACTTGTGCGCACGCACAGCCAACATAACTATCCATGATAAAACACTGAGAGTTCTGTTGGCTGCGTCTGCGCACAAGGCAGAGACTAATCTGAAAGACGGGCAGCTGTGATCCACATTCAAAGAATATTTAACTGATAAGAAGGTAAGGCTCAGCGAGACGTAACTAGCGCCACTATATTATGCGGTAAAAAAATTCCTACACAGAAGCCAACATTACAGGCTGATGCCGCAGGATGCCGAGCAGACTGAGTTAGACTGAGCATGCGTGTTTGTGTTCAAAGAATATAAACGCTTGTTTGTGTTGGCGTTTTGTTCAAAGGTTTTGTTGTTCTCATCTAGATCTGCGTTTATATTACAGCCATGAAATACACCCACTCCATTCCCATGAATAACAATTCATGGAATGGAGTGGATGAATAACAAGAACAAATTTGAAACCGTTTGAAACAAATATCCTGGAAAACCATTAAAACAACGTTTGCTGAAAAAAAAAAAGCTATCGTTACGTTGAAAAAATTAATTTATCAATTATATGAAACTGACTTTTATGAAAAATACCTCGTAATATTGTAAAATGAAAGAGGGAAGCATTCGATTACACAATGCATACCAAACAGACAGCTTTAAGCATACACTCAATCGTTGCGAGTTAGTCCGGTCGGTAGAGAGCTCAGCTCTCACGCCAGCGGCCCAGGTTCGAACCTACTCAGATACGAACGGATGTTTTTCCGATCTGTTGAGAAAATTTCTCCAGCGCAGTGCGTTTAATTTACAAACTTCGGAAGGGTAGAAAAAAAAATTGTAGCTTTGGGAAACTGCGGTTGTCTTTGCTTTTTTTTTTTTTTATTATTATTATGGCTGCTACTGGGAAACCAGCCTCAGCATTTTTGACATTTAAGGTATATTGTAAATATGAAATTCATGCCAAGCAACCTGGTATTACTACGGTGCTTAAAGTGAGAATAAAACTGCTAAAATTTCCTTAAAATAATATTAATTGCTAATGTATATATTTGTTTCACCAAAAGAAGGGACAGGAGGGATACTCAGAAAAGAACAACAAAAAAAAAAATGCTTTAGTAGACCCAATGAGACCGAAGGAAACAGTCGCAGATCAAAGCTTAGCTTCCTTTCCGTGAAATAGGCTTCCCGTCCCGTGTCTCCTACGCTTTTTGCGCCTGAATGTTAACTTTCCCGCAGAGCATCTGCTCCCGCATTACATGGTGGCGCTGCTGTCGCCTGTTTTACATTATCTCTACGAGAGTTGAGCTTCTTCACGCGAAGCGTTTATATTCTTTGCCACATTGTACATATTTTGGATGTCACCAGTCGAGAGTTTGGATACATGGCATGTTCTTAGGTTTTAAATCATTTTGCCTTCTGTTTTACTTCTGTGCTTTTCTTGTGTTTGTTTTACGAGCTACCTATAGCATGTGCAAATGTTTTATAATTATTCCGTGGATTATTTTTATTTATTTCTATTTTCAAACTGTGTTTAACACAATCAGAATGAACCACACTGCTACATCTACGTCGAACCGTTAGAATAGTAGCGTTGTGGTTGAATGTGCCTTTTCGATTACGAGTTTAATTAATTTACTGTGACAAGAAAGTATGGCGAATGAAGGGGAATTATAGAAAAAAATGGAAAACCCAATTCTCTGATGAAAGCATCAACCATTATAAAAACACGGTCCTCCTCTTTTCACGATTCTCGATGTTCTGATCATTATTCGTGACTGTGTGGCAGCGTAAAATCGAATCTTCGATTTTCTCCAAAACAAACGATTGGACTAAGAATTTCTCCAGTTTACAATTGTAGAATGTTAGAGCTTTGCCATGAAGAACTTTTTGGAGATAATAATTCCATAGTTAATTTGATTCAGTTTTGATAAAAACGAAAAAAAAAAAACATGGGCTGAGCTTTAAAGAAAAGCATTGAGAATGAAAACTTGTGCTTGAAAAAAATAATGAAAAAAAGAGCCAAAAAAAAAAAAATAGTCAGGGAAGCAACAAAAAAAAAAAAATACTCCACAGAGGAAATTCATCTTTTTAGTGATTGAAAAAAATTGAAAAAAACAAAAAAAAACAATCGAGAGGTGCTCTTTGTAGATAATTATTCTATGCGTCATCTGCATGCCAAGATCTTTGTGGGTGTGAAATAAAATGAGTGATTCGAGTGCATACGTGTATTTAAGTTTATATTCGCGTCTCTTACAACCATACCGAGCCACAGTCCGGTACATACTAAGTCGAATTAAATCTGACGTTGAATGGTACTCAGGTAGGTGTTTAAATGAATGCTATTGTAATAGAACCAATGAAAGAAGATGTGTGAGTCCGAAAAGTAAATATTTATTAACCCATGACGGCGGCAATAGTAAGTATTTGGGCCATTTTTTTTTCAAAATAGTATTAATATTTTATTATTAGTTACTATACACCGTTGAGTCATTCCATTGTGACTACCTACCTAATAAGCTGTAGGACCACCTTTTGACCGCAAAACAGCTGCCACTCGGGGAGGCAATACTTCGATGAGGTGGCGATAGGTATCCTGTGGTATCTGGCATCATAATGCCAGCAGCAGGTCCTTCAGTTCCCGTACATTTAAGGTTGGTGGTAATTTAGCGCGAACCCGCTTTTTCAAGTCGAACCACAAATGTTCGATTGGGTTTATGTCAGGTAAATGTGGAGGCCAGGGGATTAACAGAAAGTCACCAGAACGTACCTCGAACCATTCCTTGACGATTGGGGCAGTGTGGCATGGCGCATTATCCTGTTAGTAATGTCCATCACCAGCAAGGAACACAGTTGCCATAAATGGGTGAACTTGGTCCGCAACGATGTTCAGATACCTGAGAGCTGTCAGGGAATGTGCTATTGGGATAATATGGCCTAACGTGTCCCAAGAAAACATCGCCCACAGCACAACACCGCATCCCTCCGGTCTGTTTCCGCCCAACAGTGTATTCAGTTGCCATAGCCTCCGTTGGTAATTGATGTATCCGCGCTCGGCCGTCTTCGTGATGCAACAGGATTCTTGATATTTCAGACCAGGATACTTGGACCCATTTCATGCGTTGTTGGCAATGGCGTGCAGTGAGAATGGGGACCCAGCTGGGTCTTCGGCTACGCAGGCACATGCGTTGAAAGCTGCGATGAACTAACTGTGTGCTGTGACACATAGCCCTGATCACCACTACTCAAGTGGCGGGAGATTTTGTCGCACTGTGGTGCTGCGTTCGCTGTGAACAATGGGAAACAGTCTCCGCTCTCCTTTGACATCAATGACCTGCGGACCACACACGGCTGGACGGTGGTTTGTCGTTTGGCCATCTTTGCACCATTTTTGTTACGTACTCACTACATTGGCATGTGAACAACCCTCAAGCCGCGCCGTTCCCGAGATCGTAATTCTGAGTCGCCGTGCCATCACAATTTGTCCTTTATCGAAATTCGACAAATCGGCAGCTTTTCCCATTTTGACTTCGACCACTCTACTAACCGAAAGACGGTCCTCGGGTTGTATATATACTGCTCTGTAAACTCCACCTGCGCCACCGTTCGGTCTCCAGACGTGTTCATTTCTCTAGCCTGCAAGTGGCCATGATGTAATGGCTCATTAGTGTATATTATTCAGACTTATACGAACGTATGAAACGACCCTGACACTGATAAAATGTTATGTAGCTACGAAAGCCATCTGCGCAAGCGCAAACTAAAATCTGACTTCAAGACAGAAAGAAAAGCTGAATCGCCAGTGTGTTAGTGAGAGGGGCTGCTATCGTTTCGCATGCTTTCTACAGGTCGTGTTGTACATCAGTTAAAAGCTCCAGATACCCCCATCGTGTTATACTTAATTTTAAAGCACTGATGAACAGCACGTAACCCCTCCTTGAGGGCGGAGGGTCGAGAGGAAGCCAAATTTCGCAACCACGCATACTGTACAATTGCTGATAAAGCTGAATAGCATCAGAACGCATTTTTGCAATGCAATGTGCTTTATCACAACTAGCATGAAGTTCTTGTACTTGAAACAGATTGCAATTAGGTAGCTGTTAACGTTTATGTGGAACGTGATGAAATAACGTTCGGAGACAGTTTAGTAAAATATATTGTTGAGTAAAAGTGAAATTACTTTCATCATGGGACAATATGAGGAATGATCAGATTTCAGTAACGGTTTTGACAATGACGCACCGTTACCCCAAGTTTTTCACTTCGAATTTCTTTATTGAGATTTGCTTTATTACTGTTGGAAAACATGCATAACATGGAAAAGGAAATAGCACGATAACAGAATAGCATTTCAATTGCAATTCGTACTGTGCGCTACCACACGTACAGTACAATACTTCACATTCTAGGATTCTGATAACACCATCGAAAAGGTCATGCCTTGCCACTAGATGAAGATATAACACTAAAATAATGAGGGACCCACTCAAGGTGGATGTTGTACGTGGACACGCCACATGGGGTACGTGAATAGAAATGGAAATATTGGGTTTTAAAGAAAGGAATGTCTGCAAATGTAAGGCAACACAAAAGTGCTAATTACCGTATGTACAAGTACAAATCATTCCAAAATGTAGTCGTACGACCTGGTCCCATCGTCTGGGCAGCTATTGGACACCGTCCCTGCAGAATTGTTGCGGTTTGGACGCAAAAGAGTGAGTAAATGAGCTCTCGGCATCGTCCCGGTAGATAAACCTCTGCCCGTCCAGGGAATACCGCAATGACAGCAGTAGCAGCGCCAGCAGCTCAGAACCTGGTGGGTCATTAGGGGGCACGAATTTTGGGATAAAATAACTCCGTCAGTTTATTTTTTTTTCAATGATTTCGCAATATTTGCTATCACAATGCTGCAATTTTAGTTTGTAACCTCACAAAGAATCTCTCATAATTACAAAAATGGTGTCTTTCTAGTACTATATTAGACATTCGCTCAGAGAATCTATTGCATTTCACGGAAGTACAATCACTAAATTTAACAAAAAAACTCATTTCCTATAACACAATTTCTGTCACTTCGAAAAGTTCAAGTGCTTTTAGTCAGTAAAAAGAATTTTGTTAATTCAAAAATTCAAGGTGGAGCAGTGGTCTAAGCGATGACTTGTGATTATTCGTCCGGGACGGGACCGGGTTCGAATCCCGGTGAGGCATGGATGTTGTGTTTGTCTTACGGAGCTGGCTCTCTCCCTTCCCTGCAAGCAGTGGCCCTAAATTAGGGACTGGCGACTGCTTATAGCCCTCTGAGTTGTTCACGGTGGTCGTTAAACTTATAATAAGAATCAAACACAAAAAACAAGTTCAAAGTGTTATCCCATTTTTTTTTTAATCTTTGATGGTTGCACTTGCCATGTGTTCTAACTGCTTAAATATTTTTAATGGGGCTGAAGCCCACCTATAGCGCCGCGCCTGAACAACAGAAAATTGTGCTAGTTGCTTGGTGCCGTGTCCGGGGAATAGGCTGGGTGTGATAGCAGCTCCCAGGCCAGATCACTGATCTTGTGACAGGTCAACCGTCCTGTGTGAGGTCTCGCGCTATCCTGCTATAGGAAAACGCCCTTGCGGTTCAGCACCCAGCAAAAGCAGTCGTGCACTATGTTGCAGTTGCCGAACCGTCAATAAAATGTCCGGGCGGCCAACAGTTGGCACTCCATCAGTTGTCATATGCCACAACAGGACCATCAGTTATCCATCACAGGCAGTAGCTGCCCCAAGTAGCCCTTCAGCGGCCCTGCAAGCATGTGCCAGAATTGATGGCTAGCCTAATATGGTCCCCTAGTTTGCCGGTAGTGGCAGGCCGCAACCACGTGACGTAACTGATGGCTTGCCGAATCTTGTCCACCAATTTACCAGTAATAGCCATAAAAAAAATTAAGGATAACCGCAGTTTCCCAAAGCTACAACTTCTTTTTTGTTTCTCTCACCTTACGAAACTTGTGAATTATAGCACTGCGCTAGGGAAATTTTCTCAACAGACCGGAAAAAACGCCCGTTTGGATCTGGGTGGTTACGAACCAGGGCTGTTGGCGTGTGAGGTGAGCTCTCTACCTAGTAGACAAATTTGCCACGCACGAGCGTGTGCTTGAAGCTGTCTTTTTTGTGCGGAATGTGTATTCGAATGGTTCTATCTTTTATTTTACAATATTGCGAGGTATTTTTCATAAACGTCAGTTTCATATAATTCATAAATTTATTTTCTTCAACGTAACGATAGTTTGTTTTTACCTTAAGGGAACTTCACTCATTTTCAAGGAGTGTACCAACTTAAAGTCGCTTTCCGAAGTTTTGTACTGTCCTTGTCGTTTTGAAAGGCGATTGTTGAATTAATATATATTTACCCGGGTTCATGTCACATTCTGTTGCATTTTTAACGTTGTATCTTTCCTTTCCGTTGTCCGAAGCTCAATTTGTTTTAAAGAGGAAAGATATTTTATTTTACTTCTCGTTATTTTCAGAAGCGAATTCCTCCCAGCCTTGTGTATTCAACCCATGGATGAGTACATTATGTCCACATGGAGTTCTTCTTTTTTTCGAATAATTAATAAATTTTGTACGCGTATAATTCTTTTTTTTTCCAACAAACGGTTTTTAATGTTTTTCCAGGATATTTGTTTTAAGTGGTATCAAACTTTTTTTGTTATTTACCCATATCATTTCATGGGAATGGAGTTGGTGTATTTCATGGCTGTAATCTAGTATTTCGTGGCTTAATCTGATATCTTCTTCGACGTGGAATTTCATTAGCAAATTCTATAATTTGCCTCTTTACATATGGATTTTTTTCTTAACATGCACTAAAATAACACGATGGCGATAGCGTCCTCTTCAACTAACTGGTACCATTAGAGGCACAGCAAGTGTTGCTTTTGCGCATGCGCAGTCCCGTTGCTTCCACCTGCTGTTGGGGTTACATTGGTTGCCATCAACGGGCCACTAGTGGCACTTGCTTGGAGGCCCACAATTCATGGCGATGCTGCAGGACCATCAAGTGGCAGATTTCATCCAACAGTGACCCATTACTGCTAGCTGGTGGCCAGCCGTTTTCCAGCACTTGTGCTTTTGCTGGGCAGTGCTGCTCGTTTCGACGTGAGCGATACGTTCTGATCGTCGAGATCACGGCAGCACACATCGGCGGTGATATTGGTGTTGTCCAAAAGCAGGTCAAAAGACACGATACCCCGCATATCCCACCAAACTGATAGCAGGACCATACGTTGGTGTAAGCCGGGTTTAGGGGTCTGCCTGCATAGGCTTCTGTTTTGGGTCCAACTAGGCGCTGACATTGTCATACAGGACCCGTTTTTCGTCACCTGTCTTCATGGGGTTCATGGACGTTTCAACTTGGTCACGTGCAAGCAGGAGACTCATGCACTCTTGCGATTTATACTTTCTTCTCATCTGTGAGTTGATGGAGTACCCAAACTCCCTTCTTGTGCACTTTCTAATGTTGACGCAGGTGCGTGGTAATGCTTGTGTGCGTAGTCCCCAGTAGTTTGGCCAACTCCCGGGTGGCCGTACGTGGATTCGTCTCCATTAAGGTCTTCAGCTTATCCATATCCATCAATGTTGGGTGTCTTCCGGCTTTGCGACGGTATGACGGGTCAAACGTTCTTCGTCAAAACCGTTCGAGCCAATGAGAGCACTGACGATGAGTTAGGGCATTGGGTACACACAGGTAATGTTTTTACAGCACTTGCGGGAGTACAACCGAGACGAAACTGATGCAACAGGCAATGGTGGATGTGTTCCTTGTGCACTTCCATGTTGGCTGACGCTTACACTCTTCGACTTCTGACGGCAAACTGCTACTGACTTAAACCACCTGATAGCTGATGTCATACCGGTGTGCTGCGCCATCTCAGTGGCCAATGTGCGCCGTGGTCAGGGCTTCAAATTTGATTACCGCGTCATCGGAAATTACTTTCTTCCCAACACAATAAAACAAGCGCAAGTTTAGGTAAAGGGTTTCTAAGGAGTAATGTGAAACTCTTTGGATATAAGAACAAATGTTTTGTATAAATGTTTTAAATGAAGAGCGGAACATCCATAATAAAAAAAAAATTCATCTTTCCTATTTTATAAGCTATCATTGCATTCATGCTCAGAAAGTTCTGCAAACTTCTGTAAGAAGACCTTACGTGAAAAAGTAAAACTAAAAATATACGCTCGGATATTGCAAATACAGTTAGGAATATTGCAGTTTCGAAGGGGAAAAGCGGTAATATGAAACTATAGCGACGATTGGAGATGAGTGTTCAGCATGGGTAGCCACGCTATATGTAAATAGCATCACGGCAGCATAGCACGTAGCGTGTAAACTCCGATAAAAGCACTTTGCAAGAAGTGAAAAACTGGTCGTTTCACCGTTTGAGATAGAAGTTTCCTGAATGTATAGCCTTCAGTGTGGGATTAACCCGCAATGATATCCAGACAACGTTTAATCATTAACAACAAAAACAGAGCTGTTGGCATGTTGCAGGAAGACGTACGGCAGATAGATATGGTTGCTGCTTAAGGAATTTCGCAAAGTGTAATTAGACGGCTGCATACAATATTTCTACGGCATGAAAATCTTGGCGATAAACAGAAGAATGGTCGCCCGAGAATAATCACCAGGAGGCGAGATTGCTACCTGAGAGTAAATTCTCGGAGAAGGCTAGTATCACCAGTAGCCAACTATGGAAATAACTTCGAGCTGCTTCTGATGTCACAATATGAATTCCAACGGCACGAGTGCAGACTCAGAGCAAGGAGGTCGCTGAGATGTATAGCATTCATTTCAGCTCACCGTCGTCAAAGATATATCTGGGTCCAACAGTACATATCATGGAATACAAAGTGGCACCATGTAGTTTTCACAGACGAATACTGTTTTTCTCTTTATTCTTATACTTGACCATGACATGTGTGGAGGAAATCTGGCACACGAATGCAATCACACTATGTGCAGTCCATCCACCCTTACCAGCGGCTGTCAGTCTGGTCTGGGCAGTAGAGTGTTTGAACTCCGTACTTCTTTGCATGTTTGTCAAGGCAGCATGAATGTTTTAGTGTACCAAAACGAGACATTTTGCCCATTGTGACACTGTGTCGCCCTGCTCTTGGACATGCATTCCATTTTCTCAATGACAGTGCAACTGGTCACCGTGCCTGGAGTGTGTTTCAGGAGCTCGAAAATCATGGGATTGAATCGTTACAGCTGCCTCCGAAGTCTCCTGACCTTAATTATATTGAGAATATTTGGAACGATGGGATTTAATCGTTACGGCTGCCTGCGAAGTCTCCTGACCCTAATCCTATTGAGAACATTTGGGAGGCTAGGATTGAACCTTTACAGTTGCCTCCGAAGTCTCCTGACATTAATTCTATTGAGAACATTTGGGACACTGGGATTGAAACTCTTCAGCTGCCTCCGAAGTCTCCTGATCTTAATTCTATTGAGAAAAATTGGGACACTGAGATTGAACCTTTACAGCTGCCTCCGAGGTCTCCTGACCTTAATTCTATTGAGAACATTTGGGATGCTGGGATTGGAACTTTACAGCTGCCTCCGAAATCTCCTGACCTTAATTCTATTGAGAACACTTGGGACGCTGGGATTGAACCTTCACAGCTGCCTTCGAGGTCTCCTGACATTAATTCTATTGGGAACATTTGGAACGCTAGGATTGAATCGTTGCAGTTGCCTCCAAAGTCTCCTGATCTTAATTCTATTGAGAAAAATTGGGACACTGGGATTGAACCTTTACAGCTGCCTCCGAGGTCTCCTGACCTTAATTCTATTGAGAACATTTGGGATGCTGGGATTGGAACTTTACAGCTGCCTCCGAAATTTCCTGACCTTAATTCTATTGAGAACACTTGGGACGCTGGGATTGAACCTTCACAGCTGCCTCCGAGGTCTCCTGACATTAATTCTATTGAGAACATTTGGAACGCTAGGATTGAATCGTTGCAGCTGCCTCCGAAGTCTCCTGACCTTAATCCTCTTGAGAACTTTTGGGACGCTAGGATTGAATAGTTACAGCTGCCTCCGAAGTCTCCTGACCTTAATCTTCTTGAGAACATTCGGGACCCTGTACAGCTACGTCTGGATAACCACGTTTCGTACACCAGTTAACTAGTAGACCTCCGTAACGTGTTGCGTGTAATATGGAACGAACTGCTCCAGACCCTCATCAATAATATTATTGCAAGTATGCTTCGTAGGTGTTTAGACATTCTTCGAGAGAGAGGTGGTGTTACCGGGAACTGAAATCCAAAAATATGGACATTCTCCGAATTTACCATTTTGCCCATATTGCAGTGCTACCTTGTTGTGTGCAGAAATTGCACAATAAATTGCTTTTGTAATCGTAATCTTTATCGTTTATGTTACCTAGTCTGTCTGATGTTATTTCAGTACGTGTTACTTGAGTCAGATACATACATCCTTCATTTCAAGTGATATCCCTAACTTTTTGTGATCGGAACCACAAATATTTGCACTACCTGCCAAGATAACTGAAGCTGCGTTTAATGCCTAACATTTTGTAAACCCGTGCATAATATAAGCCATTCATGTGAAACAGTTGCGTGTTGCTTTAAGGCTGTCTTTGAATGAGTGTAAGAGAAATTCTATCCTATATCTGCAATTTAAATTCTTTTTAACACATTTTCTCAAAGACTATTACTTTGTAGTGTTTGAAATTTCAAGCACAATAAAAAACTACCTATAGCTAATATGTGCCAGAGTTATTATTCCGAAAAAAAAAGCGATATATATTTTTTTTAAATTCAATTTATCTGACTCGAAAATATTCCAATTTGGGCGCTTGATGGCGCGATAAGTTTGCTTATCAGTGTTTCTTCCTGGAAGAAACGAATTCTCACACTTCTATCTAATTTTTTTGAATTATGTAGGCCAAATAGAAGTTAATTGAATGGTACCAAAAGTGAGACTGGAATCTTGTCTCCCATAAATCACCTTAAATCCTTCTGTACGTTCAATTTTTGAAGAGAAAATGTGTACATTAGCAGAGAACCCCTGCATTTGAGCTATAGAAACTCCGCCCACCTAAGTAGCTCCACCCCAAACAACGTTATTGGTTAAAACGTAACAGCGGGTATTTTGTCTTTACATTGTGGAGCCAACGAGGGACCACTTCCATTCTAAATATATAGCGATTCGGTGACGCCAACTTCTGGGACAGTCCTTCAAGACGTAAAAGCTACGCCCAACGAGTGATTTTTTGCGCCATCTATCGCAGAAGAAGAACCCTAACTCAATTCAAAGACAGCCTTAAAAAATATCATTGCCACACTGTGGAAATGTTATTTCAGAGAATTGGTTATTTTAGTTGATTTTCGCAACGAAAGTGCAGTGTTGTGAAAAGAACGAAGGTCCAATACGTAACAACCCTTTAAAAGAAACAAACGTTTAAAACAGTTCTAAATAGGGGTAATACGGGCGAATTATAATATGCAGCTTATTGCAATGTGTTCGGAATATTATTTTCGGAAAACTCGTAAGCTGGATAGACAACCATAGTGGGCAAGTTGTCTAGAACGCTGGCTTATGACTACTCATCCAAAATAGGTCCGGGTTCAACATGGGTGGTGTGTCTTTTATTAGGCATTAGATTTCTTCCTTCCACGACGAGGCTAACTCTACGAATTTCTCATGATGACGGTCGTTAACCACCAAAGCCAAGAAGAACAAAAAAGATGACACCGAATTTTTTTTTATTGGAGGTTTAACGAATACCGTGAGCAACTCAATGGGCTATAAGCAGTCGCCAGTCCCCAGTTTAGGGCCACTGGTTCCAGGGAAGGGAGAGAACCAGTACCGTAAGACAAAAACATCATCCATGCCTCACCGGACCCCTTTCGGACGAATGATCAGAGGACATCGCTTAGACAACTGAGCCACCAGGGCGGCGAATTTTCGGTTGTAATGAGCACCTCATTTGAATCCGTTCAGACGCGAATTGAATTTATCAAAGCTATTCAAAAAGTGAATGGAATCGGTATGGGAAATAGTAGTATCTGACCGAAGAAAGAGGTTTTTCAATCGTTCTTTAATCCCGCAGATATTGCTGTAAACGGAAATGTAAACTTAGGACCTCTAGTGGCAGACTTGTACGTTAAGAAAAATTGGAAACTTTATGAGAAGCATTTAGCACCGGAAACGCTATCCAACAAAGAAATAATTTTTCAAATTGGACTCTTAGAAGCAGACATATTGACAAAAATAAGAGACGCCTCCTAACAGAGAAGCCATGCAATATTTTAAGAAGAAAGTATTCGCCGCACCGGTGGCGCAGTGGTCTAAGCGATGGCCTCTGATCATTCGTCCGAACGGGGTCCGGGTTCGAATCCCGGTGAGGCATTGATGTTGTGTTTGTCTTACGGCACTGGTTTTTCCCTTCCCTGGAACCAGTGACCCTAAATTAGGGACGGGCGACTGCTTATAGCCCATTGAGTTGCTCACGGTAGTCGTTAAACCTCCAATCAAAAAAAAAAAAAAGAAAAAAAAAAAAAGAAAGTATTCCCAAAGGGTTTATCGACGTGAGTATTATCGGTCCACGAAAGATTTTTTTCAATCCAGATTTTGATGCAAATACCTCAGAAGCGGAAATTGAAACTCGCGCTCCCTGGTGGCCAAACCATTTTTACAAAAAATTAAAAATCGCTTACAAAAGATTTTCTATCAAGAGATTTCCTATCTGGTGCAAAAAGAACTTTTCAAATCAGAGTATTAGAAGCAGCGATATGGGAGGAAAACCAATTTACCTCTACGCCTCCTAGCGGAAAGTATGAATTACTTGAAAATTTTGAAATTATATGAAAAACATGGCGCACCGGAAACTCTATCAAACAAAGAAAGCTTTTTTTTCAAATTATACCATTAGAAGCAGAGATTTTGAAAAAAATAAGACATATCACTATGCCCCTTGGGGAGAAACCATGCAATATTTTAAAAAGAAAATATTTCGAAAAAGTTTATCAACGTGAGAGGCATCGGTCCACGACTGAATTTTTTAAATCGAGATTTTAGAAGCTCAGATTTTGCTGCAAATACATCAAAAGTAGAAATTAACACTTACACCGCTTGTTGGCCAAACCGTTTTTTACCAAAAAGTAGAAATATATGCGAACGATTTCCCATCTGAAGCTGTATCCGGTGCAGAAGAATTTTTTAAATCGGAGCTTTAGAAGCAGAGATATTAGGGAAAACGCAATTTACTTTTACGCCATGCACGTCTTTTGGTTGGTTGGTTGGTTGACGTGATTTTAATGGCGCAAGGGGCGCAAAGGGCCAAAGAGCATCGCGTCAGAGTATTAAAATAGAAATAAACAACAAAATGGAAAGATAAAAAATGTATAACACGGTAACAAAAACGGTGTATATGGCCAGTCGGGCATTACCAAACAGAAACAAAACGCACCGGTACAACGATTAACACAGTAACGATATATGGTAACAATGGAGTAACATTCTTTAAAAAAATTAACAATGACATATAAAACAGAACGATAAAAGGATAAAATTTGTATATCAACGATAAAACAAAAACACACTACACAAAACGTAAAACACCGGTAACACGAAGAAACGATAAAGCAGAAGAAACGTCACACTGATCATTTAAGAGACGACTCAGGGTACCTGAGTCGTCTGGTAGAATGGGTAAAAGAAAATGACTAGAACGTTGATGAATGAAAAGACGACATGAACATAAAATATGAACGACGGTCAGAGGAGGTACATCTCACGTTCCACACACAGGGGCAGTGTCGCTATACAGCAAATAACGGTAAGTGAAACGACAGCACATCTTTTGAATCCTTTTTGACATGTAAAACTTATTTCAAAGCTAAATTTTAGAAATTCTAAAAATTCATTAAAAAAAACGAATAACGTCTGAGAATAAAATGCGCATAATTTCAAACAGGCGGTGTGTTACATTGAATGGAACCGGTTATACGAAACACAATTCAACTGGATTTTCATGATCGATAAAACACTCATTTATAGAAATAGCTACTTACTTCCTGAAAAGTGTGTTACGAAATTTAACAAGTCAAGCACAAAACATTTCTCAAAGCGGAAGATATCAGCGACAAAAGAGTGTTTCAAGTCGAACAATTACACTGTTAAAAAGAATCTACTTAAAAAAGGAAAACCTGAAACTACTCGTTTTTGTTAAGTACAATTGTATGGTAAACAGGTATGACATGCTCAAATATAAGTAACCATTCGTACTTAGAAATAAGTGCGTCAATAAATATAAATATAATCAGGTATTACTTCAGTTTAGATATTGTAGATTTCAAGAGAAATCGTTTAATAAATGTTTGAAGTGACGCACATGAATGATTAGTACAACAAACTCGCTAATCACAAGTAATTTATTTATGCATAAAGTCTCTTTGTGTGCGTTTTTACATTAAATATGTCTGGGTCAATCTCATAAATAATACACTGCTGGACACCCAAAATGCAACACCAAGAAGGAAGCATCCGATAGGCCTGAAATTCGCCACATGCGTCGCCCGCAAGAGGACATGCATCGCAGGGCATATGCAAATCATGTGCGCCCGGCACGCCACCGAGAAGCACTAAATTAAGGGTGCACAGAAGGCGTAGTGTAAGTAGTGGAAGTGTGTTGAGCTGCCACCCCAGTGCGTGGACAGCTTCCTGATGCCTCCTTGCAGAATACGGCAGCCATTCCAGGACATTTCGGAGTTCGACTGAGGACAAATAGTGGCTTATCGCGACAGCAGTTTATCGTACCGAGACATCGGCGCCCGTGTGGTACGACATCCAGCCACAGTGAGACGAGTATGGATTCGGTGGGTGCAGGAAGGACGGACGGACCGACGTGAGCGATTGCCGCAGCCGCGGCACACCACCGTACAAGAGGCCCGGCATGTTGTGTGGCGGGCATTGACGGCTCGCACCGCCACATCACGAACGTTAGCGCAGTAATTAGGGAGTGTTGCGCAACAAACTCTGTCAGCACGTACCGTTTGACGTTGTCTGCAGGGGCGGGGACTTGTCGCACGGCGTCCATTGCTCCGATTACCATTGACATTACACAACCGGCGATTGCGGCGGCAGTGGGCCGTTGAACGCCGCACCTTTACTACGGAATGGCACGACATTGTCTTCTTCCACGAATCCCACTTCTGCCTGCAACACCACGATGGTCGAATCCGCGTGTGGCGGCACCGAGGCGAGAGACTGTATGACGCCTGCATTATGCATCGTCATATCGGTCCGTCGCCTGGCATTATGGTTTGGGGCGCAATTGGATATTACACCAGCACCCCTCTGGTACGCATCACCGGTACACCCAAGAGCCACCGCTACATCTCCGACGTATTGGAGCCTGTAGTCTTTCCTTACCTGCAGGACCTGCCAGCGGCCACGTTTCAACAGGACAATGCGTGCCCGCACGTGGCACACATCGTGCAACAATTCTTCACGGCCCACCAGGTGTCACTGCTGCCGTGGTCCGCCCTGTTCTCCCGATATGTCGCCCATTGAACACGTCTGGTCACTGATCGGCAACCGAGTGGCCCGTCAAGCACCACCCGCGGCTACGCCTGATGAACTGCGGCAAAGTGAGGAAGTAGCCTGGACCGACATACTCCAAGCCCACATCCAAAGCCTCTTTCGTTCGATGCCGCGGCGTGTAGCGGCCGTTATTGCTAGCCATAGGGGCCACACGAACTATTTATGTCGGCGTGTTCCGCAAGTCGCACGGGCCTGTAAGATCAATCGCTTCATCTTTGTATTTGCTGTTACGTGTCCAGTAAATCTGGCTTTGCTATCTCGTATCCAGTACATCTGGCTTTGCTATCTCGTGTCGTTCTTGGTGTTGCATTTTGGGTGGCCAGCAGTGTATGTTGTCGCTTCATCACTACACTTTTCATAAAATTGTTCGGTCCATTTGCATTTGACACCGAGTATATATTTTATCCCAGATGTGCCGTCGAAAAATATACTTCCAGTTGATTTCCATGAATAAATGAGTATGTATGGAGCATACGTGTTCCGAATTTGATATCGAGCTGTGGATGGCTTAGTGGTTAGAGACTCAGACCGCTAATGGAGGGATAACAGGTTAAAACCCGGAGTGGTGGTGTGGATTTCTAACAATAGCTGAATATCGGACGAGCACGTTAAGTGGCGTCACCCGGGTGGGAATCCCCCGGTTACATATAAAAGTGTTCATTCCTAAGTCCCCCCCTAATATATCTCTACCTTCCATGTACAAAATCGTACGGCGCCATCTAGTATGCTCACTTCCAAAACTTCCTGTCAGAATCGCTGGATTCGCTGTCATTTGTTTCTGTTCCCTGCCCGAAAGGGCACAGAAACTGAATGAAGTTAGAGCGCATATATATTTGAAATATTTGGATTTGTTTGGGTACATATATTTGGGTTGAAATACCAGATATATTCACAATTGATTCAATGTATGCGCTCAAAAATGAGTACGTGTCTTTTCCAAAAATGAGACACAAGTATTCGGAGCTATTATATGCCCAGAATGTACTCAAAAAGGAGTATATTTTGCTTATTTCAAAGTACCAATTTTTAACAGTGTAGAAGAGATATAGAAGGAAGCGTGCTATAACTTTCTGCTCCCTACAGGAAAAAATGTGTATTACTTGAAAAAGAAGCTTTACACAAAGCAGTCTTCGTTATACAAGGTATTGAGTGAAAGAACCTTTACAATAGGATGTTTACAATCGATGATATGGAATAAAATGTACTTTGAATTCGATGGCATCTTCACTTACGCCAATGGCAGCGAAGTTATTCTTCTTTTCCTTTGAGCTGGTGGTTTAACGACCACCACGAACGGGCCACTTTTAGAAGAACTCCAGGAGGCCATAATTTAGGGCAAACACAATATCCATACTTCACCCTGATTCGAACCAGGACTAACCTCGGACATTTGGTCAGAAGCCAGGCCTTATACCACTGCGCCACCGGGGCGTCAAAGTTGTCTCCGGAAAGGATCCTTAAGCAAGGATAATTGTTTTAACATTTCGTGCTTCTCAATACAAAAAATATTTTTTTCAAATCGGACGGATAGTTGCAGAGATTAACAAACGAACTGGCAAGTGATCCATAAGTACGCTTTTTTTAATAAGAGACCTGAGAAATTATGAAATGGATAAATAATCAGCTTTACGAAATGGTTCAAATCATTTCATGAAGCAACCACTTTTATGTTACGCAAAGTGAAAATGGCGTCTGCCTTCTAATACTTGAACAAATTATGAAGATGAATCCTTGAACAAAAAAATGGTGGCGCAGTGGTCCAAGCGAAGGCCTCTGATCATTCGTTCGAAAAGGGTCCGGGTTCGAATCCTGGTGAGCCATGGATGTTGTGTTTGTCTTACGGTGCTGGCTCTCTCCCTTCCTGGAACCAGTGACCCTAAATTAGAGACGGGCGACTGCGTATAGCCAGTTGAGTGTCTCACGGTGGTCGTTAAACCTCCAAAAGAAAAAAAACTGAAATTATCTAACATTCCGCTGATATAAGGGAAAACTTTTCATTTGGTTTAGAAATGTTTCACGTCTTGTTCCAAATCTAGCGTGAGAAATACTATTATTACGTAGTCAATGGATAATTTAGTATTTTTGAAAAAACACGAAGAATCTTTATTGGAATAGCTAAATAGCAAAACTTTCATTCGTGTTCATTGTGGCGGAATATCTCCTCAGAAGAAAATGTCCATTACTGCTTTAGCACCTGAGCCAGAGGCGCCGTGGGAACACGTTGTTATTCAGGTCTTACCCTGGAAAACTGTGTTGACAAAATTGCATTAATGAAAGGATTAGCTGTAAATCCCCTGTTGTTACTCTGTGGTCCTAATCCAGAAGCATTAAAGGACACATACAAAGTAGTAATTTACTTTGCTACTTTCTTGTTGGGAAGAACTTCGTTACGAAGATGAATACTTGAACAATATATGAACTACAGTTGGGCTTCTCACGCGAACCATTTCGCTTCAAATTATTCTATTTTCGCATGTCAGAATGGATTAAATATCTCCGTGTGGCCTTTAAAACTTGCAATATTATTTTCCTGCCTTTAACCTTTTAGTCCGTTAACATTTCGCCAATATCTTATAGCGGATAATTTTGCCGGTTAAAGGATTAACATTCCCATTCACTGAAAACATTCTGATGTCCATTCAAGTTCAGTTTTCTTATAAATTCACTTAAAATAAAAAATAAGTAATGTCGTTTAAGTTTCATTATCCGTCTATATTATCCGTCAAATTTTTAAAGAATGTTAAGTAAAAATTGTTTGTTTCTACAGAAAACCTTACAACTTCATTGCAAAAAAAAATTGGTAAATTCACGAACGATCTTCCCTGATTCCTTTTGGGAATTATCAAATCATATCCCTGAAACAACATTTTTTGGGGGAAAAAAACCTGAATTTCACGAATTCTTCATACCCTAGGAATCTTCTTAATATTCAGAAACCTTTCCGTAATTCCTTTCTTATATTAACGGAACATTCTGTAATCACTTTTTTTCCTATCCGAATAACGGGAAGTTTCCAAAATAGGAGAGATTCGCCGTAATATACTTAAGATTTTATTATCTACTGAATTTCAATCGTCTGTCGGAGGATCTGATTTTGAAGTTCTGTAGCGAGATCAGATATTGTGGATAGAATATCGCATGGAATTTTAGTCATTGTGGCACCTTATATACCTTTTGCTTTCCCCCATTGTGTACACCAGAATTGGAAACGGGTCAAAAATTTCGGACTCGGACCCGACCCGGGCAAATCTGCTTTGAACTATAAATTCGAAACTCAATTTATGTATATATACATATAAACGTAATATACATATTCATCCTAATAACTGCTTGATATTTAATAACTGAAATCCTTTTATAATAATAAACATTTTGTAACTTGCTAAATCTTAGTGCCATTTTTAGTGCCACTATTTTGCGTAATCCAGAAGTAATGGCTGACTAGGATCGTGACCATGGAGTATATTACAAATGAGAATCATCATTTACTATTACACACATGCATTTTTAAAATTGTTTTTAGATTGTTTGCTCTTTCCACACTCTGATGGAGGTGCGCATACTTTCATATGGTCCGTTAGATTTTTGGTTCCATAATATTTTATTACACCGTAGACATCTTTCTTTGTAATTATAAACTTTCCACAATTTGAACAACAAGCAAGACCAAACAACACATAATTATTCACCGGTTCCTTAATGAGACGAAACAATTTCCAGCATTCACTCTTCCTCTCGTGGTTTTCAACAAGCACGTATTTGTTGGCCTCGACGCCATTCTCAACTTCCTTCATATTAAATCCATCCATATTAACAAATAAGGAGTTAATTTCCACATAACGTGTCATGGGAACGGAATGTTGGCACATCAATAAAAAACCTCTGAATGCTCAATGTAAAAGATGCGATGTGAAAAGTAACTCTTAGTCATACAGCGAACTTCGCACGGAGAGAGTGAATCAGCTGAGAAGCTGATTCACTCTCTCCGTGCGAAGCTGATTCACGGGTTGTTATTGCAACCTGTATTTCATGAAGTGTATGCGCATTACCTGCCTACACCTTCCCCTTCAGTGCCTCCCCACTGAAAAAGGTGAGGCGGTGTTAGATCCGAAGACCGGGTAGGCCACAGTCCCCGGGAGATGATGCGATTTCGGAAGAATTCCTCCAGAAGCTGTATTGATGCTCCAGCTGTGTGAGCAGTTGCAATATCTTTGCGGGAACCATCCTTCGTTGATTTCTCGTTCCTTGAGTTCGGGTATGAATGGATTGGATAATCTCGGTACCTTTCTGAGTTAATGGTTTCACTGAAGAAAATGAAATGGGTCCAATAATGCGCGTGCGAGTGATGATACACCAAACACCGACCTTCAGGTGGTGCAGAGGCACTTCCTCAACTTCTTGAGGATTTACAGTACCTCACAGACGAGTGTTTTGGCTGTTGATATACCCGGACAGGTGGAACCATTCCTCATCTGTAAAGAAAGTCACGTTCAGAATGCCCTCACCTTCTTGAGACAGGAACTCTTGGAACCGCCTGCAGTACCGAACACGGGTCACTCACGTGGTCTGTTTCTTTCAGCTGATGCACGATAGACGCTTTGTACGGGTGGAAACGCAAATTCCTTTTCAGAATATCATGGGCTGTACTCTTTGGCACATTAGTTTGTTGTGACAGCCACCTCACGGACTTGTGTATCCTACCCTAGATATCCTGTACGGTCTCGACTGCCGTGAATGGCCTACTATAGCGAAGTAAATTTCTCCGTCATTTTTGTCCCCGCCGGGGATCGAACCCGAGTCCATTTAATCCGGAACAAGTCGCTCTACCAACTGAGCTACGCAGACGTTCTTTCTTGCTGCTATCTGCCTTTATGTCGTGTGCGTCCTAGGCACGTCACACTACCGGGGCGGAGGACATAAAGATCACTGCCAGTTTCCCGAAACTTCGCTATGAGCTGACGTACCGCATTAGGGTGGGAAACGTCTGCCTCACCCAATTTCCTAGCGAACTGTTTTTTCACTTCGCCATTTTACTTGTAGTCATGGCTAAAGACATGTTCCACTAAAAACACTCCCTGTTCAACCGTTAACACCACTGTCCTTGTGCCGAGACGAGTGATCAATCGACACGTATGCCTCCGTCGACGAAGCGTTAGGAAATTACTTTCACTCGGAATGACAGCTGCACGCGTCACGGGGTGGGAAGACATGAACGTTACCAGACAAATCATCGCTAAAAAAATTCCTAAAAAATATGAGCGTTACCAAGAAAAGAAAGAAGACATGAACGTTATAGAAGACATGAATGTTACCACACTTCCACGTGGCGGGTCTCTTCTACTGCAATTCCATTCAAAATTTCTTTATTATTACATTACTGCAATTCGTACATTCAGTACACAGTCTTATTCGGACACCCTGTATTTAGGAGTTTTGTGAAATAGCACTATAAAGCGGTACATTTCGCTTTTCTTAAAGATAATTGGAAGTCATTGTCAGTTTAAAAAGACCACAAGTTCCAAAATATTGTGTTGTATCGAAAAATCACCATGAAAAAAATGCGGAATTCGTAATAAGTCCTCTTACAAAAATATATTAATGAAATTATTACAAACCTATTCAGAAAAAATAGTAAGACTACTTCACCTGCATTAATAGCAAACAACATTTCATCAGCATGCGATTAGGGTTGTACCTTATATGTTACTATGCGTTAGAGATTTCCTTGGCTCAACGGTAACACGCGCGGCTTTCTTTGAAAACAAACCCGGGTCTAACCCCAAATATTTTGCGAGATTTATGTAGATATACGGGGAAAACACAGAAATGGGCTTTTTTGAAATAAATGGAATTACTGAAAACGGAAACTCTCACAAAATACTGGATAGTCAGATAAAATATAGTCAGGTACTGGATAGTCAGATAAATAGTCAGATAAAATGGAAATTTTCAAAAACGGAAATTGCGTTAGATTACAGACATCTATACTAGCAAGTTTTCTTCAGGAATTTTCCATGAATTCATACCACTTATATTTTATAGTGTACACTGCGATATCATAAAATATTTTTAAAGAGATAAAACATTTTTATATACATGACTGCCTGGCGAAGTCAGCTATCATTTTCTCGTTCGCTGCTGCGCCGTTGGATCTAGTCTTTAAACAGTAACACAGGTACAATTGCCGATAAATAAGTTGAGCTTTAAGAACCAGGCAATGCATGAGGATAGCTCGCAATGACAGCAACAGTTAAGAACTCAATCCCAAATATATCCTCAAACACCACGTTGGCATGTTTTCTGAACTGTAATTTTATTGCTCTTTACAAATGTACATCTTAGATTTGCAGTGATGCTGAAAGCCCCGCAGTGACACCAAACAACTTTGTAATATTAGAAACGAAATGTTTTTGCTGATGGAGGCGATCGAACCAATATCCTTCTGCTTTGGAGCCGAATTGCTTAGCATGTGCATTCTGTAGTAGGTCATGTATATCCCTTCTTGAGAAAGGGTTGGGACTGAATCGTAGGTTTCCGGATCAGCCGGTAAACCATGCTTGAAGGAGCTCATTATATAAGAAGAAATTTTCATTAATTCCAGACGACGTCGAAAAAGCACTACACATTTTTTCGAAGTAGAAAAAGGAATTCTCATTCATTCCAGATCAGATCAGATGTAGAGGATTTTAGGAAGGGTGTGTCTGACCCCAGGTCTTAAACAACCATTAGAAGTTGGAAGCTGGGAGATTTGGGTTACAGTTCCCGATAGTAAAGTCACACGGAAGCGAGGGGAGGAAGTCGCCCTTATTTATTACCAGGGGGGGGGGGCAGTACCCGGGGTCCGACGGCTTAACGTGCCCATCCGATGCACGGAGGATATTTGTTGGTAGATCGAACGTACCTGCTGGGATCGAACCTGAGGTCCTTTCCGTGGCAGTCATGCACGTTGCTCACTAGGCAACCCACGTCATTCATTCCAGACGATGTGTGGAAGGAATATCACACATTTTTCGAAGAACCTAACGGCTAGTAAATCCATTTTTACATTCGGGCGACAATGTGAAATTACAAATTTGCCGGTGCCGACTCCAACCCATCACGGTTATACGTCAATTCATCGACTACGATTATTCGTCGCGCGTCAATGCGTCGCCGTCAAATTCGTCGCGTTTACAAATTTTGGTTGCATACAAATCGCATGCAGGAAAACGTACGATTTCGGTTGTCGTCCGCCGTGATCATATTTATAAGGTTCCGACACCCAGACAGGTTAGAAATATTACGCATTTTCTTTGGCACTAAAAATAAATTAATATGCCTAGACTTATGCTTAGGCCTTTTTGACGGCTTTTATTTCATCGTTTCCATACTCGTAACGTTTAAACACTAAGTGAAGTTAGTATTATTGCGCTTTTTCTTAGACATTAAATATTAATACCTTGGCTTAGGCTTACGCCTTTTAAACAGTGTTTATTCCATCGTGTGCTAATATTCATAAGATTTAGACACCAAGTCAAGTTAGTATTATTGCGCTTTTATTTAGGTATTAAATATTAATAGATGGGCCCTAGGCCTGGGCCTTTTATCAGTTTTTATTCCATCGTGCTCATATTTATAAGAGTTAAACACCAAGTCATTTAAATAATATTGCGCTTTTACTTAAGCAGAAAATATTAATAAGTAGGCCTTAGCCGTAGGCCTTTTTAACAGTTTTTATTCCGTTGTGCTGCTATTCATAAGTGTTGGATACAACGTCATGCTACTATTATTGCAATTTTACTCAGGCATTAAATATTAATAAATAGGCCTTGGCCTTTTTGACATATTTTTTCCATCGTGCTGATTTTCGTGAGATTCGGACATGAAGTCCAGTTAGTAATATTGCGCTTTTACTTAGGCATTCAATATTAATCAATAGGCCTCTTTGACAGATTTTGTTCAAGCGTATGAAATACACTATCTACCAACAAGTAATTGGACACACCTGCAATCGACGATATCTGCGGGCCTGATACACGTCACGGCCGCCGCCGTTAAAAATCGTGTGGGAAACAACAGCGCAACCAGTCGCATGCAAGATGCCACGCAGTTTGGAGCTCTCTGATTTCGAGAAAGGTGTAATCGTCGGGTATCACAGAAATGGCCGATCCATACGTGACATATCCAGCAAGTTGAAGTACCAAAAATCGACAGTGGCCTACGTGATTGGCAAGTGGAAGATTAGACGTGACAGTAGGAATGTGCCCCGACCCGGCAGACCCACAATACTGGGAGTTAGAGACCGACGGGTGCTGGCCAGAGAAATTCGGAAGAACCGCACCAAATTGATGGGCCACATCCGCGAGGAGTTTCAACAGGCATCCGGGAGTGTTCTTTTGATGAATACCATCCGTAAAGAAGCCCATCAGCTCGGTTATCATGGACGTGCTGCCGCCCACAAGCTTTTGATCACCAAGTCCAATAGTGCTGCTTGGCTAACGAGGTGCAAAAAACGTCGACAGTGGACCGTTGAACAGTGGAAGCAGGTTCTCTGGAGCGACGAATCAAGGTTCACCCTCTACCGCTCGGATAGAAGGGTCTGGGTTTGGCGTCTGCCTGGAGAACGCCTCCTGCTGGAATTTATTGTGCCAACTGTGAAGTTCGGCGGCGGTGGAATTATGCTATGGGGGTGTTTCTCCTTGTATAGCACGAGACCTTTGATTACAATTCCTGGTAGACTCAACGCCGAGACCTACTGCACCATTTTGGATGACCTTGCGCTTCCTACGTTGTGGCAGTTTTACGGGGTGGACCCATGTTACTTTCAGGATGACAATGCTACCTGTTATGTTGCGAGGTCCACCATGGCTTGGTATGGTGACAATGGGGTTAATCGAATGGACTGGCCTGTGAAGAGCCCGGTCCTTAACCTTATCGAGCACCTCTGGGACGAGTTGTAGCGTCGACTTATGGGGTGACTCCACCGTCCGAAATCGGTGAAGGAACTGACCTTTCTTCTCCAAACCGAAAGGAAGAAAATACCGCTAGCCGTCGTACAACGCCTAGTTGCGAGTATGCCCCGGAGGATCGCAGCTGTAATCGCCGCTCGTGGAGGCTCCTCCAACTATTGAAGGTGAATAAACTTCGTTTTCCTTTGCTATCACAGGTATCCAATTACTTGTTGGTAGATAGTGTATTTATTCTTAAGTGATAGCGTAGTATTACTAAGTGGACTTGATGCAAAGCTTATAAATATGAGCAGAAAGAATAAAACTGCTAAAAATGCCGAAGCCTAGGCCAAGGTATTCATGTTTAATTCCTAAGTAAAAGTTCAATAATACTAACTTGACTTGGTGTCTAAACCTCATGAATATGAACAAGATGGAATAAGAACTGTTGAAAGGGACTAGGCCTAGACCGTATTCATATTTGATGCTGAAGTAAAAGCTCAATAATACTAATTTGACTTGGTTTCTAAATCTTATGAATATGAGCACGTTGGAATAAAATCTGTTAAAAAGGCCTTGGCCAAAGTATTCATGTTAAATGCCTAAGTAAAGGAACAGTAATAATAACTTGACTTGGTGTCTAAACCTCATGAATATGAACACGATGGAATAAAACTGTTGAAAAGGACTAGACGTAGACCGTATTCATATTTAATGTCTAAGTAAAAAAAAGCTCAGTAATACTAACTTGACTTGGTGTCTAAATCTTATGAATATGAGCACGTTGGAATAAAAACTGTTAAAAAGGCCTAGGCTTAAGGTATTCATGTTTAATGCCTAAGTAAAAGTGCAATAATACTAACTTGACTTGGTGTCTAAACCTTATAAATATGAGCACGATGGAATAAAAAACTGTTGAAAAGGCCTAGGCCTAGACCGTATTCATATTTAATGCCGAAGTAAAAGCGCAATAATACTAACTGGGTTTGGTGTCTAAACTTTATGAATATGCTCACGATGGAATAAAAATGTTAAATAGGCCTAAGCTTAGGCCTAGGCATATTAATTTATTTTTAGTGCGAAAGAAAAAGCGTAATATTACTAACGTGTCTGGGTGTCCAAACCTTATAAATAGCCGCCCCGGTGGCGCAGTGGTCTAAGCGCTGGCCTATGATCATTTATTCGAAAGGGGTCCGGGTTCGAATCCCGATGAGGCATGGATGTTGTGTTTGTCTTACGGCACTGGCTCTCTCCCTTCCCTGGAACCAGTGACCCTAAATTAAGGACAGGCGACTGCTTATAGCTCATTGAGTTGCTCACGGTGGTCGTTAAATCTCCAATTAAAAAAAAAACTTATAAATATGATCACTGCGGAAGACAACCGAAATGGTACGTTTTCCTCCATGTGATTTGCATGTAACCAAAATTTCCAAACGCGACGAATTTGACCGCGACGAACTAACGTAGTGGACGAATTGACGCTGGCGACGAATGTGGGACACCCCAACCCACACCGTTCTGTTCCGGAACCGAGTGCTTTCCCAATTACGCTACACGAACTTTTTCCTAGGTAGGGGAAGCGTATTCTTCTTCTAGTTGAAGTTTTAAATTTCTTAAAATCTGCTTTGAAATATTTGTTTCGTGTCGGAAAGGATTAAAAAAGTGTGCTTCTTACAGCCGAATTTTTAGTATCATCGTTCTTACTATACCAGGAAAGGTTATTTAAACCTATTGCACTTCACCTTCATTAACTTCACGATGAAAACCTGCACATATATCTTTTAAGAGGTCTATCTGCGTTAGTTTAATGTTGAATGGCAGTATAATTTCCTTAATGCAGTTTTGTTGATTCAAAATGCCATACTTTGCAACTCTGAAGATGTACTTACAAACTGACTTTCCGTTTTTGCAATTACCTCCTCAAAGGTGCAGGGACTTCCTGACAAGAACAAAAATGGTGGATTAAAAATGAACTGATAGAAAACCAAATTTATGTACAAAGCTTTAAAAAGATCTGAAGAGTCTGAGGTCGATGAGACATATTTAGAAGTATGTCTACACCAACCTTGGGCAAAAGGTATCAACTGAAAATCCCACTGAAGAAAAAATTAATTGTCGTATAAAACTTGGCTGGAGTGCGTATGGAGAAAACCGTACAATTATCAAGAGCAATTAGTCATTATGTTTTATTAGAAAAGTGGTTAATCAAAGTATCATTCCAGTTCTTAGTCGTTATTCAGAGACTTGGACCTTAACTAAAAAAAGACATACAGAGACCTAGGACGACTCAAAGAAACATTGAGAGACACATGTCTGTTGTAACCAAGAAACATACGAAAAGAGACTCATGTACCAGAAAAAATAAGAATGGGTGACATTATGATCAAAGTGAAGACCCTCTAGTGGCATTGGAGTGGACATATTGCTAAAAGAATTGACCAACTTTGGACAGAAATTCTAGATTGGATTCCAAGACGCAGGAGAAGATCCAGAAGACCACGTGGGAGATGAGTGGACAAAATTCGAAAGCATGCCGGAGTCACATGAAAGAGACTTACTCAAAACATTAAGTTGTGGAAAGACTTGGGGAGACCTTCCTCCAGCTGGTGGTTGAGAGTAATTGTTGATGACGGTATGAAATATAAATCTGGAAAGTTGTGACACATTCTCAGCAATTTTTAATGTGCTTTGAAACTGTTTACATCTAAAATTTTTCTTGTCGAAATCTGAACCCAAATCTTTTATTTGCTCTTCTGCCAGACGATCATGCTGCTAGAACACAAACCAAAAAAAAAAAAAAATAGAATACTTTGGGAAAGGCGGTTCTCTTTCTTCGCAGAAAATCGTTGCGTTTGTGATCGCTACATTGCATTATTGGTTTGAATAAGCTTCATCTGTTCATGTTTTCCCTCTTACTCCCACATGAATCTCCGAAACTTCAAATTTAAATTTGCCAAAAAAATCTTGAATATGAACAACCGAGTTTCATTCCAAGGTAATATTTCTTTTTCACTGAAGTTTGAGCTCTCTTCTTAAAACTAATCTCAGAGATTTAAAAACGGATGCTATCTAAAATCCTTGCCCCTGGTTAAAGATACGTGAAGTGAGCACAGTACGGAAAGATCCCCACCTGTGAGTTGGCAAAAACAGTATAAGAAATGGGATGAAAGTATTGAAGATAGTTTCGCGCCCAAGTGTCTCGTCTTGTTATTATTCTATGATACAAAAAGCAATATATATACGGGAGACACATCTCATTGTGCTGGTTTCACGAAGACACGTTGAGTTCACTACAATACGAGGCCCTCTGAAAAGCCAATATCTGGATTTACAGGAGAGAATTCAACATGTTCCTTTTGTTCCACGAAAGGCAAAATTACTCGCAATGGGTGGAGCGAAAAATCTAAAGAAAAACTGGCATTACATCTTCGTTTCAGAGGTGCTGTAAAATTACTTCGAAATCTAGTTTGGTTTAACTTTATGTAAGAAAATAATGGTTTGAAATTTTTATAGCGATAGGTTCTAAATGTGAAAACCATATCTTGTCTTCTACAAATTTCGATACTTTATGTATTCCAGTGACCTCATCGGCATCTTTAACACATATTAATCGTAGAATAATTCAGCCTTATTTTCTGTTAAAACAACTGCCTACTTAAGGTAAAAATAACCGACTATCGATAATACGTTATAGAAGAATGGGGAAACATTACGACAGCATGACCAGCACAAAATAGTTTTCCAAATCAATCATACTAAGCTGTTCTCTGAGATTCAAAAGTTATCCCCATAAAGAAAGAAAATCCACCAGATAAATGTTTTACTGAGTATTTACTTACTGTTGCCGTATCAAACGTCGCCATTTACAGCGATCTTGGCACACAGTTCGAACTTCACTGACATTCAATCACACGACGTACACAAGACCTTCTGTACACAAAATATAGCACTGGGCAAAATAGAATAAGAACAGTAGATACAACTGTACGGAAACTCCGTTTATTTGGTATAACCATGTATGAGCATAAACATGAGAGCTTTCACCAAGAGACGGGTGGCTTCATCAGACAACAGTTCAGTCTGAAGAATGAGAGGACCGCCCCAGTGGTGCAGTGGTCTAAGCGATGGCTTCTGATCATTCGTCCGAAAGAGATCCAGGTTCGAATCCCGGTGAGGCTTACGGCACTGGCTCTCTCCCTTTCCTGAAACCAGTGAGCCTAAATTAGGGACTGCTTATAGCCCAATCAGTTGCTTACGGTGGTCGTTCAACTTCCCATAAAAAAAAGGAATGAGAGGTTCTAATTAAAGTTCAAAAATGTAAACAAAAACAATACTGAAACGTGATAACTGCTAAGAGTAAAACCCCGCACGGGTTACATCTATTTTAGAAGAAAACACACGGAACATTCAGGAACGTTCACAGTAGGTCAGCGAAAATATCCTGTTTGCAAACATTTGGGTTGGATAGGATCTCAATAATCTTCCTATATTCAGTGTCTCTCGTTTGGGTACGTAGCTATTTTCTTTATCTCATTCCATTTAGGGACAGCAGCGTGTTTTTTAACTTGACATGCGAAAGCTGTCGCGAACTGGTCCTGCTTTACTTCACGTTTATGCTCAAGTATTATAAACTTGAACGACAGCTTGGTCATATCGCAACATAATCCTTTTTAGACCCATCAGGGTACCCCAAATGGATGAAGTATACACCGGCATCCGAAACCAGCGTGGTAAGGTCTCTATGTATTGTCAGTAAAACCGAAATTGATCGTGGCACCGGAATTCCGATTCCAAATTCGAACCATTTTTGAGACAGTTCTTGACGAAATAAGAAAATCCAGAAATTAGAGGAGGAATCCGAAATAGCTCAAAGGAGGGTTTGAGGCCGTGGGGATGCGATTATTATCGGCAGCTTCAGCTCTTCGGATGATATTGTCGATCATTTATACATCAAAGCCAGCAGAAGATTGCATCTACTGTTCTTGATGCATTTTGCACAGAGCTATATTTTGTTGACCTTACGTTTCTCTCCAGGCTCTGATGGGCAGTTTTGAAGAACTTCGTCGTTGCCGACTAAAATCGCCGGCTCAGTGCCTTGGTGTTTAGTGTAAGAGATGCCACTTAAATTTTCTTCTGAACTGTAAAAGCTATGACGTGATCCCGGTATTCCTACATTTCAAGTCGGGAATCGACGATCCCTGGTTTCTGATGAAAAAAGGCTCTTCCAGCGACAGACCTTGTGTCATTTTGTCCGCATAAAAAGGACTCGCGTTATGTCTCTGGAATATCGCACGTTCAAGCTCTACCCAAAATTAGTAGCTGAATCTGCTTCTGAAGGGTTTGATGATTTTCTTCCCCGAATATTCATATTTTTGTCCAGAGCCAGAAAAAAATCTCGTTCTAATACCCACAATGACAAGCTGTCCCGTTTGCGCGCTTCCCACCGAACGGCTGTTCAGCGCCTTAGTGTTCTCATTGTCAGTGTCTCGAGTAAAACGTTTTCTAGGAATGAAATTAGTGGCTTGCAAAAAAGCTCTAAGTTCTGTTTCAACGAACTGATCTCCCTTAAGAATTTGATTCCATCCGTGGAAAACATTCTGAACAAAGCACCTCTGGAGCACAGAGACATTCTACGACATCAATGTTTTATGAAGTTGAAGCCAGCCGAAAAGCGGTTACTTGAGAATGTGAGGTCTGGAATTCCCAGAGCCATTTTTGGACTCAGGAAGGATTCCTCACGGATTTTTACAATAACTGATAAGACTTGTCGATTAGCGGTGATAGACGCCTCTGCTTCTGAACAAAAACTTAAGGAGTTTATCAAACAGTCGGAGTCTTTCCTTCAAACCTCTGACCCATTGAATCGATGGATCGCCAATCAAGCAGGCTGGAAGGAGGCCATCCCTTCCCGAAGCGCAGAAAAAGGAAGCAAGGCTCCCACCTGGTTGGGGGAACTCTTTGCCATTCGCCAGGTTTAAGCACCATGAACCGGGTAACCCTCTTAGACCCACTGTCTCAAGCAGATCTACGCCATCCTTCAATCTCGAAAGGACAGTTGCCGTCTTTTTGTCTTTTTATCTGTCTATCACCGACAGAAAGCTTCTTTCCTCTGCTGACTTCGTCTCGAGATTAAAAGCCATCCAAGTGTGTTCTGATTACATACTCGAGAGTTCTGATGTCGTATCTCTTTACCATTCCGTTCCATTTCCTGAAGCTACCGGAAATTTACAGCAAGCTTTATCTGGTTCTTCACTTTTATCTCAAGTTTCGTTGCGCGGTATTTACCGTGTTGTGGACTAGGTGGCAGACTCAAATTCTTTCAGTTTCCAAGCGTACATACTAGCAGACTAAATGGGTCCTTATGGGTTCTCCTCTATTTTCAGTTCTAGCTGAGGCTGTTCTTCGTCCTCTGCAGAACCGTGTATTCTTAGTGCATTTACTCTGACTCCTCAAGTGTGGCTCCCATACGCCCATAACATTTTTCTTGTGTGGACCCATGGAAAGGACTCTTTGCAGCAGTTCTTGACGACGATCAGTGCATCGCATACCCAGAGGCGACTTTACATCTTTTGTGGCCCTAGGCGCTAAAATATTCAGCCCCCCCCTTCTTATCGACTCAGAAATTTTCATCCGTCAGATAAATAGAAAGAGAAGTAAAGCGTAGAAAAATGTTTTTACGCTTTTTTAAATGTATTTCTAACTTCCTATTACTATAACGTTTAAAGTGTACGAAACAATGCTAGTTTTCCGTACACTTTAAACGTTATAGTAATAGGAAAGAGTGTTTTGTCCGTGCCCATGGAACTTTTTGTTATTAGAGATATTTCAAAAATTATTTTTGCGGCTAATAGGAAATGAAAGGACATTAAGTTTGGCACTTTAAATATCCCACATACTTCATGAATTTACCTCTAAGGGCTATCAAAATCTAAACTTCAAGAAATTAAACTTCTATTGTGAAGAAACTATTCCATTTAGGGGAAAGGATTATTTCTGTCTCTCTCAGATTAGGCTTAAATATTCCTTCTCAAATATTAAAATTTTTCAGTTAGTTCGTTAATTTCCTGCTAGAGGCGCTAAGTCCAAATTCTTTTTTGCGAATGGTAGGACATTAACATTAATTAAGTTTTGGTCCATTTTAAACTTCACTACTAGAGCACAAATTTTCTGCCAGGAGTTCCCAAAGTGGAAATTTAGTAAATCTTAGCTTTACGCTACGAAGCGACCGTTTTAGTTACAGGACAAGTTCTTTCTGAATTTGATACGCTAGGCAAAACTGATTGCTTTAGCACCTTTTCATTTGCAAGTTACTTGGCAAATTTTACGCTAAGGGCGCTGAAAATGGAATTTCTCCAAATTTATCAGTACGTTGCGTATAAATTAATTGTGATAAACTTGGAATGTATTTTAATTACAAGCGTGCTTTTTCTATTGCTTCAGCTTTGGAAAATCATCTTGTTTTTACATTATGAGCAAATTAGTGGGCGACGAGCATGGTATCAAGCAAAAATAAAATACTTGAAGACAATGGCTACCGGAAAAGTCCTCCACATTAGAAAATTTGTGTAAAATGCAATTTGTGCGCAATACTTCACTTGACAAAGTTGAATAACTTTTCGTGGAAGAGTTTTCCTGTGGCGAATAATTTCTTAAATTGAAGAGATTCAGTCGTCGATGGCATAGACGCAAGCCAGGGACCAAGAAAGCTGGACAGTAAACATTTTATCAGTTAGTGCAGGACAGCAAGAACGTGAAGAGTTTCTTGAAAGCATTTCTTCTTATTATTTTCATCAGAAAATTGAGGTCTGCATTGTTTTTTTATTCTTTCAAAAAGATGCTTGAAATCTTTTTTAGACCTGCACTGCATTTATCAGAAACAGAAGCATAAGAATTAAATGCAAAAGATCCGTTTTCAAAATGGAAAAGTACAAACTATAGCTTTTCGAGTAAGAGTATCATTGAAACTTTCTTATTTATTTTTCAAAAGTTAGTTTTATTTGGATTTGAAGAATAGAAAAAGGGAGAATACTTTATTATTAACAGTATTTTAAACCAGAGGAGGAAAACGTGATAAGAAAAAGCTGTTGCAATACAATGTAAATTTCTTTTAACACTATTAAATAAAAAAAAGATAGTGTGATATTCTCGAATTTCTTTATTTTTTCAGCCTAAATATTGAGTCTTTTGGTTAAGGCTGACTTAGGGGAATTGGGGCTGAGAAATAATCTGATTAACCTACCACATAGGGGTTGGGACAATTAAAATCAAACACCCCTGATCATCAGGAAAGTTTCTACAAACACTCCTCATTGCAACTCAGGGAGGAAGGGAGAAAGGTTCCAACACAGAGGTTTTCCCTTAGCTGGAAGTAGCGTGAAAGCAATTTATAGCACAGCAAGCTAGTTAAGAATTTGCTTTAAACAATGAAAAGTGTGGGAAGTGGGAATAGTTCCTTTACCTACCCCTAAATGGAAGGCAAAATTATTTTAACCGTTCCTTTCAAAATAAGTACATCGATAAGAACTCGAACATTCGGAGTATCAGCAACAGCAAGAAAAACTATGTTACTAATATGAGAAAGTAAAATAACAATTGACAATATAAACAAAGTGGTTGTTTTAATTATTGATTTGTTCCGATCCGTGAAAACCAAAACAAAACTGGCAATATCATCCTGCGTTTTAGGGCCCCCTCGAGCTCTGGGGCCCTAAGCGCGCGGCGCCTAGTCGGAATCCCGCCCCTGAGCACACGGATATTGTTCACCATGGAGGGCGAGACTAATGGTTCGCTGCATTCGCTTGACGTGCTCGTTAAAAAAACGCCCACAGGAGTCTTCACAAAGAGGTTTATCACAAGCCTACGCATGTCCCTACGTCATCATCCCTGCATCTGTGTACCTGGATGCACACAAGTTCGCTCTCTTCAGATTCAGAGGTAAAACAGCTTTTGTCCGTAACTCGGATTAGGCTGCTCGTGATTCTGAGATTAATAGTTTAAGAGTTCTGGCCTATTCCACTTTCTTTGATGCCCAAATGATCGAAAATGTCATTCGAATTCGAACAGAAGCTGTAGATGTATCAAGATAGAAGGAAAAGCTGAATTTCAAAAGCATGTTGGTGAGGGAAATTGATAAATTTGGTCTAGAATATCTACAGGTTACACCCCATCGTATTACACTGGCGTGCAAAAATTAAGGACGAGACGGTTTTTCGAATGTAACATCGTACAGATGTGCTCCACATCGACTCAAACCATACCATAAGATCCCCAAGATGTAAGAATATGGGAACAAGTGAGCAAAACCGTCCAAGCAAGGAATCCAAAGGACACAAAGGCACTTTATTAAAAAGGTAGCTTCGAGCACAACTGGACAGAAGACAGAAACGTCCATGTGACAAGCGGCTGCCAAGAAAACTCCAGTCTTTAGTAGGGAATATGATCACCCCTGACAGAGTTGCAGGATTTACAACGTCTGTCCATGCTGAGGACGAGGTTGTCAAAGAGCTGTTGAGGCATCGGGGCCCATTCCTCTTGTAGCGCCAATCGCAGCTGCGGAATCGTTGCTGGCGGTGGGTGACGTGCTCCTAAGCGTCTCCCGAGAAGGTTCCACACCTGTTCGATTGGATTTAGGTCCGGCGACCTTGCGGCCTAATCCATGCGTTGAATATCTTCACTCTCCAACAGCTCTACGACAGCCACTGTACGATGAGGTGTAGCGTTGTCGTCCATGAAGAGGAACTCAGGACCCACAGCACCTCTAAACAGATGCACGTGAGGAAGGAGAACCTCGTTACAATAGCGGACACCAGTGATTGAACCTCCTTGGAAGATGTGGAGGTCATTACGGCTACCAAGCATGTTACCGCCTAAAACGAGAACTCCGCCACCTCCAAACCGGTCCCTTTCGATGGTGTTGGAGGTGTGATTGCGTGTTCACTACTCTCTACAGATGTGTATACTTCCGGAATCGCTCGCCAGACTAAATCGGTTCTCATCCGTAAAGAGAACTCGATCCCATTGCTGATGTGTCCAGTTCTTGTGTTCCTGGCACCACAGAAACCACCGTCTTCGATGAGCAAGCGTTAATGGCACACACCGTATTGGTAGTCGTGCAAATAGATTACCTTTGTGCAGCCTCCTGGCCACGGTAGAACGCGATAACGGACGTCCAGTTGCCTGTTGCATGTGCCTTGTGACTTTTGCCGCTGTCTCTTTTCGCCTGTAGGAAAATATACCGGTCGTCCGCCGCCATGGTTGCTCGTGGACGACCATTGCTAAACTCTCGGACAGCTGTTCCTGTCTTTTGAAATGCTCTCCAATCTCGTGAAACGATGCTGTGAGCGATCCCGAACTCCTCGGCCACACTAGTCACACTTCGACTTTCTTCCAACTTCCCAATGACGCGACCTCGGGTAAAGTCATCCAGATGTCGTCTACTGTATTGCGTTTTGGCCATATCACACGGTGGCAGCAACTCGACGTCGTTCAAACCGATGTACACCGTGCAATAGCTTTCACCGAATTTCTGAGCGTACACCGCTCGTGTGCTTTATACCCATTCGACACTCCCCCCCCCACGTCATGCTGCATATATGCGCATGACCTACCGTACCGGACCCTAGTCTATCTCCTGAGTGGTATTTCAGTCCGTTCTGCTTGCTCGTTCCGCTGTTATGCTAATTTCTCCTCCTGGTCCTTAATTTTTGCACGCCAGTGTATATACATAATTTTAAAGCTCTTGTTAATAGCGGGTGAACACCCTCCCGTGGTGGGAGCTTCAAAAGGAAGCCAAATTTTGCCAAGATGCACCGTTTTCACAGCTTCAAAAATTTGAATTTGCAATGGCTTTTATCACAACTAACACGAGGTTCGCGCAATGTGAGCAGATTGCAATGAGATATAGTTACGTTCATGTAAAACGTGATGAATTAACGTTCGGCAATAGCTTAGCAAAATATATTGTTGAGTAACAATGAAATTACCTATTACTACGTCACTGCGTGGGACAACATTCAGAAAACAAATTTCAACAATGGTTTTGACTACTTCCGTTACCCATTTTCATTACATCGAAATTTCTTGCTATTTCTATTTATTTTACTACAGTCGGGAAAGGTGAATAGCATCACAATTGAAAAAGAAACTCTTACTTTTTTCATGAAATCTGATCCGTATCTTTTACAGCGTAGTAACAAATCACTTTATCGCTGGTAGTATTAATTTATATAAAAAATTGCTCACTTTTCCGTTGAATGTTTCATGAAAATAGAACAGGCTGCAGACTTTCACATTTTAATGAGCTGCGGTCTTAAATATTTTTGTTGTAGGGTCAATTTAGTGGTGTTTTTCGGTACTGCGTAAGTTTGAGTGAGAAAATTTGACGGAAATAAATTAAATTAATGCAAAAGTTATTTTAAAGTTTAAGGTAAAAATCGAGACTTGCTGGCAAGATTAGTTTCGACTCCGCTTCCTGTCGTTAATTAAATACAAACGTCGTCGCTGTTTTCCGGAGATGCTTTCTTTGAATAAAAAAAAATACAACAAAACTTTGATTGCTTCTCCTGCGTTCTTTCAATTTCCCGTTAATAGAATTAAATTTCCGCTTTGCAAGCGACACGGTTTCGGGATTTCTCGATCAAAGAAAGATGTTGGTAAGGATGAAACAAGGGAAGTTGGTCTCAACTACACACAGGCACACGCGATGTGCTGTCTTCTGAAAATTTCCTTTACTTACCGTGAGCTGCTGGTGAAACAGAATTAAACTATAAAAGTGTTTAATTAATTCAATTGTGCAGGGTGCATGACAGAAAAAAACAGTAATTAAAAAAAGAGAATCGCAAAATAAAAAAAAAGTCAGATAACTGATAATTAATCGATAAAATGTTCAGCTCTTGAGATTGAAGTATTTTGCTCCGCTGCTCAAAGATGATGACAAAAATACACAGAAATGCAGATATCTATGGAATGAAGATAAATAAAAATAAGACGAAACTAATGGTAATATGGAAGGTTCCAAAACAGGCTTTCTTTAAAATAAAAGGACAAAACATCGAACAAGTTATCTTCAGAAATAATTTGGGTCAAATTATTTCTGAAGATGCGAGATGTGAAAAGGAAATTAGAATGGGACTGGGGATGGCAAAAACGGCTTTGAGAGAGAATCAAAGACGACTGATAGCCAAAAATATAGATCTGAAACTGAGGAAGGTAATTTTAAAGGCATATGTTTGGCCAGTAGCTACCTACGGTTCTGAGACATGGACATTGACCAAAAGGGAAGTGAAAAGGCTGGAGGCATTTGCAATATGAAGCTTCAGAAGAATGGAGAAAATATAAGGTGGCTCGATAGAGAGACTAATGACGAGGTCCTGTAGAGAATGGGAAAACCCAGGAATCTGTTCAACATGCTAAAGAGAAGAATAATGTTATGGACACGACACACGTTGCGCCATGGAGGCCAGATTCAGAAACTTTTGGAAGGGAAAATTCAAGGCAAGAGAGGAAGAGGACGGACAAAGAATAGTTTTTTTGGCCCAGTTACTCCAGTTACTAATACTACTAGGATATACTATGACTTGAAGAGAACGGCTGAGAATAGAGAGGAATGGAGAGAGACAGTACATCTGCTGAACAACCAATCCTTGGACTGAGTAACCAAGAAGAAGAGCTTAAAGTAATGATCAACGTCTAAAACAAATTCCTTTGTAATATGCTATAAGGAAGGATATTTAACATACACTGGCGGAAAGTGAAAAAAGAACACCAAGAAGGAATTGGCGGACGATCATAAAATTTTCATATGTTAATGGGGTCGAGTTTACGTAGGCGTGATGTTAACTTAGGGACCAACCGGTGAGCGCTTACGCCACAGCACGGCATACTATGCAAATTATCGTCGGTGGTATTTAAGGAGTACGGCAAAGTGAATGTAATCAGTCGTCGGCGTACGGAAACGTGCGAAGACCCTGAAGAAGCTGCAATATACCTGGACATGGAAGACGTGTACGATTTCAGAAGTTATCGGACTTTCAGAGAGGTCGTCTAGTCAGACTACGCGAGGCCGGATGGTCGTATCGTCGTATTGCGGAGCGAATTGGACGGGAAGTATCGGTGGTGGTCCGATGGTGGCGCAGATGGTCCGAGGAACATTCCCATACCAGAAGACGTGGAACCGAGAGTCACAGACGGACTGATGAGCGGACCGATCGACGCATAAGAAGAGCAGCGTTGTCAAGCAGAACATCCACTGCGACGCAAATCCAATCTGCCGTTACACCTGAGGTGACTGTGCGAACAATCCGCAACCACCTACTGGATGCAGGACTACGTGCACGTGTGCCTCTGGCATGTGTACCTCTGACTCCAGCCCACCGTCAGGAACGGCTGCAGTGGTGTCGCCAACGTCTGCACTGGAGAACGCAATGGCGATCTGTCGTGTTCAGCGATAAAAGCAGATTCTGCTTGGGAGCCTCCGATGGCCGTATGCGTGTTTGCAGACGCACAGGAGAGCGTCTCCACCTTTCTTGTATCGGCCAGCGACACACAGGTCGTTCACCTCGTCTCCTGGTGTGATCGCTCCCGTACACAACTAGTGTTTGTACCGGGTACGTTAAACAGCACCTTCTACATCATCAACATCATTCAGCCCGTTGTTGTGCCATTTGTAAAGTCGGTACATCGTGGTATTTTCCAGAAAGATAACGCACGCTCACATACGGTACGTGCAACGCAACATGCACTTCAGGGTGTGAGACAACTTTCATGGCCTGCACGTTCACCGGATTTGTCCCCCATTGAGCACGTGTGGGATTTTATGGGACAACAACTTATCCGGTCTCCACGGCCAGCCACGACCATCCCCCATTTTTGCGTCCAGGTTGAGGATGCTTGGAACTCAATACCCCAAACTTACATCCAGCATCTGTACGACAGACTCCATGCCAGAATTGCACAGTGTGACGCAGTTCATGGCGGTTCAAACTCGTACTAACCATGTTACATGGAAATGTTATTTTTCAGTTTACCAGCAAATACAGCTGTATTTTGCCATAATGATTTTATCACGTTATCCACTGTATTCCGTTATTATGCTGTATAAATTTCGTTGGTATCAGACGTCTCCTTCTTGGTGTTCTTTTTTCACTTTCCGCCAGTGTATATTGTTTTCCATACCATAAGTATTCATGAGAATGAGTTCCCTACGATAACTTATGAAAAAATACAGAGAAATGATAAGCAGCTTTTGTTAGTTTTTTGTTTTGTTGAAGATTTAACGACCACCGTGGGCAACTCAATGGGCTACAATCAGTCTCCCGCGTCTAATTTAGCGCTATTAGTTCCAGGAAAGGGAGAGAACTAGTGCGTAAGACAAACATAACATTCGTGTCTCACCGGGCCTCGAACCCGGACCCTTCTAGGACGAGTGGCCATATGCTAGCTTTTAGACCACTGCGCCACCGGGGAAGCATGGTAGGCAGCCATATTTTTTAATGGAGGGTGGAGGGGATTTAAAGACCCCTGTGCGCGACTCTAAGGGCAATAAGTAGTGGCCCGTCCCTAATTTAGGGCCACTGCTTCGAATGGAAGGGAGAGAGCTAGTGCCCTAAGAGAAACGATCACCAGTGCTGCATGCCAGGCCCAAACCTTTGACCACTACGCCAAGAGGATTGGAAACACATTTGGTGAGAGGGATTGCAAAGGCATCCACCTTTAAAAATATTATTACATCCTGTTTTAATTAATATTAGAATAGCGGAAATTTAAAATTAAAAAAACGTAACTTTCATTTAATGAGAAGATTGTAGAAAATCGTATTCACTAAAAGTCATCGCAGTAACCGTTCCGGTGATGCAGTGGTTTAAGCGATGGCTTCTGATTATTCGTCCGAGACGGGTACGGGTTCGAATCCCTGTGAGGCATGGATTTTATGTTTGCCTTACAGCAGGGGCTCTCCTCCTTTCCTGCCACCAGTGGCTCTAAATTAGGGACGAGCGACTGCGTGTAGCCCATTGTGTTGCTCACTGTGGTCGTTAAGCCTTCAATCAGAAAAACAAACAAACTTATCGCATGTCCACTTCGATACCTGTCGCTGAAAGTCCAAGGAATTGTTAAAGAACAGTGTCATTCACACTACTTCTGAGCTTTGAATTTATGCATTTCATGCCCAAAATGCTCTCTCGCATACGTAAGTGCTTCCAAACATTGAAATGACATTTAATTCAAAATCTCTTAATTTTGGGGCATTTCGTCAGCTGCAATAAAGAATGTTTAATGCTCCAGACTTGATGGAGTTTTAATAAATTCATATGCGTGAAGTTCACACAATTTCGTTTGATAAATGGATTTTGTGCTTCCAATGGTGGATTAAATTCGATGGAACATTCGTTTTTTAATACGCGAATGTACGTCAAGAAAGTTAACTCAGCAATCAGACATCTCTGAATTGCTTGTACACAGTGCGGCGATAATTAATGAGACCCAATTTACTTTTTAAATGGAAAAGCAGGAAAAGTTGTAGGAATATATTTCATTCCAAGTACATTCCTCCTTTATTAATACAAGAAGTGGTATGATCAGCCAACGAAAGGAAGGACTTGCGAAGGTCATCTTTTTGCACGGAGTGAAGAGCTAAAGTCAGAATTCTTTGTATGTCTGTAATGTCTGGAAAAACTTTTCATTTTTAAAGGCAAGCTTAATTTAGGGAATAAAAAGTAGTCACATGGTGACAAATCTGGAGAGAAGGGGGAGGCGATGTTGAGTGCACACACTTGTTTTCTTTCCAAATATTGCTGTTCACTGACTGCTCTGCATACTGGTGCGTTATCGCGAAGAAGGAAGCATTATCTGTTATTATATCCAGGCCTGACATGAACAATCCTCTGGCACAATCCTCCCAAAATAAATACGTAAGCATTGCCGCTGACAGTTGTACCTTCAAGAATGAACTCGTGATGCAGAATTCCCTTGCCATTTGTGGATGAAACACATCACGCAGTTACCTAAAGGAAAGAAGATGTAACCTCATCTTTTTTCCTTTAGGTGACTGTGGCGACTTTCGCTGAGCACTCTCTTTCAGGATCATAACGAAAACACCATGTCTCGTTTCCTCCCACAATGCTTTAGAGAATATTTTGCAGTTCCTGCGGTCACCAGGATGCCTTCTGCGTACTCGACGCGTGCATGTTTCTGGTCGTGTGACAAAGGATTGGGAACAAAACAAACACACATTTCCTTTTCCCAAATCTTGCACTAAAATTTTACGAATCATCTCCTTATTAACACTGAACTCACATTATTATCCTTTCCCGAACTTTCTCAATGAATTCAAACGTATGCAATGAAGTCAGGCGTCCCGGCCTTTCCTCATTTTTCAAATCTTCCCGCCCATCCTTTAAACGTTCATACCGTCAGAGTATTTGTGCATGAGACACATCACGTAACAATCTCATCACGTCCCTATATACGTCACGCAACAATTGAACTACCCCAGGTGCAGTGTTACAGATTTTCCAAAAGAGCCGATATTTGCACTCTTCTCCATGACAGAGTAGTGACAATTATCTTCCAGCAAATGACGTCATGCATAGCTTAAATAATCACCAACGCAATTCTCACCCGGATTCTGTTGCCACCACATTGCTCATAAATGACTTATCCAAAAAAAAAAAAAAAAGAAAAAAAAATTCAGCCCCGTGGGTTTTACCGGGATTTAAAAAAATCAGTCTCATTATTTAACTACCCGTTCATCAAGTAACATCATTCACATCAGTAAAGTACATCGCCCTCGAGCGTGAATCAAACCCACATCTCCAAGTTTCCGTTTGAGTATGCTATTCGTTACAATGAAGTCCCAAGTATATGAGTTTTTACAATCTGAAACTTCTCAGATTTTTTCCTAGTCGAAGCTAATTTTGCTTCCTCATAGAGTATTTATGTAAAATCTCCAATCTCTTAAATATAAATTATGTGAAAGAAATATACTTCTCTCAATACGTGGAGGTATTTCTGAACAATTTACCTAGCAATCAGACATCTATGAATTTCTTGCATTTACCCTTCATCGAGTAACACGGAACACGTCATAAAACTTGAAAATTAGATCACCCTGTAATTTTAAAGTTCTCGTTTTAAGTGAAAAACATTTCTTCCACAAAATTTATAGCTGAGAGACTAGTGGTCTTACTTAACACTATTAAAAATTTTGTGGTAGTTGCACCAAAAAGTGGTGCTACACCAGCTGCACCAGTTTCTGAGAAATTACACCACATTGTGTGGTGCAAAAATCCCCAACAACATGGTTCAATTTGGCACCATAATGTGGTGCAACATTGTACTATAACATAGGGCAGAGTTGAACCATGATTTTGGGTTTTGTTCGCACCGCACAATGGTGTATCTTTTCTTGGAAAGTGGTGCAGCCGGAGTAGCATCATTTTTTGGTACAACATACCGCAAAATGTTTAACAGTATACGCTACACAAAACAAGAATTAGCTTTGACTGGCAAAAATCTGAGAGCAATCTTGGGAAATCTGAGGATTCAGATTCTAAACAAACAGCTACTTGAGACTTCCCCTTCCTGAGTGTTGTAAGGGATAGCAGTCTTGAACAGAAATCGGGAGATGCGGGTTAGACTCACTCTTCAGCGCTGTGAAATTTCCAAGTTGGCTGATGTAATTGATGTTACGTGATGAACAATAAATACAGGCAATTCAGTCAAGGTTGATTGATGAGTTAATTATTCAATAGATTACTGAACAGACTGTGACGTACCTGCCATTAGGACGCACACGGCATAAAGGCAGATAGGAATCAGAAAAAATGTCTGCGTAGCTCAGTTGGTAGAGCGACTTGTTCCGGAATAAGCGGCCTCGGGTTCGAATCCCGGCGTAGACCGAAAATGACGGAGAAATTTACTTCGTTATAATGGCGCCCGAACTATCCGGATGACCCGACCGTTCAAAATCTCGCATTGGTGTGATGTTATTTCCACACCGCGAGACAGGAAAAATCAGAGAATCCCTTCTCCAGCGCTTCGAAAAATAAAAAAATGTGTGATGTTGCATTCCACACAGCAGATTGACTGGGAGTTCTCAAGTGCACGTTCTACAGTGGATGGCTGCCTGCAACGATTCATGGTCACGGCTGACCCGTGGGCCATGCCCCCGGCCCTCTTTCGGGGGGGGGAGATGTGACGTACCTGCCATTAGGACGCACACGGCATAAAGGCAGATAGGAATCAGAACAAATGTCTGCGTAGCTCAGTTGGTAGAGCGACTTGTTCCGGAATAAGCGGCCTCGGGTTCGAATCCCGGCGTAGACCGAAAATGACGGAGAAATTTACTTCGTTATAAGACGTCTTCTTGGACCTGTCATCAAAATTCTTATGTGTGTCGAACTAAGGCCGTCTAGAAAACACAAGGCCATGACATTAAAGTGATGAGGTCTTTCCGTTTGTGACGTCACTCTAATGTTACACGAACTGATATGTCGATGTCGTGTTTGACATCACCAACGACAGCGTTGATAAGAAATCGGAAGCTTTGGTTTCCGTGTGACGTCATTAAGAGAGGGAGCTGATCTCTCTATTGTCATGGCCTTGTGTTTCCTTGGTGAAACTGAGGACCAAATACTTTAAAATCTGTAGTTTCATAAATTCTATAGTTAAAAATCTGTAGGTTCACCTAATAATATCATTTCATCAAAATGTTCCTAGCAAGATTCGAAGTGAGTTAAGTTATTTCTTTGTAGATTTGATTTTAACCATAACAGCTTGTTACGAGAACTACCTATATGACTGTTAAGATTATAAACATTTTGGTCTTCCTCTTGCAGAGCAATATTCAGTGCATTCACACGTTGCGTGATATCAGCTAGGAAAGCTAGTGTAGGAATAAAAGCAATATCACTTAGACTTATAGTTAGATCAGCAGTACATTTGTTTGTTTATTTCCAATTAAAAAAAAAAAAGATTCCGAAGTTGGAAAAATCTCGCTAAATATCTTCCGGTACTCAACCAACGTATTCAGTTGTGCAGAAGCAAGTCACAATATTCGGCATTAAGTTCGTTAAAAAATGTTTTGAATTTTCTATGGGTAAGATCTGTCTCTAATTAAATCCCTTATTTTCCCTATCATGTCAATTGTATTTGATAGACCCAGTCTTCGACCATATATTGTGATAAATCGTGCACTGGTAATGGCTATCACTCAGCCGACGTAATCCTAACATCAGAGGCGTCAGATCACGTAACATTTGCAGATGTAATTTCGTGCAATCAATTTCAATGCTTTCTTATGGCTTGGCAAGTTGCTTTTAATTATTACCACTTAGTAAGTCATGTGAGTTACAAGTATGGTTTTTAACCTTTCAGGTGGCCGGAGCTATGGAAGAGGCAGTGCGAAATATTGTCGGCATGTATTTAGTATCAGGAGATTCCCATAAAAGCGTCCTGCCTTTCTTTAGTATTCGTCGTAGTTAAGATGCGCATATGTGCGTTGTCGCCGCTTTTAAACAGGTTTTCGAGGAACTTATTATTACGTCGTCGACGCTTTGCGCACAGAAATCTCCGAACGTATATATGCGTCCTAGCCACCCGTAGGGTTAAGAATGATAAAACTAAGGATCATAGAGAATTAAAAAAAGCACACACGAAAATGAGAAAATCTTATTTATTTTAATTTGTACAAAACAGTTCCATGTTAACTTGTCGCATTAATACACAACATGGCCACCTCTTTCTCTCAATACTATCTGAATGCGTCCTGGCATTGAGTCCACTAAGTTTAAAAAGTTAGTGCTGATTTATGGGTCCCTGTACCACACCTGAATCAGTGCTTGAATTAGCTTATTCATAATAGTATAGTCTATTTTTCGAAGACGAATCCTGCAAATTTACCAAAGATTTTCGATCGGATTTTCATTCTGTAAATTTCCAGGACAGTGGTGCATAAAGTTCTTCACCATTTTGGACCTGTGGCAAGGGGCAAGGTTCTGCTGAAATATGTCGGATCCATCAGGAAACCTTTTCGCCATTTGGGAAACATTTGTCCTTTGAAGGCCGTCGACTGGATGCTGACGCCAAAAGCAGTTGAAACACCCACAGAACATCTTCTTTTAAGGATATTTCACGGTCTAGTTGATGTGCTTCTCTTGTGGTGACATCCGAATTTGCTGACTGCGCTGTCCTTGGACAAGAAAATGACTTTTACCGTTGAACAGCACTTTTCTCCAATGCTTCTTGATCAGTGTTTGTATTCCAGAGCCAACCTGTATCTTTTCTCTTTCACCAGTTTTGCGTCAGGGAATGTTTTTTCACAGGTTGTCGGGGGAAAAATATAAAATATAGTTGTAGAGCTGACCACTATTCCTTTTTCTTTCAAATCTCTTTTTTACGCTTTCGAACCGTAGGTTGAAGAAGCGTACATTCTCCAGCTTTGTCCGTTTATAATCGTTTATAATCATTTCCTACAGCACCTCTAAACAGACGCACGTGAGGCAGGAGAACCTCAGTACTATAGAGAACACCAGTGACTGAACCTCCTTGGAATATGTGGAGGTCAGTACGACTACCAAGCATGATACCTCCTAAAACGAGAACTCCGCCACCTCCAAACCGGTCCCTTTCGATGATGTTGGAGGTGTGATTGCGTGTTCCTGCTCTCTCCAGATGTGTATACGTCCAGAATCGCTCGTCAGACTAAATCGGCTCTCATCCGTAAAGAGAACTCGACCCCATTGCTGATGTGTCCAGTTCTTGTGTCCCTGACACCAGAGAAACCACCGTCTCCGATGAGCAGGCGTTAATGGCACACACCGTACTGGTCGTCGTGCAAATAGACCACCTTTGTGCAGCCTCCTGGCCACGGTAAAACGCGATAACGGACGTCCAGTTGTCTGTTGCATGTGCCTTGCGATTTCTCCCGCTGTCTACCGTCTGTCTCTTCTCGCCTGTAGGACAATATACCAGTCGTCCGCCGCCGTGGTTGCTCGTGGACGACCACTGCTAAACTCTCGGACAGCTGTTCCTGTCGTTTGAAATGCTCTCCAAGCTCGTGAAACGATGCTGTGAGCGATCCCGAACTCCTCGGCCACATTAGTCACACTTCGATCTTTTTCCAACTTCCCAATGACGCGACCTCGGGTAAAGTAATTCAGATGTCGTCTAGTGTATTGCCTGTTGGCCATATCACATGGTGTCAGCAACTCGACGTCGTTCAAACCGATGTACACCGTGCAATAGGTTTCACCGAATTGCTGAGCGTACACCGCCCGTGTGCTTTATACCCTTCCGACACCCCCCCCCCCTACATCATGCTGCATATATGCGCATGCCCTACCGTACCGGACCCTAGTCTATCTCCTGAGTGGTCTTTCGGTCCGTTCTGCCTGCTCGTTCCGCTGTTATGCTAATGTTTCCTCTTCGTCCTTAATTTTTGCACACCAGTGTATGTTGCAGTAAATTTCTCCACCATTTTTATGCCACGGGAGGGATTCGAACCCCTAACTCTCGGCTCTGGATCTCCGAGTGCTATCCGCTCTACTACACTTGCATGTGCTCTCACTGCTATCTGCCTTTATCGCATGTGCGTCCTGCGGGCAGGTACGTCACACACCACGTTTCCGAGATTCAGAACTGAACTTCAATACTGATTTTGTGTCTTTCCGTATATGATAACAATTACGGCAAATATGAAAAAATTCGCAGTTAAAGTGGTCGCCCTTACTAACTGTAATAAAAATTTACGGAAAATGTGATTCACTTATTATTTTAAATACATATAATCTGTTTAATCATTTAACTCGTTTCCCACCGGTGAAAATTTGTTAAATTTATTTTAATATTGTTGCCCAAGATCTCGTGACATTTCTCTTTTTTGATGTTGTAGCCAGAAATTGTGACGTCATTCGCAATCTACATGTATGTACGGTTGATGGTCCCAAGGAGGTTAGAATCAAAGACACTGGAGGAGAATAGGATGGCAAAGAGTATGCTACTTCTGCCATACATAGGAATCCACCATTGTATGGAGTATATAATATTTTGACGTGTTTGCGCGAGTACTTCGATTCTAAATCTTTATGATTTTGATATGTCTTTAAGATTTAAATGTATGTGACGCGAAGTTTTCCTGTTTAACAGTTTTCTTTCTTTTGCTTTCCTTTCTTTGCTCTGTGTACATGGCAGGCTGTGATATAGCCTCGTATTTTCCTGCTTACTAAATTTGTCTGATTTTTCTCGAGTTTTTTTTTTTTCATTGGAGGTAAAACGACCACCGTGAGCAACTCAATGGGCTATAAGCAGTCGCCCGTCCCTAATCTAGGGTCACTGGTTCCAGGGAAGGGAGAGAGCCAGTGCCGTAGGACAAACACAACATCCGTGCCTCACCGGGATTTGAACCCGGTCCCCTTTCGGACGAATGATCAGAGGCCCTCGGTTAGACCACTGCGCCACCGGGTCGGCCCCAGGATTTGGAAACGACTTATTACAGCTATGAACTTGCCTAATTCTATTTGTTTTTAAAGCCTTCTCCAGCAGGAGATGGAGAAAATATTTATATTACATAAGCCAGTGAATCAATCTTTTGTAACAGTATCTCGACTGAAAATTGCTTAACCGCCCCGGTGGCGCAGTGGTCTAAGGCGTTGGCCTCTGATCATTCGTCCGTAAGGGGTACGGGTTCGAATCCCGGTCAGGCATGGATGTTGTGTTTGTCTTACGGCACTGACTCTCTTCCATCCCTGGAACAACTGGTCCTAAATTAGGGACGAGCGACTGTTTATAGCCCATAGAGTTGCTCAACCTTCAATCGAAACAAAAAATAAGTTCAGTTATTGCTTTAAGGTGAGTATAGTTTTTTTTTTTGATTTGTGATTTAACGACCACCGAAAGCAACTCGATGAACTATAAACAGTCGTCCGTCCTTTATTTAGGGCCACTTACTCCAGGAAAGCAAGAGAGCCAACGTTGTAAGGCAAATACCATGCCTCACCGTGATTGGAACCCATTACCATCACAGAAGAATAATCAGAAGCAATAGCTTAGACCACTGCGCCAGAGTAATGTTGAAGGTTCCTTTCTCTTTACTTCTACTCGAGATTCTTTCGCTGACCCGCGCTATTGAAGAACTATATTATACAAACAATTCCGTCTCTATTTGCCGCCACGGTGGCGCAGTGGTCTAAGCGATGGCTTATGACCATTCATCCGGAAGTGGGTTCGAATCCCGTGAGGAATGAATGTTGTGTTTGTCTTAAGGCACTGCATCTCTCCCTTCTCTGGAACCCGTGACCCTAAATTAGGGACCGGCGACTGCTTATAGCCCATTGAGTTGCTCACGGTGGTCCTTATTTACCTCCAATAAAAAACAAATCTCTATTCATTAATAATTAAAATTTTGTTAACGCTTCATTTGTGATTCTGTTGGCCTCCAGCGGGAAAGCACTAGTTCTAGAGAAAGCCTCCTTGAAGAGAGGAAAACATCGGCAGTACTTGACTTTGTTTTACGCCTAATAAACGGATATTTAAGGCCACTGCTAAGTGAGTTTCTATACGAAAACATTAGAGGAGAACAGGCTGGAAAAGCGCATGCAATTTCCGGTATACGTAGAAAGCTGTAGTGAGTAACTAAGGTGTTGACGTGTTTGTCCGAATATTTTCGTCCTAAGTCCTTAAGATTTTGAGATATTTTTAAGATTTAAGTGTATGTGAGGATAAATTTTTCTATTTAGTTGTTTTCTTTCCTTCTTTTTTTATTTTTCTGCTCTGTGTATATGGCCGGCCACGATGTAGCCTCGTATTTCCCTACTAATAGTCTTGTTTGTTTTTTCGCTGACACTTGCTAATTAAAATTCGATCTAGAAAGTTCTCGGGTAGTTCGCAAACACTCTTTCTATGTAATTTCTGCAGTACAGTTTGAATTGAATCAAACGTACTTGCTTTCCAATAAGCATCTGTGCACTGTCAACTGAGCCCCCATTCATAGATGGTGCTGCACTTTTAATTGTTTCCGTCGTTTCAGGACCGCTAACATTTGCCAGTCTATGCTCTCCAATGTCTTTGCGTCGGTATGACTGAACGCATATTTATCGAGATATTCGTACTTGTGACTACGTAAATGAGGCACAGCAGCGTCGTACCTCAATAACTCGGGGCTCCCCGCAAAAATACGTAGGTCATTTCAGAAGTTTTGGACACTGCGCAAGCGCTGTCTGTAGGATGATGAGTCAGGTCAGATCTCACATAGCGTCCAGCGATCCTACATTAAAATTGAAACTTTGCGAAAAAAATCGCCGACCACAATTCATAAAGCTTTGTGTTTCCCAGACTCTCACTCGTTCCTAAAACTGAAGAAGCCACTCCGCGGGAGACGATTCGATACGATTCAGAATGTTTCTTATGAGGCGACGATTGTAATCCTACACCTCAACAATGGAGGTGTCCTAACTGGAATACAAGACATTCCCAAACGTTGGGCCGCTGTCATATAGAAACCTGGAATTAATTCGAAGGCCTGTATACGTATGTTGTGAAAAAAATTCGTTTTTTCAGAGATAACCCACAGTGTGCAAAACTTTTGAAATCACCCTGGTATATATATCTTCGAGGCTCTTTTGCGAAAATGTATTTACTTTCAATTACTGAAATTCTTCCGAGATGGGTCTGGGTTTGAATCCCGGTGAGGTATGGATACTGTGTTTGCCTTACGGCGCTAGCTGTCTCCCTTCCCTTGAACCAGTGGCCCTAAATTAGGGACGGGCGACTGCTGATAGCCCATTGAGTTGCTCATGGTGTTCGTTAAACCACCAACCAAAAAATAATTACGGACATTTTTTAATTCCCTATTACACTAGATTTTACGGGTATTCTGTAATTCAAATTCTTTGGAGCCTATAGGTACAGTATTTTTCGTAAAAACAAGATTTTTACACTTTATGGCGTGTAACACAAATGTACATATTACAATTAAAATGAATACCCTAGTTGTATAACAATACAAAATATTACAAAACACTTACACCGAAGTTAATCATATCATGCAAATTTTATTCTTTTAGAGAACTAAGGCCAGTCTCTTTGATATGCGTCACGATCAAACACACACAACACGCAACGGCGTATGACAGTGTCTAATGACTTTTCCCGATATATACAAAATGCAGAACAAAAGTAAGCAAATTAAAGAGTAATAATTACGAATAGTGGCACAAAGAGTAAAATAATAACACAAGCCTCTGGATTTTCGTTCCCGCAAAGGACACCTTTTAGCTCATTATAATCTGAAGCATGCGTAGTTATGTGCAAACAAGTGTAATGTACACTGAAGAGCAATTGAATTAGAGATACCTGTCTAGTAACGTGTAACACCACCTTTCGCCCTGATGACGGCGGCGATTCATCTCGGCATGGACTCGACAAGACACCGGAAGCGTTGGGAAGCCATACGGATCCACGACCCCTGAACAAGCTCCCACAGTTCACGAAGATTTAATGGAGGGGGTCAGAGCCTCGAACATCTCTCTCGATGGCATCCCAGATGTGCTCGATGGAATTGAGGTCAGGTGACTAGCTGGCCAAGGAAGCGAGGTCACGTCGGCGGAGTGTTCATCCAACCATTCAGATACAACTCGGGAGCGATGGCACGGTGCATTGTCTTGTTGCAGGATGAGGTCCCCAGTGGGATGTTGAAAACACATAAAATGGAGCAAATGGTCGTCCAGGATATCCCGGTAACGTTGACCTGTGAGGGACGATGTCACACGTACCAGGGGTCCCATTCCAGTTCACGTAAACAGTCCCCAGACGAGAATGCCACCCCCACCAGCTTGAACAGTACCCTGCTGGCAAGAAGGATCCATCACTTCATGTGATTTGCGCCGTACTCGTATCCTGCCATCCGCATGAACCAACGTGAATCTCGACTCATCAAACCAGGCAACATTTTCCCACATGTCTAGGGTCCAGTGGCGATGTTCTCGTGCCCATGCTAATCTTTGCACCCTGTGATGTGCGGTCAGCAGCGGTACCCTCGTGGGAGGATGGCTTCTGTACCCCATAGCGAAGAGATGGTTCTGGATGATGTGGCTGCTGATACGTTTCTGTGCACCAGCGTTAAATTGCCGAGTGATTTCTGGCACTGTGGCCCGTCTATGCGCTGTTACAATGCGAGCTAGCCGACGCTGACCCCACTCATCCACACGCTGTTGTCCACGGCAGTTGGCCCTTGCAGGGATGGTTTTCCCGGATTCGATGTACTCACGGTGCACCCGTAACACAGTGGCTGGTGAAAATCCCAGTGCCTGCACGACTTCCGTGATGGAGTGACCCATTTTTGGGCCCCGACAATTTGCCCACGATCAAATGCGCTTAGATCCTTCGTCTTACCCATACTGCATCCAACTCTTACTGATTCCCGTCGCATCCCTCTTTATATTGTCGGATCGCTGCATACGTCATGTCGTTTCCGTTTACAGGGCCACCCAAAGCGCCAGATTTGCATAAACGCCAGCTGTCTCTAATTCAATTGCTCTTCAGTGTATAACGCCTTATCCTCACTGATATAAAAATTTAATTTATTCTACTGATATTTCAATCGCATTCGCTTCTTAATGTACATGTATAGGAACTATGTCTGTTACCCGGGTGGCAAAGTGGTCTAAACGCGGGCATATGACAATTCGTCCGAGATAGGGCCGGATTCGAATCCCAGTGAGGCATGGATGTTGTGTTTGTCTTACGGCACAGGCTCTCTCCTTTTCTTAGATTATGGACGGTGACTGCTTATAGCCTCTTGAGTTGCTCAAGGTGGTCGTTGAACCTTCAATCAGCCGCCCCGGTGGCGCAGTGGTCTAAGCGATGGCCTCTGATCATTCGTCCGTAATGGTTCCGGGTTCGAATCCCGCGAGGCATGGATATTGTGTTTGTCTTACGGCACTGTCTCTCACCCTTCCCTGGAACCAGTGACCCTAAATTTGGGACGGGCGACTGCTTATAGCCTATTGAGTTGCTCACGGTGGTCGTTAAACCTACAGTCAAAAAAAAAAAAAAACCTTCAATCAAGAAAGAAAAAGAGTTATGACCGTGAAAAGAGGTCTTAAGTTTTCTGGAATAGCGGCTTTCTCGTCACCCAGTTGTAATAAACTAAAGCGAAAATGATTTCCTGGAGATTTTTCTTATTTACTGGAAACAGCAAAGTACTGAAAACTGCTTCTTTTTAATACTTAATTCACAGCTTCCGACAAAAATTCCTGATTATTTCTTTAACCAGTTTCATACGAAGTTGGCGTGGAAATTTTGAAAAATCCTTCTTCCGAGGCTAGAGGCACTCTTAGCCATACCCCCCACCCCCCGCGCATTGGGGGTTTGCGGGGCAATCAGTACGCCATTAAGGAACAGAATGAAGCGGTAAGATCAAAGCAAGTAAGAACCAGTCACTCCATTTTAAAAATTTCTCTTTTATTAAGACATTTGAAAAGTATGTGTTTTTCACCTGAATTTTCTTACCAAGGAAATCTTAAGACTTGCAAAGCAGTTCTGCGGTATTGATGAGTCATTGACCTAAGTTAACGTCCCAAATTGCAGCTTCATCATTAAACTTAAGTGTCTTGTTATCTGCTTTTTGAATTTGGCTGAAAGAGATAAATGTTCTGGACAGAGTTTCGAGCACTCGCGGCAATTTCAACGTAATTGCTGTGCTATGAACAACACGAATCGTTCAAGTGACGGCTAACAAAGGCACTTATTACTTTCGAGATCTGTAAGAAACGCAGATCATTTTTAACAAAGGTAATTTGATTTTTATCATTGTTCTGGGGCGTTCAGTAAGTTCGCCGTTGTGCTGTAATAAAACTGTTTCTGCGAAGATAAAAAAGTCTTTGCAAATATTTCTAATTTGACTTCCCGACTTGGTACGAGCACACCAGAATATACCCATGAAAGGTCAATTTTTGGTGTTTTGAATTTGAAGCTATTTATTCGGCAAACCGTAGCGCACTAATTGCCATGCCATTAAAATGTTGAAATAAACCATTAATTGACAAATCTGTGTACGAGTTTTACGAAAAAAAAAGGTACAGTTAATTTAAGGATTACATAACCCAGTCCCGACTTTCTGGTTACGATCATCTGCGACTGTAGTTCACTTTACAAAATGACGAAACATTTTCTTTTTTTTTACTTTCTTGAAGACAAAGTATTTATAGTATAGAATTTCCTGGAAAAGCTTTTGACTGTACAATGAAAATTTACTTTAATAATCACCATTCCAGAAACCTGATAAGAAATGAAAGCAGTCTATGTAAGTGCAACGCCTTCCTGATAAATGTATAATTTAATTTGTTATTTTCATTATACAGGATGTTTCACTACTAGATTGACACGGTAAATAAATTATTACACAAATGCTATTTGTTGTAGGAAGATTAACTAGGTTGACTCGATAAATTAATTCTTACACAAATGCTATTTGTTGTAGGAAGATTACCTAGGTTGACCCGGCAAATTAATTATTACGCAAATGCTATTTGTTGTAGGAAGATTAACTAGGTTGACACGGTAAACGAATTATTACACAAATGCTATTTGTTGAAGAAGATTAACTAAGTTAACCTGGTTAATTAATTATTACACAAATAGTATTTGTTGTAGGAAGATTACCTAGGTTGACCCGTCAAATTAATTATTACGCAAATGCTATTTGTTGTAGGAAGATTAACTAGGTTGACACGGTAAACGAATTATTACACAAATGCTATTTGTTGAAGAAGATTAACTAAGTTAACCCGGTTAATTAATTATTACACAAATAGTATTTGTTGTAGGAAGATTATCTAGGTTGACTCGATAAATTTATTCTTACACAAATGCTATTTCTTGTAGGAAGATTACCTAGGTTGACCCGGCAAATTAATTATTACGCAAATGCTATTTGTTGTAGGAAGATCAACTGCCGCCCCGGTGGCGCAGTGGTCTAAGCGATGGCCTCTGATCATTCGTCCGATAGGGGTCCGGGTTCGAATCCCGGTGATGCATGGATGTTGTGTTTGTCTTACGGCACTGGCTCTCTCCCTTCCCTGGAACCAGTGACCCTAAATTAGGGACGGGCGACTGCTTATAGCCCATTGAGTTTCTCACGGTGGTCGTTAAACCTTCAATCAAAAAAAAAAAAAAAAAAAAAGATCAACTAGGTTGACACGGTAAACGAATTATTACACAAATGCTATTTGTTGAAGAAGATTAACTAAGTTAACCCGGTTAATTAATTATTACACAAATAGTATTTGTTGTGGGAAGATTAACTAGGTTGATTCGATAAATTAATTATTACACAAAGGCTATTTAGTGCAGGAAGATTAACTAGGTTGACCTGGTAAATTAATTATTACACAAAAAATATTTATTTTACGAAGATTAAACTGTACCTGAATAAGTGTCATTATAGCAAATGCTGAAAGTGGCCGCTTTTCTGTTACAAACACAGGGTGACACGTATTTCCGTACTAGCAAAGATTGAAGCAAGCACGTCAGCAGTAATTAGGGTAATTACGGTGGTGATATTGCGCTCTAATTCGTCCAACGTGTGTGGTCCTTCAGCATTTGCCGGGTGTGTCAGATCTGGGAAGCGAGGCTACCAAAGTCCTTTAGGAAATATTCTGTTCTCGATGAAGGAGCTGATGAACCGAATGGATTTTTCAGAAATGTGCCCCGTCTTGTTGTAAATAACCAAGAGACAGCTTACGGTCGTCCAACAGGTTGACGAACGCCTCCAAAATTTCCACGTACACATCGCTGTTCACACTTCTGTCGAAGAAAATCTGACCCACTATGCGTGAACAAAACAACACGCACCGTACTCCACTTTTCTCTGGGTGAAGGGGATACTCGTGAATGGCATGTGGATGCTGTGCAACACAGATGTGCGTATTCTGGTAATTTACAGAGCCTGAATGAAACCAAACCTTGTCGGACAACTATGTTAAGTCCAAAAAGGTCCTCATTACCTTCAATGAAGCCTTTAAACCATTGGCAGTAACAGGCGGACGAAATTCCTGCAGCACGGAGACGCGATAGGGATGCATTTTTGCTTGCTTTGCAGCTCGGTATCATATTGAAGTTGAAATTCCCATCTCCTGTGATAAACGCCGTAAAGATTTCTTCGGTGATTGCTCCAACCGGGCCTGCACTTTCTTCACCGTATCAGTTGGCATTTTTAGTCGACCTCCTGTTCAAATCACAACCAACGTATCGTGATCTCCAATATTTTCACTATTTTGTGAATCGCCTGTTTTGAAGGTGCAATTTTGCCATACTGTTCTTGAAAGCTCATAACAAGAACAGTATGGCAAAATTGCACCTTTAAAACACGACTTAAAAGACATCGTTTCCAGCAGGAGCGCAAGAGAAAAACACGTTGCTCTGTCGTCAGCACTGTCTCAACTGAGGAGTGGCAGCTGCGGCAACGCCAATGTGCGCGTGGAGCTGGCTCGGGGCAGAAAGTACGTCAATTGTCTGGAGAATGTGACAACACGGTGTCTGGTGGTATTCGCTTTCCCATTAATTCAAGTACGTTGTACCGCAGTTTAGTCTTCCTACAATAAATGGCATTTCTGTAATATTTAATTTACAGGATCAACCTCGTAGTGAACACCCTGTATTTCTTATCTGCATTGGTTGCAGAGAATTTAGCTAAGGTTTTTGTTATCTCGGCCATGTTTCCCTTGTTTGAAACGAGGAGTGTCGTAAACCCTAAGTAAAGGCTTTCTACATCGGTCTTACTTTATGCTTTGCCTATGATTCAAAGACCCGAAGAAATTTGAAATTGCTAGGCAGAACAGAACCTCTGTAACAGATTCTGTCATTGGTGTCAACATTGGCCGTCCTCCCATCAGCGCCGGGTTTCAGCATTTTTTTTTTTGATTGGAGGTTTAACGACCACCGTGACCAACTCAATGGGCTATAAGCAGTCGCCCGTCCCTGATTTAGGGTCACTGGTTCCAGGAAAGGGAGAGAACCAGTGCCGTAAGACAAACACAACATCCATGCCTTACCGGCATTCGAACCCGGACCCCATTCGAACGAATGATCAGAGGCCATCACTTAGATCACTGCGCCACCGGGGCGGCAACTCAGCATTATGAAGACGGGTTGTTTTTAAAAGTTATCGTCGGCGATGGGCAAAGAATTATTTATTATTTCAGCATTGTAGTTCGAATTAAAATCGCCGCCCCGGTGGCGCAGTGGTCTAAGACGCTGGCCTCTGATCATTCGTCCGTAAGGGGTCCGGGTTCGAATCCCGGTCAGGCATGGATGTTGTGTTTGTCTTACGGCACTGGCTCTCTGCCTTCTCTGGGACCAGTGACCCTAAATTAGGGACGGGCGACTGCTTATAGCCCATTGCGTTGCTCACGGTGGTCGTTAAACCTCAAAAAAAAAAAAAAAAAAAAAAAAAAAAAATTAAAATCATGCGCAAAGGTTTGAGGAAATCTGGACCCAAAGAAAAATGTGGAACAATTTTTGCGAAAAGTACGCATAACGTTATATACATAGTGTCTCTGTCAAACAATGAGACAAAAAAAATCATTATATCAAAACAACAAACTATATTTTAAATTGTCACTTTCACAGATTCAAAATTATCTTCCTCCAACTCGATACAACTGCAAAATCTTTTCTACAGGTTTTCGAAGGCACTGTAGAAGTCATGAACTGAAACCACCTTCAATCTCTTGATCACACCTTGTTGGGTGTCTTCAATGTCGCCGAAGCGCTTCCCTTTCATGGCGCACTTCACCTTTAGGTGAAGAGGAAAATGCCTGCGGAAGCCAAATCTGGTGAGTAGGGTGGATGCTCGATCATACAGATCGACTTCGAGGCCGGCCAGAAACGCTTCACGGGTAACTCACTGCATGCGCGCGCGCTTTGTCGTGCTGCATAAACCAACTGTTTTTGCGGAACAGTTCTTTTCTGACACACGTCGCATGCTGGCGTATAGATATTGCATTACTCGTAAATAATACTGACCGTCAACTGTGGTGCTCTCAGGCACAGATTCGGGGTGGAATGGCTATTTTCTTGAGACATGAGTTTTGCAACCAGACTTTCTTCTGCTGGGGGAGGGGGGAGACGTCCCACCCCATCCCATGCTCTGGAGTTTTGTTTCAGGATCAAACTGAAAACAATAACTTTCATCACCAATGAAAACTTTTGGCAACAAATCATGATCTTGATCAACTGCATAAATGAAATTTTGACAGCATGCAACCCCGTACCCTTTCCGTTGATGTGTCAACGTGTGCCGCACAAACCTCGAACAAATATTCTTCTTATGCAGATCTTTTTCTAAGCTTACCCTGGCCGTTTCCTTACCTATCCCTAACCGTTCAGCGAGTAATCTAGTGGTTATTCGCCTCTCAAAGGCAACAATCTCGCAAGCCTTCACCACTTTTCATTTCTCTGTACAAAAAGTGTATGTTCTGCGTGTGGGTTATCCTCGAAGGACTCCATCCCATCTTTATACGTTGAAAACCAGCGGAACACTTGTGCATGGCTCAGACAGACAAAACCTTTTTTTTTAGATCTTGATATATTTCCGAGGCAGTTTTCTCTAATTTACCGTAAAATTTCATTAACAGCACTTTCCTCCATTAGGCAGCTTCTGATACGATCCACTCACACAGTCTTACTTTAACAGTGGCCACGCGAAAACTACTGCGTCCGACTCAAACGTTGCTCCTGCGATTGCAGCACACTCTAGCGGTCAAAACTGTAAACATGTTTGTTACTTTTATTCTAAGGGCTGTCCAGCAAAAATCAGGTTCATCACTTTTTTTTTTTTTTTTTTTTGAGTGGAGGTTTAACGACCACCGTGAGCAACTCAATGGGCTATAAGCAGTCGCCCGTCCCTAATTTAGGGTCACTGGTTTCAGGGAAGGGAGAGAGCCAGTGCCGTAAGACAAATACAACATCCATGCCTCACCGGGATTTGAACCCGGACCCCGTTCGGACGAATGATCAGAGGCCATCGCTTAGACCACTGCGCCACCGGGGCGGCAGATTCATTATTTAACAGTAACACTGTGTACAAAGCAGACTGTGAACAGTGTCGAAAATTGGTCTCTGTAAGGGTGTTTCCTTGTTATAACAGAAAGCTAGCAAGCAGAAGATATTCAGCAATGATAGCGCTGAATTAATCACCCCCCCCCCCGCCCCACCTCCCTTCGCACGCGCGCGCACACACACAGCAGACCTTTTCCAAAGAGATCAATGCAGCTCCGGTGACCCAGTAGTCTATGCGTTGGCGTATGACAATTCGTTCGTGATGGGTCCCAGTTCGAATCCCGGTGATTCATGGATTTTGTGTTTGACTTAAGGCACTGGCTCTCTCCTTTCCATGGACCCATTGGGCCTAAATTAGGGACGGAAGACCACTTACTGACCTTTGCGTTTATCATGGTAGTGGTTAAACTCCCAAATAAAATCCAAAAGGTGACAACAAGCGATAAGGAAGATTCGGAACTCCCATTAAACCAAAGAATTGCCACCACTGTGTGTGTGAGAGAGAGAGAGAGAGAGAGTGTTTCGTATGACCTGGACCTTCTTGAGGAAAGAGAGCTGTAGAGTGTTTAAGCAGTAACTTTTTAAGTACAGTATACGTATATTTTTATTTATTGCACCACTTTTTCTCATAAAATCTATATAATAGGCTACGTC